>CM062817.1:1852241982-1853441982 GCA_031772625.1 Pinus tabuliformis | reverse complement strand
AAAAGATTAAAATCTAGAGGAGGGATAGCTCTTCCGGTCATTTTAACGAGCTGGAAGGCCAAAACTCGGCAAACTTTTCATATTTTACAAGTCAGGAGAAAAGAGCTCAAAGAAGACTCGTCTTTTGAGGAACGAGTGATAAACAGGGATAGCAGCAGATTCCAGGTACAGGTTGGAATTTTCCAATCACGGCAGTGTCACAAGGATGGCTAAGTGAAATCACTCTTCGCAGCTGTTCCTCAAAATGGGTAAACAATCATATGGGTGTGAACGATTGGCCAAATGAAATGGAGGTGGCGGGTGCAAAACACGACCAAGGCTTTTATGGTTGATCAGGTTACATACTTAATGGTTATTTACCAGGATGGGTTCATTTTTTAACGAGCTTGAATGCACCAAAACACTGCTCAATCTTATGTTTATTTTTTAACGAGCATGAACTATGTGCTAAAACTGCTCGGTGATAAGTTTGCATGCCCCCAGCATAATAATGCAAATCGAGGTGCATGCCCCCAAGCTTCATTGCATTCAACTCGGTGGTTGGAATGAAGGTTTACCTTTGAGAAAGGGGATTTGTTTCATTTTTTAATGAGGTTGACACAAGATAAGAACCGTCCTCTGACTCCTTGTTTCATTTTTTAACGAGGTTGACACGTGATAAGAACCGTCCTCAGAGTTTTAGATCCATTAGAAATAGAAGTTTTCATATTCCACCGTGGCCATTTCCGCCAGATTACTCGAAGGCGGTAGGGCAAAAGTACCCATTAAGGCAGGGTCTTTTAGGAGACCTACTCCAATATTTTGGAGCGAATGATTCCTTCCATGGATCATTGGAATGCTTCCCGTAACTTGTGAACTATTGGGGAGAAATGTTTGTTGGTCGACAATTGTAATTCCTCCTTGGAAAGGAAATGCAATCTTCCTGAAGTAGGTCGACACAACTGCGGCCATGGCATATATCCAGGGCCTTCCCAGTAGGATGTTGTAATCGAGGTTTCCATCGATTACTTCAACATCAACTTCTACTGTTTTGCCCCCCAGTTCAACTTGCAAGTTACTTAAAATCCCATATGGAGTGTATGATCGTCCATCAAATGCTTTTAACGTCGTCGACGATTTCGACAAGGGTGGTGAGCCTAAATTTTTCCAGCAACTCATCGACATAAGACATGTAGATGCCCCCTCATCAATAATTGTTCATTGAACAGTTTTGTTGAGGGCTTTCACTTGAATAAGGAAAGCTAGTTGAGCTGGTAACTGAGGGTCATATCCTTTATGATCAAAGGCCACAAGATTGGAATCCATTGGGTCAATTCCACCTATTTCTGATAATAAAGCTTGCTCTTGGGAGAAGCTATTTTGCGGTACCTCAAGTGTCGACATAACGAAAGGCGATTGGGCCAGGTCCTCTATCTGTGCTATTTTCGCACAAGGATTAAATGTCGATTTGTGTACTGCTCCCTTTTGCGACTTTATCATTGGCTCAGGGACGATGGGTGGCACAACTTTGGTCAAAGTTGTTGTCGAACTACTAGGTTGTTCATTAGCCTTGTTGTTCGACAGCTTTGGATTCCTGTAATCTTTATTCCTCGTCAAAGCATTATTTTGCTGCTTTGAGGTAGACAACATAAGCACTTGGGATCGGGAAGCATTTTGATTAGCAACCAGATTTTGACCTGGATTAGGAAACGGATCAGTCAATACTACTGGGGTTTTTGAACTCTTAAAGAGTTTCTTAACTTCAGCTATATGTGGACAATCTTTCGTCCAATGATCCTCATCGCATATATGACACCCTGCTGGGGGTTTCCTTTTTCTCCCTTTCTTTTTCTTCTTGCCCCTTGGTTGCTTCAGTTTGTTATAGACATTTTTTTGCCTAACAGCATGGAGCATGAAATGTCGATAATCTGAGGGATCCAAAGTCCCTAAACATGTTGTTCTTACCCTTAGAGGAACAAGGTCTGCAAACCACAGCACTGAAAATCAGTTCTCCACCTGAAAACACTCAAAAACAGGCTATTTCTGGATCATGTCAGCTGCTCCACTGAGCATCTGCGCTGAATGTCAACTGCTCCTCCTTGTACCTGCGCTGAAGGTCAAAACTAATGAAGGCTACCTGCGCTGGGTGAGATTGGCCAAGTGGCACAGTCATTCTGCAAGGTGTCAACTACCCAGGAAGCTTCCAAACTGACACTTGGTTCAAGGAATTCGCCCTATGATGAGTAAGAAGGTCTTGATCTCCAAGTGGAAGCAAGATTCTCCAAGTGGAATCAAGAACTGAAGATTAACTAAAGTGGGAGAGGACACTAGTCAGCTTTATGCCAGCCTCAAGCTGACTCATCCTTTCTCCAAATCTCCTATATATAGAGCTCTCTCATGAGGTCTAGGGAGGCTGGAATTTTGTGCAAGTAAGGAAGTGCTGTTGGTTTGTGTATAGAGCTATTGGGTGTTTTGCTTGAAGGAGGTGAAGAGGAAATTTCTTTCAGCTGGGAGGTGTTGCTGGATTGGGCCCATTGTGGTTGTAACTCTCTCAGAACTTTACTTCTATTATCAATAAAGTATTTGAGGTTCTTCTATATGCATGTGTCTTTATGATGAATAGATGCTTGTATATTTGATTTATGCTAATCCTATAATCGATTATGGATGTATGCTTCTTGTAGTTTCCTCTTCTTGTGCTTTTACAGGATCTGTGTGTAGCTGGGCTGATGAAAGGGCAAGGAGCTAGGAGCAAGTAGCAAGGAGTGAAGACTGGATCGACTATTAGCGCAAGATAACAGTTAGTAGATCATCCTTTTCTTCCCTCTCTCATCTCATAAAGAAGAAACTTTGAATAGCTTTGCATTCAGTTGTTGCTGAAGTACTATCACCTTCATTGTGGGATAGAGGCATTCTGCATTAGATACTTTTCCCCCCAACAAATTGGCGACTCCGCTGGGGAACGTATCTTGTTGGTTGTTTGTGGTTTTTGCTATTCATTTCATAAACAAAGGGAGTACCGAATCGAACTGTGTTTGAATCCATCAAACACAAAGTAGAGAGCAGCTACTCTAGCTCAGTTTCTGGGCAAGTTTATGATTTGAAGAGCTGATCCACAAGGACTCTAATAAGCTCTTAGTGATAGCTTTTCATCCTCCTTTACATCCCTTAGTGTTTCCTTGACTGATAGCTTCTGATTTGAGCAAAAACTGTGAATTTTTTAGCAATCTGTGACCCGGAAACCAAGACGGACGAAAGTCTCGTTCTTCATTACAGACTGTACAAAGGCAGTCTGCATTTCAGCGCAGTTCCCGAAGGGGCTACCTGCACTGAAGGTCAAACAGGAAGTGTTACACCTGCGCTGAAGGTCAAACAGGAAGTGTTACACCTGCGCTGGACCAGTCTTGGCTTGAGTTACTGAGGTTTCCTGCTGTGTCTTGCCTTGTTTTCACTATTGTTTTTGCTGTTTGTTGCCAGTCAGTAGGCCTATCTGAAACCATCTTCCTTTGTCATTATTCCGCCTCAGTTGTATAAAGAAACTGTATTTGTTCTTTTGTATTTCTTGTGTCATTTACAGTTTCCCATAACGAAAGTGAACCAGTCTTGCATTGACCTCTTAGATCTAGACCTGTGATTAAGTGTCATTCCGATCTTAAGAGTTAGTTTATTTGTTGTTCATAGCTGATTGAGTTTGTCGCTTTCGTTATATGGTTTGAATTGATATATTTCTAAGTGTCGAAACAAGTAAATCATAAGGTGTCTTTCGATTTTGGACAAACTTGTTTGCTCCCGCTTGAAATTGAATTCAAAGTTATACAACAGCTTTCTTTTTGCATTTCATCAACATTAAGAAAGAGAAAAGAAATACTTGCATTGTGCATGTGCATTATGACAGTTTGCATGTTGATTTAGAAAAGTGCATTAGTGTGTGCTCTATGATCTGTGTGAAAAGGTGTTATCTTCCTTCTCCCTCAGTAGTTAAGGTTTTCAAAGTTGAAAGATTGAAAAGCTTGCTTATCATCTTAGATTGCATTCAGGGGTGTTTCTATACATCTCGTGGTGATCCATAAAGGCAAACTGCTAAACAAGATCAACCTTAAAATAAATTGAATTTACATAACAACGCATTGAAACATAATGCAAACATCTAGAGGTCTAAGCTAGAGACGTGTTCCGGCGTCGTTAAACGTGATATCTTAGCGTTGAGTGGTTGGGTGATTCCTCCACGGTGAAGCGATAAGTATCAATACGGACTTGTGCTCCCACGTACCATCGCGTATATATTGGGAGACCCCTATAGGATCAAAGCCTTTATCCATAGGAAACCATGTCGGCCACCCTACTGATCGCAATGCAGTGAACACAACATTCACGAAGATCGACCACTTGTACCGTAAAACGTATTCTGTGGTTTTGCGAAAAGTTTGGCACACCCTCTGCCTAGAACTCCAGAGCAGTTTCTTTTGGCCTTTTTCAAACTCTATAACTGAAAAAGTCCATCCGAGCATTTGTCACTTCGGGCTCGTTAAAACATCGAAGGAGACTAGAGTCATCTTTAGCTTTTTCTCGACTCTTAAAAAGTGAAAAAGCAAGTTGTGTCTAAGCGTCGTTATAAAATTTATTTTAAACGGAACATAATCACCTCCTATTCCCACGTTGATCTTAAGTTGAGAACATGGAACGCCCCAACCAAGGAACTCCACATGATGGAAATCCTAGTCCATTCTCCTCTTGGGGAGAAGTTGGTGCGCCCCACATGGCCACATTGTCGCTTCCAGGACTGACAATTGGCCTGCCTATTTGGCTTTTCTCAACTAATGTAGTTCAGACCACCATGGTTCCTGATCAGTCGAGTCAACAGTCAGATCAGTCTAGAGCTGCCCACCAGCCTTCCACTTCTTATAACTCTTCCTCTAATCCTCCATCTTCACAAGGTGAGGCTGGAAAAAGCCAAGCTCCCATGGAGAAGAAGGAAAAGAAGAAGAAAGAGAAGAAGAAGAAGGAGCCTAAGGCGACTGGGGGCAAGCAAAAGACATCTGACAAAAACCCACACACAGCACAGACCGGGCCTAAATCGCCATGTGTCATATGTAGAGGAGACCACTTCCATAGAGATTGTCCCTGTATTCCCCGGATACTAAGGGACTGGTCCCCTCGGTTGCACAATTCGGGAGCATCAACCTCTGATAGCCATGTTGATTGCTTACCGTCAACTAGCGAAAGTGAAGGTTCAAGACGAAGAGGGGGATCAAGATCTCCCTGCAGACTGTGTGAAGGCGGTCACGCCATCCACCGTTGTCCCTTCTTAGACGAAGCGAAGAGAGTTTTGGAAGATCGTCCGGTTTCACCGGTAATACTTCCTCCTGGATACAAAAAACTCATGCCAAGTCCTTCGTTGGTTGAAAATACAGCCGGCCCGCTCAAGTGGTCAGCTGAAACGTCAGTCGTTGAAAATGAACCTACTGAATCCAGACCAGACGAGAGTCTAAAGGTCGATACGGCAGTTGACCCGGTTCTTCCTTCAGAGGTTTCATCCTCAAATGACACCGTCACTGAAGATTCATCTTCAAGTGACACCCTCACTGAAGAGAAAAAGGATGACACCATCCAGATTCTTTTCATCAACACAGATTCTGATGAGCATCAGGGCAATGCGCCCATTCCTTTATCGCAGGAAGGAACATCATTAGGATCGTATCCGGCCGTGTATTCGGTCCCACCACCAAGCAACCTGGTCATATCCTTTGATTGGAACCAACTAGGCAGACCCCGGTTACCAGCCAATATGCCGTTCAGAATTATAGTCCAAATCTACAGAATGGTAATGGCTGGAACTATCATTGATGAAGGGGCATCTGTGAGTATCCTTTCCCCTATTGCTTGGAAAGCACTGGGTTCCCCGGCGCTTTTGCCTGAGATAAGAAATCTCTCGGGTTTTGATAAAGGAACCAGTCGACCATTAGGGATCCTCCCCAATGTACCTGTTACATTGAAGGGGAAGACCGTTCATTTGAACGTGATGGTCGTTCAAGGACCCTTGGATTATAACCTACTCCTTGGACGAGACTATATATATTGCATGGGAGCTATAGTCTCCTCACTCTTTAGAGTAATGTGTTTTCCACACGAAGGAAAGGTGGTCAAGCTCGTAGACCAACTTTCATTTCCGGGATCACGCATCGCAAATAGTCAAATACCGATCCTCAATGGTCTATTCACCCAAGAAATGTCTCCACCCCCAGTCCTCCTTCCCGATGAGTGCGAGTGATTCGGAAAGGTAGGGATGGAACCCAGGGGGCATGCATCCTGGTCTGCTTCGGGCAGAGGAAACCTTGGGTATAAGGTAGAATTTCCGTGAAAAAGTATGACTAGTCCGTACCCCGTCCGTGGATGGAAGAGGGGTTGTTCTAGAACAGGACTCTTTTGTCAAAGTTATGTGTTTGATGATTTTAGTCATTCACCTTTGTCTAAACAGGTAGGCTACCAAGGAAAGAGATTCTATTGCGGCAGCAAATGGTAACCATCTTTGGGTAAAAGGCAAGCCTCACCCATTAAAACTAATGTTTTAGAGGATAAGTAGGGGCAGCCTCCAAAGAAAGGGATTCCTTTGCTGCAACAAGTAGTAACCATCTTTGGATAACCTAATGATAGACATCGCCAAAGAAAGAGTTTCATTTGCGGCAGCAAATAAAACCATTTTTTGGATAACCTGAAAGAGGCAAGCCTCACCCATCAAAACAAATGTTTTGGAGGATAAGTAGGGGCAGCCTTGAAATTGTACCTTATACCTGGGGGCATGCAAACCTTTTGGAGTGTAAGCAAAGAACGGTCATTGATCGTTTCCTAACTTACATAAAGAAAGGATGGGGGGCAAAGGTCAAAAATTGCCAAATTTAGAGCATAGCTTATGTGAGGTGCAAGCTCTATAAAAATTGGAATCTTGCAGGAAGACATTTCTTATCCTATGACTGGTATATCGAGCAGTTTTACCGCGGAATTTATGCTCGTTAAAAAATAAACATAAGCTTTTGAGCAAGAGTTTCCTCCAGAGTTCAAGCTCATTAAAAAATGAACCTATTCCGGTAAATAACCATTGTGATCGTAAATTTATTAGCCATAAAAGCCTTGGTCGTGTTTGCACCTGCCACCTCCATTTCATTTGGCCAATCGTTCACCTCCATATGATTGTTTACCCATTTTGAGGAACAGCTGCGAAGAGTGATTTCACTTAGCCATCCTTGTGACACTGCCGTGATTGGAAAATTCCAACCTGTACCTGGAATCTGCTGCTATCCCTGTTTATCACTTGTTCCTCAAAAGACGAGTCTTCTTTGAGCTCTTTTCTCCTGACTCGTAAAATATGAAAAGTTTGCCGAGTTTTGGCCTTCCAGCTCATTAAAGTGACCGGAAGAGCTATCCCTCCTCTAGATTTTAATCTTTTTGGACCTGAGGGATTATTACAAAAAAAGGTCGAGCACTTGTTCTATTCGGCTCGTTAAAGTTATCGAAAATTCATCCCTTTTGTATTGTTTTATACTTTTTCGGACTTAAGGGATTAGATGACGAAAAAGGAATTTTGGAGTTAACTTTCTGTACCTTTTCAGACTCTCTAAAAATGAAAAGGACCGAGTTGTCTTTGTCGCTAGACTCGTTAAAATGATTAAATAGCGACAAACCTGTCTTTAGACGAGAACGAGTTTCCCTATCGCTAGGCTCGTTAAAACATAGCGATGGGCTTGCCCGAAGGGCAGGTTATAGAACAATCATATGTTATCCTCCTCAAGCTTGACAAAAATAAAGAGGTACTGGTCAGAAATGACTGGGGAAAAATTGGGAGAACCTCAAAGCTTTGATGGTAGCAAGTCGCTCTTGAACATGACACTTTGTCCTCCGTATCACATCGGGTTGGGTTGTTTCATTCACCGGTCTCATCACCATGGTCTTCGCCAAACCATCCACATTTGGGGTAATGCTACCGATCCATCACATCAGTGTCGTTATATGTTCAAGAGATGTGTTCAGAAAGAGTCAACCGTGTCCCATCCACTGCCATACATTATCCTTCATCCACCCATGATCGCCACCCTGAATCATATTTCACAGATTGTTTTCACCTCCACTAAAGTCATTAGCTCCGTTCCGTGTCACTGATGTGGGATTCATTAAGGCCCTCCTTTGACGGATCGCTTCTTGTCGACTTCAGCTCATTATCCAAGAAGTTGATCTAGGAACACCCCCCCAGTACTTTGAAGCTTGCATGCCTCAATGGCAAGTTTCTCACTTCCGGCGACAGGTATACATCAATGACCTTCGACCAGAAGATTTTGCGTGGTGTTCGACGCCAAGTCCTTTATTCACACAACGTGAATTGTACTGTAGTACCTTGAGGGTCATTGTCATTATTGGTGATTCCTCTCGCGCTTGTTAACTGTTTACATTATTGACTGGTAATCAAGCGATGTCTTTCCATGTTCGACTTCAACGCAATTCTCACATGGATCGACTTGTACTTAGAGTGAAGATCGAACAAGATTGAAGACCCCGGATCTAGTTTCATCCATCCGGGCTGCGATATATATTCAGGAAATATAAAGACATTGGATATGTACACTATTGCAGCAGATGATCATCCTACTCAAAGGATGATAATTTCAGCAGAGAATTCTCAGTCTATCATCAGACGGTCGTCTGTTATGTGTACCAAAATGAATTTATAAAGCTGAGCATGGGAATGCCGCCTCAGCTAGATCATGAAAGCAGAATGAAAAATAATGTATTGTATTGTAATTTATTGCAGGGCACCTCTCAGCGATTGAATGAACTTCGGATCCTCCTAATAAAGCATTTCACCCGGTAAACGACCTCATACTTTAAGGGGCAACTGTTATAGACATTTTTGTGCCTAACAGCATGGAGCATGAAATGTCGATAATCTGAGGGATCCAAAGTCCCTAAACATGTTGTTCTTACCCTTAGAGGAACAAGGTCTGCAAACCACAGCACTGAAAATCAGTTCTCCACCTGAAAACACTCAAAAACAGGCTATTTCTGGATCATGTCAGCTGCTCCACTGAGCATCTGCGCTGAATGTCAACTGCTCCTCCTTGTACCTGCGCTGAAGGTCAAAACTAATGAAGGCTACCTGCGCTGGGCGAGATTGGCCAAGTGGCACAGTCATTCTGCAAGGTGTCAACTGCCCAGGAAGCTTCCAAACTGACACTTGGTTCAAGGAATTCGCCCTATGATGAGTAAGAAGGTTTTGATCTCCAAGTGGAAGCAAGATTCTCCAAGTGGACTCAAGAACTGAAGATTAACTAAAGTGGGAGAGGACACTAGTCATCTTTATGCCAGCCTCAAGCTGACTCATCCTTTCTCCAAATCTCCTATATATAGAGCTCTCTCATGAGGTCTAGGGAGGCTAGAATTTTGTGCAAGTAAGGAAGTGCTGTTGGTTTGTGTATAGAGCTATTGGGTGTTTTGCTTGAAGGAGGTGAAGAGGAGATTTCTTTCAGCTGGGAGGTGTTGCTGGATTGGACCCATTGTGGTTGTAACTCTCTCAGAACTTTACTTCTATTATCAATAAAGTATTTGAGGTTCTTCTATATGCATGTGTCTTTATGATGAATAGATGCTTGTATATTTGATTTATTCTAATCCTATAATCGATTATGGATGTATGCTTCTTGTAGTTTCCTCTTCTTGTGCTTTTACAGGATCTGTGTGTAGCTGGGCTGATGAAAGGGCAAGGAGCTAGGAGCAAGTAGCAAGGAGTGAAGACTGGATCGACTATTAGCGCAAGATAACGGTTAGTAGATCATCCTTTTCTTCCCTCTCTCATCTCATAAAGAAGAAACTTTGAATAGCTTTGCATTCAGTTGTTGCTGAAGTACTATCACCTTCAGAGTGGGATAGAGGCATTCTGCATTAGATACTTTTCCCCCCAACACAGTTGTTTGCCCTTGTCGGTCGACATGGCATTTACTTCTGAGGCAAGAAGTTCTTCATTTGCATTTTGACTATAAATTTTGTGCTTGCCAATCACGCCATTGCCGGCGTGAGAGTCATTGTTTGATTTAGGAGGAGGAGGAATTGAGAATTCCGGTCTAGGGGCGTCAGGTATTTTGTCGTAGAGCGTGCCAGACTGAGTATAGACCAAGTCCAGATATTGTGCACGAGCGATAACCTGCTCTTCCGTTACGACTCCCCCCTTTGCCACATCTTCCGTGATGGCAGGAAGTAATGACTTGATAAACCATTCAGCTAATAGCTGATCGAGAACGTACGTTTTTACCATCCTATGACGACGTCGCCACTCATGTATATGATCAGATATGTGGCTGGCAGTCGTCTGTTTGAAGTTGGTAAGGAGTTCTGTTCCCGTTTCATACCTTATCGGTAATTGAAAATGGGTTAAAAAGGTTGTGGCTAAGGTACTGAAGTTGTCGAACGAAGCTCTAGGCAATTCAATGTACCATTTTGCCGCTGGACCCGTTAACGTCCTCTGAAAAAGGCGAAGTCTTATCGAATCATCATTCAAGGTGTTCGATGAACACCATAGATGGAATGTCATCACATGATTCGACGGATCTTCACCCGGATTTCCATTAAATTTAGGAATATCTGACGGAAGTTTATGCGGAATCGCTGGCCACCAAGGGGCATAAGCAATTGGATCATTCGTCAGCCGGTTTAGATCTGGTAATTCTAGAGTTGCTACAAAGGGCAATTGTTGGTTCAGGTTAGGCGAAGCATATCCAGGATAAGATGGTATCGCCTGAGCAATGGGTCTTTGCAGACCAACATAATGCTGACAACTTTGACAAGGTTGATGGGCATAACCATTATAGCATGGTTGCCCATTACTTACAAAGACTTGTTGCTCAGGTCCTTGATATGATTGTTGGAATGGCGGTTGTTGAGATTGAACCAGCTCTGGTTGTTGGACCATTTGCTGTTGACCAATACTGGATGATTGACCAAGATGAGGAGTCACAGTACTTGTTTGAGCCTGAGTCGCTCCAGATAAGGAGGCACTACCCTGAGACTGTGATTGAGTCGTTGAGACAAGAGCCTGTTGTATTGCAACCTGAGAAACTTGGGGTTGACATACAACAGGTAGCGCTTGTACTAGCGACGCATTCACCATAGCAGGTGTGGTGGGAATATCCGACACAGGGTGTACTGGTTGCATTGAATATACAACCCCTGGTTGTCGAGGCAGTATTGGTACCCAACCGCTGGATGTAATTCCAGTTTGACCTGAACTTTGTTGTAAACTCCCATATGGTTGTTCTCTAGGAGGGAACAATGAAAGAGAAAACTGCCCTCCATACGGTGGAAATCCAGTACTTAAAGGGTAAATTGGCCTTTGAAGGCACATTGGATCAATTTGTTGAGTTTCAACATAAGAAATACCAGATGATAATCCGGATGAAGAAATAGGAACTAACCATGTCGTCGTCCCTGATGGGACTCCGGCTTGTTTAGGGACAACATGTTTAGGGACTTTGGATCCCTTAGATTATTGACATTTCATGCTTCATGCTGTAAGGCACAAAAATGTCTATAACAGGCCACCTGGGCCTACAACACCACTTGGAAGACTACAACAGGTTTCACACCTTATGAGCTGGTCTACGGGAAGAAAGCTTTGTTGTCCATAGATTTTGAGTACAATACATTGAGGGTGGCAGCTCAGCTGGACTTAGATCTTAGCCATGCTCAACGTGAAATATTACTACAGCTGAATGGATTAGATGAACAGTGAATGCAGGTACTCCTCCACTCAGAAGTAGTTCAACTCTAGAGGAAGATATGGCATGACCGACACCTTAATGAAAAGCAATTCTAGCAGGGAGATTGGGCGCTACTGTATGACTCAAGATACAAGGATTTCAAAGGAAAGCTGAGGACAATATGGTGAGGACCATATACAATGGAGAAATGTAATGACAATGGTTCAGTCCTTATCAAGACCATTAATGAAGAAACCATCCCCATGCTTGTCAATGGGCATCGATTGAAAATCTACAGGAAACCCCTTTCGAGGCAGGAGTTCATTGAAACTTTGGAAAAATCAGTGCTGGTAGTGGAGCAGGGTTCTGCCTCTATTCCGCCCACACCTTGATCATCAAAAAAAAAAAAGGAATAAAAAATATCCCTGGGTGAAAATATCTCTGAGGCGCCTAGGGTAGACAGTGAGGATGAAAACCTCATGGAGGTGGCCCAACTGTCTCTCAGAAATAAAGAAATGGAATAAAAAAGATCCTTGGGTGAAAACCTCTCTGAGGCCCCCAGGGAAGATAGCGGGGGTGAAAACCTCATGGAGGCGCCCCTGCTTTCTCTCTCTCAAAAAAAAAAAAAAAAAAAAGATAAAAGAAAAAAAAGAAAAAAAAAGAAGAAAAAGAAACAGGTCTAATCTCTGGAAAATTATTGCAGGTTGCAGGGAATACATTGCAAATAAAGAAGGTCGCGCAAAACAAGGACAGGGGTCTGTACCAAGCTATAGGACATCCATACAGAAACTCCCTCCATAGCCACTCACTTTTCCCAGGATATGAACACATTCGGGTCGAGATTCCACCTCCTACAGGAAGTTTTGGGGCTTTCTACAGGAAGTTCTGCATTTCTATAGGAAACATCCTGTAGAGCCTTCAGGCAGGCCAAATTCGATTTTGGAAGGGGATTTGAAGCTTGAAGTCTATTGATTAGGCCTGCAGCCACCCCTCTCTTCCATCCATCACCTGTTTCATCTCTTTCCACCACCATTGCAACCATCTGGTTATGTGTTCCTGCAGTCATGCAAGAAATTATGTTTTCCTCAGATTGAAATTTTTTTCCCAAGTGACAAATCAAGCACACAAAGGCTCGTACACTCTACCTGTCAAAGCTCCATCAAGACTCTTCATCTGCAAATACAACCTTGCTCGTTTAAGCATGCATCCCAGGAGGAGAAGCAGCTACAGGATGTGCTACAGGAATCCCGTAGCAGCTGATCCGTCTGGAGCACATACTATGGAGTCAGTAGCAGCTAAAATCGACACAGGGGACCTGTAAAAAAAAAACTCCGCTTGGACGTGAACACATCCTCGACAGCTAAAATTAGACAGAGCTTGTGCATGCAGCATTTACAACCAGAGGATCGGGTTCCAAAGCTGTGCATACAACATCAACCATTGAAAGAAGGAGTTACAGCACCTGTGCATGAAGCAGCAGCAAACAAAGCCATCGCTCCAAGTCCCGAAGCCTGCAGAACACATCCACGGCCACAAAGGTAAGTGTCTAACCGTATTCATCAAATTGCATAGACTATATTCTGAAAACTGCATGTCTGTGAATGGTTCGGATTGAACGAATTTGGCGGCTAGTCAACTGTGTAGGAATTTACAGGGTAAGTTCCTCAGAAAGAACACCAAAAGGACACCGCTCACAACCAGATCACAGATCAATACACCAGTATTTTTGACGTGGTTAAAACCCTCAAAGAGGGAAACAGTCCACGGCCTGCGCCAACGTGGCTACTACAGGCAATTTATTAATCAAAGAATGAAAATTTACATAAGCTTCTCTCATGCACGGATTACCCAAACAATGACCCTCCATGCGCTTTAAATAGAACTCATGGACCAATCGGGTGTCAAGCCACGGATCAAGTGTCGGTAATATCGAGGAGAGAATGAACCGTCGGATCACTACATATCGTGACCGTCAGATTGTAAGTTACAATATGTACAACGGTAAAGAAACACACTTTACCTAACTCTATACCTAACTCTAAACTAGACCAAGTTGTACTTAACTATTTCCTATGTGTCGGAATATCCTAACATCCCCCCTTAAGAACAACTTGGGATAGGATTGAAGGATTTACAAATATGACACAATAGGAGAAGGAAGGAGGCACTAGATCCTATCCCCCCTTAGTGACAACTTCCTGAACTCCAAGCATATATCAAAGTTTAGTGAACTTCGCCTCTGTGAGAGCCTTTGTGAAGATGTCTGCAACCTGATCATCTGTGGAACAATATTGCACTTCAAGAACATGGTCATGAATGAGCTTTCTGATGAAGTGCATGTGTAGTTCAATGTGTTTGCTGCACTGATGCTGGACTGGATCTTTGCATAGCTGAATGGCACTTTGATTATCACACCAAAGTGTGGTTGGATGTTGCTGCTCAAAGCCAAACTCTGATAGGATCTGACGAAGCCACAAGGCTTCCTTACTAGCTTCCACGACACCACGATACTCTGCTTCTGCTGACGAAAGAGAAATGGCAGCCTGTTTCTTACAAGCCCATGTAATAGGTCCTGAACCAAGAGTGAAGACATAACCGGCAGTAGACTTTCGATCATCAGGGTCACCAGCCCAATCAGAATCAGTGAAACCGACTAATAGAGGAGCTGCTTTGGCACTGTAATGAATCCCAAACTGTACTGTACCTCGAACATAGAAAAGTATTCTTTTAGCTGCTTTCCAATGACTTTCACGGGGGTTTTGCATAAAACGAGCAACAAGGCCAACAACAAAGGAAAGGTCAGGACGAGTATGGGTTAAATACAAGAGTTTTCCTACAAGTTGACGGTATAAGGTAGCATCAACTTCAGGAGAAGTACAAGAGACTGAAAGTTTGACTCCAGACTGAAAGGGAGAAGGGGCTGGCTTACAGTCTTCCATGTGAAAATGACGAAGAATATCACAAGCATACTTGGACTGGGAAAGGAAAATACCCTCCTTGGATTGCAAGACTTGAAGACCGAGAAAATAGTGTAAGTGTCCTAAGTCTGTCATTTCAAATTTCTTTTTAAGGCTGGACTTCACATGGTTTATAAGGTTGGGATCACTACCAGTAAGAATAAGATCATCAACATAAAGAACAAGGATGATAAGAGAGTTGCCCACTTTCTTGGTGTAGACAGTATTGTCAGAATAACACCTAGAAAAGCCAGATTCTAAAAGAAAGCTATCCATTTTGGCATACCAAGCCCGAGGAGCTTGCTTGAGACCATAAAGGGATTTCTTAAGTCGAAAAACAAGGCTGGAGTCTGTTTGTATGAAGCCAATGGGTTGTTCCATATAGATTTCTTCCTGCAAGTCCCCATGCAAGAAGGCAGATTTAACATCCATCTGATGGACTTCCCATTTTAAAGAGGCAGCAAGGGAAAGAACAAGGCGGATAGAGTTCATTTTGGCAACAGGGGAGAAGGTTTCAGTGTAGTCAATGCCTTCAACCTGTGAAAATCCCTTAGCAACAAGACGAGCTTTATGTTTATCAACTTTCCCATCTGGTCCATACTTGGTTCTGTAAACCCATTTACATCTAACAAGTTTGCGTCCCTTTGGTAGAGGAACAAGATCCCATGTATCATTTGCCAACAATGAATGATATTCTTCATTCATAGTTGCTTCCCAATGTGGATGGCCTGAAGCTTCTGCAAAAGTGTCAGGATCATGATTTACTGGAGCTTGAGCCAGTAAAGAAGAGGCTCTTTCAAACTGAGAACGTGTACGTCGCTGATCTGTAGGATCACCGGCAAGATCACCTGCTGCATCCCGAGTAGCACGGACCCATCTTGGAAGTTGAGGATCCTAAGAAGGTGGGGGAGGATTATCATCCTCACTTTCATCATCTGAAGAAGAAATGTTTTCAAAAGTAGAAGAGATAGGAAGAGGTGGCACATCTGCCGGACTAGGCTCGCAGGCCGATTTATTTTCATCAAATTTTACATCTCTTCTAATGATAACATTTTTGGACTTAAATGGAATAAGTCTATAACCTTTTACATCTTCAGAATATCCAACAAAAGTACATTTCTCACTCTTAGGTTCTAAAGCTTTATGCTTTTCATCTGGAATATAGGCCCATGCTTCACTTCCAAAAACACGAAAGTGACTTACATCTGGTTTAATGGAACTCCAAGCTTCTTCTGGAGTGATATTCTCTAGAACCTTAGTAGGAGTGCAATTGATTATATAATTTGCACAATTAATTGCTTCGGCCCAAAAACTAAGACTGAGTCCTTTAGATTGTACCATACAATTAGCCATTTCCTTTAAGGTGCGATTTTTTCTTTCAGCTACACCATTTTGTTGTGGAGTGTATGGAACAGTATGTTGCATTTGAATTCCATTTTCGGTGCAAAAGTTGATGAATGTGTTTTTAACATATTCTCCACCATTATCAGTTCTTAGCTTAAGAATTTGATGTCCATATTGTTTTTCAACAAAGGCTTTGAAGGCCAAAAATGTGTTAAATACTTCGCTCTTGAGTTTTAAGAAGTATACCCAAGTGCGTCTGGAGAAATCATCAATGAAAGTTAAGAAATACTTGCAAGCAGAGAATGAAGCAACAGGAAGAGGACCACATAAATCACTGTGCACAAGCTGTAAAGGGGCTGAGGCGTGCCAAGAGGCGCGTTTGTCAAAACTGTCCCAATGATGTTTTCCGAGTACACATCCGGAACAAACACCATCTCTGCAAGATACCATAGGAAGACCTGTCACCATATTTTCTTTACATAGATGCTGAAGGGAGCGATAGTTTAAGTGACCAAATCGCTCATGCCAAAGTTTGCTCACTTCATCATTATGAGCAACAAATACTGAGGGAAGATTTGATGACCCAAAGTTGTGAAACTTATACAACCTTGTGGAATCATCAGCAATACCAGTAGCTAGAATCTGTTTAGGATCTCTTAGATCCTTGATTACAACATCATGAGGTGAAAATTCAACAATTTTACCTTCACCTGAATGAGTTATCTGATATACAGATAGAAGGTTGCAGGATAAGGTTGGAACACATAATACATCATTAAACTGACCATTGTCTAGATGAACAGTTCCAGTTCCGACAACATTAAGAGATCTATCATCACCAACATATATATTTTTGGTGTTACAATCATTTAAAGAAGAAAACATGGCTTGGTTTTTGGCCATGTGATAAGAGGCTCCAGAATCAATGAGCCACTCATGAGAAGGAGAGGAAGAAGATACATTTAATGCATAACCAGACTGAGATGATTGACAACGACATGCAGAAAGTGCCATTCCGGAAGTTGAAGTTGAAGTAGGCTCCACATGGATGTTATGTTTCTTCATTGCGGCTTCCAAGGCTTCCATCTTCTTAAAGCATTTAGATTCTAAGTGGCCATCTCGATTACAAAAGTTACAATGTCTATTAGTCTTGTTCCATTTGTTTTTATTGGTCTTATCATTTTGCTGAAATGATCTTTCATTTTGAGGCTGAGTTGGTTTAGGACCATTCTTTTGAGGATATGACTTCTTAGGATTCTTTGAATTTGGTTGCTGCTGGGCGGCTAACGCTTTCGTGGAAGAGTTTCCAAGATTAAGAAGACCAAGGTGTAAGAGTTTTTCTTGTTCTCTTATTAAGGAATCACAAAAGGAGTCAAAGGAAGGGGCCTTGTAGTCTTTTCCTTGACAAATGAAAGCTTCCCTTGTAGAATGGAAAGTGGAAACAAATACAGAGTAGGCTGGTCCCAACTTAGTAAGGATGGAATAAATAAGGTCACCATCTTCTTTCTTAACCTTAACACCTTCCAAGAGATATCTAAGGGTCTTGAATTTGGACAAGAAATCTTCAATGCAAGAAAAATTATTAGGATCCAAAGTAAGCAACTCATTTTCAAGTTGATGGGCTCTAATTTCATTTTTAATCCCAAAAACTTTAGCGATTTTTTCCAATGCTTCATGAGGAGTCTCAAGTTCTGCAATATGGAATCTAAGATCAGGAGAAATAGACATCCCTATCAAACCACGTGCTTGATCTTGTCTATTTTCCCATTTTGCAGCCTTGTCTTCATCTTTTGGTTTCTTCTCTTGGTCTGTGGCTATTCTGTAGAGACCTTTACTTCTAAGTAAATCTTCCATGTAGGCTATCCATTGGAAGTAGTTAGTGCTGTCAAGAATGACTTGGCATGGACTTTCCATTTTTTTTAAAAACCTGAAGCTGAAGATGCTGAAAGTAAGTGTTCCAATGGATAGATCTCGAAAAATTAGGCTGTTTTAAAAAAAACGGCTCTGAAAAAGGCTTCCCGATGAAGAAGTTATGGCTTTTTGAAAAAAATTTGTTGAAGTTGCCGGCAAAGTGCGTGAATGTGCGGGAATGAAAAAAAAACGCCCTCACAAAATGGAGACTT
Source organism: Pinus tabuliformis (assembly GCA_031772625.1). Classification (NCBI taxonomy): domain Eukaryota; kingdom Viridiplantae; phylum Streptophyta; class Pinopsida; order Pinales; family Pinaceae; genus Pinus; species Pinus tabuliformis. Next base: position 1,853,423,844 of record CM062817.1, on the reverse strand, counting down.
GAACCCAAGACCTCTAATCTCTTAAAATAGCTTTGAACCAATTGATCTATACAAAAAATTTGAGAGAGAGAGAAAGAGAGAGGGGGGGGGGGGCCTTGGTTTGCGTGCTTGCCTTGAGAAAGCTCTTTTTCCCTACAAAACACAAAACACAAAACCCAACACGAATATGCAAAGAAAAACGAACCTTGCGGCTCGAAGTTAGCTTTAGTAAAAAAACTAGATATTTTTAAAAAAAATCTCAAAGTTAGCTTTAGCCGAAAAACTAAATATTTTTCTCAATGTTTCTGATTTTCCGAGATCACACTAAGGTGCAGGGAAAAGAGCATACGCATGAGAAAAATCCTTCCTTTCTGTTTCTGATTTGCCCAGATCGCACAGAATCGCAGGGCAAAGAGCATACGCAGAAATGAAAGGTATAGATCCGGTTAAAAAAAGGGGTAAATAAACCGAAACCGAAATAAGCAGAGAGAAAATAACAGTGAACTGCAAAAACACTGTATACCTCCCGATCTGAAAAAAGACGCAGTTAGGGCTACCGGAAACCTTTTCGCGTGAAACGAAAGGGGTTCCTCACTAGAACAGATGCTCCGAACGCAACAGAGCAGTCCTCTCGGCTCGAAAGCAGTCAGAAACAGCAGATCTAGGAAACGACAGCCGCATGCAGTTCTACCGGCTTCAGATTTGGATCACCAACGGACGCGGCCCTCAAATAGCTCTGATACCATGTAGGAATTTACAGGGTAAGTTCCTCAAAAAGAACACCAAAAGGACACCGCTCACAACCAGATCACAGATCAATACACCAGTATTTTTGACGTGGTTAAAACCCTCAAAGAGGGAAACAGTCCACGGCCTGCGCCAACGTGGCTACTACAGGCAATTTATTAATCAAAGAATGAAAATTTACATAAGCTTCTCTCATGCACGGATTACCCGAACAATGACCCTCCATGCGCTTTAAATAGAACTCATGGACCAATCGGGTGTCAAGCCACGGATCAAGTGTCGGTAATACCGAGGAGAGAATGAACCGTCAGATCACTACATATCGTGACCGTCGGATTGTAAGTTACAATATGTACAACGGTAAAGAAACACACTTTACCTAACTCTATACCTAACTCTAAACTAGACCAAGTTGTACTTAACTATTTCCTATGTGTCAGAATATCCTAACAAACTGACCACCCACAGTCAGTCGAATGGCCTCGTGGGATCCGAACGAACTCAGTTACGTTCGAATTCGCCAAAGAGACATGCAGCCGACACGTGGGAAGTGTCCAGTCGGGGAGAATCGGTGGGATTGGCAGTGGTGGCGGTGGTTAATGGCAGAGGAAAGGTAACGGCGGTCAGAGACACGCAGAGGAATGATGGCCGTGACGTTGGCTAATGGATAGGCCTGGCCACCTCACCCCCTCGCCATGAAATGTGCCATAAATAAAAAATGCTCGGCCGAAAAACTCATGTTAACCGTTGTCATTTACACTTGCAACCGTTATCAGCGAAGTACGCGTCCTCCTCCTCCGTAGTCTGTTAGCCTGAGCTTCTCGGCTTGTTTCAAAATCCTCCCATGTCCCAGGCTCATTCAGAAGCACTGTGACATCCTCTAGAAGCTGGCAAAGAATTCTACAGGAAGAGGCTCTACAGGAAATACAACATAGCCTTCCAGAGCAGAGCAAATGGATTTTTCTTCGACAAATTTGGAGTCCCGAAAGAGGTAGGCTCGAAAACCACTCTTCCCTGCATGGTATATTTTGAAAGGTGGTGAATATAACTATCTGGAGTAAGAGAATTAGAGACAAGTCTGCCTGTGGGTCAAGAATAGTAGTTTGCCTGTGTGTTACACGGAATTTTTCAGTTGGTTCTGCATCAAATTCTCCTCCACAGTTCCTGTTAAGAAATTCCTCCGCTAGAAACGATAAACCACTGTGAGGGCTAACCTGTGCATGAAGAATCTGAATGTTACATGGTTATATGTATGCTAGGGGGTGAAAATTGAGCTCTGTGCCCTATCTGTGAAAACCCGATTCTTCCTTTTACATTCAGACAGCCGAGTTTTGGGCAGCAAAAGTTTTAGAACCAGGGAATTGGTGCAGGTTAAAAATTTAAACACCTGCGAGATCTTTCCTTGAAGATTCAGGGAGGAAACCATAAATAGAATTCCCCTTATTGATCAGAACACAAACCAAAATAGAGCACTCTCACCATGCTGGGAGGGTTTATCAGAACGGAACCCTCAGATTCTAGAAAATTGCGTGAAACTCCCGAGGTGGTGGACCTATTCACCTGTGCCAATTGGATGACCTTTCGAGACAGAATTCAAGGTCATGACGATGAGGTAACAGAAGAATTCTTAATGTCCCTGCAGCCTAAATCAAAGACACTGGCCACTGTGAATTTCAGAGGGTTGACCCTAAAGCTTACCCCACAACTCATTAGTCGGGTTACTGATCTACCATTAGGGATACCCTTTAGCAAAGAGGAGAGGGCATTGGGCCAAAAAGCCAAGAAAGAATTCTTCCTACCAAAGGAACAGTTTTCAGAAGATAAGGATGGGGTCTGGAAATCCAGCCTACATCCTTTTTGGAGCAAGGTCATCCTTCAAATCATGAAATACATTAGCTGTGAGGGGCGGTTCAGTATTGTCTACGGTTGTCACTTCCGGTTGCTAAGTGAACTCAGACATGGGATGGATTTACCCCCAGAACGGAAGTTAAGCATCCCCTATTTCCTCCTACAATCATTAATTTAGTGTGGCACAAAATTGAAGGAAGGGACACTGGATCAGCTAGCCCATCATGGGCTTATCAAGCTTCTAGTGGAAGATGCCCTCCATACCTACACTGTCCCTCTCACCTGGGAGATTTTCCGCAACATGTCCAAGGATGATGATATACGAATTCTGGCCAAGGAACTCACTTCATCCAGTAGTGAAGAAAGGGAGCACATTGAGGTAGAAGAGAAAGCCAGGGATAAGGAAACCCAGGACAGACCACCACAGAAAGAACAAGAAGAGAAATGAGGGAAAGGCCAAGCTGCTGAGCCCAAAACTGTGGGTGGAATAAAAGCACAAACACCAAGGGAGAAACGATTGCAGAGCAGGGCAGAGAGGACTGAAAAAGTCTAAGCAAGTGAGGACACAACCAAGACAACCACACCAAAATTAAAAGGGAAGGCACCCCCAGCCAAGCAGACCAAAACAGTGAAGACAGTTTCTACAGGAAGCCAGAAAACAGTCAACACAGGACTTTCTACAGGAAGTCTGGAAACAGGGCAACAGAAGGAAAAATCGCCTGAGATTTTAGCCAGGGAGGCAGCAGCTGTGCTGGCTACCCTGAGCACTTCTCCAAAGCAAAAAGGGAAGCGAAAGAGGGAGCCTTCCATGTATTTTAAGGCAAGAAGGAGCATGTGGATAAAAACTGGCAAACCCCAGCCACTGTCAAAAGAGCTAATCACGATTTTAGACACCCCAGCTACACAAAAGGAGAGGTCTCCCTCAAAGGCATCCATCACCTATGAACGGGGGAGCCGGAAGACATCCACTTGGAGAGAAAGAATGAAAATGTTTGACACAAAGGCCTCTCTACAGGATGCTGAGACTGTTCTACAGGATACACTAGCTAGGCTAAAGGAGACCGAGGAAATGGAAGGAGAGGCAGCTAAATCACCACAGGAGGAAGAAAGAGTGGAGAACATTGTGGAACCTAGCCCCCAGCCCAGCTTGGGCTCCTACTATAACTTCCTAGAGGCCAGAAAGATCATTCCCCAAAAGTTCACAGTACCACTTTTCCTTGCACTAGAAGAAGAGAGAGTGAGGACCCACACTTGGATGAAGATCGCTAAGTCCAAGGGTGTGGAAGATATAGGTCCCCTAGAGGAACAACTCAAAGAGGTGAGAAAGGAATTGGCTATGGTACGACATGTGGAGATCAGCCAACAGGTCAAGCTACAGGAAGAAAATGAGCTGCTTAAATAACAGCTACAGCTACAAAGACAGAAGAAGGAAGACAGGCCTCACATCTTGGGAGAACAACAGCAACAGGAGGAGCCCACAACAAAAAAAGAAACCCCTGATGAACAATGGAAGAGAGATGGGTTGCAGGCTGAAATTGAGACACTAAATAGACAGTTGTAGGAGAAGGAATTGCAAGCAGACCAAGAGATATAGTCTCTGAAACAACAGGTACAAGAAAAGGAGGCCCAACTGGCCTGCATGGCCAGCTGGGTGATGGAAGCTCTGTAGTGTAGGCAGCCTGCCAAATCGTACGCCCTATACCTTAAGGATCAGTGGTTGCAGTTTCAGATCAACACCTTGGCCCAAAGGGGCATCACTCCATTTCAAAATTATCATCAATTTGCAGCTTTATGTGGCAGTAGTTCATCAGAGGACAAGGCCAAATTATCAGAGTTTTATTTGCACAACTTGGCCCTTCCAAACATGAATGCATGGGATCCCAACACTGTGATAGGAGATGTCCAACTTATGGCCATGGCCTCTTGGATGAATCATGAGGAAAAGAGAGCAGCAGAGGTCCGCAGTATTATGAGCAGAGAACTCAGTGAGCCACTAATGATCAGAGCAGAGCCAGATGACCCCTCAGCAGTGATAAGCACCCACCAGCACTTGGCCAATAGCCCTCAGGATTTACCAGAATACATTGAGCAACAGTCTCAAGCTACTGCCCACTTTGAGGACATGGAGAGACTATTGAGGGAAAACTGTCTGCATGCCTGCACAAGGTGGTGGAACACCCTACCTCACAGCTTGAAGATAAGAGAATACCACTCTCCCACCAAGATGAGGGAGGCCTTAGCAAGGGTACCTCTCTACTAACAGTTGATGCAAAATCTGCAGGCCAATTGGATTGGCCTGAAATTCAATCCTCCTATGCTTTTGTGATTACTAGAAGGAGTTAAGGAAGAGGAGGAAGACAGACAGTGGGAGGAAGTGGAAAGGAAAGCAGGATTCCACGACCGGGAAGAAGATATCACCGTGGAGGCCTGGGACGTGAGGGAGGTAGTCAAAGCTATAAAGGATGATGAGTTGGACTAGTTTCTCAGAGGAGGAGCAACCCATTTAGCAGGGGGGTGATGATGAGCCCCGAATTGGGTAACTTATTGGGCTCATTTTGCTTAATTGTCCTTGATCAATCCACCACTTTTCATAGATTATGCATGTTTTTTGAGTATGTTTATGTTATTTGAACGAATAAGGGTGGTCATTTTACCAAGGAGGCTAATACGTGGTTATTTCAGGTTTTTTGGACAAATTTTGGAGCAAAGCCAAGCAATTATGAGCCAGGTGACAACCAATCTTGAGGAAGCAAGGGTGAGGATTCGTAGGGAGGTTGTCTCTTGCATTAAATGGCCCTTCCTCGAAATCTCCACCCTTAACTCGGAGCTCAGCAGGCCACCAAAACAAATCCTAAAGGCAGCCAAGCAGCTTTGGGAAGAGTGACTGTTTATTGGCAGTTTGAACAGTCGAGCCCCTTGAGTTAAGGAGGGCTACTAGGCCCCTCGTAGTGTATAAATAGGAAGGCCTTAGCCTTCGTAGTTTACTTTTGGGAACTGTTGGGTGTTGCACTCTAGTGCTCTCATTGTCTCAACTCGTTTTTGTAGCTATTGCTGTATAACTTTCTTATGACATGATTATTTTTGGATAATGAAAAGCAGCTCTATTTGGCATCAGCTCTGAGTTTTCTTTAGGAGTCTATAGCTCTTGGGGTTGGGCCCAACCCAAGTGCCAAGGCTTCCTTATGTACTGTTATTTGCTCTTTATGTCTATGAAAAATAATTTATGTTAAGTAGATTAAAATCTTGTTGTTTATCTAGGTCACTATTGATGATTAGAAAGACTTTTGATGTTTAGATTGAGTTGATAGGTTATGAACAGGGACAAGCTTCAGAAAAATGCCATCAAGCACCTCTGATTTCACCTCTCCCTAAGTGGGATCAGGAGCTGGGATCAAGGTGACCTTGCTGCCACCAAAAACACTATCTTTGCTTCGCCATGCAACCATTAGTGTTCAATTTTTATTTGCAGAAGTTGATTACATGTTCAAATTCTTGATTGCTTCGTTCCATAGTTATTATACATGGTTTCATTGCAAATAAACTTCTGTTCATTCTCTTTACTGTTAGCTAGATCAGATTAGGTTAACGTAACTAGGTCTTTGATTTTCCAAGTCCTCATTGGTTCACTGAAGAAACAACTTGCAGAGCACCCGTACCACTTCTCTATCTGCCCATACTCCATCAATCTCATCTGCTCCATCCCCTAACACAGATTCTTGCCTCACGTTTGCCATTTGCTCACCTAACCCTAATTTTTGTGCAACATTGCTTCTCTCCTCCTTGAACAAATCCAGCCATCTTCATCTCTCCTCAGCTCCATCCACCAAGTATTGGACCTCTTCACACCCTTGCCCTACCTCCATACTCACTCCTTCGCCTTTCTCTCTCCATCCATTCTCCAAAATCCCATTTCTGAGCATCCTATAGAAAATTACAGGCATCCTGTAGAAATTCCAGAACATCCTGTAGAACCCCTGCAGACTTCCTGTAGAAGCTCACAAATGAGGCCTCTTGATAGCCAAACTCTGTGAAAATCTTTGGAAGGGTGTTAGGGACCCCTTAGGCCCTCTCTAAACCTTCCCGACCTCCTCCAAGCATTTCCTCTCGCCAATCCGCCTCTGCACGGTCGCAAACAGTTAAATCGCATGCATGATAATTCTGACAACTTATTCAAAAATACAAAAAGATGTTTTTTTTAGATTTTACTGTAGAAGTATCTTAGACACATGCATTTTAACTTCCTAGAAGTCAATGGCATCTCTTTCAGTAGCTTGCATCCTCTTTCTTGCATCAGTAGGGCTAGCTGGTAAAATTAGGGTTTGCTAGGGTTTACGTTTCCTTTCAGCTTTCCAGTTTCTTTCTGCAAGTAGATCAGCCTTCTTTGAGTTAGCTTTCATCCATCAATTAAAAAGCTTCTTCTCAAAAGCTCATAGAAGTTGGCTTAAGCTCCTAGCAGACTTGTGCCAGCCAACCAAGTGACAGCTGTGGCATGAGCTAGTACTTATGCATATAGCACCGTCACTTCCAAGTTTATTACGAACTACCAGGTTGATAAAAGTAAAGAAGGGAGTCCCAGGAGTTGTAGCATTATTGCTGCAATACTGGAGCCCGCCACTACACTCGGGAGGTGCAATGCGTACTGAGTTATAGTGGAAGACAGTGCGATGGTCCAGGGAGCGCAACTAAAATGGGTTTTGGCTCAAATGTGGAGCTATTTTCAATGAGTTAAGCTGGGTTTGGATGAACAATGAGGAGAAAAGTGTGTTGGAATGTCTTGAGAGGTTACTGAGCTACCAAAAGGGCATCTAGATGTGCTTGTAAGTCAAATGTTTAATTCATAAACTAAACCAGAGATTGACTGAAGTAGCATTCATCTACTATGCAATTGCAGAGCAAGAGCAGTTTGAAGGCTACCTGGCTGACTTCAGACTCTGTCTATAGTTTATCAAATTGAACATAAAACAAACAATAACAACAAACAAACATCTATTCATTCCCCAGTGGAGTCGCCAATTTGTTTCTGGGAAAACTAGTATTCCTAAAGAATGCTAGCCCTCTAGGTTGGCAGCTTGTTAGGCCCCTATACTACTAGTGTAACCCCTTATTATTATTAGTATAACCCACTTATTATATTGATGTACCCATGTAGTGCCCATATTGTTACTATTGTGCCCCATAGAAGCCCACTATTGTTATTATTATGCCCTTACATTATTATTGTTATGTCGGCTCTGATTATGTTATAACCCCTTAGACTCCTATATATAGAAAGGAGGTCTTTTCATTTGTATCATCTAAGAATTGTTCATTTATGTAATGTAAAGGAGGTTGCCCCCTCGAAGAGGCTGAATTCTAAGGCGTGGATCTCTCTTTTCTATCTTTTTGTGAGCTGGTTTCATAACATTTGGTATCAGAGCTTTGGATTCTAGGGTTCCGCTGCTCCGAACAGGTCATTGTGGCATTTTCGCTATAACGTTTTTTCTGTGATGTTTCAGAAGTCGAAAAAAAAACCCATTTGAGAAGAATTGGCGCTGAACCTTGGGTCCGAATTTCAGATCTTTTCGCGTGACATTCTCGGAGATAGGATCTGAGGAAGTTGGTCTTTTTGCAGACTCCTGAATTACATTCAAAACAGGTGACCTGGGGAAAATCGTCATAACTTTCTTTCTGAGCATCGGATTGAAATTTCGTAAGAAGGTACAGAAAGAGGATGGACTTTGGTTTCTGTTTATATATGTTTCAGAGTCAAAGGTTGAAACAGCGACACGTGGCACTTCATACAAGTTCGCTCTACTGAACTAGTCTATAATCAGGTCACTGTGGGAGATTGTGCATAACTCTTTCTTGGAGAATCCAATTTGGATCAGACTTGTGGCATTGGAAAGAGGACACAGAGGGCTACTACAGGTCACAATTTCAGAGCTTAAAGATCCGAAAGTACAGAGTTACAGTCGTTTCAAGGTAGGGCTCCTAAAATCAAGGAAAAGCAAGATGAGGAAGTTTGATGGCAAGGATCCGGTAAATTGGATACTTCAGATGGAGCAATATTTTGATATACAGGGTGTACAACTGTTACAAAAGGTAGGTATTGCATCTTCATATTTAGAACCAGATCAATTTTTATGGTACAAAGGGCTTTGTTCTCGTAAAAAACTTGTTACGTGGTCAATTTTCACGGAGGAAATGATAGCACATTATGAGGATACAAAGAGCAACACCTTATTTAGAGCAACACCACAAAAATTGGAAAGAGTAAAAGGGCTTTGTGACATAATGGAAAGCAAAATTATGGAAACCAGGAAGCATACCCCTCACAACTATAAAGATGGAAGTGTTGTTTCTCCCAGCCTTCCACAACCTACAAGGGTTACACCACAACAATTGGAAGAAAAAAGAGAAAAAGGGCTTTGTTACAATTGTGATAGCAAATGCACTAAAGGTCATAGGTGTGCTGAGAAGAAATTATTTTACATAGAATATGAAGAGGAGGAAGAAAAGGATCAAGAAACATCAAAAGAAGAGGATATACGTCAGGACACCACCCTAGAGAAAGAAGAAATGAATCAGACCATATCTTGTAAAGCATTGGCAAGAATTACCACTCCTCAAACTCTCAAGATAGAAGGACATATCAAGAAGAAAAAGGTGCAAGAAGTGAAAGATCACATCGAGAAAGAAGAAATGAATCCAACCATATCTTGTAATTCAATGGATGAAATTACCACTCCTCAAACTATCAAGATAGAAGGACACATCAGGAAGAAAAATGTTCAAGAAGTGAAAGATCACATCGAGCATCAAGAAATGAATCCGACCATATCTTGTAAAGGACTGGAAGAAATTACCACTCCTCAAAAGATAGAAGGACATATCAAGAAGAAAAAGGTTCAAGCAGAGAAAGATCATATCGAGCATCAACAGCAAGTTCTCCAACTTTTAAAGGATAACACCACTTCGGTGCAAAATCAAATGAAACAACAGGAAATGTTGGCAATACTACATGCACTTAAAAAATGGCGACCTTACCGAATGGGAAGACGCTTCAAGGATGAGGATGTGGAAGCATTGTTTTGTGCTATTTATATTATCCAACCAAATTGGATAAACGAAGCAACGGATGAATGGAAGAAGAACGAAGAAGTATGGCCACTTATTCAAAAGTTGCAAAAGATCCCAATTCAAGCAATATTGCCAGAAATTGAAGAGGAAGGAAAAATCATATTGGAACCTAGAGCAGTCACAGAAACAAGAACCCAACAGCTACGAAATAGATCAATTTCAGAGTATCTCATCAAGTGGAAGAACTTACCCGCTGAATATTCCACATGGGAGGACAAGAATTTTATATAGAAGCATCAAGAACTACTCAAGCGTTGAGGACAACACTTTTTGAAGGAGAGGGGCATGTTAGGCCCCTATACTACTAGTGTAACCCCTTATTATTATTAGTATAACCCACTTATTATATTGATGTACCCATGTAGTGCCCATATTGTTACTATTGTGCCCCATAGAAGCCCACTATTGTTATTATTATGCCCTTACATTATTATTGTTATGTCGGCTCTGATTATGTTATAACCCCTTAGACTCCTATATATAGAAAGGAGGTCTTTTCATTTGTATCATCTAAGAATTGTTCATTTATGTAATGTAAAGGAGGTTTCCCCCTCGAAGAGGCTGAATTCTAAGGCGTGGATCTCTCTTTTCAATCTTTTTGTGAGCTAGTTTCATAACACAGCTACCCTAGAAACAACAGTTTAAAGCAATCTAATGATTTCTTCTATGTGTAACAGATAAGAGAAAGATAACGGAACCAACTTGGAACTTCTGCTTAATCCCTTGCTTGATCTCTCTCCCCTTTGATAGATCCTGCAACTCCTCCCCGTACTTAACACGCTTGGAGAGTACCTGCACAAGTACAGCAACAAAAAACTGTGAAAGCATCGTGATCTATTGCAACATAAACATTACAAAATCATATATATAATGAACAAATGATAGCATTCACAAATGATAACATTCACAATTGCACAATCATATGGAAGAAAACTTGAAGAGCTTTATTAATAGAAAGGAGAATTACAACCCAATTTTCTGGTCCAGCAACATCCTCCCAGCTTCAATCCTTCTTCACCTCATGAAATAGCAAGATCACTCCAAAAACAATATAATTCTCTCTCCTCAATTACAAACTATCAGCACTTACTTGCAATTCACAACCTTCCAGCCTCTAGATCTCTTGGATGAGGGATCTATTTATAGATGTGTGCAAGGGTGTGAGTCATCCATGGGGTTTGATTAGTGTCATTCCACTTGTTACAATTGGTTCCACAAGAGAAGGTATTGGAGATTTCTTAGATCCATTACTCATCCTTGGGTGAATTCAAAGAGGAAAGTGGCACAGGAGAAGTTTCTAGAAGATTCCATGAGCAACCACTTAGCAAACTATCCCGAACATTTGTCCTTCCTCGCCCATCGCACCCTATAGAAGGCCTAAATAGTATGCATCTCACCCTGGCAGTGTACCACTTAGTATGCATCACACTTTGCCAGTGGAGCAGTCAGTATGGTTCAATTTAGGCAATTTTTGGATGGTTTCTCAGATGGAACTTTTGGGGAATGATGTATTCAGATGACTATGTTCCTTTAGTGTATGAAACAACTATTTTAGGGGTTGATGAGCCCTAGTACATCGACATATAATTTTTGGGTTGATATTCCCAAATATGTTTATAACACTCCATCCATGGGGAATGATTCTTAATCATTTTGTATAAGTACCAAGTCGAATTTGCCTCTAGTGAATGAATGAGAAAATCTAGGAATGTGTTCCCTGCCATTTAATGAAAATTCCTAGTATTGGGGACTAGATCCACTAATCAAGTGATTTTGTTGGGTAAATATTCCTCCATTCATGTGGAATGATTCTAGTCTTCCTCTAGGGGGAGATTTTCATTAGTGTTATTATGGAAGAGCTTGTATTTTTGCAACTCCATTGTATTTTCTTGCAGGGATGTAATTCTATTGATGAAAATAATGAAGATTAGTGTTATGTTCAGCTTCTAAATCTTGTTCTCCTTGATAGGTCTCTGCATTTCCTTGGTCTTGGCCATCCTCGAAACCTCAGATCTCTTTTGTGTCATTTTCTTTCCTTCTTTTCATTGCCTATTCACATGCATCTCTAGTTTTTATTTCTTTCTATTTCTGCATTTAGTATTAATGATTTCTTGTTGTAGGATTGAGTTAAATGGTTGATGTAAGCTATTTTTCAAGATCACAAGAATTATGTAATCATTGGAAAATATTTGGAAGTTCATAGTAATCATTGAGCTGCTTGGATTAGTCTTCTTATTCCCAAATCTAGATTGTTGGACCTCCTTTTTAGAAAAGAACAGTAGATTTCTGCTATTTTTATAGCATGCTAATGAGATTCAATAGACTTTATCCCACTTGCATTAGATCACAAAAACATTATAGTTCATAACAAAAATTACCCCATTTCTTTTTCACTTGATTTGGTTAGGCAATTTTTACATTTACTAGCTCACTAGTTCTCAAATTTCTAGATTTTTGACTAGTAATGTTTTTTATTTTTTTTGCATGGGTTAACATAGGTCTTTTCAGTGTTTCCAATTGGAACAGGGACCTAAGACATTCTAGTTTATAAAAAAAAATCCCATCCAATTTGGATTTGATTTGCTTGGCCATTAAACGCTCGCCAATTTCATCATTTCACAAGGAAACTTCTCCAAAATTTTTGAGCAAATCCATCCATCTCCCAACTTTGGTTTTGAGTTTTGAGTTAGCCTAGGCATTTCCTCACTCCATTACACCCATCTACCACCTTCACTAAGCCTTACATCACCTCCAACACCTCACATTTTTCTCTCGGTTGTATCCTGTAGGTTCACTGTAATTCCTACATGATCATCCTGTAGGTTTTTAGTACATCCTGTAGGTTTTCCTGAAATGGCATGTTTTGAGGCCAAATTGAGCGAAAACCTCTAGGAAGTTACCAAAAGCCTCCAAATGGCCTCCCACACAATCCCACCATCTCCTAACCCTTCCATCCATCCAACATCCTTAATTTACCTACCACATTACCAAAAGAAATTAGTTTGCATACTTGATTTTGCATGAAAAGACAAAAATACAAAAACATATTTATTTCAATCCCTTTACTTGCACATTAGTGATGTTTGATGCTTCCTACTTCCATGCTTAGATAGTAGAATTTGGTTCATGATAATTTATCATTATTTCAAAGCATAGTTTATTGCAGTTAATTAGGAAATGGTGTGAAGTAGCATTAACTTTCCGTCTCTTTCCTTGTACTTTCTTTCTTGCAATAGGTTAAGGTTCTATTTCGAACATTTCATTTTTTGCAATTAGTTTAGGATTTGAGTTCAGTACATGCACTCCATTACATCATGATAGCAAAGGAAGGAAACATTGTATGTCGCACACATATTGCTGACACCTCTTAAGTTTTTACGAACCCCATATTGATAATTAAAGTCGGTAGCCTTGGGAGTTGCAACATTCTTGTTGCAATACCAAGGCTCATCACTTTTTGGCACCATTTCCAGGGAGGTGTCAAAGTATGCATTGTTTTCTTCCCTAGTTGATTCATTTCTTTTTAATTTTTGCAAAAACAAAAAAATATTTTCATTAGGCATATTTAAATTCAAAAGTAGAAAATTGCATTGCATTATAGTTTTCATTCAATCATAAAAACGAAAACAAAATTCTCCAACACCAACCCACCCCCCCATTTGATCACATGGTGCAATAAGAGCCATATCACCATTCACTTTTGCAGGTAGAAGAAGAACATGGCAAAGAATGTAGAAGAAATAAATGGAGATGATGACAATGAGAAAGATCCTCTAGGATTTCCCATTCAAGATATTGATGGTAGTGTGCACATGAAGAACATCCCTCCATCTTTTCTTCCAAAATTTCATGGTGTAAGGTCGAGGATACGGAAACCTTTCTCTTTGAATTTGAAATTGTTTGTAGATCTTATGGTTACTTATTAAAAACTCAAAAATAAGATTATTTCTAGCAACTTTGAAGGATAGAGCTCTTAAATGGTTCGTGAGCTTAGGGACTAATTCAATAAGATCATGGAATGATATACAAAAGATATTTATAGAAAAATATAAAGATCATGATCTTAAAGAAGAAATATTTAGAATGAATCAAAGAGAAGATGAGAGTCTAGATGATCTAATAGAGAGGTTCATGTATACTGTTAAGAGGGAAAAACTACATTTAGGATCTGACACACTAAAAACCCTCTTAGAACAATTAGGGATGAGTCGATTGATTTCCTTAATCTCATGAGTAGAGGTGATGTATATCAATTATAATTTGAGGAAATTTGTGAAACATGCAAACACATATCAAGAGGAAAAGCAAGAGTAGGTAAATCAACATCAATATCGATAAGTCAAGCTAAACTTAGAAATTTGTTTGATGACATTAAAATAGAAATTTGTAGCAATCTAACCAAACAAGTAGAAATGTTAAGAATAAAAAATGAGAAAAAAGAAGATGTTTGTGTTGTCCATGCAGAATCACATGATGTTAAATGTTGCTCCTCATTACCAAGGTTGAAGGAAGTTCACTAGGAGGACAATGGAGCAAGTCAATTGCCAATGCAGCAATGTTATGTAGCTCAAAGAGGACCATTGCAGCCTATTCAGCCCGATATGATGCAAGAGCCTAATTTAAAATTTCAAGCTTATGCACATCCACCTCAAAGTAATTGGAACACACCTTTTCCTTAGCAACATTTTCCATCTCAACCCCAAAACCAATCTTGGCAACAAGGTTATCAAGGAACTTATGGGAGCCATCTAGAATATCCTCAATATATTCCTCAATATCCTCCATACCAAACTCCATGTTATCCTTACCATTCACCTCCACCACAACCACAACCCCATCCACATCCATCTCAAATATACACTCCCACTCAACTACCTACACCACCATTCCCAAACCCACAAGTAGCTCAACCCACTTACAATGCTGAGGTACAACACTTCCAAACATCTCCTCTTGAGATCAATGGTATTCACCATATCTCAAGATGTGTATTGCAAAAAAGAGATCATCGTGATATCATTGAAGGACCACATCCAAAAGAAGAAGATTCAAATAATAAAACCACGGAACCATGGGTTGCAATTGATGAAGAGCAGACATCAAAATCAGAGATTGAGAGAACTCCCTCATGGCTACCATCAAATCCTCCATGTATTAAAGAGAACAATCAGCAAAAAGAGGAATATTTGAAGGTCATGGTAGAAGAAGACATGAAGAATGATCGAAATCAGCAAGTGGACCAAGGGCATCACAACTATATTGAAATATGGTTCTAGACAGTCATTAAGTTGCAACAATACCCTCCTCTTCAATTGTTCTTGATATCATCAAAGTCAAATCATTTGATCTCTCAAATTCAAGTAAATGTCAAAGAATACATCTCAAGCCTACACATCAATTTTTTTGTCATATTGATGTGAACATGTCTCCATTGGAAGTATTCTTATACTTGAAAGTGATTTTGTTTTTCAAGTAGGGTAGGGTAGAAAAAAAAATGAAAAAAAAGAGAAAAAAAATCTAAGGCGAAAACCTCCTTGGAGGCGCCTAAGATTGGCTCATTGATTGAAAATCTCCATGAGGTGGTCAATGGGTTGGGAAAAAGGAAAAAAAAGAAGAGCCTAGGTGAAAACCTCCTTTGAGGCGCCTAGGCAGACCTACTAGGTGAAAGCCTCATTGAGGTGGATAGTAGGCCTAGAAGAAAAAAAAGAGAAAAAATAAAAGAATCCTTGCTCCATGCATGCATGTAGTCTCCAACATCTGCAAGCAATAAGAACGAAGTTAGTACCAAAAGGAAAATTGGTCAAGCCTAGTCAAAATAAGTCAAATTTTGACTTTCTCTTACTTCGCTCAGATACTCCAACAAGGACAAGGCCATGCCAATCCATCACCCTCATCTATTTTCACCATCCACCCATCATTCTCAATCTCCTACCACTCATTTTCCTTGTCGTCCTAGAAAACTACAGGATGCTCTATTTTACTACACGATACAAAAATACATAGAGAAGAAATTTGTTTTTGCCATAACTTGAAAACCATGCATCCATTTTCCAAGATTTTTCAGGTGTAGATGCATATGGATGATGGTAACATGCTCAAGCAATTTCAACAAATTCTAGTGCACAATTTCCAAGAAATTGACCTCCATCACCTTAAGCTATTTTTGCATTTTTTCAATATCCATGCATCCATTTAAAAAGTTGTCTCATGGGGAGATGCATATGGATGATGGTAACATGCCCAAGAAATTTCAGCAAATTCCAGTGCACGATTTCCAAGAAATCAGCATCCACCACCTTCAGCCATTTTTAGTTTTTCTCGAAATCTGTGCATCCATTGACCAAAATGTTTCTATCGGGAGGCGCATAATGATGATGGAAACATGCTCAAAAAGTTTCAGCTCAATCCAGTCTATCATTTAGGAGATATGGACAAAGCATGTCGTTGTCCTGTAAACCTACAGGGTTGGTAGTGAGTAGTTTTAAAGGAAATATAGAGGTCAAAGAAGCTCCTCTAGAGCTTAGCAACAGTGTTAGGATCATCAGTATCACCATCCAGCACCTGCACATCAACATCAACTCTACAACAGCATGCATGTCTCTCCAACAACCATCAGGTATGTACAGGTATGCAATATTCTTGACCTCTTCTCTTGAGCATATTATAGTTAATAATTTGTTGTCAGTGCATGACAGATGAGGTTTTATAAGGATTGGTCAGCAGTCTTAGCCACCTTCAGCTAGTTAATTGCAACTCACTCCTTCACTCATGCAATGTTGAAAAGTCAAATTATGAAGGGTGACGATTTCAAGGAATAAGGACGACAGTTAAAAGAAAAAAAATTCGCAAAGGCCAAGGTCACCATAGTACTCCAAGCCCTCCATCCACTTCATATTCACTATCTATTCATCATTCATCCATTCCATTTCATTATTGAAAAAACAAAGAGAGCATCCTCTCCATTTTCATGAAATTTCCATTTACAGGTCAGCTAGAAGGATGGTCAAAGAGCAAAGGAGGATCACAAAGAGATCCTTGCCACTCACATTTTTATTTTACCACTCATTACCATTCATTCCTCCACCATTTCTATCATTTTTTCCACTCCTTTACTTTTGTTTAAAAAGGGACTGTGTTTTCTACAGGACAATCCTGTAGGAATTACAGTGATCCAAAAATCCTACAGGAGGCAGTCATAAGGCAAATAAATGACTTGTCCAAATGGGAACAAGGTAGCAGAAGGTTGATAAGGATATGGAAGACCTTGCTAAACTAAAAATACATTCAAGAACTCATCTTGAATAAGGGCAAGAAAGCAAGCTAATGGCCTCAAGAAACAATGATTTTTTTTTGAACAAATATGTTTTTGGGCTTGTCCTTGTAGTGCTTACAGCCAAAATTCTTAATGCACAAGAGAGAGGCCACTAGGGCCATGGATGAGGCACAATGAGGTCACTAAGTTGCTCAGAGGATGAGAAACACTTTCAGCGGGGGGGTATGATGGGCCTCTAAATTAGACATAAATTAAGGCCTATGACCATCCTTCAGCACATTAAAACTCTCTTTTTGCATTAGATAATTTATTTTTAACTTTAATATATTCATTAGGAAGGTTTATGAATAATTGAATATTTATGCCTAATATTATTTATTTTTTGTGGAATATTATGAGAATATTGGGCAGATTATGATGAGTTGGAGGAGGAGATAATTTAGGGACTTGTTCCCTACTACCGTAGAATCTATAATAAATAAATAAGTCAACAAGATATTATGGAATTATGGCACAAATTGTGGAACTCCAATGATTGAGAAAATCTAGGAATGTGTTCCACTAATCAAGGGATTTCGATGGGAAAGGATTCCTCCATCCATGGGTAATGATTCTTAATAATTTTTTATAAGTACCATGTCGAATTTTCCTCTTGGGAATGATTGAGAAAATCTAGGAATGTGTTCCCTGCCATTTAATGCAAATTCCTAGTATTGGGGACTCGGTCCACTAATCAAGGGATTTTGGTGGGGAATGATTTCTCCATTCATGGGGAATGATTCCTAATCATTTTTTATAAGTACCAAGTCGAATTTTCCTCTAGGGGGAGATTGTCATTAGTGTTATTATGGAGAGAGCTTGTATTTTGCAACTCCATTGTATTTTCTTGCAGGGTTGTAATTCTATTGATAAAAATAATGAAGATTGGTGTCATGTTCAGCTTCTAAATCTTGTTCTCCTCCATAGGTCTCTGAGTTTCCTTGGTCTTGGTCATCTCAGGAACCTCAGAGCCCTTTTGTATCATTTCCTTTCCTTCTTTTCATTTCTTTATATTTCTGCATTTAGTATTAATGATTTCTTGCTATAGGATTGAGTTAAATGGTTGATGTAAGTTCTTTTGCAGGATCACAAGCATTATTTCATCCTTGGAAAAGCTTTGGAAGTTCATAGTAATCATTGAGTTGCTTGGATTAGTCTTCTTATTCCCAAATATAGATTGTTGGACTTCCTTTTTAGCAAAGAACCGTATATTTCTGATATTTTTTAAAGCATGCTAATGAGATTCAATTGACTTGATTCCACTTGCAATAGATAAAAAAAAATTATATTTCATAACAAAAATTACCCCATTGCATTTTCACTTGATTTGGTTAGGCGTTTTTTAAATTTCCTAACACACTAGTTCTCAAAATTCTAGATTTTCGACTAGTAATGTTTTTTATTTTTTTGCATAGGTTAACATAGTTATTTTTGAGTGATTCCAATTGAAATAGGGACCTAAGAAACCCTAGTTAATAAAACAATTTGTCCCATCCAATTTGTATTTTATTTTCTTGGTCATTAAACCCTCGCCAATTTCATCATTTCACAAGGAAACTTATCCAAGATTTTCAAGCAAATCCATCCATCTCCCAACCTTGGTTTTGAGTTTTGAGTGATATTAGACATTTTCTCACTCCATTCCACCCATCTACTACCTTCCCTAAGCCTTCCATCACCTCCAATGCTTCACATTTTTCTCTCTGATGTATCATGTAGGTTCACTGTAATTCCTACATGATCATCCTGTAGGTTTTTAGTACATCGTGTAGGTTTTCCTGAAATGGCCTGTTTTGAGGCCGAATTGAGAGAAATCCTCTAGGAAGTCACCAAAATCCTCCCATGGGTCTCCCACACCATCCAAACATCTCCTAACCCTTCAGCCATCCTCCAACATCCTTAATTCACTTGCCACATCACCAAAAGAAATTAGTTTGCATACTTGATTTTGCATGAAAAGACAAAAAGACAAAAGCATATTTATTTAAATCCCTTTACTTGCACATTAGTGATGTTTGATGCTTCCTCCTTCCATGCTTAGATACTAGCATTTGGTTCCTGATAATTTAGCATTATTTCAAAGCATAGTTTCTTGCAGTTAATTAGGAAAGGTGTGATTTAGCATTAAATTTCTATCTCTTTCCTTGTACTTTATTTCTTGCAATAGGTTAAGGTTCCATTTCAAACATTTAATTTTCTACAATTAGTTTAGGATTTGACTTCAGTAAATTCACTCCATTACATCATGACAGCAAAGGAAGGACACATTGTATGCCACACACATAGTGCCAACACTTCTTAAGTTTGTACAAACCCTGGGTTGATAATTAAAGTCGGTAGCCTTGGGAGTTGCAACATTCTTGTTGCAATACCAAGGCTCATCATCCACTTGGGCCTACAACACCACCTAGAAGACCACCCTGGATTCACACCCCATGAGTTGGTCTATGGGAAGAAGGTCCTGGTGTCCATTGAATTTGAGTACAATACATTTAGAATGGTAGCCCAACTAGATCTAGATCTTAGCAGTGCACAAAAAGAGAGATTTCTCTAGTTGAATGGGTTAGATGAGTTCGGAATCCATGCCCTCCTACACACATAGGTGACCCAAATTCAGAGGAAGATCTGGCATGACAAGAACATCAAGGACAAGCAATTTCAAGAAAGTGATTGGGCTTTGTTATATGATTCTAGATATAAAGACTTGAAGGGCAAGTTAAGAACTAGATGGTTAAGGCCTTATGTCATAGAGAAATGTCATGATAATGGTTTAGTGCAGATTAGAACCATAGATGCAGAGGCCATTCATTTACTTTTTAATCGGCATAGATTGAAGGTTTACAAGAGTCCATTGTCAAAGAAAGAGTTCATTGATGGTATTAGAAAAATAGTGATTGTGTTGGAGCAAGTCTCAGTTCCTACCTCATCAAGTCACTAAGAAAAAAAGAAAATAAGAAAAAAGAAAAAATTACGAAAAATATAAGAGAAAAATAAGGAGACTCGACCGAAAACCTCCATGAGGCACTTGAGTCCCACTATTGGGTTGAAAACCTCTTGAGGTGGCCCAATGGTGTAACAGAAAAAAAAGAGAGAGAAATAAAAATATCTCTGGGTGAAAACCTCTCTTGAGGTGCCTAGGGCAAGCAGCTAGGATGAAAACCTATTGGAGGCAGACTAGTTGCTTTATATAAAAAATAAACAAAAAATAAAGAGAGAAAAGGAAAAAGTATGAAAATATTGGTTGTAGGTCAGCAGGAGGACGATCAGAGCAACAAAAGAGAATCAAAAGGTACCTATCCATCTCAAGTTTTTATTTCTCTATTCATTATCCTTCATCATTCAATCATTCCCTCCATTTTTCCATTCAATTACCTCAAGTTGCAAGGGTTCTATGTTTTCTATAGGATTCCTTGTTGTTTAGTCAATTTAGCGTCCTAAATTGCTTGCATGAATTGTCAACCAAGGTTTGTAGACTGATGAAGTTTGATGCACTATATGTGCTTAGTTAACTTTTCTCTTACTTCGTTGTTTTGTGTTTTATGTTTGTTTTGGGGGGTTGTTTTTGTTCTTTAATGTCTAAGAATATACAGTCTATGAGAAGTTTACAAGGATCTAATGAGTTTTCAAAGAAAGGATAGGTTCCTAAGTTAGTCTAAATCCTAAAAATGGACCAAGAATCAATTTTGACTAGTTAAGACCTAATCAGAAAAACAAAACATCTATCTTGTCTACCAGTTAGTCTTAATCCATGGATCTAATTCTTAAAACCAAAAGTAATACTGATGCAGAAGGTAATTCAATAATTGCGTTCATTAGCCATTCAACCATTCAATTTTGGAACAGGATAAAATCAACCTCCTTGAATGAATCTTTTGGAATGTCAAGTGATGCAACTAAGTAATGACCTAAAAACAAAAAATAAAAGATGACAGTTTGTAAAACTAACAATGTGCTAAGTAAGCTCAATCACTGCATGAACTAGATATTCAACCAATTAAGTTAGAATTGTCATTATTTTGAAATGGTTCTGAGAACATCTATTAATATAGCTAATTGACAGTTCTATGCTAAGAAAATGAGTAATCAAAAACAAGAATAAGCTAAGCCACTGTGTATTCTCATTTCTCCATTTTTCATTCAATCATTTCTCATGTAATATCTCAAAAGAATAAGACTTGCACAGTTGTGATTTTTACCCTTACACTATTGGTTACAAAACTGAAATGAAACAAAACTGGAGAAAATGGAATTGTAGAAAACATAGTAGTAGAAATTAAAATGAAAACAACAAGTAAAAACCTCCTTCAGTGCAAGGACCCTCTGCAACTGATATGGATGGATAATAGCTAATTAAAGATGCACTTTTAAACCACCATTGACAAAACAAAGTTTGTATTATCAACAAAACAAAGTCTAAACAGAGTTTTGTAACAAAAAGCTTGCAATCCTTCCTTAACTTCTAACTACTTCTCGGTCTCATTTAACTGATATTTATAGAAAAACAACATAACTATTTAAGAGAAAATCTTGTTACAGGTGGCTTAATCCGAATCTATCATGACCATTTATAGAAAGACATGCTACAAATGGCTTAGTTTGAATTGTAATGAGACTGTTAGACTTCTGAACAGCTATAGGTGGCTTGATATGCATTAACTCCTCAACTCTTGATCAACTACAAGTGGCTTACTCCACATTAACTCTTCAATAGAACCGTTAGACTCTTGATCAACTACAGAATATCAAGAGTCCTACTGCAACTAGATAACATTTTTTACTCCATTTTTAACCTAGACTTTAGGCATGCTTTTCTATCGATCTAGATCGAGTGAGTAGGATAGAATCCAGGTAGAGATGATTCTAGAGATTCCCATGTGGCCCAGTTCTTCATTTGACACATATAACATACTAAACCATGAGAGTAGCTACGGAACCCATAGTTAGCTGCATAATAGGCTGCGTTCTATAGCTAATTTGAAAAAATCTATTAAAATAGCAAGAACATGAAAATATAATATGGTGATCATTTTAATGCTTTCCTAAGACAAAATCTAGCATTTATCATTGATTGGATCTGTAGTCTTATTTGAAATCAAGAGAAAAATGTGAGAAAAATGTCAAGGGGAAGGTAATTTTGAGGTTCAACATACCCCCACTGCAAAATCATTGCATGTCCTCATGCATTTTTCCAAAAATGTGAATTCTCCTTCTCTAATGCATTTGCTGAGACACTTCTACTAGTACATCCAATTTTCTTCTTTTGCTCTTCTTTGAAGTGACTGCCATTTTGGGTTTCCTCATAAGAAGCCTATATTTAAGGTTGATGAATGTTCCATTCAGGCTTCTATTCTTCCTTTTCAACTTCCTATTTTTCCTATACCACAGTCCCAGATGTAGAATGGTATTATCATGAATAGCCTTGTCCAATTTATTTTGTTCCCTCAAGGTTTCATTCTCCTTCTTGATATGTCTATTCAATATCTCTAATTCATAAATTTGATATTTGAGAGAGTCAATTAGAGGTTCTTGTGGATTGACAGAGGTTTCTAGATTCGTTGAGGCACTTTTCTTCTCCATTGATTCTATATAATCATATATTTGTTGTTGTACTAGGTCTATGCCTGGAGATCCTCTGCTTGGGCTACCTTCAAAATGATGGTCATGAGAGTTTTGAGGACTGTGTGTAGAAGAGATGTTAACAGGAGAAATTTATGGGGTTTCCTCTTCTAATTTTATGAACTCTTTCCCTTTTGATGGTGTTTTTGTTACCAACCCTTGGAGTCTGGAGCTTCTTCTAGGTTGTGGATGACCTACATTCTCTTTCTCGGTGATATTTTTCTCTTTTCTTGCCTTTCCTCTTGCTCTGATTTGTTTCCTGATTTCTGTCAGTTCTTTAGATATTAATTTTTCATCATCTTTATGTGATGAAGACTCAGGTTTGTCTTTAATGACTATACCAATCTTATTTCTTCTACTTTTTCTAACATTATCTTGTTTGGGTGACTTTGGTGCTTCTTGAAAATGATTTCTAATGAGGAATTCCTCGCAGTTATCTCATATGCCTTTTAAATGAAACTCAATCAGTATATTATCAACCCATGATGGTACATGCTTCTATCTATGAATTCTATTTTCTTCTGCACATTGGAGGCCATCCTTCTTAAAACATTTAGCAAGAATAAATGAATATTGATTTCTCCATTTTCTAGCAAGAATAAACGTATATGATTGACATACATGCACCCGAATCTCCCCTCATAGGTGATAAATTTATGTAATATCAAAAGCATGCTTTTCCATTTACTTTTAAGAGCTGAAATGGGAATTCCTTTCCTAAAAACAGAGACATCCGTACCTGGGTTCCTAAGGATTACCTTCCATGATTCACTATGGAATTCCTTGTTTTTGAACCATCTTTCACCATGACTGGGAAGTTCTATAGCTTTTGTTATGAAGGATTCTGTTACTGCAAACTTAATATCTCCAATTTCTACTTCTGTACCATCAAAAAATCTAGCAAAAGATTTTGTGATCTCTTTATGAAAACCATTAAATTTTTCAATGAATTTGAGCCATCAAGCCTTTTGCAGCATTTCCTTGAGTTGTGGGTGTCCTTCCATATATTTTTCGCCTACCAGTTCTAACCTAACAATGAGTCCCATGTCTTCTGTTTTGCAAAATTTCTTAACCTTCTCAATTACCCTTCTGGTTTATGAAATGGATTGACTACGAGAATGACGAAAAGAACTATGGGTTTGCATGGAATAAGTAGATGGTGAGGGTTTTGGAGAGACGTGGACAAATATGTCATGTCATGGTCATGACCATTAAAAACAATGAGGGAGTTTAATTATGGACCGTTAGGTGATGGAGGATAGATGGTGTGGCAGATATGTAGTACGATAGAGATGGGAATCAAATCAAATGATGATTTGTCATGGAGGCATATGAATGCCCATATTATACATATTCTATGTTCTAACCTTGCTATTAAAATAATTTTTTGTACTTTTACCTCTTCGAACTTAATCTTCTTGTTTGTTGTTTTTTTCTTTGATGTTGATCTGCAAATACCCTTCTTAGCATATCAGTCTTCAAAAAAATTCTTCAATTCCCTGCAATCAACATTTATTTGGAACAAAGCTGCGAAATGGAGTTATGGCTACAGAATCAAATTTGTTATAGACATTTTTGTGCCTTACAACTATAAGCATGAAATGTCCATAAACCAAGGGATCCTAAGTCCCTAAAGATGTTGTTCCAGCTCCTAAAGAAACAAGGTCAACAAATTGCAGCTTCTCCCAGAAGTTCTCCACCAGAAACTGCTCAAAACTAGTCAAATCAGGATCAATTCAGATGCTCCACTAGCTGGCTGCGTTGCAAAGCACCCAAATACACTGGCTAGGTGCGTTGCAACGCACTTGAATGCACTACCCAGGTGCGTTGAGCGGGAAATGACAAGTGGCAGAGTCATTAAACGAGGTGGAGAGACAATGGAAGCTTCCAGAATCTTCTCCAATGACACTTGCCTCACTGAATTCGACCAGTGATGAGTAAGAGGCTCTCAGTCTCCAAGTGGAAGCAAGAACTGACAGAGAGAAGCCACTAATCAACTCATGGGATGACTCATCCTCTTTGCATACATCTATATATGGATCCCTCATCAAGAGATCCAGAGGCTGGAATTTTGTACATTGCAGAGAATTGCTGTTGGTTTTGTGATTGACATCAGGGTATTGGGTGATTTATGCTTTGTTGGAGGTGAAGAAGGGATTCTATGCGGGGAAGCTGATGCTGGATCAGGACTCATCGGTTGTAACTCCTCCTGGATCTTCTTTTTTTATCAATAAAACTACTTGAGTTTCTCCTACATGCTTGTATATCTGATGTATGTTATATTTGTATGTTTAGCTTAAATCTGATCCTAAGCTTTTTATGAACATAAATCTATGTCTTTGTGTAGTTTCTCTCTTTTGTGAACTTGCAGGAACTTGGTGACGCTGGGCAAGTGAGGGAGCAGATCGGTGGAAGCTGGCAAAGAGAGGATAGATTGGATCGAACAACTAGCGCAAGACACAGGTCGGTTCGTCTTAATCATCTTCGTTTATAGTTCATAAAGAAGAATACAAGAGTAGTTTTACTTGTTTGTTTCTGAGGTCACTGTCACAACCCTGTGGGATAGGGTCGTTCTGAATAGACACTTTTCCCAAAAACAAAATGGCGACTCGGCTGGGGAGCGTGTCTAGTTAGTTTATTTGTGTTTCTATTGTTTTTCATCTCATAAACCTAGGAGTGGCGAATCGAACTGCATTTGCCATTTACAAATGCAAAGTAGACATCTGCTACTGTAGTCCATTCACTGGGCCTGTTTATGATCTGAACAGTTGACTCACAAATGATCTGATTACCCTTTGTGATAGCTCTCAAACCTCTTGTAAATCAACCCTCTGATTGTACACATTTGATTGCTTTTATCCGGCCAAAAGCCATAGATTAAACTGCAAACCGTGACCCAGAACCCAGAGACAATTCTCGTTTCTGCTTCAGTGCAAGCTCTGTGAAGAGACTCTGCATTTCAACGCAGTTCCCGAGAGGGCTACCTGCGTTGCAATTCAGTTTCTCTGTGTAGCAGGTGCATTGATCAGCCTAGCCCTGCCTAGCTGAGGTTCTTTGCTCACTTTTTCCAGTTTTGCCTCTGATTTTTGCAGCCTGTGATCAGTGTGTTTGTCTGTCTGAGAGCCCCTTTTCTTTGCCTTAATTCCGCCTCAGTTGTATAAAAGAAATTGTATTTTTTTGTGTATTTGTTACATCATTTATAGTTTCCCATTGCAAAAGTAAACTGGTCATACTGTCGCCCTTAGATCTAGACCTGTCGTAAGTGTCGTTTTGATCTTAGGAGAAAGTATATTTGCTGTTGACAGTTGATTACGCTTTTAATTTTTCCTTTGGCTTGAATTTGTGAATTTCTAGTGTCGAAACAAGTGTTTACTTCAAAATCATAAAGTGTCGTAATCATCTTTACCTTTTGATTTCGAAAAGAAGCTTGTTTGTGTTTTTCACTTGAAATCGAATTCAAATTTATACAGCAACTTTGTTTTTAGGCATCAATATTAAGAAAGTGAAAAACAAATACATGCACAAGTGCATTTGCATATTGACAGTTTGTATGGCTTGATTTAGGAAAAGTGCATTTACAGTGTGCTCTTTGCTCTTTGAGAAAAGATTGTGTCTTTCTTTTCCCCTTGTAGCTAGGATTTTCATTGCTAAAAAGAGATAAAAAGCTTGCTTATCATCTTTAGACTGCATTTTGGAAATTACATCTACATCTCGTGGTGAACCCAAAAAGCAAACTTCATAAGAAAGATCAACCTAAAATAAATTCAATGAACTTAACAACGCTTTGTAACTTAACGCACAACATCTAGAGGTCTAGGCTAGAGACGTATTCCGGCGTCGTAAAACCTGGTAACTGTTGTCCTCACTGTTGGTTGGGTGATTCCTCCACTTTGAGACGATAAGTGCCAGTACAGACTTGTGCTCCCACGTACCGTCGAGTATATATTGGGAGACCCCTATAGGCATAAAACCTTTATCCATAGGAAGCCGTGTCGGCCTCCCTACTGATCGCAATGAACTTAACACAGTATTCGGGAAGATTGACCGCCCGTACCCTAAAAAGTATTCTGCGGTTTTGCGATTGGTTTGGCACTCCCTCTACCTAGACCTCCAGAGCAGTCCCTTTCGTTCCTTTTCAGACTCCTTAATGGAAAAGGTCCATCTGAGCACTTGTCACTTCAGGCTCATTAAAAATCGAAGGAGACTAGAGTCATCTTTTGTTTTTTCTCGACTCTTTAAAACTGAAAAAACAAAGTTGTGTCAAAGCGTGTTAAAATTTATTTAAACGGAATATTCATACCCTTTTTCCTGCGTTGATCTTTAGGTTGAGAAAATGGAGCCTACCAACCAAGGAATTCCCCTTGGTGGAAATCCTAGTCCCTTCTCCTCTTGGGGAGATGTTGGTGCGCCCCATATGGCCACATTGTCGCTTCCAGGACTGACAATTGGCTTGCCAGTTTGGCTCTTCTCAACCAATGTCGTTCAGAACACCACTATTCCTGAATAGTCAAATCAGCAGTTAGACGAGTCCAGAGTTACCCACCAACCTTCTACTTCTTCTAATTCTTCCTCTCTTCCTTCCTCTTCGCTTGATGGGATTGGTAAAGCTAAAAGCCAAGTTCCTAAGGAGAAGAAAGAAAAGAAGAAGAAAGAGAAAAAGAAGAAGGAGCCAAAGGCGAATAAGGGAAAACGAGTGTCGTCTAACGAAAATCCACACACAGCACCGACCAGGCCTAAATCGCCATGTGTCATTTGTAGAGGAGACCACTTTCACAAAGATTGTCCTTGCATCCCCCGGATACTAAGGGACTGGTCTCCTCGTTTGCACAATCCGGTGTCATCAACCTCTGGTGATCATGTTGAAAGCACACCGTCAACTAGTGAAAGTGAAACCCCAGGACAAAAAGGGAAAGCTAAATTTCCCTATAGACTATGCGAAGGCGACCATGCCCTCCACCATTGTCCCTTCTTAGAGGAGGCTAAAAGAGTTTTGGATGATCGTCCGGTTTCACCATTACGACTTCCTCCTGGATACAAAAAACTCTTGCCAAGTCCATCACTAGTTGAGAACCCAGCTGGCTCGCTCAAGTGGTCGGCTGAAGCATCTATCATTGAAGATAAACCAACTGAATCCATACCAGATGAAAGTCAAAAGGTCGAGGCGGCAGTTGACCCGGTCTTGCCTTCAGAGGTTTTATCTTCGAATGATACAGTCAATAAGGAGAATAAGGATGACACCGTCCAAATTCTCTTCATCAACACAGACTCCGACGAACATGGGGACAATCCACCCATTCCTTTATCGCAGGAAGGAAGTTCGTCAGGGCCATACCCGGCCATCTACTCGGTCCCACCTCCAAGCAACCTAGTTGTATCCTTCGACTGGAATCAACTAGGCAGACCCCGTTTGCCGGCAAGCATACCATTCTGAATTATCGTTCAAATATATAGAATGGTCATGGCTGGTACCATCATAGATGAGGGGGCTTCTGTGAGTATCCTTTCCTCTATTGCTTGGAAAGCGCTTGGTTCGCCATCGCTGTTGCCTGAGATGAGAAATCTGACAGGCTTTGATAAAGGAACCAGTCGACCTTTAGGGATCCTTCCTGATGTGCCCATAACATTGAGAGGGAAGACAGTTCACCTGAACGTCATGGTCGTTCAAGGACCCTTGGATTATAACCTACTCCTTGGACGAGACTATATTTATTGCATGGGAGCCATCATCTCCTCACTCTTTAGAGTAATGTGTTTTCCGCACGAAGGAAGAGTGGTCAAGCTCGTGGACCAGCTTTCATTTCCTGGATCACGCATCGCAAATAGTCATATACCATCCCTAAATGGTCTCTTCACGGAAGAAATGTCTCAACCCACGGTCCGTCCTCCCGATGAGCGCGAGTAATTCGGAGGGACATGACTGGAACCCAGGGGGCATGCGTCCTGGCCTGCTTCGGCAGGAAAACTTCGGGTATAGAGTAGGTTTCCGCGGGAGAATGTGACTAGTCCGTACCCCGTCCGTGATTGGAAGAGGGGTTGTTCTAGAATAAAATTCTCTTGTCAAAGTTATGAGAGTTGGTTGATCTCGCCACTCACCTTTGTCTATTTCGGTAGACATCGCCGAAGAAGTGTTTTGTTTGCACCGCGAATAGAGCAATCTTTGGGTAACCTGTAAGAGGTAGGCCTCTCCTGATAGAACAAATGTTTTGTCTGCAAATTGAGGGGTAACTTTGAAACTCTGTTTTATACCTGGGGGCATGCAAACCTTTTGGCATGCAAGCAAGGGGCGGCTATTTATTTTTAAAATTTTTAGGTCCTCCCTTTAAACCTGTAGGCTAACCCTTTAAACTCGTAGGATTAGTCGTTTCCGAACTTGCATAAAGAAAGGATGCGGGGCAAAGCTTCGTAAGGCGCAAGCTCCATAAAAAATGGCATCTTATATGAGACATTCTTATCATATGACTGGATTATCGAGCAGTTTTAGCACATAGTTCAAGCTCATTAAAAAATAAACATAAGACCGAGCAAGTGTTTCAACCCGCGTTAAGCTCGTTAAAAAATGAACTATTCCCCAGTAAATAACCACCGTGAATGAAGCATTTTAGCCATTAAAGCCTTGGTCGTGTTTGCACCATCACCTCCACTTTTCCATTGGCCGATCATTCACCTCCATTTGATTGTTTACCCATTTTGAGGAACAGCTGCGAAGAGTGATTTCACTAGCCATCCTTGTGACACTGCCGTGATTGGAAAATTCCAAACCTTACCTGGAATCAGCTGCTACCATTTTTATCACTCGTTCCTCAAAAGACGAGTCTTCTTTAAGCTCTTTTCATCTGACTCGTAAAATATGAAAAGATTGCCGAGTTTTGGCCTTCCAGCTCGTTAAAGCGACCGGAAGCACTATCCCTCCTCTAGATTTTAATCTTTTTGGACCTGAGGGATTATTGCACAAAAATATCGAGCGCTTGTTTTGTTCGGCTCGTTAAAATTATCGAAAATTCATCCCTTCTGTATTATTTTATACTTTTTCGGACTTAAGGGATTAGATGACGAAAAAGGAATTCAGGAGTTAACTTTACGTACCTTTTCAGACTCCCTAAAAAGGAAAAGGACCAAGTTATCTTTGTCGTTAGACTCGTTAAAAAGATTAATAGCGACAAACTTGTCTTTAGATGAGAACGAGTTTCACTATCGCTAGGCTCGTTAAAACATAGCGATGGGTTTGCCCGAAGGGAAAATTATAGAACAAGCATATGTTATCCTCCTCAAGCTTGACAAAAATAAAGAGGTACTGGTCAGAAATGACTGGGGAAAAATTGGGAAGAAAACTCAAAGAAACTTTATTGGTAGCAAGTCGCTCTTGAACATGACACTTCCACTCCATGCCAGAGTTGGGTTGGGTTGTTTCATTCACCGGTCACATCACCATGGTCACGCCATACCATCCAATTTGGGGTAAATGCTACCGATCCATCACATAAGTGTCGCCGACATGTTCAAGAGAAGTCATCCATAGAAGTCACCTGTGTCCCATCCACTACCATACATTATATTTCACTCTTTCATGACCGCCACCCTGAACCATATATCAACAGATCATTTTCACCTCCATCAAAATCATTTGCTCCGTTTCGTGTCATTGAGGTGGGATTCACTAAGGCCCTCCTTTGACGGATCGCTTCTTGTCGACATCAGCTCATTATCCAAGAAGTTGATCTAGGAACACCCCTTCAGTACTTTGAAGCTTGCATGCCTCAATGGCAAGTTTCTCACTTCCGGTGACAGGTATACATCAATGACCTTCGACCGAAAGATTTTGCGTGGTGTTCGACGCCAAGTCCTTTATTCACACCACGTGAATTGTACTGCAGTACCTTGAGGGTCATTATCATTATCGGTGATTCCTCTCGCGCTTGTTAACAGTTTACATCATTGACTGGTAATCAAGCGATGTCTTTCCATGTTCGACTTCAAAACATTTCTCACATGGATCGACTTGTACTTCGAGTGAAGATCGGACGAGATTGAAGACCTCGGATCTAGTTTCATCCCTCCGGGCTGCGATATATATTCAGGAAAAATAAAGACTTTGAAATGTACAACATTGCAGCACAGATAATCATCCTACCAAAAGGATGATGACTTCACCAGAATCATCAGTCTACCATCAGACGATTGTCTATCCTATGTACATGAAAATGAATTTATAAAGCTGAGCATGGGAATGCCCGCCTCAGCTAGATCATGAAAATAGTATGAAAATAATGTATTGTATTGTATCTCATTACAGGTCTCCTCTCCAGCATTAGAAGAACTTCGGATCCTCCTAGTAAATCATTTCACCCGATAAACGGCCTCATACTTTAGGGGGCAACTGTTATAGACATTTTCGTGCCTTACAGCTATAAGCATGAAATGTCCATAACCAAGGGATCCTAAGTCCCTAAAGATGTTGTTCTAGCTCCTAAAGAAACAAGGTCAACAAATTACAGCTTCTCCCAGAAGTTCTCCACCAGAAACTGCTCAAAACTAGTCAAATCAGGATCAATTCAGATGCTCCACTAGCTGGCTGCGTTGCAAAGCACCCAAATACACTGGCTAGGTGTGTTGCAATGCACTTGAATGCACTACCCAGGCACGTTGAGCAGGAAATGACAAGTGGCAGAGTCATTCAACGAGGTGGAGAGACAATGGAAGCTTCCAGAATCTTCTCCAATGACACTTGCCTCACTGAATTCGACCAGTGATGAGTAAGAGGCTCTCAGTCTCCAAGTGGAAGCAAGAACTGACAGAGAGAAGCCACTAATCAACTCATGGGATGACTCATCCTCTTTGCATACATCTATATATGGATCCCTCACCAAGAGATCCAGAGGCTGGAATTTTGTACATTGCAGAGAATTGCTGTTGGTTTTGTGATTGACATCAGGGTATTGGGTGATTTATGCTTTGTTGGAGGTGAAGAAGGGATTCTATGCTGGGAGGCTGATGCTGGATCAGGACTCATCGGTTGTAACTCCTCCTAGATCTTCTTGTTTTATCAATAAAACTACTTGAGTTTCTCCTACATGCTTGTATATCTGATGTATGTTATATTTGTATGTTTAGCTTAAATCTGATCCTAAGCTTTTTATGAACATAAATCTATGTCTTTGTGTAGTTTCTCTCTTCTGTGAACTTGCAGGAACTTGGTGACGCTGGGCAAGTGAGGGAGCAAATCGGTGGAAGCTGGCAAAGAGAGGATAGATTGGATCGAACAACTAGCGCAAGACACAGGTCGGTTTGTCTTAATCATCTTCGTTTATAGTTCATAAAGAAGAATACAAGAGTAGTTTTCCTTGTTTGTTTCTGAGGTCACTATCACAACCCTGTGGGATAGGGTCGTTCTGAATAGATACTTTTCCCGAAAACAAAATTGGTTGTGGAATGGAGTTAGCTGCAGAACAATAAAGATGAAATATGGCTATGGAACATGGATGTGAAATAAAATGTAAATGGAGTGTAAAGAAAGGAAAATGGAATATAATAGTGAAAGGGAATGAAAGTGAAGTGAGATGAAATGAAATGAAATGAATTTGCAGATTATGGCAAATGAATGTAGCTTTATGTCACTACTTATTACAGAAAGAGAAATAGGAAATATAGGATGTCAGAAATCTCTGATTTTCACCCTGTATTTCTTGTATAAGTAAGCTAATGAAAAATTGGTTTTCAAACTTATACATTTTATTTTCTTTTTATGTTTATATATATAGAGATATACAGGAAAACTAAGTTGGTGGAGAAGAAGAATTCTTCTTCACCAAATTCATCTCAGTGTTATCTTGAAAAATTCTGACAAAATCCTCCCTTGAAATTAGCTTATGATATATCTTTAACCGATGACCATTTACAAGAAGAGGTACCTTTTACTCAATTGTTGTCCTTATTCTCACTGCTCCATTGTTAAAGACTTCTTCAATCTCATATGGCCCAAGTCAATGAGTATGAAACTTCCCTTGGAAATCTTTGAATTTTGAATCGAACAAAAGTGCCCAATCTCCTGCCTGAAACTTCTTCTCCTTGATATACTTATCATGTCATTTAGCACTTTGTTGTTGGAATAAAATGGTTCTTTGAACTGCATCTTGCCTGATTTCATCAAGCTCATTGAGTTGCTCCAATCTATGTTCTTGTGCTTCTAATAAATCTAGTCCCAATTGGACTGCCATATTGAAGGTTCTAATTTGAAACTCTATAGGGAACAAGACTTGCTTCCCATAAACAAGCTCATAGGGAGTATGTCCTGTTGTGTTCCTCCATGTAATTCTGTAGGCCAATAAGGCTTCAAGAAGCCTTTCTACCCAATCTCTTCTATGTAGATGTACAATCTTAGTGAGAATTGTTTCTATCAACTTATTGGTAGATTCAACTTGACCATTTGCTTGTGGATGGTAAGGAGTAGACTTCCTGTGTTTTATCTTGTATTCTTCTACAAGTCTTTCCACTATTTTATATGTAAATTGAGATCCTTGGTCTGTCACTATTTCTCTTGATAGACCAAAACGAGTGAATATGTCCTCAAAAAGGAAATTAACTACAGATTTCTCATTAGCAAAAGGTAATGCTTTAGCTTCTACCCATTTAGTAACATAATCAGTGCATACCAAAATATACTTCTTCTATTTAGATGGAGGACTAATTGGTCCAACAAAATCCAAGGCCCATTTTTCAAAAAGTTCAATGAGTACCTGAGTTTGTAGTGGCGTTTCATCTGAAGGAGTAGGTTTCCCTACCCTTTGATAGTTGTCACACATTTTGACATACTCTTTGGCATCTATGAAGATGGAGGGTGAATAATATCCTAAATGAAGGATTTTATAGGTTGTCCTTTTGTCATCAAAGTGTCCACCACAAGTTTCATCATGACATGCCTTAATAATTTTAGGCATTTCATCCTCTCAAACACATCTTCTTATCAAGAGATCTGGACCTATTTTATACAATTCATTAGTAATCCATGAATAATTTTCACTTGTTTGAATGATTTTTCTTTTCTCCTTAGGAAACAGATGTGAAGGTAATTTTCCTGTGACTAAATAATTAGTGATATCTACAAACCAAGGAGTTTGAGTAGTTACTGAAAAAATATATTCATCGGGAAATTTATCTTCAACTGGAGTGTTATCTTTAATATTTTGAATTCTAGACAAGAAATCAGCAACTGTATTTTGTTTTCCAGGTCTATCTAAAATAGTAATGTTGAACTCTTGCAAGAGTAATAACCATCTTGTAACTTTTCCATTAGTAATCGGTTTATTCATTAAGTATCTAATTGCAGAGTGATCTGTATGAACAAAGGTTTCATAGCCTATTATATATTGTTTGAACTTGTTGATAGCATGAACAACAACAAAGAATTATTTTTCAATTACAATGTAATTTAACTCAGTGGGAGTCAGATTCTTGCTTGTGTAGTAGATGGCATAAGAGATCAAGTCTTTTTGTCCCAATACAGCTCCCAGAGTTGTATTTGAAGCATCTGTTGAAATATCGAAAGGTAGTTTCCAATTTGTGCCTCTTAAGATGGGCACCTCAGAAATTTTTGCTTTCAAGGTCTCAAATGCCAGCTGGTAATTAGGATTCCAATTGAATTCACAATCCTTGGTGAGTAATTTGAAGAGTGGTGATGCTAGTATAGTGAAATTCTCTATAAATCTTCTATAATACCTTGTGAATCCTAGAAAACTTCTAACATACTTTTGACAACTTGGAATTGATAATTTAGATATGCTTCAACTTTAGATTTATCAACTTTAATTCCATCTCCTGGAACGTGATGTCCTAAAACAATCCCTTCTATAAACATCATAAAACATTTTTCATGGCTTAGTGAAAGGTTTGCTTCCTTACATATTTTAAGAATTTTTTCCAAATTTTCTAATGCTTCCTCAAATGTATTCCCATAAACTGTAAAGTCATCCATATATACCTCTACACAATCATGTATCAGATCAGAAAAAATTCCTAGTACTACTCTTTGAAATGTTGCAGGTTCATTAGATAATCCAAAATGGAGTACTTGGTAGGCATAAGTTCCCCATGGGTAGGTGAAACTGGTTTTATCTTGATCTTCAGGTGCTACCTGA
The DNA here is from genome assembly GCA_031772625.1 of Pinus tabuliformis. NCBI lineage: Eukaryota > Viridiplantae > Streptophyta > Pinopsida > Pinales > Pinaceae > Pinus > Pinus tabuliformis. Next base: position 1,853,389,095 of record CM062817.1, on the reverse strand, counting down.
ATCTCATTGTAACCACTAAAACCATCCAAGAATGAGAAGTACTTTTTACCTGCTAATGTATATAACACTTGATCTATAAAGGGCAAAGGAAAATGATCTTTCAGGGTAGCTTTATTCAATTCTCGATAATCAATACATACCCTCCATTTACCATTCTTTTTAGGCACAATCACTACAGGAGAAACCCATTGGCAATCTGAAATTGAGTAGATGAAATTTACATTCAGCAATTTCTGCAACTCTTCTTTCACAATTTCCCTAAGATTTGGATTCATCCTTCTTTGAGGTTGTCTGATAGATTTACAATTTTCCTCAATGTATATGTGATGTATACAAGTCCTAGGACTCATTCCTTTCATGTCAATGTATTCCCATATATATGCAGAAGAATGTTGTTGTAAAGTTTTGATGAGCTTTTCTTGTTGTAATTTTTCCAAGTTATGGTTTATGTTCAATGGTTTCCCTGGAAATATTTCAACTATAGAGCTACCAAATTCTTCCAAAGAATAAAGAGACATCTACATAGATGAAAAATATTCAATATTAGATTTTTCTTGAAATTGATCATGTTCATATTCTGGAGATGATTCAAAATTTTCCATTGTATTCAAGATTTGACTATCTTCACTAATGGTTGAAATTGTAAACAGAGGTTGAACATCATTTTCATCATAAATCCATTCTTTTTCATCTATCTATGTGATTTTTCTTGTTGGAGGATATAAAGTGAATTTCTCAGTTGAATTACCATCAGAGATATAAATATCACCAAATCTACAGCTAATGAATGAATCAACTCTAGCCAGCCAAGGTCTTCCTAATATAAGTGGATGTCCTCCTAGATTGCTATTTGGGGTTAGGATCATAAAATCAACAGGGTACTCCCAAGAGTCTAAGGACACTAAAATATCTTCTAACAAACCATATGGTTTGATCATAGATCTATCTGCCAACTGCAGTAATGTAGGTGTATAAAGAAGATTGGGAAGTTTAAGCTGTTCCATGGTTTGTTTTCTCATAATGTTTATTGTTTCTCCTAAGTCAATCAGTGTATTTGGGATTTCAACTCCATTGTTATGTGTTTTTACAACTGTACTTCTGGATCTACATATTTTGTATGGAAATTTTCCCCATCATTATGTCTACTATTTTTCCTGCTAGGTGAATTCTTTTTACTTCTTTTGTTTTTCTTCCCAGTTTCTTCATGCTCAACTCTTTTATTGTTTTAGCTAGAATTGGAATCTCCTTAATGGCTTGTAACAAAGGGATTTTGATATAGACATTTTTCAATTCATCTAGAAAATCATAATTAGGCAACATAATATGCTTTTCTACCCCTTTATCAACTTGTAATCTCTCTGGAAAAGAAGGTGTAGAAGTAGATACTGGTTGTTGCTCTATGATAGGAGTTGAGTATATTGGTTCTTTCTATTTTTCATTTTCATTATTCTAGTTTTGAGGAGATGTTCCTTCAAAAAGTTTATTTTGTTGTAGAGAATCTTCCTCAGAATTGTCTTATTCTTGAATAACCATAGAAAGTTTCATCCTTTCCAATATCCTACTAGATCTCAATTGGACATCATTGAGATCTAGTGGAGTGATCATGTAAGTTGGAAATTGTTGTCCTTATACCATGTAGGTATTCTGAGGATTTTGTTAATGGGGTTAGGTAATGGTTGGGAAGGTAATTAATCTGGTCTTTGTGGAAATGGTAGTGAAAGTTGAGGGTTTTGGTTTTGAATTTGGGGTTGTTGATTTTGTTGAAGAATTTGTTGGGGAGGATAGGTTGGATATGATGGAGGATATTGATAGTATGGAGAGAATCTTCCATAAGGATTCTACATTCCTCGAGCCCAAGGTTGAGTTTGAGACTGAGATTGAGGCCAAGGTTGTTGCCAAGAATTCCAATTTGGAGGGGGCTGCATATACATTTTCTTGTTAAAACCCTCATTTTGCTACCTTTGCCAAGGTCTTCTAGAGACAAAGCAAAGAGACTCTGTTGGATTTGAAACTGTTTCTTCTTGAAAATCAGCCTTAAGACTAGGGATTGAAGGAAAACTTTTGGTCTCATGTTTTTCTAAACAAATCACACAAGTCTCTATGACTTTTGCATCTAAAGTGCATTCTCTTAAAGTATGTTTCTTTTTGCATTTGGGACAGAAAACAGCCAAAGCATTAGTTTTGGTTTTCTCCTTGTTTTGTAACTTAAGGGTGTCTATCTTTTCACTAAGGCTCCCTAGAATATCTATTTTAAATTCATCAAATATGTTTCCAATTTCTGCCCTACTCACTAATCCAGTTGTAGACTTCTTCACCCTATCAAGAGAAGGATCTCTTCGACCTTTCTTAGTTTTGGATTTTCCTCTTCAGAGATGAACACATAATTCTCATATGTCACTTAATGGGAGTTGAGAGATATCTCCCTTCCCCATCATGTTAATGATATCTATCCACTCATCTCTAATGGCTTTAAATAGAAGAGATTTTAAAGTATCTTCATCTAAGTTATCCATCTTTGCTCTTTTTAAGTTATAGTTGAATCTCTCAATTAAATCCTCTAAATTTTCATCCTCTCTTTGCATCATTTTGAACACTTCATCCTTGTGATTGATAGGCATGCAATAATCCAAATACCTGTCCAAAAACACTTTCTTCATGTCATTCCATGTTCTAATGGGCTGAGTGACCGACCCCATGAACCACTTTAAAGCATCTCCTTTCAACGTTGAAGGGAGCAGTTTGAGTTTTTGAGAGTCTTGTAAATAATCATAAGTTTTGCACAAGACTTCAAATTCAAATAAGAAGGTTTCAGGGTCTTCACTTTTTAATCCATGAAAATTTGGGAGGACAAAAGGTGAGATATTTTTCATTGTGGAATCTATTTGTTCATCAACTATAGGGAATCCAAAAGAATTATCAACTTCCCTATTTCCTCTACCTCCTCCATTTTTTCCTCTGCCTTCTCCATTATTTCCTCTACCTCTTCCTCTACCGCCTCCTCCTCCAAATAGTGTGAGTTCTCCATCCTCTTCTTCTTATACCATTATAGTTTCTTCAGAGTCAGTATAAGATTCAACCTACAAGGTTAATTACTCTCCCTCTCATTCCTCTAGTAATGTATGTGGGAGAGAGGTTCTACTTCTTCTTCTTCACTAGGTATTCTTAATTCTTCATCTAAAATATGTTCCCCTGTGGAGGTGAAAAAAGCTACTCCTTCTGCTAGAGATCCAAGATTTTCCTCCTCTAAATTTTTCCTCAATAGATGAAGTAGGAGATCCTCTTGATTGAATTTCTAACCTTAGAACTTCAGGAGGTCTATGGCTAGGAATATGAGCTTGAGATGGAGGTGTATCTCTTCTTATTCTTGGTGGAGTAGGTGGTGTTGTAGGAATTGAACTCCTGCCTCTAGCTATAAATATACCCCTAGAGTCTCTTTCTCTACGCATATCATTTTTTTTTTAATGTAAGAGATAAGGTTACCTAATTACACTTCCCTGGAAATGGTGCCAAAATGTTTAGTCAATTTAGTGTCCTAAATTGCTTGCATGAATTATCAATCGAGGTTTGTAGACTAATGAAGTGTGATGCACTATATGTGCTTAGTTAACTTTTCTCTTACTTCGTTGTTTTGTATTTTATGTTTGTTTTGGGGGGTTCTTTTTGTTCTTTAATGTCTAAGAATATATAGTCTATGAGAAATTTACAGGGATCTAATGAGTTTTCAAAGAAAGGATAGGTTCCTAAGTTAGTCTAAACTCCTAAAAATGGACCAAGAATCAATTTTGACTAGTTAAGACCTAATCAGAAAAACATAGCATCTATCTTGTCTACCAGTTAGTCCTAATCCATGGATCTAATTCTTAAAACCAAAAGTAATATTGATGCAAAAGGTAATTCAATAATCGCATTCATTAGCCATTCAACCATTCAATTTTGGAACATGATAAAATCAACCTCCTTGAAATGATCTTTTGGAATGTCAAGTGATGCAACTAAGTAATGACCTCAAAACAGAAAATAAAAGATGACAGTTTGTAAAACTAACAATGTGCTAAGTAAGCTCAATCACTTCATGAACTAGATATTCAACCAATTAAGTTAGAATTGTCATCATTTCGAAATGGTTCTGAGAACATCTATTAATACAGTTAATTGACGGTTCTATGCTAAGAAAATGAGTAATCAAAAATAGGAAGAAGCTAAGCAATTATGTATTCTCATTTCTCTATTTTTCATTCAATCATTTCTCATGTAATATCTCAAAAGAATAAGACTTGCACAGTTTTGATTTTTACCCTTACACTATTGGTTACAAAAATGAAATGAAACAAAACTAGATAAAATGGACTTGCAGAAAACAAAGTAGTAGAAATTAAAATGAAAACAACAAGTAAAAACCTCCTTCAGTGTAGGGGCCCTCTGCAACTGTTGTGGCTGGATAGCAGCTAATTAAAGATGCACTTTTAAACCACCATTGACAAAACAAAGTTTGTATTATCAACAAAACGAAGTCTAAATAGAGTTTTGTAACAAAAATCTTGTAATCCTTCCTTAACTTCTAACTACTTCTCAATCTCATTTAACCGATATTTATAGAAAAACAACATAATTGTTTAAGAGAAAATCTTGTTACAGGTGGCTTAATCTAAAACTATCATGACTGTTTATCGAAAGACATGCTACAAATGGCTAAGTTTGAATTGTAATGACACTATTAGACTTCTGAACAGCTACAGGTGGCTTGATATGCATTAACTCCTCAATTCCTAATCAGCTAGAAGTGGCTTACTCCGCATTAACTCTGCAACAGAACCGTTATACTCCTAATCAACTACGAAATGTTAAGAGTCCTACTACTACTAGATAAAGTGTTTGACTCCATTTTTGACCAAGACTTTAGGCATGCTTTTCTGTCGATCTGGATCGAGTGAGTAGGATAGAATCCATGTAGAGATGATTCTAGAGATGTCCATGTGGCCCAGTTCTTCATTTGACACTTGTAACCTACCAAACCATGAGAGTAGCTACGGAACCCACAATTAGCTACAGAATAGGCCGCGTTCTATAGATAATTTTCAAAAATATATTAAAATAGCAAGAACATGAAAATATAATATGGTGATCATTTTAATGCTTTCCTAAGACGAAATCTAGCATTTATCATTGATTGGATCTGTAGTCTTGTGAGAAATCAAGAGAAAAAGGTGAGAACAAATTTCAAGGGGAAGGTAATTCTGAGGTTCAACACTTGTAAACCTACAGGATTCCCTGAAAACCTATAGGTTGATACTGTGGGAATTACAGTGGCTTGGGAATCCTAAAGGAAGTAACCCTAGAGCAAGGGGATGACCTGCCCATGTCAAAAAAATAAATTCCTACTTCACCATTTCATCACCATACCTCTATCCACCATGATCGCTCCTACATTCATGAAAAAAGTTAGTTTAAAAAAAAAAAGGTTTTCAAAGAAAAAAACATAGATAAAAGAGGATGAGGATAGGGAGAAAGGGGAAAACACCTATAGCATATTTTTCTCATTCACAAATCCCTAGACCCCTTCTCTTTCCATGCCAACCATCCTCAGGCTCCAAAAATAGAAAATGATTATGAATTTTGAGGGAGAAGCAGCTACAGGATATCTTGTAGGAAATCTTGTAGCAGCCTATCCCACAAAACGAAAATCACAAGTTGCAGTCAGCTTCAAGCATGGAAGATCCAGAGGTATAAGAAGCTCCTCTAGAGCCTAGTAGCAACATTAGGATCATCATCATCAACACCATGTACCTGCACATCAAAGAAGATCATCAAAGGATAATAAAAATTGAAGGAGAAAAGCACATGCAGCCAACACACAGCAAAGACTTCATTCTTAAACAAACAACATCAAGGAATCATTACCACAAGTAAGTATCTCGCTTCCACTCTCTCATTAGCATAATGTGATCAAAATATGTAAAATTTGTGAAAGAGTTGGTTTATAAATGAAAGGTAGCTAGTTAACTTGGCCACCTTAGTTTAGTCAAGAAGGAGAAAGCAGTTAGTCCTTACACACATGGAAACAGTCAAGTCAAGGAAAAGAAGGATGAGGTTGAAAGTAGTTAAGCTACGCATGCCCGAAGTGGGATTTTATTATGAGGTGAGGAGAATGATGGTGTGGTAGTGGGACCAATGATCCAAAAATAGATATTCGTACCTCGACTACCAGCACACCACCTCACTCAAAGCACCCATATGAGGAAATAAACATTGATCCCCATGCATAGAAACATTCACATTCTCAAGGCTCCACACTAGAAAGGTTGCTATCAACCCTCAAACAAACTACAGGAAAGGCAAATTTCATTTTTTTCCTATGCAGGACCACCAACAGGATCCTATAGGATACAGTCTAACACCTACAGGATTGGCAGTGAGCAGTTTCAAAGGGAGAAAAATAGGGGTTGGCTTCATCAAGAAGTGATAAGGAGGTAGGCTCTACATTTCCCCACATTTTTCCAAGTGAAAGGAACATAAAAAAATCTTCTAGTTTGTTGAAAGTAATTGTAGCATAAGGGAATTTCATACATAGAATTTTCATTTAAATTTCCTCATTCATTAAATTTGGTAGCAGACCTATACAACCCTCCATCCATCAGAGAAAATGATAGGGGGATTTAATAAAAGGGAGCCCATCAACACAGTGAGGATTCATCAGCACCCTCCTGTGCTAGAGATATTCACAAGGCACAATTGGATGGGTTTCTTTGAGAAATTGAGGGGGTATGATGATGAAGTAGCCAGAGATTTTGCTCTCTCCCTCATTCCACTGACTAGGACCCATGCCACTGTTGTGGTGAGAGGCCTCTCCATAGAGCTCACCCCTGAAATCATAGGTAGAATTACCACACTTCCCTTAGGAGTGCCTTGGAGAAAGGAGGATAAGGGAAATAGCCAAAATGCAAAGAAGAAATTATTTTTAGAAGGAGAGGATACCACAGAAGACAAAAATGGAGTGAGAAGATCGAGCCTACCCTATCCTTGGAATGAAATTAGCTACCACCTTATAAAGTATATCTCATGTGAAGGTAGGTACAGTGTGGTATATGGATACCACTTTAGGCTTCTTCAAGAATTGAGGTTTGGAGCAGACACACCTCCTCAAAATAGACTCAACATCCCCTACTTCCTTCTTCAATCAGTGATAGATATGAGCATGAAGGTGTAGGAAGGAAACCATCAATAGCTAGCCCATCATGGATTAATTAGACTTATCATAAAAGATGCCCTCCAAAACCTCAGAATCCATATGACATGGGCCACTTTCAGAGACATGCAAACAGAGGGAGATATAAAATCCCTTGAATATGACAAGAGCCCCACTGCTAGTGAAAGCGATGAATAAGAAACAGAGGAGGATGAAGAAGAAACTGAAAAGGAGGAAGAAGAAACAGAGAGGGATGAAGAGGAAATAGATGAGGAAGAAGAGGAAGAAAAAGAGAAGGAAAGTGGTGAAGAGACAGAAGAAGATGCAAAGGAGGAAACTGATGAACAAAGTGAGGAACTAGAGGGAGAAGAAGAGGATAAAGACAAATATGAGAGGGGGAATAGGAAAGAGGAGGCAGAAGAAAAGGACGAATCACCTAGGGTATCTCCAGAACCCACTGAGAAAGAGGAAGTAGCTGCCCTCACTGCCCTTAGTACCCCTATCCAACAAAAAGGGAAAAGACAAAGACAAACTCCATTGTACTTTAGGACAAGAAAAAGTACAAGAATAAGGTAGGGAAAATGTCAAAATCCCACCAAGGTTCCTATTGTTATTGAAGACTCTACCAAACATCAAGAGAAGATGGCTCCTCTTATGAAAACTCAAGGAGAAGGATCATCAGGACAAGCCTCCCCCAAGTCTTCTATCACTTATGTTAGAAGGCCTATCATTAGATCCACCTCATCCAAAGGAAAAGGCATCCTACAAGATACACAGAAGGACCTACAAGAAGTAGAGGAAATCCTACAGGAAACTCTGCTAAACCTACAAGAAACTCAGAAATTGGATAAAGAAGGGAGTATGTAGCAAGAAACAAAGAAGGAGGATCTAGAGCTAAGGGAACCTAGTCCTCAACCTAAGCTTGATTCCTACTATAGCTTTATTGAAGGGGGTAGGATCATTCCATAAAAAAATTCCATCCCATTATCCTTTGACCTTGAGAAAGAAAAGGGAAGAACACATAGATGGATGCAGATTGCCAAATCCAAAGGGGTGGAGGACATAGGTCACATGGAGGAAAAAGTTAAAGACATGGGTAGAGAACTGAGTAGCCTGAGGGATAGAGAAGCAATAATGAAACCTCATTTGGAGGTAAAAAATGCATGGTTAAAGGGATAGCTACAAGAAATATAGAATCAATTCGAATCCGTGGTCAGTCTATCCTTAGAGGCAATCTAGTGTAGGATGTCAACTAAGTCCTATGCATTATACCTTAAGAAACAGTGGTTGCAATTCCAAATCAAGACTCTAGCACAAAAAGGAACTATGCCATTCTAGGATTATATACAATTCATTGATCTTTGTGATCAAAGCACATTGGAGGATAGGGCTAAGATTTCTGAGTTCTACCTACATAGCTTAACCTTGATAGATCGGAATGTGTGTGACCCTAATTCAAAACTATGGGACTTATAGTTGATGGCTATGGCATCATGGATGAACCATGAGTAAGCAAGGGCTACTGAAACGAAGAAAATAATGGCAAGGGAAGAAACAAAGCCTCTCATGATAAGTGTTGAGCAGTCTAATCCAATGGATATCATTAGTGCACATAACTTGATCGCAAATGACCGTCAACTTGCACCCAGATACCTTGTTTCCCGAGAGCAAGCAATTACACACTTTGAGGATATGGTCAGGCTGTTATGGGATGAAAGCATGCAAGATTGCTAAAGGAGATGGAATACTTTTCCCTACAGTTTGAAAATCAGAGAGTACCATTCTCCTCAAAGAATGAGAGAAGCATTAAACAGGACACCCATGTACAAGCAAGCTCTCCAAAGACTCAAAGTCAACTAGATTGGCTTGAGACTCAGTCCACCACTACTCTTAGGGATGTTAGAAGTAAGGAAGGAAGAGGAAGAAAGAAAGCAGTGGGAGGAAATAGAAAGGAAGGCAAGATTCTATGCACAGGAATACGAAACTACACCAGACGCATGGGACATTAGGGAGGCCACTAGAGCAATGAAAGGCATGGATATTGATTTAGTTGCTCAGAGGATGAGAAACACTTTCAGTAGGGGTTGATGATGAGCCTCATCATTGGGTAACTATATGGGCCTTAATCCACCTCCTAGCTTAGTCAAAGAAACTCTTCTCACAATTTATTACATATTTTGATTATATTTTGTTTAATGAGATGAGTCAAAGTGAGATACTATGCCTAGTGGACTAATGTGCATTAATTGCAGGTTTGTGAGAGAAAATCATGGAATTTTGGCTAATTAAGGGCTGAAAATCGAATGAGACAAGGAGTAGAAATTGTAGGAGGTAGATCCTCCTCAGTTACTCCTCCCTCATTCGAATATTCCTCCATTAATCACACTAGCTCGGAGTACAAGCAGTCAAATCATGGGGATAAAAAGGTAGCCGAGCAAGTGACAGTTAAAGAGCTAGTTTATCTCGAGTTTGGGATCCGAGCCTCCCTAGATTTAAGGAAGTCATTGGGGACTTCATTTGTATAAATAAAGAGGCCTAGAGCCTTATTAGGATTCTAACTTTTGTTGTAAAAATCACTAGTCAATTTTGAGTTTAGGACTTGTGGAAGAAATTGTTATGTAATTTTCTGTTTTGATAATGAGAATGAGAAATTCCTTGTTCAAGCATTGAGTTACTCAAAGGGATGAAGCTATTGGGTTAGTTCCCAACCCTAGAAGCAAAGGCTCCTCTTCTTATATTTGTATGCTTAGATTGATTTCATAGATTAATGGTTGACTTGTCTTTAGAATTATTTCGTTGCAAGTAGTGTAGATTTGATCAGTTTGATTATTAGTTTTCTTCCATTTGTGCTTTACTTCAATAGTAGTTTAGAAGAGATAAAGGAACATCAAAAATATGTCGATAGGTGGTTTTGGCCTCACTCCTTCGTTCAGGAATCATGGTTTGAGGAAAGGACTCCTATGCAGCCCCAAAAAGACAAAATTCTACTTTCTCATGGAATTTAGGGTTTTCTGTACTTAGGCCAATAGTTGATTATTTTGCAAGAGTAGAATTTAGTTATCATTTCTTCCATCTTCAGTCTTACAGTAGATCTCATAAATGTTCCATATTATTCTGCAAGTTCTCCTGATGCATGAAGTAGGCATCTAGCTCATGAAATTCTATTTTCCTTAGATAATTTAAATTCTTCTTGTTTACATGATTTTTGGGTAAATTTCAATGTTTGATGCAATGCAGGTTTTTTAGAAGTAAAAAGATATTTCATAGTTAGAAACCACATTCCAACTTCATCAATCCATGATCATTCTTTGCTTTCACTAAAACCCTCACCAATTTTATCATTTCACAAGGAAACTTCTCCTGGCTTATTGAGAAAATCCAACCATCTCCCAACCTTGGTTTTGAGTTCTGAAGTGGTCCTAGGCACTCCCTTGCCTCATTCCATCTGCCAACCAACTTGCCTCAACTTTCCATCACCTTCAGCACCCATCCTTTTGCTCTCAGTTGCATCCTGTAGAAATAAAGGGGTCCTGTAGGTTTTCAAGACATCCTGTAGAATGCATTAGGACATCCTGTAGGTTTTCTTGTAGTGGCTTGTTTTGAGGCTAAATTGAGGAAAAATACTCTAGGAAGATAGCAAAGGACCCCTACTAGTCTCTCCAAACTTCTAACGATTCACCATCATCCCTAAGCCACCTGCCAAATCACCAAAAGAGATTAGCTTTCATACTTTCACAAAAAAAAAAAGACAAAAAAGAGAAACAGATTTATTTTAGTCATTTACATGCACAGTAGTAGAATGTTTGATGCTTTGAATTTGCATGCTTAGTAGAGTAGGATTGCATACATGTTAACTAAGCATTATTTTGAAGCATAGCCTCTTAGCAGTTAGTTAGAAATAGTGTCTTTTAGCATTTGATTTTAGTCTTTTTCCTTACTACAATAGACAAGATTTCTCTTAGAGTAGATTTCTCTTTCCCTTATTGGTAAACAATCTTCTTTTGAATCCATAGAAGTCTGGTTTGAAAAAACTTAGTGGTTTATCGCCATCTTATCAATGACAAAGAGCAGACCCATCACATTTACTTGTGTATACAACATTGTCACCTCCAAGTTTGTACGTACCCCAAGTTGATAAAGTAAAGTTGGTAGCCCCAAGAGTTGCAACATTCTTTCTGCAATATTGGTGCTCATCACCTAGATGCATGCATACCCATGCTGTGGGAGCGTCCAGAGACTCCTCGACACATACTTGTCCATATTAAGGGAGCGTCTGGGGGTTTAATGGTCTAAAAATTTAGTTGGTCTTAGAGACTGGCTACCTTAGTGGTTTGGATGTCTCTCCAGAGTTTTGTTGTTGATGTGGAAGGTTTTTATGGTGTGTTTCTATCAATTCCACTTCCTTAAGGTCACCTAGGAGGTTGAATCCCATCATAGTAGCTTGTCATCACATGCTTACCCAGATTTGTCGGTTACCTGGGTAGATGTGGGAGGAGGGTGTTACATATGTCAATGAGAAGTCAACCAATGACCCGAGAGCCATGGATATCATAGAAAAGACAGGGGAAATTATTGAGGTTACAAAAATGACGCATAAAGAAGAAGTGAAGGCTAAATATGAGGAGTGTTTGAATGATTTTTCAACATTGGTAGTTACACTTAATTCAAATTTTGATGAGAGAACTAGGGAAAGGTTGCCTAGTTGTTGGGAATTTCAAGGGAACCTACTTCCATGGGAGCAGTGTCAACAACTATTAGTTGAAGCCAAGAGTAAAGTAGACTCCTCTCATGAAAAGCTTACCACTCTCAAGGGTAATACTATAGTCAACTATATGCAAAGGGATTTCCAACTACTTTGGTTGGTGAAGGCCTTGTTTGCTTCCAAGTCAAATTACACCAAGCTTACAAATCGTAATATAGCCTACAACACTTTTATTCACACCCCTTCACTAGACCCAACATTGTGGCAAAATGTGACCAGTTTGTTAATCCGCCACAAGTGTGAATAGTGGAACCTATGTCTAGATCAAGAGATCAAAGTCGTCGGTAGTGAAGATATTTTGATTAGTCCATCATGGCACATTCATCTCATGTCTGAAACTTTGTAAATATTTCATTTTCAAGAAAGGAATTAAGTTTTTTATATAATAATTAGGACAACTGGACTAGCTACACACTCGCACAACTGAGTAGTTTAGAAAACTATGGCATTCCAATATATTTTGGTAAATTGTTCTTGTTTTGATTATCCATATAAAAGGTAAGAAAGAATCATTAGTAAGGGTTCTATTTTTCTGTCCCAGAGGCTATAAATTTTCTACAAATTTTTATCAGTTTTGGATCTATGAGATGTATACCATTCTAAATATTAATGAAGAAGTTTCCTAGTGATTCCAAGCATTGAGATGTGTAGTATGTGTTTCTATCTTTTTCTATCATTTTGTATGTGTTTCTTTCCTCTCAAAAATTGTGTAATTGTAGTTGTTGGATTCAATCTTAAGTTATAGATTTAGCTATGTTAGGTGGTGGTAGATGGCACCTGTGATGTGTAGAATTTGAGGCCGTAAAATGCTCTCCATGATTTCTGCATTTCATCTATTCGGTTTAATTCATTATTCAATTGGGATGTAGTGCATATGATTTTGTGTTCATCCCTCTACAATTAGTTTATTTTCTTATATTTCCTCTTTAACCTATACTACAACAATTAATGAAAATGCATTCTTTATGTGTAGGTCACAAAATCTAATCATTAACTCTTTGGAATGACATATTGTTTTTGTGTATGTTGAATTTTCCTTTGAGTAGGGTAATTGAACCAGATTTCATAAGTTTATACCTAATCTGAATCAGAACATATGTATATTTATGACATATTAAGATGTCCTAGGAACTGACCTCTCCTCAACCCTGAGGTTGTCTCTAGGAACCACAACAACAACAATAGTCCATGAACTAAATATGTGGAGACATTATCTCCTTGGAAGAAAATTCATGTTAATGACAGATCATGGAGGGCTAAAGTACTTGTTTGATCAATCCAATTTGAATGCCAAGCAGGAAAGATGGTTGGCCTTTCTTAGCGAATTTGATTTTGAAATCAAATACACCGATGGTAAGGAGAATAAGGTAGTGGATGCACTTAGTAGAAGGCTACAACTAACTCATATAGCACTTATGATTTCTTGTGAAAATAACCATCAAGAAAACATTAAATAGGTCGAGAAACAAGATGAGAATTATCAACAAATAAAAAAACACTTATAGCAAGATCTTGAAGGAGCGCTAAACAAGAGCTATTCTCACAAGTGATGGGAAGCTAAAGTTTAAAGGAAGGTAGTATGTACCTTGTTTGAGTAACTTGAAAAATAGCATGCTATATGAATCATGCAGAAGACCATACTTTGGCCATCCTAGTTATCAAAAGGTGATTATAACTATGAAAAAATCATGCTATTGGCCAAACATGGAAGGGATTTTTTTTAATATATCACAAAATTCTTGGAATGCTAACAAGTAAATATGGAGTGTGGACATCCAATTATATTTTTACAACCAATCTCCATTCTAGGGTGGAAATGGGAATTCATTTCCATGGATTTTATCTCCAGTTTTCCAATCACAAATAGGCAACATGATACCATTATGGTTGTGGTGGAAAAGTTGAGAAAAACAACTCACTTCATGGTTATCAAGTCTACTCATAGTAAGTGATATTACCCATGTTTTCTTGAAGGAAATAGTGAAGATACATGGAGTACCTAAGATATAAAATTTATATTAGGATGCAAAAATTACCTCTAAATTTTGGAAGGAACTATTTGTTGGTCTCACGATATAATTGGCTTTTAGTACAACATACCATCCTCAGATAGATGGGCATACTGAAAGGGTAAATATAGTGTTGGAAGACATGTCAAGAATGTATGTCATGTACTATCCAAGGAAGTGGGAAGAGTATCTACCTTTGGTATAGTTTGGTTATAAAAATCATTACCATGAATCACTAAAAATGAGTCCTTTTGAGGCTCTCTATGGTACAAAGTGCAATAATCCTATTAGTTGGAGTGACCCAATGAATAGGGTCCATATTGGGACATATATGTTAAAGGAGATGGAACAAGAAACCATAGCCATTGGGTAGAAATTAAAGGTAGCTCAAGACAAACATAGGAGCTTTGTACATTAGTAAAGGATGCATAAATAATTTCAAGTGGGAGACTAGGTGTATATCCATATCATACCAAGAAATATTTCCTTAAGGATTAGGTCTTGTGCCAAGTTGACACAATGATTTTTTGGAGCATTTAAAATTCTGGAAAGGGTGGGACTAGAGGCCTATAGATTGGTATTGCCACCTACGTTAAAGGTTCACAATGTTTTCCATGTTACTTTAGTTAAAAGATATGTATATCATGCTAGTCATGTGAATGATTGGTATGTGCTATAGGTAGAACTAAAGGGAGAGTTCCAGCTATAACCTTTTTGAATTCTAGATCAGAGATAAATATCACTTTCGAATCATGTCATAGGATAGGTCAAGGTGCAGTGGAGACACTCTGGACTAGAAGAATCCATATGGGAGATGGTTAATCAAATGAGGGTGTCACACCAAATTTTGTTTGTTGAATAAGTAATCATAAATGTAATTGTGAATAGATTTATGTATATATAATCTCATTATAAATTTTGTGTGTGCGTGTTCCGAGGTAATACACCAAGGATGATGTTCCTCTAAGGGGGTGGGATCTGTAACAACCATTCTTTTACCTTATTGTAAATATTTATTTTTACATTGATTATGTAAAATAATTTAAAATTACGAATGATGATTGTACTTAGAGTGGACAAGGATTCATGAGCCCATGGAAGGAATTTTTTGTGGAAGCTTGATTTAGGAAGAGATAAACTTCAAAGTCTACATTAATGAGCCACCCATTTCCTCATATTGCATAAGGAATAAATTGAGCCTGCGTATGAGTTCCTTGCTAACTCAAGGAACATAAGGACACAAGAAATTAAAGGATACATATGGGCATGAAGGAAGTGGATAACCAATCACACTTCCAAGGTAGAGGTGACCCTGGCCAACATGCCATGGAACAAAAATATGGAAAAGGAAAGTAGGGAAAAGAAATGGGAATCAAACATAGAGGAATTCAAATAGACAAACAAAAAGTAGGATGTGTAAATTTAGTGGGGAAATAAACATTGGTGGATGAGACACAGAAAACAAATGGAGAAGCGTGTTATGCACTCCTAGGTTCTCAATCAGGTAGAGACTAGCTCTATGGGTACCTAAGTGTTGGTTAATATGAAGAGGAAAATCTCTCTAGACTTCCATAGAAAATATCATGTGGAATGTGTAGTGTACCTTCATTCCTACATGAGACATGTGGAGGCACTGTGATTATGGATTTATAAAGCTCAAAGTGGGTGGCAGTGCTTAGATATATAGAATCCTATTATGTGTTTGGTGAGGCTTTAGGTGCTTTAGATTCCTTAATCTAGTGGTGAGGCTACAATAGTTTTGGATTCCATGAACTAGTTGTTCAATGGAGTCCTAAATTCCCTAGATTGCCTAATTTGGTTGTGTTTGGGTTGATACACTATGCACTTTAGATACCTAGACACACAATGGACTCTAGCTTCCCATCTGATTATTCATGTGATTGGTGTTAATTCCTTAACCACTTCTCTCTATAGTCTTTTAATCAAACTATGGGTTGGTTAACTGACAAAAAGAATAAAAATACAGTTAGCCGAATATTGGAAGGAGACTTGAAGTCCCTCCCTTAGTTTCCAGTCATCTAAATATTAAGATAAGTGATCTGTTGTAATTCATATTTTCTTCTGTAATGTAAGTATTTCTCATGTTGTTGAAATGTATTACTTGACATGATTTCTGAGAGGAAATGTGCATTTCTATATGTTGTAACTCAATATGATATGAGTTTTTTACAACCTTGTAAGGGTGAGATATGATTGCAATGCCAAAAAAAATCTGTATTGTTTATTTATTTATGACTATAATGGTGTTTACATCTTTGTGTTTCCATTGATGTCACCTATGAGGTTATGTACTCATGAGTCTTTATGTATCATATTGAGCTTTTGTATACTTGTTGGCGACTATCATGCTAACGTAAAACATTGTCATAATTCTTAGAAGATTTGTAGAAGATAGGTCATGAGGTAATGATGTACGTGTGTGCTTGAGGTCTAGTTTATTATGTGTGTAGAGTCTTATTGATTCATGCAGCTGGTTTCCTCATGTAAAGTTGAGATTGGAAGGAAATTTTACAGGTCATATCAACCCCCTGAAGCTCTATTGAAATTTTGAGGGAAAGAACTCTTATTTTTCCTGATGCTCTACCCCAGTCGCATGCATAAAGGCTTGTGGGAGCGACTCAAACTTCCCACTCACTATTTGGATGTGTTATGAGAGTGATCAGTCGGATATACTCATTATTTTCCATGCGAATGAAGAAAACCATGAAAAAATATATGGATTTTCCATGGTCATTTGGAATTAAATTTCTTTTGGCGAATTCTGTTGTTGGAATTTTCCAAAAAATGGTTGAGACAAGTCATGGGGTATCTAGAAGGTAATTAAAGTTGAAATTATTAAAAGGCTAGTGGAATGAGTGGCTTGATTTTGTCAAAAATTTCAATTCAATGAAATTTGAAGCATGTGAATAGGTTTTGGGTGAGCTTCATCACGTGAAGAATTAATTTATCTTAGATATTACAAATATGTGGAGAAAGGTTTCTCATTTGGTTGGTTCTCTAGAAGTTTCAGGGAAATATTATGCATGAAGTGAAAGTGCACAACTAATGAGCATTCTAGCATTTTCAGAGTTTTGAGAATTGTAGTGTGCTTCAGAGATTAGTCTTTATCAATGTTTCAAATTTGTTAGAAGAGATTGAAGATTAGTTTGGAGAGTGTGTGTGGAGAGAATTGTTCTCTGATTTGGAGTGTGAAATTGTGACTGCATGAGTGTGCTCATTATTACTAGCCTTATTTATGCAACTATATTTTTTAATTTTTAATCATATTTTCTTGTAGAAGAATTGTTTGTACTTGGAGTAGGAGATTCAAGCTAAGTGCATGTTGATTGTCGATTGTAGGATTGGGTGCTCCAAGTTGGTTGTGGCCAACATTTCTCATTTCAATCAAGGAGTGGGTGTTCCATTTCTAGTGGTGGTTAGATGATATAATCTAAATGAGAATATATTGAACCAATAGATAATAAGAATAAGCAACAAACAATTTGGTGGTTTTTTCCCCTAGAGGGGGTTTTTTAAACCTAAAATCCAAAGTGTCTATATGTTATGATCGTTTGTTTTTTTCATGTGCATGATATTGTTATATTTTCTGAAGTGAATTTGTGAATACATTTTAATTGTAGAGTTTTTTATAATTTTCTCATAATGTTGATTCACCCCCACCTCTTAGTATTACTCTTATCCAATAATTGGTATCAGATTTGGCTCCTTTGGTGTAGCTTTACTGCTGAAAGGAGAAGTTGAGGAAGGAATAATGGTTAGCTATGATGTGAAGGTTCCAATTTTTTATGGTGAGAACTATAATCTATGGAAGATGAGAATGGAAAGGAATCTCATGAGTTTGGGTGTTGATATTTTCTCTACTGTGGTGCCTGGCTATGTTGTTCCTGAGGTTCTTCCTTCATCTATTAATGAAAAGAAGAAGTTTCAAACCAATGTCAGAACCAAAAATGTTATTATTGCAGCACTTAGTGAGAATGAGTTGATTTACAATTCATCCATTGTAAATCAACCAAAGAGGTTCAGACAAGCTTGAAAATATCTATGAAGGTGGTAAGAAGGTGAAGAAAGAAAAGCTCCAAACCTATAGGACGAGGTTTGAGAGCTTTAAAATGAACGAAAATGAAACTATTGTCGAATATTTCCAAAGAGTTGAAAAAGTAACCAATCTGATCAAGAAAATATATAAAAAAATTGAAGTTGAAGTCATTATTTAGAAGACCTTGAGGTATATACCAACAAGATTTAACCTCAAGGTTTTTGATATTGAATAAATATTTGATTTGAGCACTCTCACTATGGAGAAATTGCTTGGAATTCTTACAGATTATGATATGTGTATTGTAGAAGAGAAATCTGAGTCTAGTGAAGTTGCATTGAAGGCCTCTAAGAAGATCAAGTATGTTACCAAAAATCTCCAGAAACTTCCAAAGGAAATCAAGAGGAAGAGTATTCTAGTAGTGAATCTGATGAAGAATTTGCTTAGTTCGCTGATAAATTAAAAAGAGGTTCTGGAAAGTATAAAGGCAAGCTTTCTTTCAAGTGTTTTGAATGTGGAGAAGTTGGACATTTTTCTACAAAATTTCCACAAAAAACAAGTGAGAATGAGGAAAAGAAGAAGGATATGAAGAGAAAGGATAAAAGTCAGAAATTTTGAAGAACTAAATCCCAAAGGAGAACAAGTTACTACACCAAAGAAGAAAATGATATTTCAGATGAAAGTAGTGAGAAATATTCATGAGGAGAATAATATCACAATGAATGTGTTCTTATGGCCTTTGAGTCCAAACATGAATCA
Organism: Pinus tabuliformis; assembly: GCA_031772625.1. Taxonomy (NCBI): domain Eukaryota; kingdom Viridiplantae; phylum Streptophyta; class Pinopsida; order Pinales; family Pinaceae; genus Pinus; species Pinus tabuliformis. The sequence goes on along the minus strand of CM062817.1, from coordinate 1,853,370,325 downwards.
TATATTGAGGATCGAGAGATTGATTTTGAAGATGAGTTCATTATTTCATTTGATGAGCTAAGTAAAGCTAGAAACAAAAATAAGACGTTGAAAGAGGAGATACACAAAGTAAAGGAGAATAAAACTTCTTTGTTTGATAATTATTTGAAGACCCAATTCAATGAGCTTGAGAAATTCAAGGAAAATTTGTTGCAACAAATTGTGGTTCAACAAAATAATCTGGCTAAGTTGGAGAAATAAAATGAATTTTTGAAGCAGAATATTGGAGGATCTCCTATTGCATGCACTCATGAAGAAGACATCATTTTCTTAAGGATGGAATTGGAAGAATAAAAAAGAAAGAAAATGGGCTTTCAAATAAGCTAGAAGAGAGGAAAGGAAATTGTCACAAACTTGAGGAAGAAATTGTTTCTTTAAGGGCCAATCTATCAAAAGAAAAAAATAAAGCATGTCTAAATCAAAAAATTGTCAAGGGATCTGAAATCTTACAAAATATTCTCAACATGAAAAGGTCACCAAAGGACAAAATTGTTTTGGGATTCAAGCCTCATCTACAAAATTTCAAAGATAAACCAAGTAAGAGTTATGTAGATGCATTGAAATGCAAAGAAAATCAATTAAATATTGTTGCAACTAGTAAGAATGTGTAAAAGAATGAAGCTGAAATCAAATCAACATAAAATAAGAAAGTGAACCAAGCAAGATCCTAAAATTTGACTCCTCCATCATGGAAACAAAATGTCAGGTATCCTACATTATTTTATGGTTATTTCTTTTCATGTAATAATTTTGGACACAAAGCCATAAATTGTAGATTGAAGATGTTTCCTAGAAGAAATGTTGATAGATTAAGAATTTCTCAAGGGCCAAATATTTTTCATGCTAATGGAAATAATTAGTTTTCTCCACTAACAAATGAGATCAAGTGTTTGAGATGCAATAACTTTGGTCACAAAGCTAGTGAGTGCAGATCTAGCTTTCCAGACTCCTTCATGAAACACACTCAAGAGAAATCTAATCAACAGAAAGTTGAGAAAAGATGGAAGAAAAGGTTGCAAATTGTGAGCTTCCTTTGACAGCTCATGATCAGCATGAGAAATGGTTTATTGATAGTGGTTTCTCCAAGCACATGACTGGTGATAAGAGAAATTATTGGAACTAAAAGAGTACAAAAAAGGAAATGCTATTTTTGGAAATGATGCATCACTTCCCATCTTAGGAAAAGGAATAGTTAGATTGGACAAGAAGACCAAAGATCAAAATGTGTTTTATGTTGATGGATTGAAGCATAATCTCCTAAGTGTGATTTAGATGTGTGATAATGGGCATGAAGTGAATGTCAGAGCTAAAGAGTGTGAGATCATAAATGCTAAATTAGGAAAGTTAGTGGCAAACGCCATTAGAAGTGACGAAAACATGTCTATTTTTTATGACACTAGACACAATTGTTGCATGAGAAAAATAGAACAGTCTTAGCTATGGCATAGAATATTGGGTCATGTTAATTTTTATAATTTAGTCAACATTAGCAAGATTTGAGCAATTAGAGGATTACCAAAGTTGGCTAAACCAGATAGCGCAATGTGCAAGTCATGTCAACTTGGGAAACAAACAAGAGCGTGTTTCAAATCCAAGGAGTTCACTACAAGCGTACCATTGGAGCTAGTGCATACAGATGTATGTGGCCCTACAAGGAAGAAAATTCCAAGAAGTAAGAGATATTTCATATTGTTTTTTGATGACTTTGCTAGAGAAACATGGATTATGCTCATGAAAGAAAAATTATAAGCTTTCAAAAAGTTTAAGTATTTCAAGGAACTTGTTGAAAATGATATTGATTAGAAGATAAATTGTCTTATATCTGATAGAGGAGGTGAGTTCATGTCCGAAGAATTTGATGATTTTTTTGAGGAGCATGGGATCAAGAGGAAATGCTCCATGGCTAGAACACCACAACAAAATGGTAGTGGAGATTAAAAATAGGTTGGTCCATGATATGGCACGAGCTATGTTGGATGAAGCTAATGTGTTATATACTTTTTGGGGAGAAGAAACTCAAACAACAATATATTTGGCTAATAGAGTTCTTCGTAGGCCTAACAGTGACAAAAATCCATATGAGTTGTGCAAAGGAAGACTAGCAAAATTTGACCACTTCAAAATATTTGAGAGTAAATGCTACATCAAGAGGACGAAAGACAAACTTGACAAGTTTGAACCAAGAGATGATGAAGGCATATCCCTTGGATATCCCTTGAAGAGAAAGGGATAAAAATGCTATAAAAAGAGAACCAAAAATGTAAATGAAGGTATTGATATTGTTGTTGATAAAGATTTGGCTAAATCTAATGATTCCAAAGATGTTGCAGCTGATCATGATTTTCTAGAATATGAGGATCAATACATTTCTAAAGAAGAGGAAGAACAAAGAAATACCTCCACTACAAGGAAAGCTCCACCTATCCATATCCAAAATAAGCATCTGGAAAGTCAAATTCTTGGAATAAAATAGATTGGAGTGAAAACAAGAAGGATTTTGTTGGATAGCTTCAATCAAGCAGATTTTGCACTATTGTCTCAAATAGCACCAAAAAGCTTTCATGAGGCTCGAGAATATCAACTTTGGGTCAAAGCAATGAATGAATAATTATATCATACTGAGAAGAACATCACATGGGAGATTGTGTCAAGACCAAAGGAAAAAAACATCATTTGAACCAAGTGGGTGTTCAAGAAAAAACTAGATGAAGAAGGAAAAGTGGTACAAAACAAAGAAAGACTTGTGTGAAAAGGGTATACTCATGTAGAAGGTATTGATTCCAATGAAAAGTTTGCACCTGTAGCTATATTAGATGATATAATAATTTTTTGGCCTTTGCATGATACAATAAAATTAAATTTTATCAAATGGATGTCAAATCAACTTCCTTGAATGGTGATCTAGAAGAGGAAGTTGAGATAGAGTAGCCTGAATGTTTCTTATTGGGTGATGATCATAATGTATCATGAAGGTTGAAAAAGGATCTTTATGGCTTGAAACAAGCTCCAAGAGCATGGTATGCAAAGCTAGACAAACATCTACAACAACAAGGCTTCAAAAAGGGATCCATGGACAACAATTTACATATCAATTTTGAAGGGGATAATTTTCTAACAGTTGTTGTGTATGTAGATGATATTATTTTTGGGAGTGATTTAGAGAAGGTGGGCCAAAATTTTGCACAAGAAATGCAAAAAAAATGGAGATGTCAATGTTGGTTGAGCTTACCTTTTTTCTTGGTTTACAAGTTATTCAAGATGATAAAGGCATTTTCATTTCTTAATCAATGTATCTTAGAGACAAATTAAAACAATTTGGTATGGAATATTGCAAACCAGTACGCACTCCTATGGTAATCTGTTGTAAATTGAGTAAAGATGATGAATCACCAGAAGTAAATCAATCCATGTAATGTTCCATGATCGACAACTTATTGTATCTAACTACTTCTAGACATGATATTATGCAAGCTATAGGATTGGTCTCAATATTTCAAGCTAATCCCAAGGATACTCATCTTAATGTTGTGAAGAGGATCTTCAAGTACCTTCAAGGCACTCTTGACTATGGATTGAGGTATCCCAAAGGTAAACATTTCAATTTGATTAGTTTTAATGATGTTGATTGGGCTGGTAGTATTGATGATAGGAAAATTACTCCAGGAGCAATTCATTTTTTGGGATATTGTTTGGTCTCTTGGGAAAGCAAGAAAAGAAGTTCTATCACTTTGACCAATGTTGAAGCTGAATATATAGAAGCAACCACTTGTTGCACAAACATTTTATGGATGAATCAAACTCTTCAGGACATGAATGTTGTGTGTGAAGTGCCTCTTCCCATCATGGTAGACTACACAAGTGCAATAAGAATCTCCAAAACTATAGTTCTTCATTCCAAGACCAAGCATATACCAATGAAGTATCATTTTCTACGAGAGAATGTTTAAAATTACAACACAAAAAGTTGAAAATAGCATCAAGAAAATCCTAATTTAATTTTGTCATTGAATTAAATTGGGAATAGAATTGTAATTCCACATCACAAGACGACTTGTACAAGTTAACTAAGTTAATGACTTAGTTGGCTTAGTTAATTCGAGTTGACAGTCAAACTAGAGTCATGTAGAGTGTCTCCTATATTATAGGAGCTCTAGTTGAGTTTATTTTGAGTTGTAATTAATTAATTCAGTCTAACCGAGTTAAAGTTAGTTAAACTATTTCCAACTGATGGAGGAAATAGTGGGCGGTCTAGTAGTATGGTGATGCCTATAGTCAAGTGTTGGGAATGGGATCCCTAGCAGTAGGTTTTTGGGCTCAAAGCCCAAGTTTTGGTCAATTGTGGTGTAGAACTCCACGAAGTGCGACTGCGGAGTGCGAAGAGTACAATCGAGTCATAGGGTTGTCTGCCCTAAAATATTGTAATTTAATGTAAAGTTGTGTCGGCCTACCCATGGTCTGCGGACCATGGGATTGTATAAATAGAGCGAGGCTCTAAGTGTAAAGATAGCTAAGAGAGAATAGATAGAATAGCGAAGGCATGGTTAGAGCCTAGAGTGGAATATGAAGTGTATTGGGTCGTAGTGGTAGGAAGAGGCTCTGCAATTGAGTGCGTAGAGACCTAGTAGAGTCCGCAGCTGAGTGCGTAGGGCAGAATTGTGTTTGTACTTGGAATTGAAAGTTAATAAAAAGAAGTTTATTTTTTGCATCTATTCTTGAATCCTTATTTTGATGTTATACATTATTGTTACTATATTTATTTAGTGTGCACACTTAATGAATACTCGTATGAATGCTGATATGTGAATTTAATCTAAGTAATCAGCTAACAAAGACTAATTAAGGAAGACTTGGGTAAATAACATGGGTCGCGCTATGGCTAGAACTGCACGAAGACAATATCACAGGGCACGGGGTACCCATAGGTGCGTGTAGCATAGTAAGTGCGAAGGTTGGACCGTGTATCAATCACCTCATATCAGACATCGCCAGGGTGCAGAAACCTAGTTCTAGCACCCTCCCATACTACTTTGGGTGAGACCTCAGTTCGCGCTCTGAGGACTATTTCCGAAAGGGCCAGTAGTACCAGGATTTTCTTGGCTAAATCACTTCTGAACCGAGGTCAGACCCCACTAAGCCAACAAATGGTTTCATTGTCGAGACTGGGATCTACATAAGGGATGTCTAATGTCATGCCACTAGAACCCAATGATGAAGGAAATTGAAGAGTGGTTGGACAAGAAGACTCATGAGTTCGTGACACAGGAAAATAGAACTCCGCAGGTATCTGAGAAACAGTGGTTGGTGTTAGCACCTAAATCTGCATTAGGCTGAAGGAAGGCAAAATTCAGGGTAACCACAAACCACGCTCAGCTTCGTAGCTAGCCCTACGAGGATGGGAGAGGGCTCTCTCTGGGTCACGCTTAGTGAAAAATAGACGAACAAGGTCTGAGAGTGACTTAAAATGGATATTGATTTTAGGCTAGGTAAATAAATATGAAAGGAGTATTTTGATGAATGACTAAGTTTTCTGGGATGTATGGGACCAAGGAATAGCACGAGCAGAGAATTTAACTCAAAGACACAGATTACTTCGTGAGGCAAGACAAGTCGAAAGTATATCAAGTAAATTCAAAATAACATGATATGGAGAGACTGTTTAAGAGGGTGAAAAGGGCATAAATACATGAATCCTTTTCAATAGAAGAAAACATAGAACGTGAAAACTTTCCCAAGGCAGAGCAGTAAAACTGAATTCTACCTTTTCTTACTTAGAAGCTTTCACTGGAAATGAATATGAATGGACTATGAAACATAACGAAATACATATGAAACAAAAATAAAATACATTTGCTAAACTCAGGCCATAGGAATCTCACGAACCAGAGATGCAATCTTATATTAATTCTCTGTCAAAATGTATAGTGAGTGACTAGGTTTCTCTCCCATAGTTTCCCAGAAATTCCAACCCTTTACAAAATGACTCTCAATACAACAAATAAGCTTTTCCATGAGAAATTTGATCAACCCAGGAAATGAAGAGCCAACCATCAGCAGTTACATTTAATTTTCTATGAGGACCAATTAGAAAAAAGCAAACATGAGCGTAGATTTTTTGGGTGGCTGTTCGCCTTCATTTGGCCACTTGGATAGAAGCCAATTTTTTTTTTTTAAATTTGCCTTTGATTCCGGGAAAAATGTATTGTAAATGAGCAGGCCCACTTGGAGAAAATTGTGAATCGAAATTTTGCGGAGCGGGAGTGATTTTGGCCTTTGGGTCTTTATATGCGTCGCGCCAAAAACTCTATGCGTCACGCCACTTTGGAGCTGGTTTTGAGGCACTTTCTGAAGTCCAAATTGAGCCCAAGTGTGCTTGTTGGAAATCCCTACCTATCTACTTTCCAACCCAAGTAAAATTTCTGAATTTTGGTGCCCATTTGCCCCTCCAAAACTGCAATCTCCCAAGACTGCTCCTGTGTGTCAAAATAGGGGCAAAGAGGTCACGTTTTGGGTGTTTTTGACCTCCTGAGGACTCAAAACTAGCCAAAAATTCTTTGACATGCACCAACAATCGTGATTTTCCATGGAAAATCCAAAAATGTAAACGTTTTGTCATTTGGAGCTCCCTAGCGAAAGCGCGCGCCAGGTGGCGCGATGCACAGGGAGAAAAAACCTGTGTATTGTGCACAATATTTCAAAATGAAAAAATGTGCCCCAAATTTCTTGAAATTTGGGCTGTACCTTCTCTATCACATGTCATGCTAGACCAATGAAGCCTCGGCCAAGATTCAGAGCTGATCTTTCTCTTTTTGCCTCTTTTGTCTTTTTGTTACCTTCCTCAATTTTGCCTTTAAGCTCCTGATTCTTGCTTTGGAGCTCATGTTTCGGGCCATGTAATGGTGAATCATATGCCTCAACATCGATTTTTCCATATTAGCCTTCTCTACCAACTTCTCCAAGTGAACGTTCACTTTCTCTAAAACTTATTCCCACTCCTCATCTCTTTGCTCCATAGGTCTACCTTGTGCTGCCTTAGAGAAAAAGATGTTGGTGATAAAATTGTGTTTGGACTGCTTTTGTGATGTGTTGAAATCTGCCACGAAGGGGAAAAATGCAACAAGGGACTGTTAGGAAGGGGAATAATATGAAGGGATTAGGGACTATGAGGAGGAATGTTATTTAGGGACATGTAGGGGGTTTAGGAAATTTTATATGGGGTAGGGTTTGGGGTTTTACATTTGACAAATGAGCGGAGGGGATAGGGAATAGGAGTTTAGTAAAATTTTAGGATAGGGAAAAATGGGAAAAATGGAATAGGGAAGAAGGGAATGATGGAAAGAAGGGAAAAATGAAAAGGAGGAGGAACCTTGGCGCCAACACAATGAATTTGCAACCCTAACAGCAATTGTGTTGATGACTTTAAGTGGTAGGGTTTAAGAGTTTTTGTTTCAACCATAAGCAACCATAAACCATCATCATACTAACATAAAAATAGATGAAACACTGAGAGATCGACCCCACCTGGAAAATTCAAGGGATTGAAAGGCAATTTCTTGCAATTCTGAGCAAAATCGGGCTTTTATGTGTATGTGCCACGCAGCATACCCAGTGCGCTGCACCATTTGAGTGCACCGTGCCCATGTTATTTAACACTGTGTGGTCATGCCCAGTGTGTTGCGCTCCCTCAGTGCGCCACGCCACTCCACCTGTGCACCGCACTCCAACTTTTAACACAGTCACGGCCTTTCAAACTGCGGTTTGTTCTTCAACCTCCAAATTCGACTTTGCTATAAGATTTCATGAATGTAACTTGACACAAATGATTTATATAACTTGGAGAAATATCTTGCAAGAGTTGGATTTGATTTTTTCTTCCTCCAAAACCCATTTTGTAATGTTTTTCATTTTGGCACTTTTTCATAATTAATACAACTCTGCTTTTCACACTTCCTTTTGATTTCTTTGACTAAAATGATGAAATTTTTGGCAATTTTTTTGCAGGGGTAGCCGACATGGAATTTAGCTAAGGAAGACCCGAACCAGCTTTTGAAGTGCTTCATGTTGGAGAACTTTACATATTTATCATAAACATTAATTTGACGATTTCCTCTTCAAAACAGAGTTTTGAAGAGGAATCACCCTTGAGCATCGTGGATGATGAAAATCTGGAGATGAAACTTGTTGAACCTCCCTCTGGCCTGTTGGCATGTTTGGGTACTCTGAAAACACGACTTATGAAACCCTATACCTATGACTGATATGATTTTTTGCCCATTAAAATACCCAATATTGACTGTCATTTAATGAACTTTGATGAACAGAGCTGAGCCAGCAGGTACAAAGCATGAGGGGTGATGACTGGCAAGACCCTTCCATCCGATTTATGGCATGCCCCTAGCGGAATGCAGCTAAGTGAATGGAGCGAGACACCTAAAAATGAAATGCAAAATGAGTTTTGATCTCGGATGGAGGACTGACAAAACCGACTCTAACATTGGCTCCAATGGGGATGGTAGTTCCTTGGAGGTGCCAAGAACAACAGATATTTGGGAGAGCAGATAGTGCCTTCATCCATTGGGCTATGGAGTCATCATTTTGACAAACGACACGCAACTCTTGACTCATTTATTGATTGAAACTTGACTCGAACTGACTAAAATTTAGACTTAAAATGACTCAAAGACTGACTAGACAAACTCAAACCAAAACTGAAATAAAATGGTATTTACAATGACAATGGAAACAACAAAAAACTTTTTAGAAATGGTACCGCTTGAGTAGCCGACCATTGATTGGCCCTCCTAGGCAATCTTCTCTGTTCATTTCCTTTAGAAGAAAGGCATTCTGACCCCAATATGCTGCAATCTTGAAGGGACCCTTCCATAGATTCTCGAATTTGTCGTGCTTACCCTTCTCCTCATTCCTCACATCCCACTGCAGCACCACATCATCCAACTGAAATTTGTCCGCCTTTGCTTTTCTGTCATAAATTTTCTTAATCTTCTCCTGCAACTTGGATGTCTTTTGGAAAACTTCTTCTCTGGTCTGCTACAAATGGATCATTTGATTCAGTCTTCTCTGCATAGGATCATCTTCACTGCTGGCTTCCTGAAGAAGTTTGACTATCGGGGCTGCGAGAGAGGTAGGAAATAATGTGTCAACTCCGTACACAAGCTCAAAGGGGGACATACCAATGGATTTCTTCTGACTGACCCGATCTACCCAAAGTGCATTGACCAACTTCTTATGCTAGCTCTTCTTGTTGATTTCCAGTAGCTTCTTAATGATGTTGACCAAACATTTGTTAGATGACTCCGCCAACCCATTGCCTTGCAGATGATAGGCAGTTGAGTGACCCAGAATGATGTGATATTTATGACAAAACTCTACCATCCTTTTTGATTTGAAAGTTGTTGTGTTATCAGTGATTAACTTATTCGGGAAACCAAAGCGAGACAAGATGTTATTTTCAAGGAATGAAATAATTACCGCATCAGTAGCTTGTCTGGTGGGAATTACTTCGATCCATTTCGTAAAGTAATCCGTTGCCGTGAGAATCCATCGATGCTGACCAGAAGAAGTGGGATGAATTTCACCAATGAAATCCAACCCCCATTGTTGAAAAGGGGCACTCACCTCAATGGGCTTAAGCAGAAAAGGCTGTAATTTCTGCCTTCCTTCAAAAATCTGGCATTTATGACAACTCTTGACAACCTTATATACATTAGCAAACAACGTCGGCCAATAGTATCCCGCTCTCAGAACTTTATTTGCTGTTGTTTTCCAAAAAAGGTGACCACCACAATCTCCTTCGTGGAAATCCTCCATGATCTGCTTTGCTTCTTCTTCCACCAAACAATTCAAAAGAACGCCACTGGGATCTTTCCAATAAAGTGCAGAATTTAGAATGCAAAACTTGGCAGCCTTTAATTTGAGAGTTCTAGCTTTGTTTCTAGTCATGCCGGGTCGTGGTGACAAATTTTGAAGCACATATATGATGTCTGAATACCACGGAGAAAGAGCAAACATTTTAGATACCTGAATTGACGAACCTTCCTCATTCTCATCGGACATAACAATGATCAGATTTATGTCTAAGGCATGCAAGTTTGATTCGGCCATTAACTTTGCCAATCCATGTCCTTTAACAAGCTTTGTGGGATTTATTTCCACATCATATTCCAACAAAGCTGCAATCCACTTGCCTCGTCTTCCTTCCGGAGCTATTTGCACTAAAACATCTTTGACAACAGCGTTAGGAACATAAGCCAAAATATGAGAATGCAGAATGTATACCCGAAAATCTTTCAATGCTTTCACAAGTGTGAGGGCTTGCTTCTCAATGATGTTGTACTTTAAGGCTGCATCTCTTATAGTTCGGCTAATGAAAGCAATTGGTCTCCCGTGATCATCTCTTTTCTGCATCAACATAGCTGCCATAGTATACTCCGAAGCGAATGAAAAAAATATAAAATCCTGAGTATATTCCGGGTTGATTAGAACTGGAGCTGAAGAAAGAGCCAATTTGACTAAATTGAATGATTTTACAGCCTCTTCCGTCCACTTCACTTGGCTGTCCTTTTTAGGCATGTTTGTGATCTCTCCTAGGTGTTCAGCAAGATTAGGTACAAAGCGGCATAAAAAATTCATTTTATCATTGAAAGATTGAATCTCCTTCTTATTCTGGGGCAGATCAGTTTTCTGAATAGCTTGTACACATGTTGGATCGATACGAATGCCATCTTTTGAGATAATGTGCCCAAGTAGTTTGCCCTCCTCCATGGCAAACAAGCTCTTTTTCGGATTCAGCGACAGACCATATTTTCTGCACTTTTGAAAAACAGTTTTCAGATGATACATGTGTGTTATAGACATTTTTGTGCCTTACAGCTCTAAGCATGAAATGTTCATAAACCAAGGGCTCCTAAGTCCCTAAAAGTGTTGTTCTAACTCCTAAAGGAACAAGGTCAACAAATTACAGCTTCTCCCAGAAGTTCTCCACCAGAAACTGCTCAAAATCAGTCAAATCAGGATCATTTCAGCTGCTCCACTAGCCAAGTGCATTGCATAGCACCTAAGTCCACTAGATAGGTGCGTTGCAACGCACCTAAATGCACTATCAGGGTGTGTTGAGCGGGAAATGACAAGTGGCAGAGTCATTCCACGAGGTGGAGAGACAATGGAAGCTTCCAGAATCTTCTCCAATGACACTTGCCTCACTGAATTTGACCAAGGATGAGTAAGAGGCTCTCAGTCTCCAAGTGGAAGCAAGAACTGACAGAGAGAAGACACTAGTCAAATCATAAGCTGACTCATACTCCTTGCATACATCTATATATGGATCCCTCATCCCAGAGATCCAGAGGCTGGAATTTTGTACATTGCAGAGAATTGTTGTTGGTTTTGAGATAGATATCAGAGTATTGGGTGATTTATGCTTTGTTGGAGGTGAAGAGGGGCTTCTTTGCTGGGAGGTTGATGCTGGATCAGGAATCATCGGTTGTAACTCCTCCCGGATCTTCTTGTTATATCAATAAAACTATTTGAGTTTCTCCTACATGCTTCTGTATCATTGATGTTTGTTACATTTGTATGTTTAGCTTAAATCTGATCCTAAGCTTTTTGTGAATATAAACCCATGTCTTTGTATAGTTTCCTTCTTCTGTGATCTTGCAGGTACTTGGTGAAGCTGGGCAAGGGAGCAGGTAGCTGGAAGCTGTCAAAGAGGAGAGAGATTGGATCAAAGGACTAGCGCAAGACACAGGTTGGTTCATCCTATTTCTCTTTGTTTATAGTTCATAAAGAAGAATACAAAAGTAGTTTTCTCTGTTTGTTTCTAAGGTCACTGTCACACCTTAGTGGGATAGGGTCGTTTTGAATAGACACTTTTCCCGTTAACAAAATGGCGACTCCGCTGGGGACGATTGTCTAGTTAGTTTGTTTGTGTTTCTCTTGTTGTTTGTTTCATAAACTTAGAAGTAGCAAATCGAACTGCATTTGCCATTAACAAATGCAAAGTAGACATCTGTTGCTTCAATCCATTCACTGGATCTGTTTATGATTTGAACAGCTGATTCACAAATGATCTGATTTCCCTTTGTGATAGCTCTTAGACCTTCTTTAAATCTACCCTCTGATTGTGCATTACTGATTGCTTTTACTCGGCCAAAAACCATAGATTAAACTGCAAACCGTGACCCAGAACCCAGATAGAATTCTCGTTTCTGCCCCAGCGCAGGTACTGTGAAGAGTTCCTGCATTTCAGCGCAGTTCCCGAGAGGGCAACCTGCATTGCAATCCAGTTTCTCTGTGTAACAGGTGTGCTGATCAGCCTAGCCTTGTGCAGCTGAGGTTCTAGTGCTTCATTCTTTCCAGTTTTGTCTCTGATTTTTGTAGCCTATGATCAGTGTATGTGTCTGTTTAAAAACCCCTTTTCTTTGCCGTAATTCCGCCTCCTTTGTACAAAAAGACTGTAGATGTTTTTGTGTGTTTGTTACGTCATTTACAGTTTTCCATCGCAAAAGTAGAATAGTCATACTGTCGTTCTGTCGTCCTTTGATTTGGATTTGTCGCAAGTGTCGATTTTGATCATAGGAGAAAGTTTATTTGTTGTTGACAATCGATTATGCTTTTACTTTTGCCTTTGGCTTGAATTTGTGACTTTCTAGTGTCGAAACGAGTATTTATTTCAAAATCATAAAGTGTTGTAATCGTCTCTACCTTTTGATTTCGAAAAGAAGCTTGTTTGTGTTTTTCACTTGAAAGCGAATTCAGATTTGTACAACAAATTTCTTTTTAGGAATCAATATTAAGAAAGTGAAAAACAAAACACATGCATGTGCATTTGCATATTGACAGTCTGTTTGGCTTGATTTAGGAAAAGTGCATTTACAGTGTGCTCTTTGCTCTTTGCGAAAAGATTGTGTCTTTCTTTTCCCTTAGTAGCTAGGATTTTCATTGCTGAAAAGAGATAAAAGTTTGTTTATCATCTTTAGATTGCATTTTAGGAATTACATCTACATCTTGTGGTGATCCCAAAAGGAAAACTTCATAAGAAAGATCAACTTAAAATAAATTCAATGAACTTAACAACGCTTTGGAACTTAACGCACAACATTTAGAGGTCTAGGCTAGAGACGTATTCCGGCGTCGTAAAGCCTGGTAACTGTTGTCCTCACTGATGGTTGGGTGATTCCTCCACTTTGAGACGATAAGTGCCAGTACAGACTTGTGCTCCCACGTACCGTCGAGTATATATTGGGAGACCCCTATAGGCTTAAAACCTTTTATCCATAGGAAGCCGTGTCGGCCGCCCTACTGATCGCAAGGCATTGAACACAACATTCAGGAAGATTGACTGCCGTACCGTAAAAAGTATTCTGCAGTTTTGCGATTGGTTTGGTACTCCCTCTACCTAGACCTCTAGAGCAGTCCCTTTAGTTCCTTTTCAGTCTCCTTAACGGAAAAGGTCCATCTGAGCACTTGTCACTTTAGGCTCATTAAAAATCGAAGGAGACTAGAGTCATCTTTTGTTTTTTCTCGACTCTTAAAAACTGAAAAAACAAGTTGTGTCAAAGCGTGTTAAAATTTATTTTAATCGAAATATTCATACCCTTTTCCTACGTTGATCTTGGGTTGAGAAAATGGAGCCTACCAACCAAGGAATTCCCCTTGGTGGAAATCCTAGTCCCTTCTCCTCTTGGGGAGATGTTGGTGCGCCCCATATGGCCACATTGTCGCTTCCAGGACTGACAATTGGCTTGCCAGTACGGCTCTTCTCAACCAATGTCGTTCAGAACACCACTATTCCTGAACAATCGAATCAGCAATTAGACGAGTCCAGAGTTACCCACCAGCCTTCTACTTCCTCTAATTCTTCCTCTCCTCCTTCCTCTTCGCTTGATGGAACTGGTAAAATTAGAAGCCAAGTTCCTAAGGAGAAGAAGAAAAAGACGAAGAAAGAGAAGAAGAAGAAGGAGCCAAAGGCGAATGTGGGAAAATGAGTGTCGTCTAACGAAAATCCACACACTGCACCGACCAGGCCTAAATCGCCATGTGTCATTTGCAAAGGAGACCACTTTCACAGAGATTGTCCTTGCATCCCTCGGATACTAAGGGACTGGTCTCCTCGTTTGCACAATTCGGTGTCATCAACCTCTGGTGATCATGTTGAAAGCACACCGTCAACTAGTGAAAGTGAAGCCCCAGGACAAAAAGGGAAAGCTAGATTTCCTTGTAAACTGTGCGAAGGCGACCATGCCCTCCACCGTTGTCCCTTCTTAGACGAAGCTAAACGAGTTTTGGATGATCGTCCGGTTTCACCGTTACGATTTCCTCCTGGATATAAAAAACTCTTGCCGAGTCCGTCACTAGTTGAGAATCCAGCTGGCCCGCTCAGGTGGTCGGCTGAAGCGCCTATCATTGAAGATAAGCCAACTGAATCCATACCAGACGAAAGTCAAAAGGTTGAGGCGGCAGTTGACCCGGTCTTGCCTTCAGAGGTTTTATCTTCGGATGATACAGTCACTGAAGAGAACAAGGATGACACCGTCCAAATTCTCTTCATCAATACAGACTCCGTCGAACATGGGGGCAATCTACCCATTCCTTTACCGTAGGAAGGAAGTTCGTCAGAGCCATACCCGGCCGTCTACTCGGTCCCACCTCCAAGCAACCTAGTTGTCTCCTTCGACTGGATTCAACTAGGCAGACCCCGTTTGCCAGCAAGTGTACCATTCCGAATTATCGTTCAAATATATAGAATGGTCATGGCTGGTACCATCATAGATGAGGGGGCTTCTGTGAGTATCCTTTCCTCTATTGCTTGGAAAGTGCTTGGTTCGCCATCGCTGTCACCTGAGATGAGAAATCTGACAGGCTTTGATAAAGGAACCAGTCGACCTTTAGGGATCCTTCCCGATGTGCCCATAACATTGAGAAGGAAGACAGTTCGCATGAATGTCATGGTAGTTCAATGACCCTTGGATTATAACCTACTCCTTGGATGAGACTATATTTATTGCATGGGAGCCATCCTCTCCTCACTCTTTAGAGTAATGTGTTTTCCGCACGAAGGAAGAGTGGTCAAGCTCGTGGACCAGCTTTCATTTCCCAGAACACGCATAGCAAATAGTCATATACCATCCCTAAATGGTCTCTTCATGCAAGAAATGTCTCAATCGCCAGTCCGTCCTCCCGCTAAGCGCGAGTAATTTGGAGGGATATGACTGAAACCCAGGGGGCATGCGTCCTGGTCTGCTTCGGCAGGAAAACTTTGGGTATAGGATAGGTTTCCGTGGGAGAATATGACTAGTCTGTACCCCGTCCGTCAGTGGAAGAGGGGTTATTCTAGAATAAGATTCTCTTGTCAAAGTTATGTGAGTTGGCGGACATCGTCGCTCACCCTTGTTTATCTCGGTAGACATCGCCGAAGAAGTGTTTTGTTTACGCCGTAAATAGAACAATCTTTGGGTAACCTGTAAGAGGTAGGTCTCTCCCTATAGAACAAATGTTTTGTCTGCAAATTGAGGGGTAACCTTGAAATCATATTTTATACCTGGGGGCATGCAAACCTTTTGGCGTGCAAGCAAAGAGCGATTATTTATCTGTTTTTTGGATTAGTCGTTTCCTAACTTGCATAAAGAAAGGATGTGGGGCAAAAATCTAAAAGTTGTCGTTTTTATATGAGACATTCTTATCATATGACTGGATTAATCGAGCAGTTTTAGCGCATAGTTCAAGCTCATTAAAAAATAAACATAAGACATGAGCAAATTTTTCCACCCGCATTTAAGCTCGTTAAAAAATGAACTATTCCCCGGTAAATAACCACCGTGAATGAAGCATTTCAACCATTAAAGCCTTGGTCGTGTTTGCACCGTCACCTCCACTTTTCCATTGGCCGATCATTCACCTCCATTTGATTGTTTACCCATTTTGAGGAACAGCTGCGAAGAGTGATTTCACTAGCCATCCTTGTGACACTGCCGCAATGGGAAAATTCCAACCCTTACCTGGAATCAGCTGCTACCCGTTTTATCACTCGTTCCTCAAAAGACGAGTCTTCTTTAAGCTCTTTTCAACTGACTCGTAAAATATGAAAAGATTGTCGAGTTTTGGCCTTCCAGCTCGTTAAAGCGATAGGAAGTGCTATCCCTCCTCTAGATTTTAATCTTTTTGGACCTGAGGGATTATTGCACAAAAAGATCGAGCGCTTATTTTGTTCGGCTCGTTAAAACTATCGAAAATTCATCCCTTCTGTATTATTTTATACTTTTTCGGACTTAAGGGATTAGATGACGAAAAAGGAATTTCGGAGTTACCTTTACGTACCTTTTCAGACTCTCTAAAAATGAAAAGGACCGAGTTATCTTTGTCGTTAGACTCGTTAAAAAGATTAATAGCGACAAACTTGTCTTTAGACGAGAACGAGTTTCACTATCGCTAGGCTCGTTAAAACATAGCGATGGGTTTGCCCAAAGGGCAAATTATAGAACAAGCATATGTTATCCTCTTCAAGCTTGACAAAAATAAAGAGGTACTGGTCAGCAATGACTGGGGAAAAATTGGGAAGAAAACTCAAAGAATCTTTATTGGTAGCAAGTCGCTCTTGAACATGACACTTCCACTCCGTGCCCGAGTCGGGTTGGGTTGTTTCATTCACCGGTCACATCACCATGGTCACGCCATACCATCAACATTTGGGGTAAATGCTACCAATCCATCACATAAGTGTCACCGACATGTTCAAGAGAAGTCATCCAGAGAAGTCACCTGTGTCCCATCCACTACCATACATTATACTTCATTCTTTCATGACCTCCATCCTGAACCATATATCATCAGATCGTTTTTACCTCCATCAAAATCATTTGCTCCGTTCCGTGTCATTGATGTGGGATTCATTAAGGCCCTCCTTTGACGGATCGCTTCTTGTCGACATCAGCTCATTATCCAAGAAGTTAATCTAGGAACACCCCATTCAGTACTTTGAAGCTTGCATGCCTCAATGGCAAGTTTCTCACTTCCGGCGACAGGTATACATCAATGACCTTCGACCGAAAGATTTTGCGTGGTGTTCGACGCCAAGTCCTTTATTCACACCACGTGAATTGTACTGCAGTACCTTGAGGGTCATTATCATTATCGGTGATTCCTCTCGCGCTTGTTAACAGTTTACATCATTGACTGGTAATCAAGCGATGTCTTTCCATGTTCGACTTCAAAAAATTTCTCACATGGATTGACTTGTACTTCGAGTGAAGATCGGACGAGATTGAAGACCCTGGATCTAGTTTCATCCATCCGGGCTGCGATATATATTCAGGAAAATAAAGACATTGAAATGTACAGCATTGCAGCACAGATAATCATCCTACCAAAAGGATGATGACTCTATCAGAATCATCAGTCTACCATCAGACGATTGTTTGTCCTATGTACATGAAAATGAATTTATAAAGTTGAGCATGGGAATGCCCACCTCTGCTAGATCATGAAAACAGTATGAAGATAATGTATTGTATTGTATCTTATTACAGGTCTCCTCCCAGCATTGAAAGAACTTCGGATCCTCCTAATAAAGCATTTCACCCGATAAATGGCCTCATACTTTAGGGGGCAACTGTTATAGACATTTTTGTGCCTTACAGCTCTAAGCATGAAATGTTCATAAACCAAGGGCTCCTAAGTTCCTAAAAGTGTTGTTCTAACTCCTAAAGGAACAAGGTCAACAAATTACAGCTTCTCTCAGAAGTTCTCCACCAGAAACTGCTCAGAATCAGTCAAATCAGGATCATTTCAGCTGCTCCACTAGCCAAGTGCGTTGCATAGCACCTAAGTCCACTAGCTAGGTGCGTTGCAATGCACCTAAATGCACTATCAAGGTGCGTTGAGCGGGAAATGAAAAGTGGTAGAGTCATTCCACGAGGTGGAGAGACAATGGAAGCTTCCAGAATCTTCTCCAATGACACTTGCCTCACTGAATTCGACCAAGGATGAGTAAGAGGCTCTCAGTCTCCAAGTGGAAGCAAGAACTGACAGAGAGAAGACACTAGTCAAATCATAAGCTGACTCATACTCCTTGCATACATCTATATATGGATCCCTCATCCCAGAGATCCAGAGGCTGGAATTTTGTACATTGCAGAGAATTGTTGTTGGTTTTGAGATAGATATCAGAGTATTGGGTGATTTATGCTTTGTTGGAAGTGAAGAGGGGCTTCTTTGCTGGGAGGTTGATGCTGGATCAGGAATCATCAGTTGTAACTCCTCCTGGATCTTCTTGTTATATCAATAAAACTATTTGAGTTTCTCCTACATGCTTGTGTATCATTGATGTTTGTTACATTTGTATGTTTAGCTTAAATCTGATCCTAAGCTTTTTGTGAATATAAACCCATGTCTTTGTATAGTTTCCTTCTTCTGTGATCTTGCAGGTACTTGGTGAAGCTGGGCAAGTAAGGGAGCAGGTAGTTGGAAGCTGTCAAAGAGGAGAGAGATTGGACCAAAGGACTAGCGCAAGACACAGGTTGGTTCATCCTATTTCTCTTTGTTTATAGTTCATAAAGAAGAATACAAAAATAGTTTTCTCTGTTTGTTTCTAAGGTCACTGTCACACCTTAGTGGGATAGGGTCGTTCTGAATAGACACTTTTCCCGTTAACAATGTGCTCTTCATCAGATTTGGAAAACACCATCAGATCATCAAGGTACACCACCAAAAAGACATCCTTCTCATTTGCAAAAGCCAAGTCCATTGCCCGCTGAAGTGTGGCACCCACGTTCTTTAAACCAAAAGGCATTTTAGCATAATGAAAAGTTCCCCATGGGGTGGTGAACATTGTCTTGTCTCGGTCATCTTCATGGACAGAAATTTGGTTATATCCAGAATAACCATCGAGTAGTGACATACGAGATGCTCCAACTACTCGCTGAAGTATATGATCCATTTTGGGTAGTGGATAGTTATCTTTCAATGAAACTTTAATGAGATTCCTAAAATCAATGCACAAGAGAATCTCACCTGTCTTCTTCTGCACGGGCACCAAATTAGAGATCCAGTCTGAAAATCTGATGGGAAAAATGATTCCTGATTTGTACAACCTATTTATCTCCTTTTCGATTGATGGCAACAGTTTTGGATTTAGCCTTCTCAACTTCTGTTTGAAAGGTTTATGATTAGGCTTAAGGGGTATAGTGTGCTGAATTATATTGGTATCATATGTCTTTAAGTCAGAATAGTCCCAATAAAACACGTCAGAAAATGAAGACAGCAAACTGATATATTTCGCTTTCATCTTTTGTGGCAATGCTTTAGACAGTTTTACCATTTTAGGATTAGCAGCTGTTCCAATATTGACCTCTTCAACACCCTTCTCTGTTGGCTGCAATATTGGTTTGTAGGCTACTTCATCTTGATCAAAGAGTTCTTCTAAAGGTATCAAGCCTTTAGGAATGATGTTATCCTTTAGCTGCAACACGTCCATTTGATTGATCTGCACCTCATATTTGCCATCATCATTTTCTACATCAACTTAGGTCTCTTTGAACTTACCTTTGTTTTGCAGAAAATCATCAATCTCCTCATCATCTTGGAAAACTTGCCAATATCTCTGATTGTCGAGGACAGTCGGATGATGCTTGACATGGATTTCAAATTTATTACTGGAGTTCATTGGAATCTTCAAACTATTGGCTGCCTTAGCAAGAGCATCAACAATGTTGTTTTGAACACGAGGCACACATGTCAAGGTATATTCTGAAAATAATTTCAGGATGTCTAGGACTGGATTCCGATAAGCCTACATCCGAGGATGCTTTGCTTGATATTTGCCTCTGACCTGCTTAATCACCAATTCGGAGTCGCCATATACTGCAATCCTCTTAGCATTCAGCTTTCTTAGAATCTTTAGGCCAGTAATCAGAGCTTCATACTCAACCTCATTGTTCGAACAATCAAAAGCTAATTTGTAGGAGCATACCCGCACATTACTAGGCACCTTGTTCGGGGCGGAGAAAGGACTGCGTACCCAAATACCAATTCCATCACCATCATTTCCCACTGCAATGTCAAAATCCATGGTCCACAAACCTTCTTCTTCTTCTTCCAAGTGTTGAAATTCTACTGGCTCTATTTTTCCCGTTCGCTATCCATTACCTTCAGCTGATTTCTCAACAGTGTTTTGTTGTCCTCTTCCTTCTTTCTTCAAAACTTCTCTGAAATTTTCTACTATTTCTGGAATACTTTCTGCTTCTACTAACTAACTATCAGCATCATCAAAACTATCTGAATACAAAACAAAATATTCTAGATCTGTATGTACATAATTAATTGGATGATTAATGGGTTTCTCCTTGCTTGTAATCATGTATTTCATTTTTTGTTCCCGATACAGTTTTCTCATCTAGCCAAACACCGGAATTGTTGCATAGGAGAAATCTAGTTGTAGTGTCCCTTTCAATTTTGCTACCCAAGACCTAGAAAGAAGCATGCCGAACCTGGGAGGGATATCCGCTACAACAATATCCGTCAAAACATTCTTCACTGGGATTTGATCCAGACTCACAACCAAGTCCTTGATGAGCCCGATACGTCTTACTCTGTTGGAATCAAACGAATAGAGATCATGGTATTTCCGGGTGACATCCAAACCCAGCTTATCCATGATAGCCTTGGGCATGAGATTGTGAGAAGCTCCAGAATCGAACATGGCATTATGTAACACAAAATCATGCAATCTTAAACTGATGTAAAAAGGTGGCACATCATTATCTGGAGACTCACCATTCAATGTTGGCCCAAAAATCATTTCGGGTTGATCATCTTCGACATTCACTATATCAGACATTGGATCACAATTCAAAATTTTAGAAACTTGCCCTCTATAATTGTTGTTCTTCA
This sequence comes from Pinus tabuliformis, assembly GCA_031772625.1. Classification (NCBI taxonomy): domain Eukaryota; kingdom Viridiplantae; phylum Streptophyta; class Pinopsida; order Pinales; family Pinaceae; genus Pinus; species Pinus tabuliformis. The sequence goes on along the minus strand of CM062817.1, from coordinate 1,853,349,388 downwards.
TTATTTCAGTCAAGGAAATGGATACCTTCAATTTAGAAATTTCATTCTCTAAACTAAAAGCAGAAGTATTTTCTACCTCTTTGACTAGGACTTCTTTCTTTTCCTTTTCTCTCGATACAATTTGCTGATTTGATTTTCCTGCTGATGGTGATTTGCTGCTATCAGGATCGAGTGCCTCTTTGCCTTTCTTTTGTGTAACTGATGAATCATTCTTTGATGCCGAAACTTCCTTCCTCTTCTGAATTGGGTTAACCAGCATATCTCTATTTCTAAGTGAATATTTCTGCTGCTAAGCGGACAGAGCATTCATATAGCCTCTTTGATACTCATCTGATTCTTCTTCCAAAATTGTGTCACTTGCTAGAATGAAATCTACGTCTTTGTGTGCAACTGAACTTTCTGCATACTCCTCCTCTTCAGTAATGTAAATAGGTAAATCATCAGGAGTAAAGAAGTGGTTCTCTTCCCCTATTACCTTCCCTTCCTCATCAGATTCCGATCCATTCACAAAATTTTGCTGCAGAGGTGGTTGTACTCGCCGTTGTGTTTTCTGATCTTGGGCTTGCTAATCTCTCTGCCTTATCCTATATTGTGGCTGCTGCTGGCCACGGAAGTTAGGATTTCTAACTTGTGGCTTTGGTTTTTCGAGTTTCACCCTTTCAAGCATCTGCTCTACCTTCTTGAGTAATTGATCCATTGAGGAAGACTCTTCCTTTACTGTGACCTTCTTTTCTGCTTTTGCTCTAGCCCTCTTGGTCAGCAGGTTTGCTTCAACGCTGACCACGATTTTCTTCATGTCTTCCATTGTGGCTGGCTCTCTTTCTCTTAGTTGATAAGCCATATCAGCATCAAAACCATCCGGAAATTTCATCATGGCTAGTCCCACAGGTGGCCTTAGATGATCAGGAATTTCATTATAAACGGAATTGAATCTAATGCAGTAGTCTTGGACTGACTCACCAGCGTTTTGTTTGATCTGCTCATACTCAGCAAGAATTTGAAGAGGATTCTTTTTCAGTTCCCAGCGGTCTAAAAATTGCCTTTGCAGGTTGGCCAAGGTAGCGATACGTGCAGCCGACAAAGCTCTGAACCATTTCCTAACTTCACCTGCAAATGTTTGTACAAAGAGTCTCATTGCTACATTTTATGCATTGATCTCATGAAGGTCATAGAAATCTGCCATTCTGTCCACATGTTGCTGAGCGGTAATGCTGTGAGGAGCACCATCAAACAAAGGGATTTTGCTTTGATAATCTACGGGCATATCATCTAAAACTTGAGGCAGCACAAGAGGTGCAAAACGAGCAGCCATCACTCTTGGTGGGTTTGGTCTGGGAGGTGTTGGAGGAGTGTGTGCAGTTTGTAGGGAATTAAAAATTTGAGTTTGAAGCTGTGTCGCAATATAATTATCAATTGACCGGTTAGCCCTTTCAGTTTCTAGGTCTACAAGAAACTGTGGATTGGGGATAGTAGAGTCAACAGCCCTTTCGGATTTGGTCTCGAACAACGATATTTCAAACCGCTCATCAAAATCAAGCTCTTCAAGATACTCAAAAATGTCAGGACATGAATGGGATTTGAACATGGGAGTTACAGAGCTCTCTTGAAGAAGAAGTCTTGGAATCAAATTGGGATTTTAGTAGATATGAGGAGGATCTGGATCTAGATTCGCTCTTGTATATCTTCTTGAAGCTAGAGTGCTATTTTCAAAAAAAATCAAAAGGACATGAACAACTTACTCAACCTATCAAATCCTAAACTTATCATCTGGAAGCTTAGAATTATCAGAAGTATGGGGTGTTTTTAGGTTAAGCCTATCGTTTACGCAACGGAGAAGACTAACAAACAAAGAATTTCTTCCCTGGTATGGTCGCCACTATGTTAGCACCTAAATCTGACTTAGGCTAAAGGAAGGAAAAATTCAGGGTAACCACAAACCACGCTCAGCCTCGTAGCTAGCCCTATGAGGACGGGAAAGGGCTCTCTCCGGGTCACACTCAGTGAAAAATAGACGAGCAGGGTTTGAGAGTGACTTAAAATGGATACTGATTTTAGGCTAGGTAAATAAATATGAAAGGAGTATTTTGATGAATGACTGAGTTTTCTGGGATGTATGGGACGAAGGAATAGCATGAGCAGAGAATTTAACTCAAAGACGCAGATTACTTCCTGAGGCAAGACAGGTCAAAAGTCTAGCAATTAAATTTGAAATAACATGAAATGGAGAGACTGTTTAAGAGGGTGAAAAGGGCATAAATACATGAATCCTTTTCAATAGAAGAAAACAAAGAACGTGAAAACTTTCCCAAGGCAGAGTAGTAAAACTGAATTCTACCTTTTCTTACTTAGAATCTTTCACTGGAAATGAATATGAATGGACTATGAAACATAACAAAATACATATGAAACAAAAAGAAAATACATTTGCTAAACTCACGCCACAGGAATCTCACGAACCAGAGCTGCAATCTTTCATTAATTCTCTGTCAAAATGTACAGTGAGTGACTGGGTTTCTCTCCCACAGTTTCCAAGAAATACCAACCCTTTACAAAATGACTCTCAATACAATAAATAATCTTTTCCATGAGAAAGTCGATCAACCCAGGAAATGAAGATCCAACCATTAGCAGTTACATTTAATTTTCTATGAGGACCAATTAGAAAAAAGCAAACATGAGCGTAGATTTTTTGGGTGGATGTTCGCCTTCATTTGGCCACTTGGATAGAAGCCAAAAATGTTTTTTAAACTTTTCCTTTGATGCCGGGAAAAATGTATTGTAAATGAGTGGGCCCACTTGGAGAAAATTTCGAATCGAAATTTCGCGGAGCGGGAGTGATTTTGGCCTTTGGGTCTCTGTGCGCCGCACCAAAAACTGTATGCGTCACGCCACTTTGGAGCTAGGTTTGAGGCACTTTTTGAAGTATAAATTGAGCCCAAGTGTGCTTGTTGGAAATCCCTGCCTATCTACTTTCCAACCCACATGAAATTTCTGAATTCGCTGCCCATTTGTCCCTCCAAAACTGCAATCTCCCAAGACTGCTTCCTGTGTGTCAAAATAGGGGCAGAGAGGTCACTTTTTGGGTGTTTTTGACCTCCTGAGGACTCAAAACTGGCCCAAAATTCTTGGCCATGCACCAACAGTCATGATTTTCCATGGAAAATCCAAAAATGTAAACTTTTTGTCATTTTGAGCTCCCTAGGGAAAGCGCGCGCCAGGTGGCGCAGCGCACAGGGAGAAAAAACCTGTGTATTGTGCACAAAATTTCAAAATGAAAAAATGTGCCCCAAATTTCTTGAAATTTGGGCTGTACCTTCTCTATCACATGTCATGCTAGACCAATGAAGCCTCAGCCAATATTTGGAGCCGATCTTGCTCTTTTTGCCTCTTTTGTATTTTTGTTACCTTCCTCAATTTCACCTTTAGGCTCCTGATTCTTGCTTTGGAGCTCATGTTTCAGGCCATGTAATGGTGATTCATACGCCTCAGCATCGTTTTTTCCCTATTAGCCTTCTCCACCAGCTTCTCCAAGTGAACGTTCACTTTCTCTAAAACATACTCCTAGTCCCCATCTCTTTGCTCCATAGGTCTACCTTGTGCTGCCATGATGTGTTGTTGGTTTTCCCTGATCAGTTGCAACTCAATCTCAGCTTGCCGATCCTCAAGTTGTTTGTTCCTCTGCTCCAGATATTTCATGTTCCATTTGGCTCTTTCCAAGTCAAGGGAAAAGGCTTGAATCTCTGTTTGTTTCTCCTGGATGATCTCTTTAAGCTGTGCACTTTGCGGATCTGTGTCTGTATCATCATCATGAAGGAGAACGAATTCGGTCTCTCGTTCACCTGATGGCCCCTCATCATGCATTGGCTCCTTACCTTTATCCTGTGCCTGTAGTGCTGATGTCAGAAGCGAAGCCCCTTCCACCCCGGGTGGAGATAACACTTGCTTTGATGCTGCAAACAAATGTCTAACACCCCTCTGATTTGTGACGAATACCGGCACACTGGCGGTCTCATGGTGCTCGTACTGATGAGAAGGTTCCCCTGCCTCAAATTTAGTCTCTGGAGGTCCCTGTGAAGCTCGGAAGAAGTCACGGGAGATGAAATCATCCCAAGTGATACCCTGAAGATCAAGCTGATGCACCACCAAAATCGTGATGAGAGAAAAATGATAAACACTGTTAAGTTGCTGCTGAGGGGTTTTACACTGTATAAAGGTGGTCATCCTCTCTATGTTCCGGCAAATGAAATACGGGATGTTCATCATCCGTATCCTGGTGAAATGCATGAGCAACCTGATGTGATAAGCATAAAGACGAGATAATCGTCCCTCATAGTTGAAATATTTCATAATCAATCTCATTAGTGGAGCATATTCATCTTTCAGATATTGGAATGGAAAGACTCTTTTGAGCTGCCTCAAGAAAGTGGTTTTAATATATGGCTTGTAATGATGCCGATCAATCTTCTGCTTCTTGTTCCATGGTTCTCCAATGTTCGGTATGCCGGTTGCTAATGAGATAGATTCTGGTGTAAGTGTGAAGGTGACACCAGCTAAAGTAGCTTGATCTCCATGTAAGTGCAGCACGAATAAACGAGCCAGCTCATGATGAAATTGAACACTAGCCACCTTTTGACAGAACTCAAAGCATGACTGACACTGGAAACACGACATAGCAAGAAGGTGGGCCTGCAATTCTGTAAGGGTGGTCAGTTCTTCTCTAACATGTCTGCCACTTTTGTGAGGCCCCAGGGAGCCTGTTATTCTGAGGATGAGTCGCTTTGGGTTTCCATTTCATAGTCCGATGCATGCTCAGATTCCATGACTGCTGTTTTTCCATTGCCTTAGAGAAAAAGATGCTGGTGATAAAACTATGTTTGGACTGCTTTTGTGATGTGTTGAAATCTACCACCAAGGGGAAAAATGCAACAAGGGACTGTTAGGAAGGGGAATAATATGAAGGGATTAGGGACTATGAGGAGGAATGTTATTTAGGGACATGTAGGGGGTTTAGGAAATTTTATATGGGGTAGGGTTTGGGGTTTTACATTTGACAAATGAGTGGAGGGGATAGGGAATAGGAGTTTAGTAACATTTTAGGATAGGGAAAAATGGGAAAAATGGAATGTGGAAGAAGGGAATGATGGAAAGAAGGGAAAAATGAAACGGAGGAACCTTGGTGCCAACAAAATGAATTTGCAACCCTAATAGCAATTTTTTTGATGACTTTAAGTGGTATGGTTTAAGAGTTTTTGTTTCAACCATAAGCAGCCATAAACCATCATCATACTAACATAAAAATAGATGAAACATTGAGAGATCGACCCCACCTGGCAAATTCAAGGGATTGAAAGGCAATTTGTTGCAATTCTGAGCAAAATCAAGCTTTTATATGTATGTGCCGCGCAACATACCCAGTGTGCCACACCATTTGAGTGCGCTGCGCCCATGTTATTTAACACTGTGTGGTCGCACCCAGTGCGCCGCGCTCCCTCAGTGTGCCGCGCCACTCCACCTGTGTGCCGCGCTCCAACTTTTAACACAGTCACAGCCTTTCAAACTACGGTTTGTTCTTCAACCTCCAAATTCGACTTTGCTATAAGATTTCATGAATGTAACTTGACACAAATGATTTATATAACTTGGAGAAATATCTTGCAAGAGTTGGATTTGATTTTTTCTTCCTCCAAAACCCATTTTGTAATGATTTTCATTTTGGCACTTTTTCATAATTAATACAACTCTGCTTTTCACACTTCCTTTTGATTTCTTTGACTAAAATGACGAAATTTTTGGCAATTTTTTTGCAGGGGTAGCCGACATGGAATTTAGCTAAGGAAGACCCGAACCAGCTTTTGAAGTGCTTCATGTTGGAGAACTTTACATATTTATCATAAACATTAATTTGACGATTTCCTCTTCAAAACAGAGTTTTGAAGAGGAATCACCCTTGAGCATCGTGGATGATGAAAATCTGGAGATGAAACTTGTTGAACCTCCCTCTGGCCTGTTGGCATGTTTGGGTACTCTGAAAACACGACTTATGAAACCCTAGACCTATGACTGATATGATTTTTTGCCCATTAAAATACCCAATATTGACTGTCATTTAATGAACTTTGATGAACAGAGCTGAGCCAGCAGGTACAAAGCATGAGGGGTGATGACTGGCAAGACCTTTCCATCCAATTTATGGCATGCCCCTAGTGGAATGCAGCTGAGTGAATGGAGCGAGACACCTAAAAATGAAATGCAGAATGAGTTTTGATCTCGGATGGAGGACTGACAAGATCGACTGTAACAGTTGGATCGCTATTTGCACACTGAAATTCACAAGATTTTCTTTGCATCTTTTCCATTAGAGCTATATGAGTGGATCATGAAGTTAGCAGATAGCCAAGGAAGGTGTAGGCTTAACGAACCAATAGTGTGGACTCCAGAGCTAGTGTACAAACCAGAAGCCTTAGAGGATAAGATAGTGCGAGCTGTGGACCATTGGCTCGACTGAATAATAGGAGGATTTATCACTCAGTTCGCGATGGACATGACCATCAGTTATAGTGAGGCAGAGTGACGTTTTCTCAAAGGACCGTGAGGTAAGTATATTAAATCTTTGAACACCTAGATTAAGATGTTGTTATGTGAAAAGCAGGTTATGCAAATAAATTAATGTTTGGGACTTCTCGGAGCGAAAAGATCTACAGAAGTGGAAGTAGTGAATAATTAGAAAATGGTCCCTTAATTTCACCCTCATGGGAGAGCGAGGACGAGCTCGCGAAGGTTTCTCCAAGAAGCACAGTCAGTTTGATAAGTCAGTGAATTCTACAGTTACCACCTCCACCCACACTACCACCCACTTCACCTCCCTCACCTCCATCTCCACCCACTCCACCTCTACCACCTCCGCAGTTCAGTATGGCAAGCGTGATCAAACTACTAGTGTTCAGAGGCGTAGGGAATGAGGATCTGAACCAATTTTGGTTTGTGGTAAGAGCAGTATGGGAAGAACAGGGTGTCACAGATGACACTATTAAGAAGTCTACATTGGTAAGCACTACAGGATCACACATTGACATGGTATATCAATCACTATAATGACCACCTAAACGCAGGGATAGTAGAGATCTAGAACGTGTTGAACAAGGAATTTAGCAGGACAAAACCAGAAACACAATCAATCATCAAGTTTAAAGAGATTGTGATGCTCCCAGGTGAGACTCCTTGGGATCTGGATCAGCAGTTGAAGAGCACGATCCGCGAAGCCAATATGACGTTGACAGATGGATAGCATCACGCATGGTTTGTAGCATCTCTGGCACCACACTTGAGGATGGAGTTGTTGCAACAAAAACTTTCCACGTAGGCCGAAGCATTGGAAATAGCGATGAGATTACATGAAACCCCAATACAAGACCCTGGGTTGGGAGTTCAACAAATTCACGTGCAACTACAGAATATGTGTTTGGAAATGCAAAGTTTGAAGTAGGATAGGGCACCGTGGCCAGAGGCACATGAGGAAGTATGGTGCATAAAATGCAAAGACCATGACCATGACAAGGATCACTATCCAGTGTTCGCGAACTACTTGGCAGGAGGAGGGCCAATGCCACTAAGACCGGAGGCACAGGTAGGGCCGAGTGCGACACCCGCTTTATGGTGCATGATTTTTCAGATAGGAGGGAAACACATGACGAAAAATTGTTATTTGCTATAGAAATATACACAGACACCCCAATAATTGTTTTGTAATTTCTGTAGGTCAATAGGCCATGATGAGCACACTTGTCGCAGTTACAGGCTAATGATAGATTGGACCCCTGCCTATAGGATGTAGACTGAAACGTGAGCTCTCGACCCAGATGCAGGGATGGCGCGCATTGGATTTCATGGGTGAGGTCAAGGATGAGGTGGAATGGGACCAGGAAGAGGCCGCGGATAGTTAATTTGTTACAATTGAGGAGGACTAGGGCACTATGCTCGCGATTGTACCAACCCAACGAGGATATCATGTTCATATTGTTCCCATTTTAATCATGAAACAATAGTCTGTCCTACGTTGATCACAAAGATGTGTGAAAGAGGGGTATTTCAGCCTCCTCCAACTCAGAATATACAAATGATTAGGTCTAAGCCATGCGAAGAGGACTCGAATGTAAACATGATGCTCAAAAGTGGTACAGCCATGGGAGAAGATATGGGGAAGTAGCCAGAGGAAAGTATGTGGGTTCGCATGGCACCTGCAAAGGAACCCAAGTTTGACTTAGAATGCATAAAGGAGACATTCATGGAAGCTAAGAAGAGCTTCATGGAGGCCTCCACTTCAGGTAGTAAGGATCAACCAGAGCCGGGAATGGATCCTTCAATGCTCACTACCTTTTGGAGACATGCATGAAACTGTTGTGTGACAACAAGGTAGTTAAAGGACTACAGGAACTGATCACCAGGTGCATGGGTTCAGGGGAATCACGTGTCATCTAGAAATTTGGGAAGCATGCATTGCGCACTGGAAGGGAAACGAGGTTGATTGCACAGATTGGGGAATATGAAATGGATCAGATAATCCTAGATCTAGGTTCAGATGTAAATTTATTATCGAAGCAAACATGGGAACACATGGGCAGGCCCACGTTACAATGGTCCCTTATCTAATTATGAATGGTGAACCAACAGAATATTTTTCCCATGGGGAGGCTACAAGGGCTAATAGTTGATATTGAAGGCACGAGCGCGTAGGCAGATTTGAAGTAATAGAGATTGTCGCTAACAGAAATCCCTATCCCACATTGTTAGGAATAGACTAGGCCACCGATATGAATGGAGTTATCAACCTAAAGAAGTGAAAAATAATCTTTGAGAAAAAGTCACTACGTGTAGTAGTCCCTCTAGACCCAGCAGAAGGAGCACGCTACACTGAACCAGTGCGCGACGACAATAGCAACAACAGTCTTGATTGTATTTATAAGATAACTGCGTGGGACCGGGATTGGGTGAATCCAACTATAGATGGGAGAATCTCGTGGGATCGCGAAAGCTCCTGCACTTCAAATTCAGATGAAGAAGTAGAGCAATGGCAGAATCAATTGCAGGAAGTGACAATGCTGAACTACAACATGATGGTTAGATCACTGCATTGCGTGAAAACAGAGGCAAGAGAGCTTCCAACAAAAGATGGATTAGCAATAGTGGATGAATTCCAGAGCAAATTTGAAAGCGTAGTACCGGAACAACAACAGTTTGATGTGTTGAAATGGGCACTGCACGCAACACCCACACAATGGTGGGGTACATATCAAGGAAACTTTGAGGACTGGTGCAGATGTCGAAGGATGATGCACCTATGGTTGGGAAGCCCCCAGCTTCGAATGAAAGTCGGATAGCAGGGACAGAGAAACTTTCACTCCCACCTGTGTCAATGCGTATATGCGTGTGTTGTGCAGCCCACTCAAGCACACCCCAAATTTAGGATCGAAAATTGGAATAGGACACAATAGGAGAGGCGATGCACACCACAAATGTTCCATGTGGAAGCATTCAATAAGGTATGCTGAGTCCTGAATAGGGTTCACGAGGCAAGACAAACGGATTGGGACTTGCGCATGCCAACGATTCGATGGGCCTATGGGGCCATGTGCAAAAACCTGAGCGCAGAGATGATTCTGAAGCTGAGGAGTAGAGTCGAGACCATAGTTTTGAAGGAAAGGAATCCTCACGCAATATCTCCCATAGTTGGGATAGTACGCAAGGACTAGGATGGAGGAACTATGTAGCTATGTGAGGGCGAACATATGAAAATTCAGGAAGTCGTGCAGCGAGGGAAACTTAAGCTTCGTGAACTCGAAGAAAATCAGGTATGGCTGAGGAATAAAAGCATGTTAATGGATGCGGAGATCAAAAAACGGGAAAATGAAATCGCGCAAGCATGTCTCATCGATAAACTAAGAATGACAAGACCAGATATGGACAGCCATACTACTGCATTAGAAGATTGTCGCTGAGGATTTGTGACTCTACTACCATGGCTGCGACCGCACCTTGCCAAACAAAGTAACTAGAGGAGCGCACCACAGAGGGAAGAACGCGTGGCACTGACAATCACAAGGATGATTAAGGATTTCCCATGGACTAGGCTAGAAGGTGAATTGAAGCCTCACACAGTTGGTGTGACCACCTGACTAGCCGAAGGAAGCATAGTCTCAGTGCTCCGAGCAGTTGAAAGAGAGCGTGGGACTATAAAAGCGTCTGTGGGGGAGTTGCGCGATAAGGAGGTTGCGTGTAGGATTGACATGTCACAAGGGTCACGCCCACACATAGGGTGTTATGCTGGCACACAGGTAGGCTAGGAGGTGATCGTTGGTGTCACTGTTCATGACAAGATGTCCAATTTAAGGCAAAGAGGAGCGAGTGGTGGGAAATTAAGACACGAAGTTAGAACTAGATTTGGGACGATCTGCCACCAATATATCCTTAATGGGCCAAATGTGCGGGGAACAATCGAATTTGAATTCAAAAAGGCCTATAAATCATAGGTGGTTATTCAGCAAACAACCCTTGACATTTTTAGAATTTAGTTGTTGCGCTATCAAGTGGGTATGGACCTTACGAATTTGGAGGCTTTGAGAGCAAGTTCAATGTTTGAGACATTGTCGAAGGAGACACAGGACCTCCTGAATAGAATGATGTTGAAAACCAAGGAATCCGCGCAGAGCCCTACACTGCAAGTGGGGGATGCACCGAAAATTCCAAAATCGCCCTCGACGCCGAGGCCAAAAACAGATCCACAGGCAGCAGGACCAGTTCGCATGTCTCCGTGAAATCCACTGTTTGGTAAACATTTTATGGAAGACAAGGGCAAGACTATTAATCTTGAGACAGATGATGAGGAGGAGGACCTTTAGGCTTTCATATAAGAGATCGATGCGAATGAAGAAATGGAGGAAGACATTCAGCTGGTGCGTGCTGCAGAAAAACTGCCCAAGTATGTCCCTCCGCAAAAAGGGAAAGAAAAAGTACCCAAGGATTTGGATGCCGCTAAGAGCACACTCCAAACCCCGCTCCTTCTAGATGGAACTCTGTTTGAAGGTTCGATTCTAGGCCACGTGCCCATGATGAAATTTGAAGATTGGGACCTCGTGGACAATGAAAATTTCCCACATTTGGAGACTAGAAAACTCATGAAATAGAGCAAGGAGGGGTCCATTACAATGCTAAATAGCAGAAATGGCTACGCGGTGTGGAGAAGGTTGGGCTACTCCACCTACTATGGATTCCACATTTTCACCATGCATCAATTATGGCCTTTGTCATTAGGAAGGTGCTTTGTCTGGTGCACGATGGGTACCTGTGACTAGAGGAGCCCATTCCCATCACGACAGAGCTTATTCACAATATTTCTTGGCTTCCCTATGAGGGAAGGGACCTCGCAGAAAAACCTGGAAAAATAGGAGATTTGGCACTTGTAGAGGCCATGAAGAAGAAATACAAGTTGGAAAAGAAGCAGGGAGGATACATAATTAGTAGCATTCCAAAAAAAGGGGTGTGTGTAGGCACCCAACTGCTAGCCGGGAAGGTGATGAGAAAATGCTACAACAATGAGGTACCAGTGACGGTCATTGCACTAGCCGAGCAATGCGTGGAAGGGGTCCAATTCAACTGGGACACCTTCCTCTGTGAAGAATTCCTCACCAACTGCAAGGAAGTCCAAGAGTAGGGAAAGACCTCCCACTATGTTTGGTTACTCTTGTCCATCGTACTAGTGTCAGGGGAACTACCTAAGGACAGTCAGTTCCCTCCTCTTGAATAGGACTTGCCAGAGGCCACAAAATATGTGTCGCTCTGGGCTACGAAGGACACCACACGAATCCACGAGACCAAGATCTTCTGGGTGCTCATGGAGGTGAGCATCTGAATGTGGATTAACAGAAGGCTACGCCTATCCCCCATAGTGTACAACAGTCTGCGAAGTTTTTCAAACTTCAAGGCGTATATGCACAATGTGTATATTAAGGCGTGCAAATATCCGGCGCAGAACTGGACCAAACTACCATTAATGGCAATTGATGATGCCATTTTCGATGTGCTCGACTCATGGCCACCTGAGTTGCATGCCCCAGATTTGGTGGCGCATGATAAGATAGTGGTACAAAAATAGAAGGATGCCACCAAGTTGCTAGCTCAGCAGAAGTGCAACGAGGAGTTGGCCAAGGAGATAAGGGCTTTCCGCGAGGCAATGAAGGCCAACGCAGAGCAGACCATGGGCATCGAACAAGCAACAACATCATAGGAAACAAGGGCCACCATGACGCAGGAAGAAGGAGGCCTGGACTTGACCATAGGACAAGGGAAAAAGGACATAGCAGAAGGCGTGCACCCTAGCACGACATCTACACAATTGAAACAGTTTTACGGTACGGAACGAGCAAGCCCACGGAAGAAGATCAAGGCTTCCAAGTTGGACAGCGAACCCATTACACTGATAGAGGGTGACCTCTAGGACATCAGCAACACAGTTCACGAGGTCACCAGGGAAGATCTCCAGGAAGCAATGTTGGAGCATCAAAATGTGTTGGGGGCCCTCTGGGCATAGCTGCAGCAACTTCAGGTGTGGCCCCCACAGGAGGGAGCAGTAGTCGCCTACGGTGCCGCAGGCACATCAGTAACAGAGTAGTTCTGCGGGCCAAAATGGCTAACACCATCACACTGCCGGAAGGAGCATTAATAGCAGATAGCACAGAGGACAGAGCCTTGGTGGTCCAGGTCAAGGGAATTGGCCTAAACTTGTCTACCCTTCCGCGGGATATATTATACTAGCTATAGAATGGAGTGACAGCAGAACTCCATGCTAGGGTAGGATGCGTAGTACAAATGCTCAGCGAACAACAAATCAACAGTGAGCAGCTTAGTCTACAACGCGATGAAACGCTAGCGCAGAATCAACATCTGGAGTAGATAGTAGAGGAAGCATGTCGCCATGCTCCAGAGTTAGACATTACGACAAACCTACTAGTTGGAGTGCGAATTCACAAATTGGCCAGTGGATTCTACAAGGCAAAGGAAGAAGCAAAAAGGATACAGCTAGACCTCAACCTTTAGATTGCCAAAATGTGATTAAAGGCACAGTCATCCACCCCCCCGGAAGTTAGGGAACAATGCACTAACGCTATTCAAAAGGGGCTGGAGGAAATAGGACAGGCAGTGCAGGATTGTACTATGATGTTGGAAGAATCCCTCGCGGTCCTCACTTCCTTACAAGAGGACCGTACCATACAGTGCCAGGAAACAGAAGCGTGAGAGATTCAAGTGTAGTATGACATTGTGCGCAGAACGGCACAAATAGTTGTCCTGACCCAATGGTTGGCAAAGCTACAACAAGCGAAGGCATTGAAGGAACAGGCGGATGTCGCGCAACAGAAAGAGGCAATACTTAAAGGGCATGTCCAACCTTGAATTGATGAGGCCTTCCACATCACTACTGATATAGAAGGAAAGCTTGCACAAATGAAGGTGATGCATGCCTTAAGACATGGATCTGCCCCTAATAGCGAGCATTCAACAGAAAGAGTAGAGAAGATCCAGTAGACGGCAGAAAAGTGCATTGCGGACCTTCGCGCAATATAGGCATAGTTGGAGGGGTTCCGTGCTAAGATCGCCACACCAACAGAGTGACTCAGTATGAGTCACGATGATTGTGTTGGGGGCCTGTTGGGCATGGGATCCCCCGCAACACGTTTTGGGGCTCAAAGCCCAAGTTTTGGTCAATTGTGGTGTAGAACTCCGCAAAGTGTGGGCGCAGAGCGTGAAGTGTACAATCAAGTCATAGGGCTGTCAGCCCTAAAATATTGTAATTTAATGTAAAGTTGTGTCAGCCTACCCATGGTCCGCGAACCATGGGATTGTATAAATAGAGCAAGGCTCTAAGTGTAAAGATAGCTAAGAGAGAATAGATAGAATATCGAAGGCATAGTTAGATCCTATAGTGGAATCTGAAGTGTACTGGGTCATAGTGGTAGGAAGAGGCTCTGTAGCTGAGTGCACAAAGGCCTAGTAGAGTCTGCAGCTAAGTGCATGGACCCCTGCACCTGAGTGCGCAGGGCAGATTCAGGTTTGTACTTGGAATTGAAAGTTAATAAAGAGAAGTTTATTTTGTGCATCTGTTCTTGAATCCTTATTTTGATGTTATACATTACTATTACTCTATTTATTTATTGTGTGCACTTGATGAATACTTGTATGAATGCTTATATGTGAATTTAATCTAAGTAATTAGCTAAAGAAGACTAATTAAGGAAGACTTGGGTAAATAACACGGGTCACACTACGGCTAGAACTGCGTGAAGACAGTATCACAGGGCATAGGGCACCCATAGGTGCGTGTAGCGCAGTAAGTGTGAAGGTTGGACCGCATATCAATCACCTCATATCAGACATCCCCGGGGTGTGGAAACCTAGTTCTAGCACCCTCCTATACTACTTCGGGTGAGACCTCAGTTCACGCTCCACGGACTGTTGCCGAAAGGGTCAGTAGTACTGGGATTTGCTTGGCTAAATCACTTTCAAACCTCGGTCAGGCCCCACTAAGACAACATCGAGTGTGGTGCTTCCTGAAGTGCAGTTTGTTGCTTCCTGAAGTATAGTGTGGTGCTTCATGAAGTGTAGTTAAATCCTTGAGGAGAAAGGAGAAGGTTAGAGATTTGGTGGTTGAGAGGGAGCATGAGTTAACTTTCAACATGTAGCCTCAAAAAGGCCTCGGCAAGTTGTGGAGTATCCATAATTTGAGACATGCACTTAAGTAGAGACCTCCAGTAGGGAGAGATTTTTAGCCAAGTGGGCAGAGGGAGCACATGCAGCCATACCTCCAGGTGAGAGGTGGGGCAATATGAAGCAATAGTCCCAAGGGTGCATAAATTTGAGCAGGGTCCATTGAGTTGTTTTTTGCCTGATGGATCATTACCTTTCTTCCAGGGCCCACAGTATTTGGTACCAGGAGGATCAGTATTAATAAGATACTGGGGAGTGCAGAGATGTGTTGACAGGAGAGAAGGAGGCTCCGTAGTAGAGTCAATAGCAACACAGTTTTTCCCAGTAGACAGTTGGACACATAGTTGATTTAGTTTATTTTTCCTGGATGCATTTTCAGTTGTAGATGTTGCAGTGGCAACAACAACAATGACAAGAGTTGCATGCAAAACATTCCAAAGGTATGATATTTTGATATGTGTGAGTCCCTTTATTGTTGAGAGGGAGTGTTGAAAATTGCAACAAGAAATGTTGAAAATAGCATCAAGAAAATCCTAATTTAATTTTGTCCTTGAATTAAATTTGGAATAAAACTGTAATTTCACATTACAAGACAACTTGTATGAGTGAACTAAGTTAATTTGACTTAGTTGTCTTAGTTAATTCGAGTTGAGAGTCTAACTAGAGTCATGTAGAGTGTCTCCTACATTATAGGAGCCCTATTTGAGTTGATTTTGAGTTGTAATTAATTAATTCAGTATAATTGAGTGAAAGTCGGTTAAACTAGCTCCAAATGATGGAGGAACTACTAGGAGGTCTAGTAATGTGGTGTTTCATGCAGTCGAGTATGGCACTTCTTGAAGTGCAGTGTGGTGCTTCCTGAAGTGTAGCCTGGTGTTGCTTGAAGTCCAATGTGGTGTTGCCTGAAGTTAAATTTCGTGTTGTCTGAAGTGCAGTGTGGTGTTGCCTGAGTCTAGTGTGATGCTTCCTAAAGTACAATGTGGTGTTTCCTGCAGTGATCAACCAGTAAAATGAATATTCGCTCATAATTAACTCATATATGTCATATCAGAGAAAGACCAAGTTGAGATTAGATTTTAGGGAAGTGTACTATTAGTTATATAATTATTCGAATTGTACAGATGGCACATGTAGTTAGAGGAAGAGCCTAAAGGAACTGCACAATCCAATGGAGGAAAAGTACTATTAAATAAGGGCCTAATTCCTCATTTAGAAGCATAAGGAATTAGGAGCTTGGAAGGCTAGGAAATTGGCTAAGTGTTGGCCAGAGTCAACCTAGGAAGAAGTGAGACAAATAAAGATAGTGGAGAGGTTTCTCGGGCTTGAGAAAAACATTGTAATCTTCTCATATTTTCTAACTAATACAATATTAGATAGCAAAGGTTTTTAATTGTGGCTTTCTCTAGGAAATCATTATGTTATGTGTTGATTGAATTCTTTCTCTTGTATGCTTCCTGATCTCTCAATCAATTAATTGTTTCAGTTGATGAATAGAATAGATTCAAGTCTTTTGTTTTAAAAATCACATAAGAAATTTGAATCTCCAAGGAATTTCTAAAGAGAAAGTGGTCAATAAGCTTGTGAAGTTGGAATATGTTGCTTCAAATGAACAAATTGTAGATATCTTCAGCAAGCCACTTCCAAGGGAGTAATTTGAATATCTTAGAGAATAGATGGGTGTTGTGCATTTTTGAAGGAATTGAGTAGTTTTTCATGAAGTTTGTTGTTATCATATGTATGCCACCAGGAGGACTTTCGGTTACAAAATTTGGATAGTGGGTGGTGATTGGATGTTTGCATGCTTTTCAAGGAAATATGCACTATTTGCTTGCTTCTTCTTGCTTCATTTCAAGATGGATTACTTATTAATGTATATTTATTCTTCAAGATGGTGTGCTCTCATATATATATTCATGGGGAGAATTTTCAACAGCTCAGGAGGAGTATTTGTTGCACCTTTTAGGGGGGGTACTTCATTTTTGGCCATGTATCACATTGTTGCTACATATTTTTCTCTTACCATGTAAAACCCCTCGCCATTGATGTCAAAGGGGTAGAGAGTGTGATTTGTGTATGTTCTAAGCTTCATATTGTTGTATTTAAATTCTATATTTATTAGAAGCTACAAGTTGATAGCATTGGAAAAGGTGGATTTTGTTGGCATGTTTGTGTTGACATTGAATGTCACCTGTTGAAGTTATGTACTCATGAGCCTCTATGTATCATCTTGAGTTTGTTATATACTTTTTGAGGGATGTCATGCTGATGTAAAATGATTTCATAAGTCTTAGAAGGTCCGTAGAAGAGATGTCATGAGGTAATAAGGCCTCATCTGAAGTTGAGATACATGTATGTTATAGTTCTAGTTGATGATGTGTGTAGAGTCTTGCTGAGTAATGCATTTGGTTTCCTGATGTCAATTTGGGCTTGGAAGGAAGGCTTATAGGTCATATCAACCCCTTGAAGCTCTATTGCAACTTTGAGGGAAAGAAATCTTATTTTTCCCAATGCTCTACCCTAGTCACATGCATAAAGGCTTGTGGGAGCGGTTGAAACTTCTCAGTCACTAGCTATATGTGTTGTGTGAGAAATCAGCCATATTTGCTTAGTTTTATCTGTGTGAAAAAATAAAAACACGAAAAAATCTCCATATTTCACTCGCTCATTTGGAATTAAATTGTTTTTGGTGAAGTCTATTGTCAAAATTTTCCAGAAAATAGTCAACACAAGCCATGGGGTCTCTAGAAGGTGATCAAAGTTAAAATTATCAAAAGGATAGTGGAATGAGGGTGAGCTCCATCATTCTGAAGAATTAAAACATAAATTAAGGCCTATGACCATCCTTCAGCACATTAAACCTCTCTTTTTGCATTAGATAATTTATTTTTAACTTTAATATATTCATTAGGAAGGTTTATGAATAATTGAATATGTGTGCCTAATATTATTTATTTTTGCGGAATATTATGAGAATATTGGGCATATTATGAAGAGTTGGAGGAGGAGATAATTTAGGGACTTGTTCCCTACTACTGGAGGATCAACAATAAATAATAAATTCAACAAGATATTAAGGAATTATGGCACAAATTGTGGAACTCCAATGATTGAGAAAATCTAGGAATGTGTTCCACTAATCAAGGGAGCAGATCCACTAATCAAGGGAGAAAATCCACTAATCAAGGGATTTCAATGGGGAAAGATTCCTCCATTCATGGGGAATTATTCTTAATCATTTTGTATAAGTACCAAGTCGAATTTTCCTCTAGGGAATGATTGAGAAAATCTAGGAATGTGTTCCCTGCCATTTAATGCAAATTCCTGGTATTGGGGACTAGATCCACTAATCAAGGGATTTTAGTGGGGAAAGCTTCCTCGAATCATGAGGAATGATTCCTAATCATTTAGTATAAGTACCAAATCGAATTTTCCTCTAGGGATAGATTTTTCATTAGTGTTATTGTGGAGAGAGCTTGTATTTTTGCAGCTCCATTGTATTTTCTTGTAGGGACGTAAATCTATTCATGAAAATAATGAAGATTGGTGTCATGTTCAGCTTCTAAATATTGTTCTCTTCCATAGGTCTCTAATTTTCCTTGGGCTTGGCCATCCTAGGAACCTAAGAGCCCTTTTGTATCATTTTCTTTCCTTCTTTTCACTGCTTATTCACATGCATCTCTAGTTTTTATTTCTTTCTACTTTTGCATTTAGTATTAATGATTTCTTGTTGTAGGATTGAGTTAAATGGTTGATGTAAGTTATTTTTCAGGATCACAAGCTAATGAAAAGAGAAATTTGGGGTTAACGAAAATCTCTTTCCCTAAACAAATCGATCCTGAGGCATGTGGGTTATGGCCCACAAAACCTATCGGAAGCTTTCATAAGGCTTTAAGCCTTTAAATTGTGGACTTATACTTCATCGGGGCTATTACACTATCGGGTCCTTTTCACAATCGGAGGCTTTAAACTATCAGCAGCATTCATATAGTGTTTTTGCATTAAAAAATCCCGTGCAACACATATAAGGGAATAACACGGGAACAAAGGAAATCCCACTTTGAACATATGCACTGGACTTCAAATTAATTGAACCTGTATTTATAAATCTCGTTGGGTCCATTCTTTATCCTTTTACCGCAGCATTGTTCCAACGCCGACCTCCGATTACTGACACCCCTGATTGTCGATCGGTCCATCGGCATTGTTGCCGCATTGCTTATCAGCCATTCAACTCCACCGTCCCTTGACCTCCATCAAATGCGAACACCGATCACACCTCGACCATCAATTGGAACCCTTAATCCGATGGTCTAGGATCCATCGGATTATCGCAGTCACATTGTTCGATGGTTGGACTTCGATAACACCCTAAGGCCTCTGCCGATGCGATAAAGGATCTGGACCGTTGATCCATAAGGTCCAATGGTCACTATGCATTCTCACCGCTTCCTCTTGAACTTAGTCCCGATTGCCTTTTGGTGGATTTCTGTGTTTAAACACAGTTCTCTGCCCACCTGCGTTCACACCACGCATTCCAAATATAATAATACTCTATTGGATCGCCATCGATCCAACCGTGTTTGATGGTTGGTCAATGCACTCACAATTTGGGATTAAACCCTCGGCACACATATACGAACCATAGTTAAAAAGAGACATATTACACAGACATGCAAGAAACACAAAACACATATTTATTATAACTAGCATAGTAAAAATTCTAAATCATTTCAGCCTTAGCACAACCTCGCCTATTGCTACATTGCAACACTTCTGAATTCACAAATTCTATTCTATATTACTCTATCTCTCCTTTTTCTGAACGCGCAAATTCATGTGACACACACAGATATATATATATATATATATATATATATATATATATATATATATATATATATATATATATATATATATATATATATATATATATATATATATATATATATGGAAGCATTGTTGGATCAGATCATGGAAGGATCCGATCAATCCTCTAATAAAATCCCTAAAGCTCTCATACGCATACATGCATATAACACATGGTAGATTACATTGATAGGTATCCTTGAGACTTTATCCATTATATCTTTAAATCTGTTTTAAAATAGATTTTTCCCTATTTTGCTCCCCTGGTCCACGTCCACTTTGTTTTTCTGCTTTCGATTCCTCCCTTTGTCTAAGGGTGCTGGATGCTCCTGCATCAGACTCCCGAGGCAGAAAAATTTATGACCTCCTAGTCATCTGCTTCTCCTTATCCTTCGCAATTCTACCCACTGCATTTCTTCAGTGGAAATGCCTTCATGGTCTTCTGTGAGCTGCAACCAAACCTCTGCAGTAACAGTCTTTCTCCATTACATGATACCTCACCAAGCCCTCCTCACTCGAACTTTTGGCATCCTTCAGGTTCTTTCCTCTAGAAACAATTGAGCACACCTTACTATAGGTTGCTGCAATTCTTCTCACCTTCCACTGTCGTTCTCTGTGCAACAGTAATACCATAACTCTCCATAATTTAAAAACTGTACCTCCTTCTCCTTCTTCTTTCTCTCTGGAATCCTTTCCCTTCTCTTGCACATAGAATCTTCTTCTACTCTGATACCACTTAATGAAAAGAGAAATTGGGGGTTAACCAAAATATCTTTCCATAAACAAATCGATCCTAAGGCCTGTGGGTTATGGTCCCCAAAGCCTATCAGAAGCGTTCATAAGGCTTTAAGCCTTTAAACCGTGGACTTATACTTCATCGGAGCTATTACACTATCGGGTCCTTTTCACCATCGGAGGATTTAAACTATCGGCAACGTTCATATAGTGTTTTTGCATTAAAAAAAATCCCATGCAACACATATAAGGGAATAACACGGGAAGAAAGGAAATATCGCTCTGAATATATGCACCGGACTTCAAATTCATTGAACCCATATTTATAAATCTCGTTGGGTTCATTCTTTATCCTTTTCCCACAGTGTTGTTCCAACGCCGACCTTTGATTACCGACACCCCCGATCACCGATCGGTCCATCGGCATCATCACCACATCACTCATTGGCCATTCGACTCCACCGTCCCTTGACCTCCGTCAAATGCGACCACCGATCACACCTGGACCGTTGATCATAACCCTTGATCCGACAATCTAGGATCCATCGGATTATCACAGTCGCACTGTTCGATGGTTGGAATTTGATAACACCCTAAGACCTCCACCGATGCAATAAACAATCTGGACCGTTGATCCATAAGGTCCAACGGTCACTGTGCATTCTCACTACCTCCTCTTGAACTTAGTCCCGATTGCCTTTTGGTGGATTTCTGCATTAAACATAGTTCTCTGCCCACCTGCATTCACACGATGTATTCCACATATAATAATACTGTATTGGATCGCCATCGATCCAACCATGTTTAATGGTTGGTCAATGCACTCACAATTTAGGATTAAACCCTCGACACACATACACGAACCAAAGTTAAAAAGAGACATATTATATAGACATGCAGGAAACACAAAACACATATTTATTATAACTAGCATAGTAACAATTCTAAAGCATTTTAGCCTTAGCATAGCCTCACCTATTTCTACATCGCAACACTTCTGAATTCACAAATTCTATTCTATATTACTCTGTCTCTCCTTTTTCTGAACATGCAAGTTCATGACACACACACACACACACACACATATATATGGAAGCATTGTTGGATCAGATCATAGAAGGATCAGATCAATCCTCTAGTAAAATCCCTAAAGCTCTCATACGCATACATGCATATAACACATGGCAGATTACATTGATAGGTCTCCTCGAGACTTTATCCATTCTATCTTTAAATCTGTTTTAAAACAAATTTTTCCCTATTTTGCTCCCTTGGTCCACGTTCGCTTTCTTTTTTCGCTTTCGATTCCTCCCTTTGTCTAAGGGTGCTGGATGCTTCTGCACCACAAGCACTATTTCATCATTGGAAAAGCTTTGTAAGTTCATAATAATCATTGAATTGCTTGGATTAGTCTTCTTATTCCCAAATCTAGATTGTTGGACCTCCTTTTTAAATAAGAACAATAAATTTATGCTATTTTGTAGATCATGCTAACAAGGTTCAATCAAATTAATTCCACTTGCATCAGATCACAAAAATATTCTAGTTCATAAAAAAAATTACCCCATTGCATTTGCACTTTATTTGGTTAGACATTTTTTAGATTTACTAGCTCACTAGTTCTCGAATTTCTAGATTTTCGACTAATAATGTGTTTTTTTCTTTGCATGGGTTAACAGAGGTCTTTTTGAGTGAGTCCACTTGGAATGGGGACCTAAGAAATCCTAGTTAATACCAAAAATTTTCCCATACAATTTGGATTTGATTTTCTTGGTCATTCGATGAATTATTGTAAATATGTACATCTTGTAGAAAATCAGGGGATCCTATAGGAAATCACTGTAGCATCCTGTAGGAAAGCTTGTTTTGAGGCCGAATTTAGGAAAAAACCTCTAGGAAGCTAGAAAATGGTCTCTACTTGTCTCCCAAACCTTCTGACCATTCACCATCATCTCCAAGCCACCTGCCACATCACCAAAAGAGATTAGCTTTCACACTCTCACATGAAAAAAAGACAAAAAGAAAAACAAATTTATTTTATTCATTTACATGCACAGCAGTAGAAGTTTTGATGGTTTGAATTTGCATGCCTAGGACAATAGGATTGCATCCATGTTAACTTAGCATTATTTCAAAGCAAAGCCTCTTAGCAATTAGTTAGAAAATGGTGTGTTTTAGCATTTGATTTCATTCTCTTTCCTTGTACTTTCTTTCTTACAATAGGTTAAGGTTCTATTTCGAGCATTTCATTTTCTACAATTAGTTTAGGATTTGACTTTAGTAAATGCACTCCATTACATCATGATAACAAAAGAAGGACACATTGTATGCTGCACATATAGTGCTGACACCTCTTAAGTTTGTATGAACCCCGGGTTGATAATTAAAGTCCGTAGCCTTAGGAGTTGAAACATTCTTGTTGCAATATCGAGGATCATAATTGGTTATGATATGTCATTGGCATGGAGGATTGCTTGGATTTATAGTGGTTTTTCCTAACCTTTCCATTTCCTAGATCCATGTTGTTGTGGGTTTTTTCCACTTGTTGATTCTGATTGGTGCTAAAATTCCTTATGGTTGTGGATTGAGTTACTAGTTCTTGGAGCCATTGGTTTGAAAAAACGTTCTAAAATCCCTTAAACAACTTGGGTTGAGTTACTAGTCTTGGAGCCTCGGTTGGACAAACACTTTGAATCCCTTGGTGGCTTGAGTTACTAGCCTTGGAGCCAGGTTGGAAAAATGTTTTGGAGCTATGGAAGGTTGTAGGTTGAGTTATTAGTTCCTGGAGCCACATTTGGGCCAAATGCTCTGGAGCCTTTAACAACTTGGGTAGAGACCAATCTGGTTGGTGTTAGTGATGTCTGACCATGAGGCGGAATCACTAGTTGAGGGTTGAGGTGGTTTGGCCTATGGAATACCTCGTTTGGTTTTGTTTGGTTTATTCCATGTGATCCCACATTGATGTTTGGAATATGGCATGGGGTTGATTGCATGAAATGAATATTTGGTTTAGGCCAATCTATGGTTAGGTGGTAAATGGAAGTCCCTGAATTGGTTGGAGTTTTGATATGGTAATAAGAGGTATTTTCGATTGTGATCTATGAGCATCTGTATTAATTATGATGGTGATATTATGGTTGAGTTTCCATGGTTTATATGTTGGTTATATACTGGTTATATGATGTATATTGTCTATGGTTCATGACATGTTTGATAAGTTATTGATTAGTTGATGAATGCATGGAATAAAAAGTGTTATTACATCTAGTTAGACATGGTATAGAGCCTTCTTAGTGATTCTCACATGAATATTATCAGTTTATGATCAAACACGCATTCATAACCTGTAGCATACATGTTCACCATATGTTTGACAAAATGACTATCATGGCTAGGCCTGTATAAGTCAAGTCTTTATCAAGTTTTGTATGAATGGATTTTTTATCATTTTGGAAAGTCTCACTAAGTTTTTGGTAGTGGTCTAGAGGTTGACCTAGAATTTAGGCTCAAAATTCGGGATCGTACCCTCTGAATTGAAGAGTTTAGATCACAACCACTACCTGGTAGGCTTATGTGTGTGATTGTAAGCCCTCAACCACATGGATGTCATGTCATGCATGCGGTTGGGAGCCCAGGTAACTAAAAAAGAATTTTAGCTCAAGGTTTGGGCACTCAGAGTGATTGTTTGGCTCCTAGGTGTCATGTAGCTCCTGAGGAAGGTCAGTCAGGGTCCAATTTGTCGATTCCACTTCCTTAAATGTACTTAGGAGGTAATAGTCATGAGAAAGTGAATAGTGATGAGAAAGGATGGAAAATTCCTTGTTTGGTTGGTTTAAACTAACAATGAGAATGTTAGCATCAATAGTGAAGGGAATTGAAATAAGAAATAATATTTTGATAAAGCACTTCAAGAGTAGGGCCATTGTGGGACACTGCTACCCAATAGTGTCCATTGATTTCTATGAGAATGATATTACTGGTATGATGGTTTTAAGGTAGGGATATGCCTTCATATATGGACCTTCTGATGCAAGGAAAATTTGCCAAGGGATGGATCGCCTGAGGGATTGTGTATCAAAGAAGGGGATGCAAGAAGAACTTGGAAGGTGTGTGAATACATGGAAGGGGGTGAAAGAATTACTCGAGGGAATGTACAGTAGAGAAGGGAAGGTCAAGGAATAGATTTGTTTTTGTCATTATCATTGCCAAATGGAATCAAAAGCACATTGGGAGTGTGCCCCAAAACAATGAGTCGGTAACTATTCACTAAGAGAACAAGTAGTGCAAGGATTGTACCATTGGACATTGGATGCAAGTTTGACTTTGGTAGTGTTTTTTGGACTTCTTAGGAAGGAGGTGAATCATAGTATTACCTTTAAGGCGGAGGTGTGAGCCTCTAGATTCCCTTGTTGTTGATGCATCCATCATCTCCTTCTATTTTCTAGTTAGAACAAATGTGGATATGTATATGTGTATATTACTATAAATATTATATCGAGTATGATTATTTGCTGGTTGAAGAAAAGGTGCATGAGTACATATAGAGGTTTTTATTGTAAATACTGTAATGAGTTGTGTTATAAAGATCTAGTGCATGGTATGCTTGTCCTGTTTTCAACAAGTGTCATTGTAAATACTGGAATAATTTGTGTTATAAAGCTACATAGGCAGCATCTTTTATTTTCAGCGGTTTGTTGGCATAGGTGTCATAGAACACTGAGGACAGTGTTCCCCCAAGGGGAGGGGTTTGTAACAACCCTTGGTTGATTTTGCATGTAAACAATATAATACCAAGGTCATGGGACAAGTATTCCAAGCTGAATAGTAGGCAAAACATCCTAGTGAGTGTCACTTCAGTTTACTTATGGCTAAGGAAATTTCCAAAGGCAAAGTAGCAATAACTAGCATTTATTTATGAAAATAAATGAAAATAGGATAAAAGGGAGATGAAAGGTCATAGATTTTTGTGAGAGTAAATTGAAGGAAAATGAAGAAAATAGAGGCCCCAATGATAATAAGGCTTTTGAGGATTAGTGCACAAGATTTTGTTAGTTCAATATTTGGCTATCTCATTCATTATCTCATACTCTTGCACACTTAGAGTATTCTTGGAGCACTTTGGCACACATTGGATTTGGATAAAGAAGGTAAAGAAAAGCGTGATAGTACAAAGGATTTGGTTATGAATTCTCATTGGCATGGAGGATTGCCTAGATTGATACAGGTTTTGCCTAGCCTTTTCATTTCTTGGATAGCCATGGTGTTGTGGGTATTTTCCACTTATTTTTTTTTTATTGGTGCTCTGATTCCTTATGGATATGGATTGAGTTACTAGTTCCTAGAGTCGTTGGTTGGAAGAAATGCTCTAGAAGCCCTGGAACAACTTAGGTTGAGTTACTAGTCCTGGAGCCTAGGTCAGAAAAATGCTCTGGATCCCTTGGTGGGTTAAGATACTAGTCCTGAAGTAGGGTTGGACAAACACTCTAGATCCCTGGAGGTTGTGGGTTGAATTATTAGTTCCTGAAGCTATGGTAGGGACAAATGCTCTTGAGCCCTAGACTAGTTGGGTAGAGGCCGATCTGGTTGGTGTTTGTGATGTTCAACTATGAGCTAGAATCATTTGTTGAGGCTTGAGGTGGTTTGACCTCTCAAATCCCTAGTTTAGTTTATTCCATGAGACCCCACATTCATGATTGGAATATCGTGTGAGCATGATTAGCTGAAAGAAAGATTTGGTTCAACCAAATATATGGTTGGGTTGTACGTGGAAGTCCCTGACTTGGTTGGCATTTTCATATGTGAATAAGAGGTATTTTCTATTGTGATCTATGAGCATATGTATTGATTATGATGGTGATATTATGGCTCAGTTTCCATGATTTATATGCTACTAATATATTTGTTATATGATGTATATTTTATATGGATCATGACATGTTTTGATAATTTATTGAGTGGTTGATGAATGCATGGACTAACAGTGCTATTGAAACTAGTTAGAGAGGGTATAAAGCCTTCTCAGTGATTCCGAGGTGAAGAATATCAGTTTATGATTAGATAATTATTCATGACATGTAGCTTACATGTTCACCATATGTTTGACGAAACGACTCTCATGGTTAGGCCTGGATATGTCAAGTATTGATCAAGTTTTGTATAACTGACTTTGTCCTTATGTTATTTATCATTCTAGAAATTCTCACAGAGTTATGGGTAGTGATATGGAGGCTAATATGGAATTTAGGCTCATAATATGGGAACACACCCTTTGAACTGAGGAGTTTAGGTCACAATCACTACCTAGTAGGCTTATGTGTACAGTTCTAGGCCCCCAACCAGATGGAGTCCTTGTCATGCATGCAATTGGGAGCCTAGGTCACTAAAAAAGCATTCCAACTCAGAGTTCGGGCACTCGTAGTGGCTTTTTGGCTTCTGGATGTATTGTAGCTCCTGAGGAAGATTAATGAGGTTCCTGTTTGTCGATTCCACTTCCTTAATTGTACTTAGGAAGTTGACTTAGGTCATAGTATCTCTTCCTCTCGTGTTTACTCTAGGAGGGTGGTGAAACTAGGTAAATGTGGGAGGGGTGGTTACAAGGGTTAACTGTATATGTGCTTCCTTTAAGCGCTGATATACGTGTTTTATTGGCCTGTTGTGTAGTTTCCAAATATGATGGACAATAACATTAGGTAATTTTGAATGAAGTCCCCTTGGGATTGATAGTGTATGGACTATGTGAGCGAAAGTGATGGAATCATGACCTCTAAGTAAGAGAGACATTGAACTTCATCGATGGTAAAACTCAGGAGGAATAGAAGAAAAAATTATCTAAGTGTTGAAGGGAACTTGATAGAGAGATTTTTCTCATTACTTAATGAGTAAACTTTTTTTGTGCCATAGGAGTTAAGTGGGTGCGTTGTTCCATAGTGGTATTGGTAGATAGGAACTGCGAGACAAAAAGTCCTCTCATTGAAGTACAAGGAAGTTTCTTGTAGTCGCAGATCCCCAAGAAGGCCTTGTCTCATATTGTTGGGCTAGGGCATGATGACATGTAAGTTCCATAGGAGTGGTCAATGATGGGAACTACTGAAAATATTATAATGGGAATTGGTGCATTGCACAAGGGGGAAAACTCAAGTAGTGTCTATGACAGAACCTAATGGCATGATGACATGGATGGAAGTTGACATGGAACTCAAATGACATGACACCTGGTAGGAGGGAAGACCATTATTCGGCGACCACATGACTTGCAATTGGTTGACACATGAAACCTTAAAAGCAAGACACGTAGAAATACAACATTAGGGAGACATCATCACAAATCAAAAACCATTGGAGGTTTTAACAATAAATTCTACAAAGTTAATCAAGGACAAGGAATGGGAAACCCACCTGGAAACTGGCATGAGAAATATTCATCGCACGTAGGGTCTTTTGCTATGTTAGTAGTTAAGGAATGGTGGAGGTCAGGGTTAATAGGGCTAGGTAATAGGAATTTCTCTCTTTCAGTAGAGGTACAAGTGTATGTCATGCCATGGGTGGCTGGGAGCCATAAACTTTTAACATCCAGGAAAGGTGCAAAGGCACAGTGGTGCGGTGACATGGCAGGGGCCACGGTGGGAACTGCTGGTGAGGTGACAATGCCACATAGGCTTGTTAAGGGGATTCAACATGGAATTGCATGTTGATGTCGTAGGGTTGTATTGACCATACTTTGAAAGTTCATAACTCAAGATCCATGTGCTAGATTTCAATAAACCTTATATCGATGGAAAGCTCTGAGTGAGCTGAATATGATAGTGTATACCATGGTTAATCCACTAACTTTGGGAGAGGAGGAATCGTGTAACCCCATTTCCATAGTGAGACCATGGAGGTCATGTTAGGACAAAGTAACACCTCCCATTCAACTCAATGTTCCTCAAATGGGGGGGAGGGAGTGTTACAATTTCCAAGGGGATTTTCATTGAATAAAGGACAATTTCAATAAAATTTTACTAAGAAAAATTGAAAGGAGAACAAAATACTACAAAGCCCTTAAAACATGACATTTTTTTTGTACTCCAACCCTTCAAATTTTTAAAATAGTAGAATTAAGAGCTTCAAAGTTCAACAATTTAGATTCATTAATCTCATTAATAGAAGGCATTACGCTGATGATTCATGGTTCCAACTATTCTAACAAAAAATATTAAATCCTAATGTTTACGTATACTCTATACCTCTGAAAGTTCTGAAGTCAAAAAAGTAAAAACCTTATTTTTTGAAAAGCTTGAAACTCTTGATATGATCTCAAACTCATAAACTCTTTCTTTCTCTAATACCATACCACATTATAAATTAAGAAATCAATAAATAATAAAAGTTTACATATCGTTGGATAACCGAACTTAACTTTAAAAATGATATTCACAATAACATAATGATATTATTATTAATTAATTAATACATTTATTACAATAAAGTTAATGTCTTTATATATATTTACTCATTACACAAGTCATTTATCTATATATATATTATTATTAGTTTTATCCTTTCAAAATTCTTTTAATAAAATTTCAAAATTAAGTTAGTATCATATAAAAATACCATGACTCCACCCTCACAATACCAAATGAAACAATATTTATACATAGAATAGGATCGGTTAAAAAAATGAGAACCGATCCACTATCATAGGAGGTACATACAGTAAAAAAAACACATGTCAAATCCATGTAAGGGAAAAGAAAGATTGTTGCACTTAGATTGGTTACAATTATTACTAGGACCATTTGATCTATATCCAAGGCAGGGAAAAGTTTCCTTGAATTGTATCTCCCTAACTGAGAGAGAAAACTTACCTAACAAAAAGTTTGCATGTGTAATCTTCCTTTGAGGTGAAATGGTTCTCAATGCACATTTGTTATCAAACATGCTCTGACAGAGCAGATGCTGCACTCAAAGGAGAAAAGATTTTATCAATAGAATCTAAGTGTAGAGGCCCAAGTACCTATCATATCACATTTCTTTTGTCTCGTCCATCCACTAAGGGAAGAATTAGATATCGAATCCTCACCACTAGCGTAGGTTGGTTGTATGTAAGCTTTACAAATGTTCCATTGAATGATCACATGAGTTGGGTTGGTCATAATCATTCTTGGTTCATGATCACATTATTAGTTTTCTCCACCAAGGTTTGACTTTTCATGATCAAATTATTAGTTTTCTCCTGGGGCAATATGAATTTGGGAATGGTTATTACCCTGGTATGCAAATATTTCAGATGATGTGATTCCACTAAGGTTTGAAAACTTAAGGTAGTCTTGATTTTGGCTATGACTATGACCTTGGTTTACTAGCGATTATAGAATGTTTAGTTATTTATTAGTGTTTAGTAAAATTTGGGAAAATATTTATAACGTTCAAACTTAAAATTGACAAAACCTAAATGATAACTTTTTATATATAAGAAAATAGGAAATATTAATAGATATTAAACATTTAGTACAAGATGAATTTTTCGACATGGACAAATTCGTTAACTCGTTATGACCTTATAACTTTGTATTTAATAATAGATAGTAATTTAATTGGATTAAAACGGAATTTAATATTTTTATTTTATAAAAGTTAAATATAATTAACTATTTATAGTTATTTGACTTTTTATGTTTTAATTTTTATAAGGAAAATTGTTAATTTTCTTTAACTTAATTTTTAGAAATTAGAATAGATTCATTTTAATTTTGGATCTATGGAGTATTGAGAGATACCAAATATTTCAAAATGAAAACTAGTTTTTGAGTGTAAAACTTGAGGAAAGTGTTGCACTCCCTCTCAGGACTCGGTAAATTTGGAGTTCATATGGATCTATGTTAGTTTTGAGAAACACACTCATAAAATGTTTTGACTATAAGGAATTTTTTTATTTTTAGTTACTTTATGATGATGATGGTGGTTAACGTCCGCTAAGACCAAACAATGGTCTATCGAACCTAAAAAAACAAATTATTTATTTTGATCTAAGATTTTATTCCTATGCTCAAAAAGCTTGGAGAGAAGGCTCCCAAGCTCGCTATAATTTTGACATTGTAAAAGGTTAGGAAGGTCAGTATTGTAACAAATATTGTGAAACTGAGATCTAATGTGGTTGTACGCGGGGCACTCTAAGAGGAAGTGGTTTTCATCCTTGATGTTCCTATTCTCACATATATGGTAGATCCTTTCCATCCATGGCATTTTAGGAACTACCCAAACGACCTGTTTCACTATGGAGCTCATGAGAATTCGTTTTAATCTTTGCTATATTAATTTTCTTCTTTGAGCTAGTTAAAATAGAGAGATACTTTTGATCTTCTAGGGTGGGGTTGATGAGCTTCTTATAATAACTTAATTTTCTTTTAGCCGCTAAATCTTTCTCACACCACATTTTATCTTTGAACTTAGAAGTAACAATATCTTTAATGTTATTTATGTTTTTCAATGCATCATTTTCGTTGATCTCCCAATAGTTTAACCAGGCCCTTGTGTCTTTATGCCACCCTCGATTGAGCCTTAGGTGGTTTTGGCCGGAATTTAAAGCTAGCTTAGGAAGTCTATGATCGTCTATGTTATTGAGTTTGTGCTTGTACAACAGAAACCTAAGCATATCTAGGCTCTCAATAGGGGAAAGACACGCTTCTATAAGGAGAATAGGATAGGGTGTATTACTTTTAATTTTCAGGTTATAAGTTATAAAACGCTTCTGGATTTGCTCAATCTTTCTCCATGATTCTCTAGAGATGCTGCAACCCCAAACCTCACAACCATATAAGATAACAGGAGTGACTAAAGTTTCAAAGAGGAACTTCTTTTTATCCCACATTACGAGATTTTTTGTTTTACAATTATTTTCAAGACCAAAATAAGCTTTCCACCCCCCATTAATCCTTTTCTCAATGCTATGGTTCCAGTTGAGCTTGTGATGAATATCAATTCCTAGGTACTTGTAAGAATACACTTCCTCCAAGTTATTATTGTGATACATAAAATTAGCGTAAGTGTCCTTCTTGGATTTGATAATCATAACTTTTGTTTTTTTAGTGTTAATAGTCATACCCATGGTAGAGCAGAAATCCTTAAGAAGCTTGAGTTGCTTATCAAGATCAGATGGGCACCTTGCCAAAAGAACAATATCGCCAGCATAGAGAAGGATGACGACTATCCCAGCTAATATTTTGCCATCACATCCTACTTCCTCTAAATAGCCTTCAAGCTTATCGATGTAAATGCCAAATAGGGTAGGGGAGAGGGGGCAACCTTGTTTAAATCCAATGTTACACTTAATATTTTTCGACCATCCCTCATTGCTCTTTAGCTTGAAAATTACATTCTCGTATAACCTTATAGCGGCAGCTCTCAACTAGAGAGGAACCTTAGCTCTTCTAATCTATTCCAAAGGTTGTATCTAGGAACCGTATTGAAAGCCTTTCTAAAGTCCACAAAGCAACAAAATAAATTGGATTTATCATTACAACATTCCTCCACAATGATCTTAAGCGTAACAAGGTGGTCTGTTGTTGAGTGATTCCTTCTAAAACCTGCTTGGCCTTTAGCCCGCTTACCTTCACTTTCAAGCCATATGCTTAACTTCTTTTCCAAAATACTACCATATAACTTGGCTAAGAGAGGGCTCATCATAATCGTCCGATAATTAGAGGGGTTATTTGTATCCCCACTTTTAAAAATAGGGATAATGAGGCTCTCAGTCCAAGGTTTAGGGAACCCTTGCTTGACTGCTTGATTGAAAAGCTTGTGGATGTGAGGGATGAGGACAAGACCTCCAATTTTTAAGATTTCCGCCTGGTAACCTTCAATGTCCTTAGCTTTCCCATTAGCGAGGTAATTAACCCCAAACTTAATGTCTTCTAAAGAGAAAACTTCTTTCGTTGTGAGAAGGGTTTCCAAATTATCCATGACATTTGGAGATTCATAAAGTTTTTTAATATAGGAATTCCAATGAAGAGCAATTTTATTATTATCCTTAGTCTTCCTAGTCAAAATCTGTCTCCAAAATTTCTTAGGAGCTACCTTAGAGAGGTGTAAGAGATTCTCCTATTCAAATAGTTGACATTCAAATATTTTATTTATGATTCACACTCTCCACATTAAAATGTGAATACATGTCCTCTCATATTCAAAAGTAGAAAACATTTACCCATTGGATTATTTCTCTACACATACACACATTGAATTACTTTTGTTGTTAATATTTTTTAAAATATTACAAATACGTCCCTATGTTATTAATATTTTTAATTTTTTTAATGTCAACTCCAGATTATATATTTAAGCAGTTACAAATTTCACTGATACCTTCAACTAGAAAACACCTATTAATGGAATAAGAACTCTTTCGCATTCTCACTTTATATATTTGTTGCGCTGAGTGACATTCTCCAACCCATATGAAAGATATGTTGTAACATTTTGACTAGGTAAAATTACATGAAAATAAAAATAAAAAATAAATATAATTAAAAAATAAAATAAAATGTAATAAAAAAATATTTATAATTAATTGTTGTTGTGTCTACAGGCACCTCCACAACCCATTCCCGCAAACAAAAATAATAAAATATTAAAAAAAAACTAAAAATAGAAATAAAAAGTATGCCTTATTATTATTATTATTATTATTATTATTAGTTTGTATTAGATAGTTAAGATAAAGTTGATGAGTCACTATTTTGAGCTCCTAAGTTTATGAGAGCCTATAGTATTGGCCCATACTATGTGAAATATGGCCTATTTAAAGTGGGAAATTAAACTAGAATAAATCTAAATAAATCCAAAATTAAGATGGATTTGTACTAATAACTAAAAATTCCAAAATCCTGACTTTGAAAATGTGAAACAAATTATGTGCATTATACAAATACCACAAATACATGTTACGTTTTTTCTCCCTATAATAGTATTGTTATTCTATAATAGTATTGTTATTCTATATGAATTGTTCTATGAATTACTTTTATATTTTTCCGCTTTCTCTTTAAGGCCCATATCACGTTTACTCTATCAAAATAATTTGTGGAAATCCTATGCCATATTCTATCAAAGATGCATATGCTCATACCCTATTTCACCGTTCCTCATTGATGATACTTGGGGAAGAAAAACTTACTTTGGCTTACCTTCTATACTATGTTGATGTTGTCTTATTTTAAAAATGATATGTTCTTAGTATTCAAAGTTGAAAATCATATTTATAGATATAAATTTACAAATTAATATAAAAAAATTATATAAAATTAAAGATAAAATGATAATTAATTTAATAAAAAAATAATTATTATTATTTGTGAGTTTAAATGATTTATAAAAGGCAAAAAAAAATCTAAATTAATTTTAGTTATTTTAGACCCATTTCAATTATGCACATGAAAATAGATATATACAAACATATGTGTGATATTCATCATTTAAATGTGAAAATATTTATATTTTATTTATTTTATATTTAAAATACATTGACTTTAAGTTATTCTTTTGGTTATATTAAAGTTGGATTGGGTTGCAGAGTAGGATATGGAGTAAACGTTTATATAGGTGTGGATGATTGGTCTGGAAGTGGAAGTGCACATATCTTCCCCTTAGAATTGGTTCAATATCTGGCGGATGAAGGGATAAGGACCCTCGACTAGATTGTTGATCGGGTCAATTCATCAAATTTGGGCAAAAATGGTTCTTTTGCACAAGAGCTTCAAATACCAGAATAGTGGCATCAAGTCTGTTTCCAATTCATGAACGCCTTGCAGGCTGCGGATGTTCGAATTATGGACCGGGAGGATGAGCTTATCTGGTCTTTGTCCCCCCATGGGAGATACACCCCAAAAATGGGCTATCCATATATATATTCACGGATCATGAGCTTGAACATTTCTTATGGTTGTGGCGCCCATTATGGAAGCTCAAGTCTGTGCAAAATTAAAGTTGTTCATGTGGTGCCTATTGAAAAACAAAATCCCAACAGGCGATAATCTGAGGCACAGAGCTTTTCAAGGTCTAACATGGTGTGTTTTGTGCAGGAGTAATGAAGAAACGATGGAGCATTTATTTCTTCATTGTTCTTTAACCTTACAAGTATGAACCCCGGTATATCAATCATTGGCATTAAATATTAGATGGCATGGAAATTCTCTTTTTGAAGCATGGGAATCCTCGTGGGAGGTGGCTCACCCTATTAAGCTCAAAAATCTCCCTCTCTTGATATGTTGGGGAACATGGTTAGGTTAGAACCATGTTATATTTTGGGAGTCTCATAAGACCTGGGCCACTATTGGATCTCAATCAATAGACATTTATCACATGATCCTGAAGGACAAACAGAGGCAGAAGACTTGAAATATTAGCTCTAAACCCATTGAAAAATCTTATCCATGGGCATACTTGGATGGTTCTTCATAACATGATAACTATGGTGGAGGTGTTGTCCTATTTCTTAGTGAGGGCCACTCTTTCAAAATAAAAATGGGTCTTGGTAGGGGTACAAATAACTATGTTGAGCTTAACAACCTTAGACTTCTACTCCTTTTTGCACTTGAGAAAGGTTGCCAACAACTTCAAATTTTTGGTGATTCCAAAATTATCATAAACTAGTTTAATCAACTATCAAATTGTCACATACACACTCAGAAATCTATTAGAAGAGGTATTATCATTAAAATCACAATTTGGTTTAGTGGCTTGTCATCATATCTATAGGGAGAGAAATCAAATTTCCAATGGCTTATCCAAAGAAGTAGTGAAACAAATATATGGTACTTGGTTGATCTCTAAGAAGAATGGACAACACTTCTATCAATACTTCCACAGACCATTCATTGAGAATCATCATGAAGAGGCAACATCTTCTTATGGCATAACAACCTAATATGGACGTTTTTTTGTACACTTTTGTTTTATAGTTGATACTATGACGATGTTTCGAATGTAATTTTCATTTTCTAACTTTATATAGCATGTCTTCAAACTAATACCAAATACTTCATATTTATATTTTATAATGTAGACACAATAGTTTGATCATCGATGCTCACCTTTTTAATATATATTTTTTCAAATATCTAATTTTCAATATTATATATAGTGAAAATTATAATTTTCATGAGAAAAAAAAAAAAAAATATTAAATTAAAACAAATATATTGTATTTCCTATTAAATTATAATCATGTTAAAAATGAATACTTTTAAAATATTTTCCCACAAAATTGCGAAAATGATGTACTGATTTAGCGGAAATTATGATCTCGCAATGTTCTAATCTTATATAATATTTATTATGTCATATAATGTTTTTAATTTTGATCTCTAGGAGGATATATATTTATCAGCGATACCGATATCAGTTTTAATCCCGAAGAGGTTGTCATCTCCCGGAGTTTTCTTCGCCCATCTTTTAAATATTACCTACAATAAGGACCTAAAGCTATATACGTTATATTATGTTATTTTTGTTTTTATTTGTTTTTATGAGAATTTTACGGTATATGTAAAACATCTAGTTAGGATAATTACATAAAAATAAAAATAAAATAAAATAAATCAGTATATATTTATTTTGACTTCGGATCTATTAAAAGTCGAGAGATCAAATTTCTTTTCACTCTAAAAGAGGTTTGCATGTCAATATATTTGATCCCTCTTGGGGCTTGGTAGATCTGGAGTTAAGATGGATCTAGGCTGGTGTTAAAATTGTTTTCTCAACATTTAACAAAATTTGTAATTTAAATTATTTTATTTTTCTCTATATAAAATTGATATAAAATTATGTTATTGAATGTGAAAATTAAAATATTTTATTTATTGTTGACACTAAAATACTTTTTAATATTAAAATATATTTTTATTTTAAATATTACATGCTAATTGAACATAAAATCAATTACACATTATGTAATATCAGTAATATTATTTTTACTTGTCTTGTATCAACTCCATATTAAGTAGTGAAAGAACTAAATACCTCCCTCATACTAAAAAATCAATTAAAATTCTTTTATTTTCAATTACTTTATCTCTTTATATAATGATGTATAATTAAAATGTAAATTGAACATTTTATTGATGTTAAATATGATTGATTAATTAAACAAAGTCTTTCGGTAGAAATCACATGAGAGAATTTTTTGCCGACACATTTCAAACCAACAAGTGTGGTTCATCATTAGGACCAGATGAAGAGGCAGACAATAGCAAAGGCTTAAATAGAGAGCAATGTAGAGACATAATTTCAAGACAAGGGAAGAGTCTCTACATCGTTTTAGAAAAGCCAGATTTGCCTTCAACTTGGAAACCCTTACACGAGACCGTTCAAAGTGATGAAATTTAATAGCAATGGCCCTTCCGTATAGGGTAGTAATTTTTGTATTCAAGATTCTGTGATCCATAATGAATTAAACAAAGTCTTTCAGTAGAAATCACATGAGAGAATTTTTGGCCGACGCATTTTGAACCAACAAGTGTGGTTCATCATGACGACCAGATGAAGAGGCAGACCATCGCAAAGGCTTAAATAAAGAGCAATGTAGAGACATAATTTCAAGACAAGGGAAGAGTCTTTAAATCGTTTTAGAAAATCCAGATCTGTCTTCAACTTGGAAACCCTTACGCGAGACCGTTCAAAGTGATGAACTTTAATAGCAGTGGCCCTTCCATATAGGGTAGTAATTTCTGTATTCAAGCTTTTGTGATCCATAATGAATTAAACAAATTCTTTCGGTAGAAATCACATGAGAGAATTTTTGGTCGACGCGTTTCAAACCAACAAGTGTGGTTCATCATCAGGACCAGATGAAGAGGCAGACCATGGAAAAGGCTTAAATAGAGAGCAATGTAGAGACATAATTTCAAGACAAGGGAAGAGTCTCTACATCATTTTAGAAAAGCCAGATTTGTCTTCAACTTGGAAACCCTTACGCGAGACCGTTCAAAGTGACATACGGAAGGGCCACTACTATTAAAGTTGATCACTTTGAATGGTCTCGCGTAAGGGTTTCCAAGTTGAAGACAGATCTGGCTTTTCTAAAATGATGTAGAGACTCTTCCCTTGTCTTGAAATTATGTCTCTATATTGCTCTCTATTTAAGCCTTTGCCATGGTCTACCTCTTCACCTGGTCCTGATGATGAACCACACTTGTTGGTTCGAAATGCTTCGGCCAAAAATTCTCTCATGTGATTTCTACCGAAATAATTTGTTTAATTCATTATGGATCACATAAGCTTGAATACAGAAATTACTACACTATACGGAAGGGCCACTGCTATTAAAGTGCATCACTTTGAATGGTCTCACGTAAGGGTTTCCAAGTTGAAGAAAGATATGGCTTTTCTAAAACGATGTAGAGACTCTTCCCTTGTCTTGAAATTATGTCTCTACATTGCTCTCTATTTAAGCCTTTGCCATGGTCTGCCTCTTCATTTGGTCCTGATGATGAACCACATTTGTTGGTTCGAAACGCGTCGGCCAAAAATTCTTTCATGTGATTTCTACCGAAAGAATTTGTTTAATTCATTATGGATCACAAAAACTTGAATACAGAAATGATTGATTAATATTATTTTATTATTTTTAAATGTAACATTATGTGACAACATATCCTTCATATTGTGTTGTAGAGCACCTCCAATGCAATAATATGTTGACTTATTAATAAACATTTTCTCGTAACAATTTTAAATTTTTCATTTACAATATCTTAAATTTCTTATTTATTTAGATACTATTTTTAAAGGGAAAGAAATATTTAACATTTTTTTGGAAATAAATTCTTTCATAAAAAAACTTAAACATTTACAATTAACATCCTACCTTTATAAAAAAAAAATCATAAGTTGAGTTTTTTTTTCTTTTTTCATTAAGAAAAAATATTACGTAGTTTTTCTCAGTTTTTAGAAAAATATACCATCCTCACTCTAACTAGATTAGTTGGTTGATATGTTAACTATCAAGGTTTTCACATCCAACAACATAGACTAGGTTTTCACATCCAACAATATAGACTGAAAATATAGCATATTGTATATCCATAGGACAAAACAAAACATAAACATTTCAAAACAGGCAACCATTTATAATTCATAAGATGTCACAAGAGAAGGGCTATTCAACCTAGTGCTCGAGGGAGTTGGGCACTTGATTTTACATTATGTACTTTTCCATATGCTTCATGTGAGCTTCTAGATCATGTAGGTTGTCCTGCATTCTCCATTGGTTCTGTTGAGTATCATTGGGGAAGGAAATTATTTCATTTCTATAAGCATGCTTCTCCTTGAGAACTTGCCCCAATAATAATTTTAGTTTCCAATGAAGAGTAACCATATACATGTATTGATTTCTCCTGCCCCTAGTTTGCCCAGGGTTTCGGAGTTTTTGGTAAACTTCTTTGAAAAGCTTATTGGTTTGTACCTATGAATATTCATTTCAAGCCTTTGAATTTGATGCAGGAGCATCCAACACCCCTCATTAAAGGAGGAATCCAAAGCGGAAAAAGGAGGAGGACGTGGACCATCGAGCTAAATAAGGGGACTTTTCTATTTAAAATAGAGTGAATGATGGAATGGATAAGTCTCTCGAAGACTTGTTATTAATTGTAATATGCCACATATGTATGCATGTGGAGAGAATCTAGCGATCAATTGAGAGACTTGAGGAAAGATCGGATCCTTCATAGTGAACCGATCCAATGTTCCTTATATGTATATATATGACCCTGCACGTTCAATAGGAGAAATAGAGAAATAGTTAAAAACTATGAAACGAAAGATAGATGCAATGTAGTCATTAGGAGACTATTCTAAGGCTGAAATGCCTTAGCCTGTATTCATACTGTGTATAATGAAAGTTAGGTTCATTGTTGATATTGTGTGTGTTGTGTGTTATTATACAAATAGTATGTGTGTGTTTAGTGTTGTGATTTTAATCGACCATCAACCGCCTTTGATCGATGGCGATCTAAAAATAATATAGTTAACTGTTATGGAGTGATAACAGCATGAATGCAGAAATGACAGAGAACCTGGTTTAACCGTAGAGCCCATCAAATGACAGATGAATGTGAGCATGCACAGTAGACATATCGCGTCGGCGAAGTTATTTAACGAATGATAGTTCTGCAAGCCAAATCCCAATTACACTAAGAAATAGCCTAAAAACACTTAGTGGATTTGAGAGTCCGGACTTGAAAGTTTATAAAACATGGTCTATACCCTTATCGGGTCCAGAAGGCTGATCGCAGATTGGCAAGTCAAGGACTAGATGAATCGGAAAGGCAGAACCCCGATACACAGATAGCGACAAATCGGCGATCGAAAGTTAGGGTGATTGACAACGATATCGCCAATAGACCAAGACTAATGAAGCGATGTCGCCGATAAGCTCTGATCAATGATTGGAGATCGCGTCAATTAGAGTTCGGAGGAGGAACTTGACAAAGGCGGACCCGACGATATATAGACTCGGGTCTATATATTTTAAAGTCCAGTATATTTGATTCAGAGCGGGATTTCCATGATTTTCCCATATTCCGATAGTTGAATGGTTAAAGGGGGTTTAAGGCTTAAAGACCCATATGTATGCTTCTGATGGTATAAAAGCCCCGATAAAGTTATATGGTCCGGGTCTAATGTAAGTCCACGGTTAAAGGCTTAAGTCCGAAAGAAACACTTCCGACAGACTTAGTGGGCCATAACCCACAAGCCTCAAGATCGATTTTTTTTAGGGAAAAGGGATTTTGGTTAGCTCCCAAATCCTCTTTCCATCATTTGGTATCAGAGCAAATGAATATTCTGCGTGCAAAGGAAGATTAAAAAATTTCCTAAGAGAAGGAAGAAGGAGTGCAAGTAGAGGAGAAGGGGGTACAGTTGATAGAGCTAGAGAGTTATGGTCTTACTGTCACATAGAGAACGACAACAGAAGGTGAGAATATTGCAACAAACCTAGAGCATGGAGTGCTCATATGGTTCCATAGGAGAGAACATGAAGGATGCCAAAAGACTGAGTGAGGAGAGCTTGGTGAGGTATCATGTAGCAGAAGGAGACTGTTACTGCAGAGATTGGGTTGCAACTCACAGAAGATCATGAGGCCAGTTCCAATGAAGAAGTGAAGTGGGTAGAATTTCTAAGAACAAGGAGAAGCATATGACCAGGAGGTCATAAATTTTTGTGCCTCGGGAGTGTGATGCAGGAGCATCCATCACCCCTCATTAAAGGAGGAATCTAAAGCAGAAAAAGGAGGAGGACATGGACCATCGAGCTAAATAAGGGGACTTTTCTGTTTAAAACAGAGTGAATGATGGAATGGATAAGTCTCTCAAAGACTTGTTATTAATTGTAATCTGCCACATATGTATGCATGTAGAGAGAATCTAGCGATTAGTTGAGAGATTTGAGGAAAGATTGGATCCTTCATAGTGATCCGATCCAATGTTCCTTATATGTGTATATAAGAGCCTACGCGTTCCATAGGAGATATAGAGAAATAGTTAAAAACTGTGAAATTAGAGATAGATACAATGTAGTCGGTGAGGAGACTGTTCTAAGGTTGAAATGCCTTAGCCTGTATTCATACTGTGTATAATGAAAGTTAGGTTCATTGTTGATATTGTGTGTGCCATGTGTTATTATACATATAGTCTGTGTGTGTTTAGTGTTGTGATTGTAATCGACCATCAACCACCTTTAATCGATGGCGATCTAAAAATAATAAAGTTAACTGTTATGGAGTGATAACAGCGTGAATGCAGAAATGACAGAGAACTGGGTTTAACTGCAGAGCCCATCAAATGGCAGATGAATGTGAGCATGCACAGGAGTTATATCGTGTCGACAAAGTTATTTAACAAATGATAGTTCCGCAAGCCAAATCCCAATTACATTAAGAAATAGCGTAAAAACACTTAGCATATTCGAGAGTCCAGACTTGAAAGTTTATAGAACATGGTCTATACCCTTATTGGGTCCGGAAGGCTGATTGCAGATTGGAAAGTCAAGGACCAGAGGAATCGAAAAGGCGGAACACCGATACACTGATAGTGACAAATCGGTGATCGGAAGTCGGGGTGATTGACAGTGATATCGCCGATAGACCGAGACTAATGAGGCGATGTCGCTGATAAGATCCGATCGGCGATTAGAGATTGCATCAATTGGAGTTCAGAGGAGGAACTTGGCAGAAGTGAACTCGACGATATATAGACTCGGGTCTATATATTTTAAAGTCCAATATATTTGATTTGAAGCGGGATTTCCATGATTTTCCCGTATTCATATAGTTGAATGGTTAAAGGGGGTTTAAGGCTTAAAGACCCATATGTATGCTTCTGATGGTATAAAAGCCTCGATAAATTTATATGGTTCGGGTCTAATGTAAGTCCACGGTTAAAGGCTTAAGGCCTAAAGAAACGCTTCTGATAGACTTAGTGGGCCATAACCCACAGGCCTCAAGATCGATTTTTGTTAAGGAAAAGGGATTTTGGTTAGCCCCCAAATCCTCTTTCCATCAGAATTTCAAAGTGAGTGGAGGGATTATAGTCTGGTAAACAGTGGTGCCTCCTGGGAAAAAGAATCAAAGTGGGACCTTGTATATTGGGTATTGTCCCCAACACATTGATGACAATGGGCACATTTATGAGGCATGATGAACCAAATAACCTACATCACCTTGCTGGACCCGAGAAATCCATAGATGTAATTCCTATGAAACCTACATAAGTCACACTTCTTAAACATAGATAAAGAATTTCCACAATTATAAGGATCTAGACTCTCTACACATCCCTGAAACCTTCCTTTAACATTTGTTTTTTTTTTCAAGTTGTTTGTGTCCTCTAGAGATGATTATAGGTTTAACCTTTGGCTTGAGAAACCATGACCTAAGGGCAACTAAGTTGTTAAAATCACTTGGGGATCACACCTGGCATGGGCCACACCAACCATTAACATGACTGAATTTTTTCCCACGAAATTTCGAATTGTTGACTTTAACCTCATGGACTAACTTAACAATACACCCATCACTATCTATTCCACGTCCCATAGGCTTCCTTTAACATTTTTATAAAATATATTACTAATAAATTAATATCACTATTATTTATTAATATTTTTATGAACCACATAATTATTTGATAGTAAAATTCAACTAATTTTAACTGTTTTTATGTCCTTCATTTAATGAATTTTATGAAATACAAAATTAATCAATTAAAATTAATATTATTTGTTAATATGGTTAAGAAATCTCATAAATTCAATATCATTTATAATGTTTTTGTTATAGATAAGTGGCTTGAATTCTATTTCATAATCTTAATATATTTTATAATGTTTTGTGTTTATAGAAAAGTTTTATGAATAGAGATTATGGATGGAGTATTGATAGTTGTTGGATCCATGCTCTGTCCTCTTGATTGTTTTCTTCCTTACTTCCCCTTTCTTTCTCTTCTTTTTTATTTCATTTGTGTTTGGAGGCTTTCTTGTAAAAAAAAAAACCTTTTTCTTATTAAGTTGTAGTGATTGTCTTTCTTTTTTCTTGCTTTCTTGTTATAAAGTTTTAATTGTTTTTAATTCATTAAGGTTTTTTCTCTTATTGTTGATAGTTATTTCCTTATTTATTTATGTCTTCCTTCTATTCACATTTTAAACCCTTATAT
This sequence comes from Pinus tabuliformis, assembly GCA_031772625.1. NCBI lineage: Eukaryota > Viridiplantae > Streptophyta > Pinopsida > Pinales > Pinaceae > Pinus > Pinus tabuliformis. The sequence continues at coordinate 1,853,306,353 of CM062817.1, read as the reverse complement.
ATATATATATATATATATATATATATATATATATATATATATATATATATATATATATCTTATGATGATGATTAACATCCACTAAGACCAGTATGGCCTATTAGACTTTAAAAAAGAAGTCGTTAATTGAGACTTTTTAATATTTTATTTATGTGATCAAAAAGAAGGGAGAGAAGTGTTCCAAGGTTAGTGTAGTTTTTATGACTTAACAAGTCAAGAAGGTTGGTAGTGTGGAAAATATTTAAAATGGATAACGTATGTGAGTAAGGGTAGGGAAATCCAAAAGAAAGTTTTTTTCATCTTCGACTCTCTTAGTTTCATAGAGGAGGCAGATTCTTTCATCCCAAGGTGTTTTGGGAAAATACCAACACCTGCTTTCACTTTGAAGCTCATGGGAATTAGTTCTTATCTTTTCAATGTTTATTTCTTCTTAGCACTGCTGAGGACATCAAGTTAATTTTGGTTAGAAAGAGCGTGATTTATCACCTCCTTATAATACCTTAGCTTCCTTTTCCCTTCCAACTCCTTATCATTCACATCGTATCCTTAAATTTGGGAGTAATGATGTTTTTAATATTATCCTTATTTTCCAATATGATCTCCTCCTTTATTCCCCAATGGTCAATCCAGTACTTGGCATCCTTATGCCAACCTCACTTAAGTCGAGGGTGGGGGTTTTGACTAGATTTCGAAGAAATTTTGGGGAGCCTATTGGCTTCAATGTTGTACAACATCTTCTTGTACATTAGATACCTAAAAATAGTCATGCTTTCAATGGGGCAAAGGCTAGCTTCAATCAAGAGAATATGGTAGGGAGTATTACCTTAAATCTTGAGGTTGTAAGTTATAAAGTTCTTTTGGATCATTTCAATCTTTCTCCATGATTCTCTAGATATACTGTGGCCCCATGCTTCACATCCATATAAATAACAGGGGTGACAAGAGTCTCGAAGAGGAACCTTTTTTTACTCCAAACCCAAAGATCACTTGAATTATAATTGTTTTAAATCTCATGGTAATATTTCTAGCCTCCCATAATATTTTAGTTGAGCTGATGGTGAATGTCAATACCTAGATATTTGTATGAAGAAACCTTCTCTAAGTAATTTTTATCATAAATGAAATTATCATAGTTGATATTTTTGGATTTAATTATCATGACTTTATTTTTTTCAGTATTAACAATCATACCCATCTTGGAGAAGCAAGCATGGAGGGTGATAAGTTGCTTTTCAAGATCAAAAGAGCTTCTAGTAGGAAGAACGATATTGTTAGCATAAAGGAGAAGAGAAATAACTACATAGGGGAGCTTGGGTCCTTCACAACTAGCAACTTCTATTAAACACTCTTGAATATTTTCAATGTACATGCCAAAAGGGGTAGGGGATAAGGGAAATCATTGCCTAACATTGATTTTCCATTTAATCTCTTCATACCAAGATTTAGTGGTCTTAATATTTGCAATAAAATTGTTGTATAACCTAGTTACAACAATCCTCAAATTAAGAGGAACCATTATCTCATTGAGTATTTTCCATAACTTCTCTCGAGGAACTATGTCGAAAGCTTTTCTAAAGTCAATAAAAGAATAGAAGAGATTAGTTTTACTATTGTGACATTCCTCGGCAATGGTCCTAAGAGTGACAAGGTGGTCAATAGTTGAGTGATCCCTCCTAAAACCAACTTTCCCTTTGGCTACTTTTCCATGGATTTCAAGTCAGATGCTAATTTTCTTTTCCAAAATGATCCCATACAATTTGGCTAAGATGTGACTAGTCATGATAGTCCTATAGTTAGAGGGAACATTTTTAACCCCACTTTTAAACATAGACAAAATAAGGCTTTGCTTCCACAACTTAGGGAAGTTGTGTTTCACAACCAAATTGAGACATTTGTGTAGATGTAGGATGATTATGGACCTTCGAATTTTGATAATTTCAGCTTGGTGACCTCAAATATCCCTAGCTTTCCCATTAGTGATATTATTAATCCCGAACTCCATGCCTTCCAAAGAAAAACTATCCTCCGCTATAGGAGTGTTCATGATGTTTCCTATGGTGTTCAAGGAGTCATAAAGTTTCTTAAGATAGATATACAATTCCTTCAAGGGGACATAATTATTATATTTCAATTTATAGACAAGAATATTCCTCCAAAACTTTCTACGTTCAACTTTAGAGAGGTTAAGAAGATGTTCTTGCCTGTTATTTATATAGTATCTTTTCGTCATTTTAATAAGAGATTTGTACACACTAATTTTTTCACACTTAATAATTTCATTAGGAGCATCTCTAATTTCTTTTCTAGAAGACTTACAATCATTATAATACCAAGGGTTAGAAGCTATATTATTATTTTTGTATGATACCTAGGTAGAAAATTTGTTAATGGTAGTGGAAATGATAATAGTAAAATTTTAGTAGATGTAGTCAATGTTACCATTATAAGTTAAGAAACCTAAGTCCCTTCTTAAATATTTTAAGAAGAGATTCCTTTTTCTTTTTTCAAAGAAAATGTGCCTTTAGCTCTCACGATTCTATTCCATGTGCCTAGTGTACATATCAAGGTTTAGGGTTAAGGATAAAGGTTTGTGGTCAGAGTCAAGCTCATGGTCATTTAGGGGGTAAAAAATAGAAATCTAGTTGAGAACCTACGTATCAGATATCGCATAGTCCAAACACTATTGTCGCTCCCATGAATACAAGTCATCTTGCTAGAGGTAGGCCATTCATTAATCCCATAAAAAATAACCAGGTTCTGGGAACTATAAATCTTGATTAGATCGATACCAAATAGCTCCTTGGTAGTGTCATCAGAATTTCTTTTGAATTTACTTGCTAAGTCACAATCCTCATCAAGCCATAGGGGGTTAGGGTTAGAGTTATTACTTAATCAAGTGGCTTGGTTAGTAGCAGTTCTAGCATTGAAGTCCCAAGAAAAAGGATGTTTCCTTCATTCCTTAAACTATGGATATCATGTTCTAAGGTAATGAAGGGACAATTCATATCTAGATTGTTCTTCTTATAGGAGGTAGAGTTGATAGGAGAAAAATAGAAAATTGCAGGAAAAATCCTATTGGTATTAGAGTTAGAGATTTCGATCCAAACGTAATTATTGAGGGGGTCAATCTTGTGAAGCCAAATGTGGGGAGAAATGTTATTTTTTGTCAAACAAGCTATACCACTAATGCCCACTAATGCCTCTCTGAGAGGATTTCTTGTTCCAACTATACCAAAGAATGAATCCATCAATATGGGGGACCCTAGATTCGTCATGCTCCCATGTTTTAACTAAAAGAATAATATCAATATCATTCGGGATATAACTTAACATAGGACCTTTATGACATGGAAAATCATTACAGTTCTAGAAGAGGATCTATATTGTTCCTAATTCTTATTTATCTCTTTTATTTTGGACTCTACCTATCATAATAATTTTCCTATTTTTAATGACTTCCCATTTTCCTTAATTCCTTTCCTCCTTTACCTTTTGGACCTCTTTCCTTCACTAAGATTGGTCTTCTAGGATAATATCTTCATTTATAAAAATTCCTAGTGGTTTTAGACTTGGAGATTACTAAGTATATCTAATTTGTGGTCATTGCAACTTACCTTAACGTGGATTAGTCTATGCCTATGTTAATCATCTTTCCCACTAGTTGTTCTTCCGTTAGATAAGTTGTTTTAGTTGTTCTTTTACTATTTCTAATGTGTCCTCATATTTTCGCTCTTTTACACCAACACTTATAAATCTCGGGGCTCTTTTGTGGCATTCATGATCCAGTTTAATTAATTTGTTCATTTCCTCTTTTATGGGTTCAATATCTAGGTGATTCGTTGTGTTTTTTATGGTTGCATTATTATCTAGTTTTTCTTTAAATTTGTTAATATCGTCTCTCACAGTACAATTTTCTTAATCCACTGAATTTTTTTTGTGTTCCAAGTCTTGCATTCTATCTTTCATTCTTTGGATTCCAGTCTAGAATGTTTTCATTTTATCTTCTAATGATTTGTAGTTATTGCTAAGCATTATAGATAATTTAGATTTATGTTCTATTAGCATTGTAGACAATTCTTGCTTATGACACATTTCCCTTTCTTCTCTTTGTTGTTCTAAAGATTCAATGTATTCATAGATATTCTCTAGGGTAATTTTTCTTGGCCTCCGTGGTAGATGTAGGCTTAGAAATATGGAGAAGTAGTCATTTTTTAGCAAATAAAACTTAGCAAGAAGAATATAGAAAAGAACTGATGCACCTAGAATGTTTAAACCAGTGGACTCTCACCAAGATTACAAAGCCGCACATAAACTGCCACTACCATCCACAGAGAATCCTACAATTCACATATATATATATATATATATATATATATATATATATATATATATTATTATTATTATATACTTATATTTAATAAAACATTCTTTTAATTTTATTTTTCTCTTATTTTTATTTATAACAATATTTTCCTTTAACTCTTATTCTTATGATTATTATTATTATCCAATTTTAAGGTCACAACCAAATGACACCACATTGGTGTCTACTGCTATGGCTACGAAGGTGTACCCTACGAAGGGGTACATACTCTACCCCTCTGGTTTTGAACTCTACCGCTGGTTTTGAACATGTGACCTCTTAGGAGGAAACACATGCTCTTAACTATTAAGCCCACTCCATTTTTTTATAATTATCGATTTCTTTATTCATTTATATATTGAATATCTATACATATTCTTATTTATTATTTTATTGTATATTTTTTAAAACATTACTTTTATTCTTCTTTTTATCTCTTATTTTGCGATTTGTTAAAGTCTTTTATATTATTATTATTAATTATTTATTTGTATTTTTATTTTCATATTTTCATTAATTTTTTCTTCTATGTTACTTTTATTCTTATTCTTATAATTTATTTTTTCACAATTTTATATATAGTTTTATATTTATTAAAAATAAAATAAAATAACATTTTGTTGTTTTCTATTTTTGTCTTTTTCAACTTATTTATCATTTTTAACAATTTTTAAACATACATAGATAGATAAATAGATAGATAATTTATTAATATATTTTTATTTATGTTATTTTTATTTTATCTTTTTAATATATTTCATATATTTATAGTTAAAATTGTTCTTCAATTGAAATATTATCAAATTATTTTATATTGTTACCTTTGTGTATTATTTATTTACATTCATAGATGAATCTTTCTATCTTGGTTGTGATGATCAACCACATTTTGTGCTTCTAAAAAATTTGAACTAAAAATCATCACTGTAATTTATCCAAAAAAATTGTCAATATGATTTATGAAAAAGCAACTCTTTATAATATAAATCACAAACATGCACTCACAAATTTTTTTTAATATTATTCATTAATATTTTAAAAAATAGGCTAAACATCAACATCATTTAAAATATTTTTATGTTTATAAATAAGTGGCATAAAATATATTTCATTAGTCTCAATATATTTGATATTTCATAGTATTATATATAAGTTATAAGAAATTAATTTTATTATACTCTAAATATAATGAAATGATAATTATTTTATTTTTTTCCAATAAAATATAATTAATCAAAGATATAGTGTAATTGAAATTATGTATGACAAAAAAAACTAATTTAATAAAAAATAGTAATATTTCTATTTTATTAATCAAAATATTATTATTTTTATTATTATTATTTTAACAATTTAGCGACATGTTTTAATTTATTTGGTCTATTTTATGGAGGGTTTTTTAGCCTATTTTCTGGTTTACAGGGATTTTTGGAATTACAAGTTTGAGTTGTAAACTCTCTACAATCCAAATGCCCAAAAATTTTTGAAAGATAGTGAATCCAAATATGTAATCCAAAACTCATTTTAAACAACAAAAAATAAAATTTGACCAAAATAAAATTTCATAAAATTCCAGCCAAAAACTTTAAAACCTAACTTACATAATTTTATAATACATAATTATATTTTTAATAATTAATGATAATTATCCTATACTTGATTAACAAATAAATTACAATAAAATTTTCTGCATACAAATCCATATTTATATTAACTATATAATAAAAATAACACTTGATATTTATTCATCAAATAATAGTTACGAATCTCTTTTAGGAAACATCTTAATAATGACCACTTACGGCCTGAAGTTGGCTTTTAGGCATTGGATAGTTCCACACTAGTTGCGTGCTCCCGATGACATTTTAGTTCATGATATTAAGGTTATCGGTATTATGTATTTTCTTAAATATATATTTTTTATTTATAAGAGAATTATGATATAGATTTTGGGAATCATATTTTTTTTTCTTATGTTTTACCCCAAAAAAAAATTATATTATGTTTTTTGGGTTATATTTTATTTAATTACTTAATTTAAAAGTAATTGTTATAATATCGGTGGTGTTTAGGGGTCACAATGATAATTTATTGTGTGTAAAGGGTTTTTATTTTCATATTTCAAATATTTGGTTTTGTTCACTGTGAGGTGTAAGTATGTTAGTGTTTTATTGTAAGATTTTGTATATCAGGGTGAAGTTTTGTTTTTCAAATATGGTCTATTAATTAGTTAGAAGGTAGTTATTAAATGTTAAATGGTCATTGTATTAAATAAATCTCACTAAAGGGTTGGAACTTATTAGTGGTGAGATTATATGAAGTGAAGATTTTCTGAAGATAAATTATTAGTAGATCTAGTCAGTAGGCTATGTAATGTTTTGTCAAGTGTCATTACTATATTGGATCTAAAGTTAATAAGAGGTTGTCCCATTAAAGAGGGCCTCAAACTGACAATGATATATAAATGGTCATGGGATGTAATGCTTGGAGTTAGTTTGAAGAGGTCATTTATGCTCACTCCAAAACATATACTCATTATTAATGATAGTTGACCAAGTTTCACCAAATAGGTGTGGAGTACTAAAAAGGTATGTTTTTGAAGGTCATTTCAGTGGCTTTTTAGTAGAATTTGTAAACCTTTTTGTATCATGAACTTGGAAAACAATAAATAATTATGACAAAACATGTGGGATTAATATGCAAGACTTAACCCTAAATTTCAAACCCAAGGTTCAGAACGATTTTGTCTCAAATGGGTTTTTTTTTATCTTTTGAAACGTTGTAGAAAAATAATTTTTTCTACATGCAAGAAGGTGGCTCTAACTAGATCCTAATAAAGCGATCCCGCGAGCCGCGCTGCAACCCTACTGAGCGTCCCTGCAAGCGCCCTCCCTCATGGAGCCCGGAGGCGGCCCTGCGGCCCCTCCCCCCTTCCCTCCAGAGATCGAAGCCTTCAAGGCTCTGGTAAATGCATCAGGAAAACGTCAGGCCTCAGGCCCGCAGCAGAAATTTGTCAAAAAATTGGACAGTATTCCTAAGGTGGCCCTTCCAGAGGCGGAAATCTGCAGATCTGCACTGAATCTAGCAGAAAAAGGTCTGATCGGCCAGTTCACGGGTTTGTGGCCATCCCCTAGAGCTGTAGAAGAATGGGTCAAAAGGAACTGGCTACCTCTGGTAAATGAAGGAATCAAGATCTATTTTGTAGGCAAAGGATTCTTTGTTTTCCTGTTTGAAAGTTCAGAGGACAGAGGCCTGATTTTCAGAAATGGGCCATACTTCATGGGGCCCCAAGGACTATACCTGAACAAATGGTCTACAGATTTTGACCCAGCGCAAGATGTGCCCAAGGCGGTTCCTGTTTGGGTGCGCCTCCCGCATCTTCCCCTGCATTGCTGGAATCAAAGCTCACTCCAGTCCATCGGAAATGCTCTTGGAAAATACATTGACCAAGCCCCAAGGAAGGACCAGTATTCCTGTGCCCGGATCTGCGTGGAGGTCGATTTGGAAACAGGATTACCCGAAGCGATTCAGCTATCGGTGGCAAACTGGACACATATACAAGAGCTTGATTATGAACAGTTGCCCTTCAAGTGTCGTTTCTGTCACGAGTATGGGCATTTTGCTAGATACTGCAAAAAAAGAAGCGACGAGACAACAGAGAAGGAAAAAGAAGAACAATGGAAACAGGCAAAGAAGACAACATTCAACAGGCAGAGCAACAAAAACAAGGCTAAAGGGACAGAGAACACAGTAGAAAAGGGAAGCACAAGCAACCAAAACGCTGGAAGCAGTGAAGCAAAAGGAAAAGAGGGGGATAAAAACCCCTTTGAAATCCTCACGCCTCCTTCGGATCCTCCGGAAGCAGGGGAAGAAGAACCACCACAGCGGGAGAATATCGAAACTCTAGAACCAGGTAACACCCCAATCTCCTTCCCAAGCAACATTTCATCTCCATCATACGCAGATATAATAAAAAAAAAGAAGAAAACAATGGAGAATATGGGATCATCGGATGATGAAACACTAGAAAGATCAACAAAAAGGGCAGGACGAAGATCAAACAAGGAAACTAGAGAAGAGGAGTCAGAAAGACAAAAAACCCTCGACAGTCAAGCTACCATCGAAATGACACTAGGGAGGAATATCAGGCCTAGGGCCTCCAAAGGAGGAGGGCCAACCCCTTCAAGTGGTAAATGATGCAGTTGATCTCTTGGAACTGTAGGGGTCTGGGTAATCCCAACAAGGCAGAGGCTATCAAAGACTTATTGAAGATGGAGACCGCGGACATCCTTATGCTCCAAGAGACCAAAGTAGAAGGGGAAACCCTTCTAAACACCAGTACTAAGAAATGGAAATTTGATTCAGGAAAGGCTGTTAGTGCAAGGGGCACAGCTGGAGGATTAGGCACTTTATGGACAAAAGACTTCTCACTAGAACGATTCCTAGAGACTCAACATTGGATTTTTACAGAGCTGCGTCACACCGTAAGTAATCTTACCCTTGCTTTGTTTAACCTGTATGTTCCTGTGCATTATGAAGAAAAGAGAGAGTGCTGGAGGTCTCTTATAGAATATATAGCGCAAATCAGTCCCACAAATTTAGTCATAGGTGGAGATCTGAATATAACTCTAGATCCCAAAGAAAAAAAAGGAGGGATACTGTCTAGAGATCCTTTCATCAATACAGTGGGCAATTTGATTCTGCAGTGGGATCTGGTAGACTTCAAACTAGTGAAAGGCAAATATACCTGGTCAAACAATCGAACCGGTGAAAATCATATCTCAGCCAGATTGGATAGGTTTCTTATAAGCAGCTCTTTAATGATGGACAACAGAATAGTTTTTACCAAGATTCTTCCAAAGCTATCATTGGATCATAAACCTATCCTCTTATGTCTAAAAGAGGAAGAGGATTTAGGCCCCCTTCCATTTCGTTTCAACCCTCTTTGGGCAGGCAAAGATGGGTTTTTAGAAACAGTTCAAGCAGCATGGAGGATAGAAGTTCTCGGTTCCCCTAGTTATGTGTGGGAGAAAAAAATGAAAAATACCAAAAAAGCTCTTAAAGATTGGATAAAGAAATCCATGCAATCTCCCAATAGGCAGAGGAAGGAGGCAGTAATTCATTTGGAAGGAATACAACTGGAAATGGAGGAGAAAGAACCCTCTTCCACAGATTTAGCCAATGAAAAATCTGCTCAAAGGATGGTATATTGTTCTTTCAGAAATGAAGAGGAATATTGGCGTTTAAAATCTCGAAGTCTGTGGCTCAAATCCGGGGACAGAAATACCTCTTATTTTCATAGACAGTGCAGGGCCCGACTCTCACGCAATCACATAACAGAAATTACCAGCTCTAGTGGACAGATATATAAAGGTTTCACTCAAATCAAAGAAGCAGCTGTAAATCATTTCCAAAACCTTCTTAGAGCAGAAAGAAATGGGAATGAGGAGGATGAAGCAGAGTTCCTCACAACCATCCCAAATCTAGTCAGTGAGGAAGATAATGTCTCTCTGATGAGCCCAGTAACGGAAGAAGAAATAACCAGTATTGTATGGTCCATGGAACCAGATAAAGCCCCAAGCCCCGACGGTTTCACAATACACTTTTACAGAATTTGTTGGGAGATTATCAAAATTGATCTCTTCAGAATGATAAGAGGAGTCATGAGGAAAGCAAAAATGGGAGGTGGAATAAAATCCACATTTCTAGCTTTAATCCCTAAGGAAACAAATCCAAAATCCTTCGACAGATACATGCCGATTTCTCTGTGTAATTCATCATACAAGATCGTGGCCAAACTGCTGGCAAACAGAATCAAGCCACTTCTTCAAAAACTCATCTCTCCAGCCCAAGGAGGATTTGTTAAAGGCAAACAAATCTTAGATAATGTCATTCAAATCCAAGAGGCTCTTCATTCCAGCCACACACGGAAAGAACAAGGTATGATTATCAAACTAGACATGAGTAATGCTTTTGATCGTGTTAATCGTTCTTTCTTGCTCAGGGTTCTTGCAGCCTTTGGGTTCAGACAGGAATTCATAAACCTTATCAAAGCCTGCATCGAAAATATCTGGATCGCTCCAATGGTCAATGGGAGACCAACAGAGATTTTTTCAGCCACCAGGGGACTGAGGCAAGGCTGCCCATTGTCTCCCTTTCTCTATATTTTGATGGCGGACTCACTAAGCAGAAAGTTGACACATGAGCAACAAAGGGGCACCATTCCTGGGATTAGAATCGTGCAAGGCGTCGCCCCAGTGAATCATGCGCTCTTTGCCGATGATTCACTCCTGCTCGGGGGCGCATCCATGAGAATCGCTAATTCCTTCAAGACAATCCTCCAAAAGTATTGTAGTGTTACGGGAGCTCTAATTAGTGAGCGGAAAAGCGCAGTTTACGGATGGAATACCGATCAACAAACAATTGAAAGGATAGCCAGTGGACTCGGGTTAAAAGGTTATGCAGAGTGGGATAAAATAAAGTATCTCGGTCTTCCGCTGACGATGGGGTCCAATCGTAATAATATGTGGGAGGAGGTGATCTCCAAGTTCAATAAGAAGATAGCAGCATGGGGCGGAGTCTGGCTAACCACAGGAGGCAAGCTCACTCTCATCCGCTCTGTACTTTCAGCTCTGCCTACTTTCCAAGCCTCCTTGCTGTTGGCTCCAAGGCAAATCGCAGATCAAATCTCCAGTTTAATGCGGAACTTTTTGTGGAATGGTGGAAAGGGGAACAGTAGCCGTTTCCATTTAGTTAATTGGGAAATGGTGAAGCGACCAATTGCTGAGGGAGGACTTCAAATTAGAGACCCCCAACAAGCAAATCTAGCCCTGGGTTGTAAACTTCTGTGGCAGCTAATAACTGAGCCCAGACACCCAATCAGCCAGCTCTTAAATCTCAAATATCTGAGAAATCGGTCGATTATCTCCTTCAATCCAGCGTCTTCTCCTAAAGGAACACAGGCTTGGAGGCTTTGTTGTAAAGGGATAGATTTTTTCAGAACACATTTGTACAAAATTCCAGGGAATGGCAAAAAAACATTGTTGTGGAGAGACCGAATCATGGGCCATCCACCACTCTCGGACATGAATGAAATCGCAGATATAAGAGTTTGGTTGAGATCAAAAGGAGTCAGGAAAATCGAGGACATTGCAGAGTGGGATAATGAAGGCAATTGGCAGTGCTGGACTTTGCCCAACACACCAGCGCACTTAAAAAATCAGTTAAATTATTTCATAGAAGAAATCACAGACTTTACTCCAGTGCATAAGGACGAGGAAGATTCATGGGGTTGGGGACCAACAGGGGTATACACAGCCAAACAAGGGTACATACAGATGCAAAGCAAAAATGATTCTTTGCACCCGGAAGCAGTGTGGAAGCAGATCTGGGAAAGCTTCAGCATTCTGAAGATCAATTTCTTCTTCTGGACTTTGTTTCATAACAAAATCCTAACTGGAGACAATCTATGTAGAAGGAATATAGCTGGTCCACATCGTTGCGTGTTTTGTAAAAAAGCCTTGGAGACCTCAGCGCATATTTTTATTGAATGTGAGTACGCACAGAAGGCCTGGACTAGCTTCTTGGCTGGACTGAATGTAAGACCCCCAGAGCAATGTTCGATATCAGACATGTTTTTGTCTTGGAATGATAGGTATCCCTACAGCATCGCAGCCAAATCCCTTTGGTACAAGGTGTTGATAGCAGCTCCAAAATATGTGTGCTGGAAGTTGTGGCTCTCCCGGAACGAAACTGTTTTTAATCAAAAAGAAACGCCAGCTGGAAATGTCGCAGAAAAGGCCAAGAAACTTCTTATAGAAACTCTAAGACAATCCAATGTCAGAGATAATTCCCTAAGAGACGAAGAGAGAGCATGGTTGGGTGACTTCACTTCTACAGCGAGTCTTTCATCAATCATTCGACCAAAGCATAAGGAAAACTGGCAGATTCGAGACAATTTGGAAAGCTTTCAGAAGTGGTGGAAATCTCAAGGAAAATGCACAATCTTTTTTGACGGAGCCTCGAAAGGTAATCCAGGCAGGTCAGGAGCAGGGGGGGTCATTTATCTCCCGAATGGAAGAAAAGAGGAATTCAGCTGGGGACTCGGAATCAAAACCAACAACCAGGCTGAAGCTCTTAGTCTTCTAAAAGCTGGTCAGCTGGCCAGAAAAGAAAACCCAAGGGAAATCTTAGTGTTTGGAGACTCAGAATTGCTGATAAAAGCTCTTCTAAAAATGAAAGGGCTTAAGGATCCAGTTCTGAACAAACAGATTATAAGAGTGAACAGACTCTTGAAGGACTTCTCTTCAGTTCAATTTTTTCATATCCTCAGAGAATTAAACTCAGAAGCAGACAGCCTAGCAAATATTGGATGCAATCTAGAAAAGAACATGATAAGTATAAATGCAGGAGAACCGAGCATGGCAGCCATCCCTTAAAAGGGCAAGTCGATCTAGTAAAAGCAGAAATCATTCTGTTAGAAACAGAAAATGTAATACTTGATATGGCTTAGGCCACTCTTAAATAAAATATCCGTTTCGGTTAAAAAAAAAAAAATATGCAAGACTTAACCACTAATAGTTGTCATTCTCCTGTGCAGGAAAGGGTGAAAACTAGGAGCTACTGTTCCAAAGAAAAAGACAAGAACAGGGTAATTGTTATCCCTTTGATGGGGGACCAAGGGCAAACAAGGCTAAGCAGATCAAAGCAAACCGGCCCGGAAAAAGAGGAGAAGACACCAGCTCGGCGGAGGAGAAAAGAAGTGATTAAGGATTAACAGTTTGGCGAATCCCTCAGGATCTTTGATCCCGAGGGATCGCTGCTTTATCTATCTTATTACTTAGACATCTCTGCCGTCACCCTTATATAAAGGGACGACACTGTTAGCTTTAGAGGAGGATGCTTTATGTAATTTTATGTTAAAGATCAAACTTTGATCATCGAGTCTCGTTAAGAACTGGTTCATTGTACTTTTCTTTTATGCATTAAGATAAACTTGGTGATTATATTATCTCTGCGTTTGGATTAACTTAAAGCGGTGTACCCTTGGAGGCTAAGGGCTCGGCCTCGGAGGACACTTGCTTCTGTATCATTATGATTTGATTTCTGCATGGTTTGCTTATCGTAGTTATTTGGTAATCTAATATGTTTTATAAGTTGCCATCACATGCTCTATTAAAGATTAGTTCATTAAGGTTTTTTACAGACAGAACTGTGTATTGACTCTGCATTATATTATTGATCTTTTCGGAGTTGATTGAATGTTATTAGTCTTGACCAATTATTATTACTGTTCTGTTACAGAGCTCTTGTTATCGAATTCATCTAAAAGTTGTGTTATTTACGATTGTTGGATTCAGAAGTAATGTTGTTCTATTTGGAAACACAGTCGCATTCCTGTTAATTAAGACTGATCAGATTACTCTTCCAGCGTGTTGCATGCATATATAATTTATAGGCGCTGTTCCATAACTTATCTATAGTTAGTGCTGTTCCATTAGCGTGTGCTTCTTGATTTGCCTTAGGAATGAAAGAATGTTGTTTAATTACAAGGAATGCATTTGATTTAGTAGATTAAGTTTGATTATTGCTCGTGAGACCTAGTTACTTATTTGTTGTTCCATTCCAGATTTGCTATTCCATTCCTTATTTGTTGTTCCATTTTGCTATCTGTTGTTCCATTTACTCGCATTTATTGTTTTGGTGTGAGAGACGATCTAAGGCTGTAGTGAGCCTTGGAATTTACTGTCTAGCTCCCAGACCCGTGGTTTATGCTCTAATTTCCTTTCCATCAGTTTCCAAAGGGATGGGTTATCACTGCCGAACCCTTGACTGATAAATTGCCTAGCTTTCTGAGTGTGTGATTTATTCCTTTGAAGTAACTTAGTTATAGACAAGCATCCTTTTACTCTTGTATTTTTGAGAAGTTGTACTACTAGCATTACTCTGACAAATGATAGCCTCAGACTGAGACACTCTTTGAAATAACAAAACGCTCCTAGATTGACATATTAATGTGAGGTAATTAGAGGTGAAAGAGACCCTTTTTATAGCTCTACATTTTGGCGCCGTTGTCGGGGAAAGAGTGTAGCCATTTGTCTTTTTCAGGGTAGTGTATGAACCTACTAGGGAAGAGTTGGATCTTAAAAATGGAAGGTAAGAACCTGCTTGCGGAGCATGTAAAAGCCCTGCTCCACTGTTCGCTTTCCTAACAGATTTGTTGTTGCTTTGTTTGAATAGAATTTAGTAGTTCAATTGAGTGCATGACTAAGCAAAAAAAACTAGAAAAGAATATCAAACCTCCACCCAAACCTGAAAAAGCTAAGGGGCCGGTGACCCTTGGCTGAACGACCTTCATAGACGAAATCTATAAGAAAGCAGAATCTTAGCCATTAGTAGGCCCCAGGAAAACCATTTCTAAATAGCCTACTAGTTCCCTTCAGGCCACAGGATCACCATCTGTAGCCTTTGCTGAGGTGCATAGTCAAACTGAAGAGTAGGACTTTCAAGAAATTGAAAATTCTACTCCAGAACTATTGCAGGAAAGGAATTTCAGCAACTTTTGTGAAGGAGAAGGAGAAACAGGGGAGACCGAGGAACCAAAATCTCCTATTGGAACAAATCAGCCTTTAAATAGCCCAGATAAGGGGAGCACTGCAAAAATCATTGTTGAAGGAACCCAATCTCCTCAGACATCAGGTATTCTCATTATCCCAGATAAAGGAAGTGCTATTAAAACTATCCCTATCAAAACCATTCCCTCTCAACCTAGGAATACCCTCGTAGATATCCCAGAAGGTTATTGGCATATATTCTATCCTATGGCTCAGAACCAGCCAAATACTCAAACCTCTACATTACAATATCCTATAGTGGATTCTGCAGCAAATGCTCCCATGAAAGCTATCCCTCTTCAACATATCCCTACATTTCACGGTCTCACATCAGAAGATTCGGATGCATTTTTATTCGAATTCGATGTGTTATGCAGGGGATATGATTACACCACCGATCCCCAGAAATTGAAATTATTTCCCTCTACATTAAAAGGGGCTGCTTTAAGATGGTTTATGGGACTGGGTGGTGGGGTTATAAACAATTGGGATCGAATGAAAGAATCCTTCTTAAAAAAAATTTAGGATTATTGTAGTTCTAGAGAATTGAAAGACGAAATATTCCAAATGACAGCCAAACCGAATGAAACATTAGAGGAGTATGTGGAACGTTTTCAGTACAATTTACAAAGATCTCCTTATGCATCACTACCTTTACCTGATAATGTGTTAAAAGCTGCATTGATAAGGGGCATGAAGGAACAATGGATTGAAACATTAAACATTATGGGAAAAGGGGATATTTATCAAGAGAATTTTGCTGACATCATTGATTTATGTATCAGGAGTTCGAGAGGCAGCACAAGAGTAAAACCGGCAGAATATGATCGGTTTGTAAGAGATAATAAAATACCAACAGAAGGAGTAACATGTGTAGAGATTGGAAATTTATTGGAAAATTTTAAAACTGATATTCTGAGGACACTGACTACACAACTTGATATTATGCAGGCTAAACAAAAGCAGATGGAGGCAGAACAGAATTTGGCGATCTTCTGTCCTCGATGCAGGAAAAAGCATAGTCACAAGGAATGTCCACTGGATACAGTCCAAACATGCACCATCTGTACAAAAGACCACCTTACGGAAAGCCGTCCCTCACTTCCTGGATTGAAAGCAGTATATAAGGAAGCGGAAGAAGAACCAGAATCGGTATACTTGATCAACCAGCGCCGCCAGTGGCAGCCGAGACAATTTGGCATGTTTCCAGACCCAACTTCTTCTTTTCAGCCTCCACAGTATAATGTTCAACAATATAGTACGCGGCAAAATCAATCTCAACCCCCATTTTCAAACTGGTCACCACAGTCGTTTCCTTCTTCAAACCCGTGGCTGAATCAGGCAAGCCAATCTGGGTGGCCGAATTTCCCTTACACTCCACCATATTGGCAAAATGGCCTATATCCTCCACAATGGACTCCCCCTACTTCACAAAGTTCATCCTGGCAGACAAACTGGCAAAGACCGATGCACCAGCCAGTAGGAACTATTCCACTCCCTCAACCTACTCTGCCAGCTTTACAACAAAATCCCCAGTCCAATCTGAGACCACAACTCCCAGCCCAACCCAACCCCAATCCAAATAACAGACCGGTCCAATCTCTTCAAATTATATAATCACCAGAAATAGGACCCGATCTTAGGGAGTGTAATGATCTTCAGTTACTATCTGGACGTATTATTGAAACTGAGGGAGATAAAACAATTCATATTGAAGATCAGTTACCAAGAGAACATCAGTTGCAACAAGAGGATGTAAATAAGCAGCAGACTCATAATCAAGCAACCACATCCTCTCCTCCATTCCTAGAACGATTAGTCATACCTCGACCTCTATAGTATCCTGACTTCGACATTCTAGGAGAATTACAAAATCTATACATAAAAATCCCATTCCTCCAAGCCATTCAAGACATTCCTATATACGCAAAAACTATCAAAGAAGTGTGCATAAAGAAACCAAGGAGGAATATAACAACTAATCCAAGAGTCCAAGTAGTCGGTACCTTATCTGATTTACTATCCGGGAAAGAAACACCCATTAAATATGAGGACCCAGGAAATCCAATTGTAACTGTTCAAATTTATGGTCAGACCCTGTCTAATGCCTTGGTTGATCTAGGAGCTGCAATTAATATTTTAACAACCACTACTTGCCAAAAGCTCAGCATTACATCTGTAGAACCCACCTCTACTCTGTTAGAATTGGCTGACCGATCTGTGGTTAGACCAGAAGGTACTCTACATGATGTCATGGTCTCTGTAGATTCCTGGGAATATCCAACCGATTTCCTGATAATTAATCCAAAAACCCGACTTGATGGACACCCATTAATCCTAGGTAGACCTTGGCTTGCTATTGCATATGCTTACATTGGTTGCCGGCAAGGAAATATGACCATAACCAAAGGACCAATTATCAAGAATTTAGTTCTATACCCTCCAGCGTAGCCAAGTGTCACAATAATTAAAACTAACAAACACCCTGTATCATACCTTACTGATAACATTAGATCTCCATTGACTATACAAGAGGTAATTGATTTTAAAGATCAAACGGAAGATGATGCCATTAACAACTTCATTAGTCAAACTGAATCCGGATCCTGCACGCAATGTCACATGATAGAAGCAGCATTTGATAATGAATTAGAAGAAGATTTTCTCAAAGATATGCATGACAAAACAATACCTGTTACCTCTGTTGCAAATAGTAAATTGTGGAAATTGAACCGGGAAAAACTTTAAATATCAATGCCAACCTCACACCTGAACAAGAAACGAAGCTCATCCATTTGTTAAGAGAATATCAAGAGGCATTCGCATGGGATTATCCCGATATGAAAGGAATCGATCCCCAATTATGTACACACCACATTTATATAGAAAAAGATGCCAGACCTGTTCGTCAACCGAAAAGGAGACTTAATCCTCATCTAAAGGATGTGGTAAAAGTTGAACTTCAGAAACTTTTAGATGTTAATTTTATCAATCCTATTTATGATAGTAAATGGGTCTCTCCGCTTGTGGTGGTACCAAAAAAGAATGGGAAATGGAGAATTTGTGTGTATTACAAAGAACTCAATAAAGCCACACAAAAAGATCACTTCCCTCTCTCGTTCATAGACCAAGTATTAGATACTTTAGCAGGAAAGAAATTCTTTTCTTTCCTGGATGGCTTCAGTGGTTACAATTAGATTCAGATTGCCCTTGAAGACCAAGAAAAAACTACTTTTACTTGTCCTTGGGGAACATTTGCCTATCGAGTCCTACCTTTTGGCCTATGTAATGCTCCTGCCACATTCCAAAGGGCTATCCTTAGCATTTTTGTAGATTTAATAAATGATGGACTTGAAGTATACATGGATGACTTTACACCATATGGAGATGATTTTGATCCAGCACTAGACACCCTAGAAAAAGTCCTAAAACGCTGCATAGCTACTAGGCTTTGCTTAAGTCACGAAAAATGTTACATGATGATGACTGAAGGAATTATCCTAGGACACTATGTTTCAGCAGCCGGCATTCAGGTAGACCCGGCCAAAATCCAAATACTTTTGCTTATTCCCACTCCTACTACTCAAACAGAGGTACGCAGCTTTCTTGGATTTTCTGGTTATTATAGACAATTTATAGAACATTATTCGCACATTACTGCACCCTTATATGCACTAACTGGTAACATTGATTTTCTTTGGATAGAAAAATGTGAGCGTGCTTTCAAAGATTTAAATAAGCTCGTATCCACAGCCCCAGTCCTTCGAGGACCGAACTGGGATTTGCCATTCCAGATATCATCTGATGCCTCAGATACAGCCATTGGCGTAGTCCTTGGGCAGGAAGGGGATAAAAAACCATATGCTATCTGTTACATTAGCAAAAATTTATCCCCTGCCGAATTAAATTACACTGTTACTGAAAAAGAAATCCTAGCTGTAATACATGATGTCAATAAGTTTAGACATTATATTACATTCTATCCTGTTATCTTGTATACAGATCATTCTGCCATCAAATATTTAGCAAATAAGCCTGTCACAAATGCCAGAATAACTAGATGGTTGATTTTATTGCAGGAATTTGATATCACAATTAAGGATCTGCCTGGAAAAGAAAACCCTGTGGCTGATTTTATCTCAAGAATGCCAAAGCCAATCGATGCAGCAACAGTAGAAGATCAGTTTCCAGACGAACATCTGTTTGTTGTTGCCATTCAAACACCCTGGTATGCAGATGTTGCCAATTACCTCGCAGTAGGCAAACTACCAAAACACCTAACCCCTAATGAATGCAAACAGATTGTTCAGAAGAGTAATCGATTCTCGTGGATTGGGGGCTATTTGTTTCACACAGGGGCAGACATGCATATCAGGAGATGTGTTCGAGAAGATGAAATCTTTGACATCCTAAAAGCCTGTCATGATGGACCATGTGGTGGACACTTCGCTGAGCGTAGCACTGGACATAAAGTATTGTAGACAGGATATTATTGGCCTACAATTTTCAGAGATGCAAAGAAATTTGTCCAAGCTTATGATAGTTGCCAGCGAGCAGGACGTCCTGGTCAAGCTGACGAGATGCCTCTGAAACCACAGTTAGTCATTGAACCATTCGAGCGATGGGCTCTTGATTTCGTTGGACCCATCAACCCATCATCAAATCAGAAAACATATATCTTGGTGGCAACAAAATATGTCACCAAATGGGTTGAGGCAGAAGCATTGCTAAGAGCCACAGAGGACTCTGTCATTCAGTTCCTATTCCATCTATTTGTACGTTATGGCCTTCCAAGGGAAATAATTACAGACGGAGGACCACAATTTGCTGGGAATAGATTAGCTGCAACACTCAATAATTATCATGTCCAGCATAAAATCACTACTCCATACCACCCACAGGCGAATGGACAAGTAGAAAGTAGCAATAAGGTAATAGAATCGATCCTAACGAAAACCATTGCGTCACATAGGCGTGATTGGGCTACCAGACTATCTGAAGCACTCTGGGCCTATAGAACAACATGGAGAAGCACCACTGGTTACTCACCTTATCAATTAGTGTTTGGAAAACAACCCATTGTTCCTATAGAATTTGAAATCCAAACATTACGACTAGCACAGGAAGTTGGCTTAGATCTAAGCGAGGCACAAATCAATCGGCTACAGCAGATCAATGAATTGGACGAAATTAGGCTCTCTGCACTACAAAATACAGCACTGATTCAGCAGCAGCGAGCTAAATGGCATGATGCGCTCATCAAAAACAAAGTCTTCCATGAGGGAGACTGGGCTCTGTTGTACTACTCTCGGTTTCAGGACTTCCCTGGGAAACTCCAGACTCGTTGGTTGGGGCCATACGAAATCCAGAAGGTACATGACAATGGGACCCTTACTCTAATCACCATTGACAGTTCTGGATATGCCTTCAAAGTCAATGGCCACCGAGTTCGTCTCTATCGTAAACCACTCACTCGGGAATCCTTTTGCCAGCAGCTAAGCCAAGACACTGATATGGAGATTGTAGGAGAGGAAGAGAAGTCTTCCTCACCAGTAATTCATTTCTTTTTACAATTTGTACATAAGTTCTTTTCTTTGAGTCGCTCTTGTACATATGTTTGAACTAAATGTTTTCCTGTCATTTTTGCTGTTCCTTTTTTTCAAAAGAACAGCATTTCAATTTTTTCCGTTCCTTTTCCAAAAGGATGGCATTTGTGTGCTTCTGCTGTTCCTTTTCAAAAGGAACAAAATTCTTGATTTTCTGCTATTCCTTTTAAAAAAGAATAGCATTCTTGATTTTCTACTGTTCCTTTTCAAAAGGAACAACATTCTTGATTTTCTGTTGTTCCTTTTCAAAAGGAACAACATTCTTGATTTTCTGTTGTTCCTTTTCAAAAGGAACAACATTCTTGATTTTCTGTTGTTCCTTTTCAAAAGGAACATCATTCTTGATTTTCTGCTGGAAATTTGCTTGTTCTGCTGTTCTTTTTCAAAAAGGAATAGCATTTTGATTTTTGCTGTTCCTTTTTCAAAAGGAATGGCACTGCAGTGTGTTTTCTGTCCCTTTTTTTAAAGGCACAACATATTTTTGATTTCTGTTGTTCCATTTTCAAAGGAATGACATTTTTGCATTTTTTGTTGTTCCTTTTTCAAAGGAACAACATTTTTCATGGTTGTTGTTCCTTTTTCAAAAGGAACGGCATTTGCACTTTTGAGATTTATGCTCCTTTGTTGTTGCTCTTTCCAAAAGGAACACTTCTAGCCTACTTTTTCTCTCCTTGTGAAATAGCTTATCCCTTTTGCTGATCTAAATTGAGGATGCTTCTTGCTCCTGTTCTTTCAAAGTCTTTAAGAGACAGCTATGCACTTATGCAATGAACACAAAATCACAACATGCTGAAATCCGCAAATTATAAATTGCTATCTTTATAAGGCTCTGTATTGGTAAGAGGACAAAGGGAAGGACACACTTATTCATCATCTTTTACTGTCATTGTCTTATTAATTTTGCTTTGATTGGTTATCTTTATCATGACATTTCCTTTAACCCTCTTTGATTATTTTTTAGGAATAAGAGGAAAAGGGTTTATATCTTCCTATTGAGATGATAAGACTTCTTCCACCATTCCTACTCTTAAGGAGAGTTGAACCACCCTTTGTGTATAAATAAGGAAAAGTGCTTTATGAAAAAGAAATAAGTAAAAAAAAAGATGAATTATAAGTTGTCAAATGCAGGATAGGGGGTCTCATCAAGAGCCAACCTACCATGATCATGAGGATAGAAGTGAAGTGGCATTCCCACTGTGGCCACCACACCAATGATATGGTCCAAAGGGTATATCAAATAAACAAACCTTGGAACAGGAGGTCTCATCATGAGCCGGCCTACTCACCTTTCGCTCCTTCCTCGTGAATGGCATTATGATTCACTGGTCACCAAGCCAGCATAATGGCCTACACTATTGACATCACATTCCTTAATATACACATAAAGGATCATGGTTCCAGGGGTGAAATAAACAACTCTGCCAAGGTTATGGACACCTGTCAGCAACAGAGCCTATTAATGGTATTGAAGTCACATTGGTTCCACCAATAGGTAAGATACTAATACTCTTTTGTTTCTTATATCCCAGGCACTAATCATATATTATTTCTCGACTTATATATCGCATGAACATTTATTACCAACAATCATGGCCTCTTACGTAATAAGGGATCCAACTTTATGCCTCGATTTCGGTAATTCGTTGTTTTTCTAAACATGGCATACTTTCATACACTGTTCCTTTATGACTTTGTTGTAGATCGGGTGCTGCTCCTTTCTTTGACGGCTGGGATAGCCTATCACATTGTTGGGGGGAGGTTAACCTCATTATTCCCTGGATTATGTGTCAGCTCACCATTCGGGAAAGATAGTGTACTAGGGTATGGCACGGCTTAACGGCATGATATTTCTATTTTTACACAAGTTGCTGTTCATAAGCCATTTCTGTTGCATACTCTCTGTTTTTTTGAAATCTTGCGATTATTACCCTCTCTGTGTTTCAAACCGCACAAGCAGTTGCTGTTCCATTGAGGATCCACAGTGAAAGCATGGGAGGAAGGGCAATTTGAAGGGAACCTCAGGTGTTGGCAGTCTCCGCTACTGCCCGAGAGATCCTGGAAAGAGCAGGGTGGCTGACTTATCTCAACCGCTTGTAGGAATCTAATGAAACAGTGGCGATTGAATTCCTGCAGAAGCTGCAGGAGAACTACTCCATAGTAAGGGGGAAGCAGATAATAGTCACTGACGATATAATCACAGAAGTATCAGGACTACCAGACACCAGACCTGTATGGACACTAAGAAGGAAAGGATACAGAAGATTATGGAAATCTTCCAGGATGAAGGCTAGAGCTTGACGATCAAAGGGAAGGGAGTTCTACCGGTAGCTCTAGGAGAGCCCTGGGCAGAATTAGCAAGAACCGTGCAAAGCTACATCACCTGCGAGGGTAGAAAAGACGTGGTAAGACCACGACATCTTAAACTCTTAGCTGTTTTAAAGCAGAAATGCTCTGTAAATCTGTCTGCACTTCTGAATTCGTTACTCCATGACGCTGCACGAAGCTTAAAAAAGGCACAACATAAAGAGTTAGTCGTTAGTCACCACGAGTTAATTCAATTAATTGTTAGTCATAGCCTCACCCAGTAGCAAAGCAGCTAGGAAGAGCTAATTGAAATAATTGAGGGAAGGGCGATAGCACCTCCCCAAAGTGTAAACATACTACAAGCACACCAGAACGCCTGGAAAAACGCAGAGAATTAGGAAAACAAAAACATGTTGCTAGTACATCCGAACGACCAGAAACACGATAGGAATCGGAAAAGCGTAAGCATGCCACTGGTACACCCGAATAGCCAGAGAAACGTAGAAAATCAGTCTGGTTAGCTCGGATAAGAGGAAGGTTGGAGAAGCTCCAGGAAAGCACGAGCCAGCCAGTGGAAATTGAGGACGAGCAATCCTCATGGTCAGAAGTAGAAGTAGAGTAGGCTGAAGGAGAAGAGAGAAAAGAGGTCGAGCAAACCGAAGAAGATAACGAGGAAGAAGCTGAGCATTCTGAAACAGAAGCTGAGCATTCTGAGGGAGAAGCTGAACAATCCAAGCAGGAGGAGGAAATGGGACAGCAGGAAGGTATCCCACCACAGGACCCAGTGGGAGAAGATGAATTGGCCGCAGTTTTGGCCAATATGGGTGAGTATGGCCAACCTTCCAGTCCAGCAGACCTCCACGACAAACCCCAAGAAGAAAATGCATCTGAAAAACCACATGCAGAAGAGGCAGAAGAAGGAAATCTGCCTGTTCATGAGGAAGAGGAGATAAGAGATACTGAACGGGAACAATCTATTCCCAAGGCACCAGAGGAAATTCCGGAGGAAGTAGGAGCAGAAAAAGAAGTTGCCCATGAAGTGACGGAACCAGCTAAGGTTGCTACCCCAGAATAGCCAGAGCAGAACAGCGAAGAAACACCCCAAGAGAAAGATCCAGGAACTAGTCACGGTCCAAACCGCAGCAGACAGCCTGCTGTTCCTTCTAAGGAAACACTGGAAAGTAAGGAATTGTGAAAGGAAAAACAGAGATTATTGAGCATAATAGCCCAACTCCACCAACAGATCAGGATCTTGAAAGCAAGGCAGAGGGTAAGAAAGACCGCAGGGAAGAAAAAGGTGACCATTCTAGTAAAACTCCGCAAGGTAAAAAGGCGGAGGACTAAAAATCACCCTGCTGTCCAAAACCCTGCTGAAAATCCAGCTGCTGTTCCAAACGATGCTGAGGAACAGACTGCTGTTCCAAACGATGCTGAGGAACAGACTGCTGTTCCATTTGAAAAGGAACAGCATCAAGCTGATATTCATGTTAAAATAGAAATGGAGGATATGATGACTTGTGACAAGGAAATCCAGACGAAGGCACCACCCTTAGGGGTGATAAGGATTCTGAACTCAAAACAACGCAATAGGAAAGTTCAGGTAAAACTCCCGGCCTCCACTGCTGCATGGAGAAGAGATCCAAAGACAGTGACCTTGCACAAGGGATTAAAACAGGCTCAGCACGAAATAGAAAGTCTTAGAGAGCAAACGGTCCCTCGCGAGAAGTATGAAGAACTCCAACAGTAGCTAAGGAATGTCAATCAGTCCGAAAGCTAGGCCTTTGAAGGATGGTGAAAGGAACAAGAGAGGGTTGCAAAGGTAACTCGTAGGCTAGATACTCAAGCAGATGCATACCTTGTGTTCTTTATACAATGACGTTTTAACATGTAGGGCCCCTACCAAAAACTATGCTCTGTTTTTACTTGAATGGTATTTACAATTAAAAATAAAAGCTGTTAAAGCAAGTGCCCCTATACAAATTAACATTGTCAATGACTTTATAGGCTACTGTAAACATTATGGGGTGAAGGTCCAAATATTGTTGTGTGAATTTTATTTGCATAACCTCGTGCTAGATCAGGAGACTGAGCTGAACCCTAGCCCTTTTGTTGGAGACATCCAATTGCAAGCATTCATCTCATTCGAGGTTAATTAGATTAAATGGCTCAAAGCCTATAATACTTTCCAGAGGCAGGAAAATGGCCTAGACTTGTGGGTAAGGGTTGAGCCTAGGGACCCAGTGTAGTTGTGGAAAGCACATAGGAACCTCATGAGGACTCCGAGTGTTATTGAAACGTTAGGACCCATGCATGAGGCACTCATTCGACAAAGTTTAGAATATTTTCTTTCTATCAAAGACCTCGCCATTGATGCAGCCAAATTTCGGTACCGAATCTCTAATCCAAACATCCAGCTCAGGGAACTGTTTAAGTATGAGAATTTTGAATTAGCTGCCAACCGTTTAAACCTCTATGGTGAAAGCATTTTGAAAGCAGGGCCATCTTGGTTAGGATATAGATTCCGTAGTCCAATTATCTGGCACCCTGCACCCAGATATCAAGCCCTGTATAATATGCTTGAGGGTCAAACGGGCCAGTTCTTTGACTACCTAGTCACTCACCACGGCTGTAGGCCTCCGCATGAGATTCCTTCTCCAGCCTATTCTCTCATTGCCTTGCATGTCAACTACAACATTTTCATGAGGGCATGAAACAGGGTAAGCAGGGGGGTGTGCGAAGTACTAAAAAGGTATGTTTTTGATGGTCATTTCAGCGGATTTTCAGTAGAATTTGTAAACCTTTTTGTATCATGAACTTGGAAAACAATAAAGAATTATGAAAAAACATGTGGGATTAATATGAAAGACTTAACCGCTGATAGTTGTCATTCTCCTGTGCAGGAAAGGGTGAAAACGAGGAGCTACTGTTCCAAAGAAAAAGACAAGAACAGGGTAGCTGTTGTCCCTTTGACGGGGGACCGAGTGCAAACAAGGCTAAGCAGATCAAAGGAAATCGGCCCAGAAAATGATGAGAAGACACCAGCTCGGTGGAGGAGAAAAGAAGTGATTAAGGATTAACAGTTTGGCGAATCCCTCAGGATCTTTGATCTCGAGGGATCGCTGCTTTATATATCTTGTTACTTAGACATCTCCGCCATCACCCTTGTATAAAGGGACGACACTGTTAGCTTTCGAGGAGGATGCTTTATGTAATTTTCTGTTAAAGATCAAACTTTGATCATCGAGTCTCGTTAAGAACTGGTTCATTGTACTTTTCTTTTATGCATTAATATAAACTTGGTGATTATCTTATCTCTGCGTTTCGATTAACTTAAAGCGGTGTACCCTTGGAGGCTAAGGGCCCGGCCCCGGAGGACACTTGCTTTTGTATCATTATGATTTGATTTCTGCGTGGTTTGCTTATCGTCGTTATTTGGTAATTTGATATGCTTTATAAGTTGCCATCACATGCTCTGTTAAAGATTAGTTCATTAAGGTTTTTTACAGACAGAACTGTGTATTGACTCTGCATTATATTATTGATCTTTTCAGAGTTGATTGAATGTTATTAGTCTTGACCAATTATTATTACTGTTATGTTACAAAGCTCTTGTTATCGAATTCATCTAAAAGCTGTGTTATTTACGATTGTTGGATTCAGAAGTAATGCTGTTCTATTTGGAAACACAGTCGTATTCCTGTTAATTAAGACTGATCAGATTACTCTTCTAGCGTGTTGCGTGCGTATATAATTTATAGGCGTTGTTCCATAACTTATCTATAGTTAGTGCTGTTCCATTAGCGTGTGCTGCTTGATTTGCCTTAGGAATGAAAGATTGTTGTTTAATTACAATGAATGCATTTGAGTTAGTAGATTAAGTTTGATTACTGCTCGCGAGACCTAGTTACTTATTTGCTGTTCCATTTCAGAATTGTTGTTCCATTCCAGATTTGATGTTCCATTCCTTATTTGTTGTTCCATTTCGCTATCTGCTGTTCCATTTACTCGCATTTTTTGTTTTGGTGTGAGAGACGATCTAAGGCTGTAGTGAGAATTGGCATTTACTGTCTAGCTCCCAGACCCGTGGTCCATGCTCTAATTTCCTTTCCATCAGTTTCCAAAGGGATGGGTTATCACTGCTGAACCCTTGACTGATAAATTTCCTAGCTTTCTGAGTGTGTGATTTATTCCTTTAAAGTAACTTAGTTATAGACAAGCATTCGTATACTTTTGTATTTTTGAGAAGCTGTACTACTAGCATTACTCTGACAAATGATAGCCTCAGACTGAGACACTCTTTGAAATAACAAAACGCTCCCGGATTGACATATTAATGTGAGGTAATTAGAGGTGAAAGAGACCCTTTTTATAGCTCTACAATAGGCACCATCAAGAATTTATGGTATAATTATAACAAATGGAAATCTAGATGGAAGACATCAATAGTCAATTTTTCAAATGATAGTTTGCCATTGTTCTAAAGGATGAGATTAGGAAACATGTCATGATAGCTTACCCCCACAAGGATATTTTTAAAGAATTCAAATATTGTAGCTAAGTATAGCATTTTAAGTGATTCTTTTATATTGAAAAAACATAGATATCTATGCAGATTTTCAATGCAAACATACAATTTACTATTAAAACTTGTAGATTTTGGAAAATCTTGTTTGTATGTGTGTGTCAAAGCTTAAAGTAAAAATAACTAACTGACTAATGTACTTTTTAAAAAGAGGTCTAGAAAGGAGTGAATGAGTGAAAATTTATCCCCATAAAAATAGCCCAACCTTGACCTCGATCTCCTCTTAACCCTTGAAGGTCCACAAGTTGAATTGTGAAGAAGTAGTTCAATACCAAGACCGTATAATTTTCTATAATTATGATGAGAAGTATTCCAATAGGAATAAATGTAGGAATCAAATATTATTTCGAATTAATGTGGCCCAATCTAACCATCTTTGAAGAAATTTTCAAGGAAGCCACTACTAAGTTATGTTTAGTAGACACCACAACTCCTCTTCAAGAAGGATCCACCTTGGACCCTCCTTATGAGGAAACCTAAATCTCCCTCCAAGCCTTATCAATAGCATTATCTACCCAATCCTTAAAGTTATAAGGCTACATCAAGCATTGAAAAGTGACTGTTTCAATTTACAGTGGCACCACTCACAAATTTATTGATTTATGTGTTGTAGAAGAAACCCATTATTATGTCCATATGTTGCACATTTTCAAACTATGATAGCCAATGGTACACTGATGAAATTTAATGGCAACCATGAGAATCATAAACTTCAACTGGAGGATTATCAACTCTAATCCACATGTTCACTATTGAAATATGTTGTTGTGATATGGTTATTGGATCACAATGGTTATGAACATTATGTCTAACTACTATTATTTTAAAGGACTTATACATGATATTCACTAAGGAATATGCTCAAGTGCTATTAATATTTTATTATTAATGAGTACTAAAAAAACTACTTATTTTTTGTGTTATTGATGTAGTAACCAAAAAGGAAATAAACTAAAATTCACGAAGAAATACATGATTCCCTATTCTACTTCATTCTAGGCAAAGTAAATTAAACAAGATTATTTAACGCATAATATATAACAATGAATATAGACAACTTCATTTTCAAATGGAAGCAAATGATCTTCCAAATTATATACCTAAGGGTATTAGATGAAGATAATTGAGCTCCAAATACACCCTGAGGGAGAGATGTTAACTTGATTATGTAATACATTCCCAGATTTGGGTGGTAGAAACTGTATTCCTATGTGCTAGAAAGAATTGTGATGATTGTTCTTAGTCATATGTAGAAAAATTCTAGAAATGTAACCTTACGATGAATAAGTGATGAAATAAGTAATCTTAATAGCTTTATTTATAAGATAAATTATGGGGCTCTCTTTAAAGCTAGCTTCAATGTGAACAATCATGTTGTATTAATGAAGTATGGTTGGATAATGATAGCTAATGAAGATTAGATCAAACTTTAATTTTTTGAAAATAATCACTTGATGGGGTCCAATGTTGGAAGTTATTCAAATTTTGTATGATATGCACGATGAATGAATTGAAAAAGTAATATTTTTTGTAGTTTAGGGATATTGTGTGGATTCTAACGGTTTTAGTGCCTGCATTGTGTGTGGAAAATGAGCCAAATATTATGTATTGGATTTTTTAGTCAATTTTGAAGTCTAACTTGTATCATATGAAAAAAATTGTTAAATGATGACGGAGATGGTGGAAATGAGGGAGAAAAGATATCAAACTATTGTACTCATCTAAAATATTGATGAGAGAATAGGTGTGCAAAATTGGATTGATAACATCAAGTCATTCTCCCTAAATCTTATCAAATATCATCATAAGGAAAATATATTGAAGAATTGCCACTACAACATTATTTGCCCACTCAATGCCATCTAGTTTATGGATGTTCCCCCATAGGATTTTCACCCTGATTTGTAGTTGGTCCAAAATTGGTATGATCAAGTATTTGAAGCACCTCATAGCTTAATCACTCCATTTGGTGAGTGTCATCATAATACTCCACTAATTCTAGTTAGTTAGCCATTCAATGTGCATCCTCATATGAACCCTTTTCCACAATAACTAAATTTGAAAACATTATTTATGTACTATTGGGGCTTTGTGTTATCCATGCTAATATTAGACCTCATTCATCCTTAATATTCGTGATACTAACAACAAGGAAAGTGGTGCTTATGTCATAACTCACATGTTTTCAATAGTTTAACCATGGAAGAAAATGTTCCCATCCTAATGCTTGATTTTGTCTTTGATGAGCTTCATGGTGGAAATTTATTCGCTAAGCTAAACCTTAGATTGGGATACTGCCAAATTAGAATGATGTGGAATTATGTACAAATTATGGACATACAGACATTATGACTTTCTAGTGATGTATTTTAGTGTTTTTAATGCACCATCCACCTTTAAGATATTTATAAACAAGTTTTCCAAACTCTTCCTCTAAAATTTTCTACTTGTATTCTTTGATGATATCCTAATTTATAGAAAATATTGCAATGAAAATGTGGATCATGCCCATGCAATAGGACTTTGAAAATCCTTAATGGTCTTTTAGGACTAGGTTCTTTTTTAAAACTTATGGGATACTACAAGAAGTCTATGAAGAATTACGAGCTAACTACAATTGTATTAACCACCTTGATAGAAAAGAATGCATGGAATGATTTATAGAGTATGAGTTTCCACTTGAAACATAAGACATTTCCTAATATAAACATAATTGTTTCAAGAATAAAATTAATAAATAAGAAGAAATCCATTTCTACTACAGGTGTGATCTTAGTAGTGCTTGATTTTAGTAAGACCTTTTTCTTGGAATGTCCAATATAGTAAGTCACTTTGGATTTTAGAAAATATATAAAAATATCTAAACATTTCTTCTTTTTAGAAGAATGAAAAGGAGGTTCCAAAATTTTGTAGCTAAATGCTAAGCTTGTTAAAGGAAAAAAGGTGAAACAATGAAGACTATTGGGACATTTCAACCACTACCAATCACAACCACCACCTAGACTAATGTTTCCATGGATTTTGTAGTGGTTTTCAAGAACATTGACAACTAATCAAACATTATGGTTGTAGTTTACCACCTTTCCAAATATGACAATTTTTCTTCCTTATAGAACCCATTTGCATCTTTTGCAATGGTCCATGTATTCACGAGGTTATATTTTTAAGTCATATGGTTATATTTTGTCATTTTGTATTTCCAACTTCAACACTACAATCTAGTAGAAGTTGCTTAAAGTTTAAACAAAAAAACACATATTTGAACATGAGCACAAATTATCATCCCTAGATAGATGACCAAATAGGGGTTGTTAGTAAATGCATGGAAGCCTCATTACAATATTTTGAAATGTAATGTTCACAATAGCGGTTTCAAATAATATATCATTTCTATCACAATTTGTAAAATAACATGAAACTAAACATTTGACATAACTTCTAAATATGTGTATTTATGGTTGAAATCAACTATCGATCTATTGAATACATTGCAAGTCTTATGTTCATACTAAATAAACATCCAAACAAATAGTACTAAATAAATAGATAATAAATAATAAGTAGCAATGTTTTTTTTACAGGAATAGTTGCTTATATTACTTTCAAAAAATGGATATCCACTAGAAGGTTAAGAGAGAGAAAACAAAAGAATGTAGGGGAACAAACTCTGGAGTTCTTACAAAACAAAATATGAAGTTCTTGAATCTACTTGTAACTATATTTCGAATCCATCTATATTGAAGGACATACTTAGCTAAAAAAAATAGAAATTTACAGAACATGAGTCACATAAACTTGAAAGTTGTGACTTGATAATCGCATTTAGCTAAATATCCATCCAGATTTTCTTTATAACATTTTGTTGTTAACTTGAGAGCTTGCATTTCATCTTCTGTGTGGTTGCAGTGGCCACCATAAACTGAAGAGGCTTTGAGCCTATAGTGGAGAGCTTGAGGAACTGAGCCTTACGAGTTGGGATGAAAAGTGAAGAGTGAATGTTGAGACCTGAGCTAGGAAGGGAATAAAATAGTAGAATACGCATTCATATTTATCATGAGGGAGGAAATGGGAGGTGAAGTGGTTAAGGATTGAAAGGAGTGATTAGGAAGAGTTATAAATGAGCATGATGAGAGAAGGTGGCACAATGAGGAAGCGAGGTTGGCATTGGTTTCAAGGACAAGCTTGAGGCGAGCCATACTAGGTAGAGAATGAATGAGTGAAATTCTATGATGGGACCTAAACTTTTGGCAATGGAAATGATCATAATTCAACAAATTCTCTTTAAAAGGAGAGGTAACTTTCCTTTGAGTGGTTCAATATCTTGTATTAGTCATTTATGGAATGGGAATGTTCTTAATTTATTCGTTAATTTTGGATTCGCCTTGCAGTTCAGTGCAAGCATTATGGAAAATTGGGCCTGTGATTGTGGTATCTGATAACATGGTATAATTGGATATTTTCTATGCTTTTTAAGACTATTATGATATGAGTGATGTTCTGCGATAGATCTACTTTGTTGAAATTCTTCTTCCATATCATTTTTTCTATAAAAAATGCAAAGTATCCAATTATTATGACTAAATTTATTTACCTTTCTTTGATGATTTTGACTCACATAAGTAGAGGAATTTCCTACGATCTATTATTTGTTTCATTGCATAAACCCCATTCTAAGGCTGCTTCTTTTCTATTAAGGCCTAGAAGGAGCCACCCTCCCCCATGCACATGCACTTTCCAGCCCTATAAACATCAATGTTAGTAGTAGTGTTATTGATGACAAAATGTTAACTGAAGCTTGGTTGGTGAAGAAAAACAATGCCACCTCCAAATAAAATTTCAAATCTCCTAATCACATGTTTCAACATATTCTATGGTTGATATTCTTTATTATGTATTAATCATATTACACTATTATTATGAGTCTTGAAACATGATTTAAATGTATTGGGCATTATTACTCCTAACATAATCACCTTTAAGCACACTTACCTCACAATTCAAATCTTATCCCATTCCTAATGCCATCTTAATACAATTCATTCACATGTTATAACCCTATAATCCAAAAACTCATTAATGTCCAAATACTTATGACCCAAAAAACATTGCATCACCTAACCGCTTGGTGTTGATGATCAACATAATACCATGCTTGAGTAAAGATACACAAACAATGGAACTTGTTGTTTGAGTATTTTTTCAATTAAAATTTAATGTATCTCGAGAAGATCTTAGGCATAAGATTATGTTAGTAATTGATATTTTTGAAGTGTTCATCTTACATCAATTTCAAGAAAAAAATTAGAATATTGTAGACTCCAACATCATGATTCACATGTAAAAGTGCATGTTATTTTTTTTAGTGATTCCAATGTTATTCTCTTCTACAAAGAAATTTACAAATATAAGTGTATTAAGACACTGTATTCATTGAAGCAAATTATCCCCCCAACAAACATGCTAAAAAAAAGTACATATGCCATGCATATAATAAAATAGGATAACAATATATTTGTGATAGCCATTGTATACATTCTTTTTATCAAATATAAACTTGAAGAAAATTTAATTATGAACTTTCCCTTATTAAATAGTACTTTGGATAAATAGATTTTTTCAGGCTTAATGTTGGTATAATAATATTATTCTTATTAATAATTGAACATGACACTTGTGGAATATATCTTAAATGACGAGGTTAACATTCTCATCCTATTCATGTACTCAAGTTAAAACCAACTAAAACTAAATCGATACAATATAATTATGAATACCAATTATCAATTCAATCAATTCCAAATTTTAATTATAAAATAACACAATGAGACTTGAGTCTATAGAAAAGTTGTTGGGTCCCTATAATACTAGTGATTACCCCATTACTATTGTAGTTATACCCCATATTTATATTTTTGTGCCCCTATTACCTCCATATTGTTATTTCTGTGCCCCATAGAATCCCTCTATTGTTATTTTTGTGGCTTTATATTATTATTGTTAGGTCGGCTGGATTATATTGTGACTCCTTAGACTCCTATATATAGAAAGGAAGTTTTGTCATTTGTATCATCCAAGAATTGTTCATTTATGTAATGTAAAGGAGGTTTCCCCCTCGAAGAGGCTGAATTCTAAGGCGTGGATTTATCTTTTCTATCTTTTCTTGAGCTGGTTTCATAACATTTGGTATCAGAGCTTTGGATTCTAGGGTTTCGCTACTCCAAACAGGTCATCGTGGCATTTTCGCTATAACTTTTTTTCTGTGACGTTTCAGAAGTCGCAAAAAAAACCCATTTGAGAAGAATTGACGCTGAACCTTGGATCCTAATTTCAGAGATTTTCGCGCGATATTTGCGGAGATATGATCTGAGGAAGTTGGCCTTTTTGCAGACTCCTGAATTACATTCAAAACAGGTGACCTGGGGAAAATCGTCATAACTCTCTCTCTGAGGATCGGATTGAAATTTCGTAAAAAGGTACAGAAATAGGACGGACTTTAGTTTCTTGTATGTGTGTTTCAGATTCAAAGGTTGAAACAGTGACTCGTGGCACGTCGTACAAGTTCGCTCTACTGAACTAGTCTAAAAGCAAGTCACTGTGGGAGATTTCACATAACTCTTCCTTGGAGAATCCAATTTGGCTTAGAATTGTGGCATTGGAAAGAGGACGCAGAAGGCTACTGCAGGTAGCAATTTCAGAATTGGATGATCCGAAATTACAGAGATACATCAGATTCAATATCAGGCTTCTATAAAGTGAAAAAAGGTGTGTAGTTTTTTTTTAATTTTTGTGTAAGCTTGGTTTAACGGAATTCAAAGGGCATAGTAAAACATTATTATCGGTAACTGATGCCCCGAGGAAAGAAAATGCAAACACCTAGTAAGGAACCTGAAAGCTCTAGCATGACTCATGAAGAAGAGGAAGAAATGCTACATGATATATCAAAATTACAAGAACAAGTGCAACAAATGTCACGCTCACAAAAGCTAACAGAAGCTAAGATAAGTGGCGTGGAATCTAAGATAAATGGCGTGGAATCTAAGGTAAATGGTGTGGAATCTAAGATAAAGGGCATGGAAGCTAAGATGGATGGCATGGAAGCTAAGGTGAATGGCATGGACGCTAAAATTGATGGCATGGATGATAAGATGGATGAATTGAAGAAGTTGCTACAAGAAAGGGTCACTAATGGTGAAAAGGTAGTAAAGGAAACTCATGATGAGAATAAAAGAAATGTTAATCATGATTCCATAGACTCTAATGTTGGATCGAAGACTCACCATGTTCCAAAAATCGATATGAGGAAGTTTGATGGCAAGGATCCCGCCACATGGATATTACAGATGGAGCAATTCTTCGATCTCAATAATGTGCAAAACACACAAAAGGTACGTATGGCAACTTTATATTTGGAACCAAATCAGTTTGTATGGTATCAATGGCTTTGTTCTCGTAAACAATTTATCACTTGGGCAATTTTTACGGAAGAATTGATAGCACATTATGAGGATACAAAAAGCAACACTTTTTTTAGCCAATTGATAAGTCTCAAACAAAAGGGTTCAATAATGGAGCACATTGAGGAGTTCCAAAAATTGAACATAAGGGTAAAAGATATTCCAGAGGAGCATAGGATTGATGTGTTCATAGGGTCTTTAAAGGATAATATCCAACATGATGTGCGCCTTTGGGAACCTGATTCATTAGAGAAGGCATTCAGGTTAGCAAGAAAAATGGAAAGCAAAATTATGGCAACTAGGAAGCATACCGTTCACAACTATAAAGACGGAAGTGTTGTTGCCCATAGTCTTCCACAACCTACAAGGTTGACACCACAACAATTGGAAGAAAAAAGAGCAAAAGGGCTTTGTTACAATTGTGATAGCAAATACACAAAAGGTCATAAGTGTGCTGAGAAGAAATTATTCTACATAGATTGTGAAGAGGAAGAAGAAAAGGAGCAAGAAAGGTCAAAAGAAGAGGATATGTTCCAGGAACAAAGCCTAGATGAAGAACAAATAAATCCGACCATATCTTGTAATGCATTGGCGGGAATTACCACTCCTCAAACCATCAAGATAGAAGGACAAATCAAGAAGAAAAAGGTAATAGTGTTGATTGATTCAGGAAGCACCCACAATTTTATTCATTGTAGGGTAGCAAAAGAATTGAATTGCTTCCTATATCCAGCACCAGAGTGTCAAGTGATGATTGCAAATGGAGGAACAATAAATTGTTCTGGAAAGTGCCATAATATCAAGCTATCCATGGGAGAATATGTATTGACTAGCCCAATGCTTTCCATTCCAATGGGAGGTGCTGATGTTGTACTAGGAGTCCAATGGCTACAATCCTTGGGTACAATAGCTTTTAATTTTCAAGAACTTTTCATCAAATTTTCTGTGGAAGGAAAGGAAGTTGAATTAAGGGGTATTGCAGGGAAACCAGGAAAGATAATCAGCTCTAATGGCATGACAAAGCTTCTAAAAAAGGAGCAAAGAGGTGTAATTGCACAATTATGTTCGCTAGATGTTTCCACATTGGAATCATCTATTTCTCCAGATCTCCAAAAAGTCATGGACAATCATTCCAAGGTATTTGAGACTCCCAAAGGTCTCCCACCTATGCGTGATCATGATCATGCTATTCATCTGATTCCAGGAAGTGTTCCTCCAAACATCAGGCCGTACAGATATCCATATGTCCAAAAATGTGAAATTGAACGTATGGTTGCAGAAATGCTAGAGGCTGGTATAATTCAACCGAGTCAAAGTTCTTTCTCAGCTCCAGTAGTATTGGTGCACAAGAAGGATGGATCATGGCGCATGTGTCCAGATTATAGGGAGCTCAACAAGCTCACTATTAAAGATAAGTTCCCCATTCCTGTTATTGATGAATTACTGGATGAATTGCATGGATCAATTTACTTCACCAAGTTGGATCTTCGTTCGGGATATCATCAAATCAGAATGAAGATTGAAGACATTCCGAAAACAACATTTAGAACTCATGAGGGTCATTATGAATTTTTGGTCATGCCTTTTGGCCTTACCAATGCACCTTCAACATTTCAAGGTTTGATGAATTCAATTTTCAAACCATTCCTTAGAAAATTTGTGTTAGTATTTTTTGATGATATACTAATCTACAGCAAGTCTTGGAAGGATCATGTTGAACATGTTGACAGGGTGCTACAACTATTGGAGGAGAAACAATTATATGCAAAAAGATCCAAATGTTTCTTTGGAGTCCAGGAGGTGGAATATTTGGGTCATATTGTATCTCATGAAGGAGTTAAGGTAGACCCTAGCAAAATTAAAGCCATTAAGGAATGGAAAATCCCCACATCCATAAAGCATCTGCGAGGATTTCTTGGGTTGACAGGGTATTATCGCAAGTTTGTTAAGAATTATGGGAGAATAGCAGCACCTCTAACAACATTATTGAAGAAAGATTCATTTTCATGGACTTCGGAAGCAACAAAGGCCTTTGAACATCTTAAAGAGGCAATGTGCCAAGCACCGGTCTTAGCTACACCGGACTTCACAAAAACCTTTATTGTGGAATGTGATGCTTCAGGAAATGGAATTGGTGCTGTTCTAATGCAAGATGAAAGACCCATTGCTTTTGAAAGTCGTCCAATCAAGGGAAAGTTTTTAAACAAAGCTATTTATGAGAAGGAAATGTTGGCAATACTCCATGCACTTAAAAAATGGCGACCCTACCTAATGGGAAGACACTTCAAGGTAAAAACGGATCATGATAGCCTTAAATACTTTTTAGAACAAAGATTATCCTCTGAAGAGCAACAAAAGTGGGTCACAAAGATGTTGGGTTATGACTTTGAAATCATCTACAAAAAAGGGAAGCAAAATGTGGTGGCAGATGCACTCTCAAGAAAGGATGAGGATGTGGAAGCATTGTTGTGTGCCATTTCTATTATCCAACCAGATTGGATAAACGAAGCAAGGGAGGAATGGAAGAACGATGAAGAAGTGTGGGCACTTATTCAAAAGCTACAACAAGATTCCAGTACTTCTGATACATTTAGCTGGCAAAATGATTCGTTATGGTACAAAGATCGCTTATACCTCTGTAAGAATTCCCAGCTAAAACAAAAGATTCTTATGGAATTGCACACTTCTCCCTTAGGAGGGCACTCAGGATTTTTAAAAACTTACCACAGGGTTAAGAAGGAATTTTTTTGGGATGGCCTTAAATCAGATATTCAAAAGTTTGTGGCGGAATGTTTGGTTTGCCAACAAAATAAAGTTGAAACAATTAAGACACCAGGTCTATTACAACCTTTATCCATTCCAAGCCAACGTTGGGAGGAGGTTTCAATGGATTTTATCACAGGTTTACCCAAGTCTGAGGGAAAGAGTGTCATCATGGTGGTAGTTGACAGACTTACCAAGTATGCACACTTTTGTGCATTATCACATCCATTTAAAGCCAGTACAGTTTCTACTGCATTTATGGAAACAGTTCAAAAGCTACATGGAAACCCAAAGATTATTGTAAGTGACAGAGATCCCATTTTCACTGGAAATTTTTGGAAAAAATTATTTTCTTGTCTTGGTACTCAGTTAGCTCATAGCTCATCTTATCATCCTCAATCTGATGGGCAAACTGAGATAGTAAACAAATGTTTGGAAGGATATCTTCGTTGCTTTGTATCTGATAAACAGACACAATGGGTCAAATGGTTGCCTCTAGCTGAATGGTGGTATAACACTTCCTTCCATACAGCAACAAAAATGACCCCATTTATGGCACTTTATGGGTATCAACCACCATCCATCACATCATATTTAAGAGAAAATTCTAAGGTTCAGGCAGTGGAACATCACATCGAACATCAACAACAAGTCCTCCAACTCTTAAAGGATAACCTCGTGTTGGCACAAAATAGAATGAAACAACAGGCAGATCAACATCGCAGTGAAAGAAGTTTTGATGTAGGTGATTGGGTATTCCTACGGCTACAACCATATAAGCAAATGTCCCTAAAGCAAGCTAAGAAGGATAATAAATTATCACCAAAGTATTATGGTCCGTACAAGGTGTTGGAAAAGATTGGTACTATGGCATACAAATTGGAGCTTCCTGCAGCTTCTCGATTGCACCCAGTTTTCCATGTTTCATGTTTAAAGAAGGTTATAGGTGACAAGCTCCCAATTCAAACAATATTGCCAGAACTTGACGAGGAAGGAAAAATTATATTGGAACCGGAAGCAATCACAGAAACAAGAACTCGACAGCTACGAAATCGATCAATTTCAGAGTATCTTATCAAGTGGAAGAACTTATCCGCTGAAGATTCCACATGGGAGGATGAGAATTTTATGCAGAAGTATCCAGAACTGCTCAAGCGTTGAGGACAACACTTTTTTGAAGGAGAGGGGCATGTTGGGTCCCTATAATACTAGTGATTACCCCATTACTATTGTAGTTATACCCCCTATTTATATTGTTGTGCCCCTATTACCCCCATATTGTTATTTCTGTGCCCCATAGAATCCCTCTATTGTTATTTTTGTGGCTTTATATTATTATTGTTAGGTCGGCTGGATTATATTGTGACTCCTTAGACTCCTATATATAGAAAGGAGGTTTTGTCATTTGTATCATCCAAGAATTGTTCATTTATGTAATGTAAAGGAGGTTGCCCCCTCGAAGAGGCTGAATTCTAAGGCGTGAATTTATCTTTTCTATCTTTTCTTGAGCTGGTTTCATCACAAAAGTTTAAATATTAATGTAATCATGAAATAAAATTATATCAAAATAAATAAGCCACATAATTTTGAAAAAAAATGTATTTATAGTTACATGTATTTATTGTGGCAAGTTTAAATGCATGATAGAGATGAAAGACCAAAATTGTATGTTTTAACTCTTTACAATTAATTGCTGCAAACAATTTCTTAATAAAATAGAAAAGATACAATTGATAACGCACATAAACACAGATTTTATTTTGAAAATAAAAAACTAAAAAAATTAACAAATTTTTTTTAATATAAATTTTCTTATACAATATTACAATACAATATATATCCAACACATCTATGGATCACAAATCCATTTAAACTAGATTAATTTTTAACAAAAAAAAACTATAAAAAACAACCACAAAATATATAAAAAACACTACCCACCTTTTAAAAAAAATGCTACCATGAGATCCCAATAATAAAAAAAAAAAAAAAAGGAAAGGAAAGGAAACAACCCCGCACATCTTACCTTTTAAAATACACACACAATAATCATATAAAAAATAATAACACATACCAATAAAATTTAAATACTACAAACTCCACTGCATCTAAAAGAAAAACTAATTACTGAAATTCCCGAGCTTAACATATTGTGGATGTCCTTCCCAAAATTATTATCAAATTATCAAATGATAAGAGGCATCTTCCACCAACTTTGTATATAACAATTTATATTGTTTACATACGCATGCCCCTCAGTGGTCTTTAGCAATGCCTTATTATCCTTTGGCCTTTCTATTGGTATGGGTTAATGTAGTAATATTGATTATGAGATGGATTTTTGAGTCTTATAACTAAAAGCCAAAACTGAAATCTTTGTTAAGTTATTCATTAATTAAAAGAAAATAAGACTTAAAAGTTCTTACATATAGATATGAATTTTTAATAAATTTAAACGAATTATTTAAATATTTATTATAATTAATTTAATTGTTTTAATATTTGACTTATTATAATTATACAATTTAGAATTTAAAAATAACTTAACTAAAATATTCTCTAATTTTAATATAAAAAAATAAAGATAGAACACAAACTCATTTATATATTAATACATATTTTTATCTAAAAATAAGTAGCTATTGTTTTTAATTGTATTTTAGAGGAATTCAACAATTAGTCTCACAAGTAGTTGATGATGATGATGATGGACATCCACTGAGACCAAACTTTGGTCTATCGGACCTAAAGAAACGAATGATTTAGTTTGATTTAAGATTTTATTCCTCTGCTTAAAAAGCTTGGAGAGAAGCCTTCCGAACTCACTGTAATTTTGACATCGTAAAAGGCTAGGAAGGTCAGCATTGCAACAGAGATTTTGAAACTGAGATCTAATGTGGTTGTACGCGGGACACTCTAAGAGGAAGTGATTTTCATCCTCGATGTTTGTATTTTCACAGAGATGGCAAAACCTTTCCATCCATGGTGTTTTAAGAACTGTCCAATGACTCGTTTCACTATGGAGCTCATGAGAGTTCGTTCTAATCTTGGCTATATTAATTTTCTTCTTTGAGCTAGTTAAAACAGAGAGATAATTTTGATGTTCTAGGGTGGGGTTGATGACTTCCTTATAATATCTTACTTTTCTTTTAGCTGTTAAATCTTTCTTACACCACATTTTTTCTTTGAACTTAGAAGTAACAATATTTTTAATGTTATTAATGTTTTGCAATGCAACATTCTCGTCGATCTCCCAATGGTTTAACCAGGCCCTGGTGTCTTTATACCAGCCTTGCTTGAGCCTTAGGTGGTTTTGGCTGGAATTTAAAGCTAGTTTAGGAAGTCTATGGTCTCCTATGTTATTGAGTTTGTGCTTGTACAACAGAAGCCTAGTCATAACTAGGCTCTTGATAGGGGAAAGACCCACTTCTATAAGGATAATAGGATAGGGTGTGTTTCTTTTAATTTTGAGGTTATATGTTATAAAACACTTCTGGATTTGCTCAATCTTTTTCGAGGATTCTCTAGAGATGCTACAACCCCAAACCTCACATCCATGTAAGATAACCAGAGTGATTAAAGTAACTTCTTTCTATCCCACATTACGAGGTTTGTCATTTTACAATTACTTTGAAGACTAGAATAAGCTTTCCACCCCCCATTAATCCTTTTCTCAATGCTAGAGTTCCAATTGAGCTTGTGATGAATATCAATTGCTAGGTACTTGTAGGAAGACACTTCCTCCAAGTTACTATTGTCATACATAAAATTAGCATAAGTGTCCTTCTTGGATTTGATAATCATAACTTTTGTTTTGTCAGTATTAACAATCATACCCATGGTAGAGTAAAAATCCTTAAGAAGCCTAAGGTGCTTATCAAGGTCAGATGGGCACCTTGCGAGAAGAATGATATCATCAATGTAGAGAAGAAGGATGATGACTATCCTAGCTAAGATCGTGCCAGCACATCCTGCTTCCTCTAAACAACCTTCTAGCTTGTCGATGTAAATGCCAAATAGGGTAGGGGAGAGGGAGCAACCTTGTTTAACTCCAATATTACACTTAATATCTTTCGACCACCCCTCCTTGCTCTTTAACTTGGCAATTACATTCTTGTATAACCTTATAGCAGCAACTCTCAACTCAAAAGGAACCTTTATGTTATAGACATTTTTGTGCCTTACAACTCTAAGCATGAAATGTCCATAAACCAAGGGATCCTAAGTCCCTAAAAGTGTTGTTCCTACCCCTAGAGGAACAAGGTCAACCAATTACATCTTCTCCCAGAAGTTCTCCACCAGAAACTACTCAGAATCAGTCAAATCAGGATCATTTCAGCTGCTCCACTAGCTAGCTGCGTTGCATAGAACCCAAGTACACTAGCTAGGTGCGTTGCAACACACCTAAATGCACTACCAGGGTGCGCTGAGCGGGAAATGACAAATGGCAGTGTCATTCCACGAGGTGGACAGACAATGGAAGCTTCCAGAATCTTTCCCAATGACACTTGCCTCACTGACTTCGACGAAGGATGAGTAAGAGGCTCTCAGTCTCCAAGTGGAAGCAAGAACTGACAGAGAGAAGCCACTAGTCAAATCATAAGCTAACTCATCCTCTTTGCATACATCTATATATGGATCCCTCATCCCAGAGATCCAGAGGCTGGAATTTTGTACATTGCAGAGAATTGCTGCTGGTTTTGAGATAGAGATCAGTGTATTGGGTGATTTATGCTTTGTTGGAGGTGAAGAGGGGATTCCTTTGCTGGGGGGTTGATGCTGGATCAGAAATCATCGGTTGTAACTCCTCCTGGACCTTCTTGTTATATCAATAAAACTATTTGAGTTTTTCCTACATGCTTGTGTATCAATGATGTTTTGTTATATTTGCATGTTTAGCTTAAATCTGATCCTAAGCTATTTATGAATATAAATCCATGTCTTTGTGTAGTTTTCTTCTTCTGTGATCTTGCAGGAACTTGGTGAAGCTGGGCAAGTAAGGGAGCAGGTAGCTGGAAGCTGTCAAAGAGGAGAGAGATTGGATCAAAGGACTAGCGCAAGACACAGGTTGGTTCATCCTATTCCTCTTCGTTTATAGTTCATAAAGAAGAATACGAAAATAGTTTTCTCTGTTTGTTTCTAAGGTACTGTCACACCTTAGTGGGATAGGGGCGTTCTGAGTAGACACTTTTCCCGTTAACAAAATGGCGACTCCGCTGGGGAGAGTGTCTAGTTAGTTTGTTTATGTTTCTCTTGTTGTTTGTTTCATAAACACAGAAGTAGCAATCGAACTGCATTTGCCATTATCAAATGCAAAGTAGACACCTGCTACTTCAATCCATTCACTGTATTTGTTTATGATTTGAGCAGCTGATTCACAAATGATCTGATTACCCTTTGTGATAGCTCTTAGACCTCCTTTAAATCCACCCTTTGATTGTGCATTACTGATTGCTTTTACTCGGCCAAAATCCATAGATTAAACTGCAAACCGTGACCCAAAACTCGGATAGAATTCTCGTTTCTGCCCCAGCGCAGGCTCTGTGAAGAGATTCTGCATTTCAACGCAGTTCCCGAGAGGGCTACCTGCGTTGCAATCCAGTTTCTCTGTGTAACAGGTGCGTTGATCAGCTTAGCCCTGTGCAGCTGAGGTTCTTTGCTTCATTTTTTCAGTTTTGTCTCTGATTTTGCAGCCTGTGATCAGTGTGTGTCTATTTAAAAACCCCTTTTCTTTGCCTTAATTCCGCCTCCTTTGTACAAAAAGACTGTAGATTTTCTTTGTGTGTTTGTTACATCATTTACAGTTTTCCATTGAAAAAGTAGAATAGTCATACTGTTGTCCTTGGATTTAGATCTATCGTAAGTGTCGATTTTGATCTTAGGAGAAAGTTTATTTGCTGTTGACAGTCGATTATGCTTTTACTTTTGCCTCTGGTTTGAATTTGTCACTTTCTAGTGTCGAAACGAGTGTTTATTTCAAAATCATAAAGTGTCGTAATCTTCTCTACCTTTTGATTTCGAAAAGAAGCTTGTTTGTGTTTGTCGCTTGAAAGCAAATTCAGATTTGTACATCAACTTTCTTTTTAGGCATCAATATTAAGAAAGTGAAAACAAATACATGCATATGTGCATTTGCATATTGATATTCTGTTTGGCTTGATTTAGGAAAAGTGCATCTACAGTGTGCTCTTTGCTCTTAGAGAAAAGATTGTGTCTTTCTTTTCCCCTTGTAGCTAGGATTTTCATTGCTGAAAAGAGATAAAAGTTTGCTTATCATCTTTAGATTGCATTTTAGGAATTACATCTACATCTCGTGGTGATCCCAAAAGGCAAACTTCTAAGAAAGATCAACTTAAAATAAATTGAATGAATCTAACAACGCTTTGGAACTTAACGCACAACATTTAGAGGTCTAGGCTAGAGACGTATTCCGGCGTCGTAAAGCCTGGTAACTGTTGTCCTCACTGATGGTTGGGTGATTCCTCCACTTTGAGACGATAAGTGCCAGTACGGACTTTTGCTCCCACGTACCGTCGAGTATATATTGGGAGACCCCTATAGGCTTAAAACCTTTTATCCATAGGAAGCCGTGTCGGCCGCCCTACTGATCGCAATGCACCGAATACAGCATTCGGGAAGATTGACTGCCGTACCGTAAAAAGTATTATGCAGTTTTGCGATTGGTTTGGTACTCCCTCTACCTAGATCTCCAGAGCAGTCCCTTTCGTTCCTTTTCAGACTCCTTAACGGAAAAGGTCCATCTGAGCACTTGTCACTTCAGGCTCATTAAAAATCGAAGGAGACTAGAGTCATCTTTTGTTTTTTCTTGACTCTTTAAAATTGAAAAAAACAAGTTGTGTCAAAGCGTCTTAAAATTTATTTTAAACAGAATATTCACCCCCTTTTCCTACGTTGATCTTAGGTTGAGAAAATGGAGTCTACCAACCAAGGAATTCCCCTTGGTGGAAATCCTAGTCCCTTCTCCTCTTGGGGAGATGTTGGTGCACCCCATATGGCCACATTGTCGCTTCCAGGACTGAAAATTGACTTGCCAGTATGGCTCTTCTCAACCAATGCCGTTCAGAACACCACTATTCCTGAACAATCGAATCAGCAATTAGACGAGTCCAGAGTTGCCCACCAACCTTCTACTTCCTCTAATTCTTTCTCTCCTCCTTCCTCTTCAC
The DNA here is from genome assembly GCA_031772625.1 of Pinus tabuliformis. Classification (NCBI taxonomy): domain Eukaryota; kingdom Viridiplantae; phylum Streptophyta; class Pinopsida; order Pinales; family Pinaceae; genus Pinus; species Pinus tabuliformis. The sequence continues at coordinate 1,853,261,481 of CM062817.1, read as the reverse complement.
TTGATGGGGCTGGCAAAGCCAAAAGTCAAGTTCCTAAGGAGAAGAAGGAGAAGAAGAAGAAAGAGAAGAAGAAGAAGGAGCCAAAGGCGAATGGGGGAAAACGATTGTCGTCTAACGAAAATCCACACACTGCACCGACCAGGCCTAAATTGCCATGTGTCATTTGTAAAGGAGACCACTTTCACAGAGATTGTCCTTGCATCCCTCGGATACTAAGGGACTGGTCTCCTCGTTTGCACAATCCGGTGTCATCAACCTCTGATGATCATGTTGAAAGCACACCATCAACTAGCGAAAGTGAAGCCCCAGGACAAAAAGGGAAAGCTAGATTTCCCTGTAAACTGTGCGAAGGCAATCATGCTATCCACCGTTGTCCCTTCTTAGACAAAGCGAAAAGAGTTTTGGATGATCGTCCGGTTTCACCGTTACGACTTCCTCCTGGATATAAAAAACTCTTGCCGAGTCCGTCTCTAGTTGAGAATCCAGCTGGCCCGCTCAAGTGGTCGGCTGAAGCGCCTATCATCGAAGATAAACCATCTGAATCCATACCAGACGAAAGTCAAAAGGTCAAGGCGGCAGTTGACCCGGTCTTGCCTTCAGAGGTTTTATCTTCGGCCGATACAGTCACTGAAGAGAACAAGGATGACACCGTCCAAATTCTCTTTATCAACAAAGACTCCGACGAACATGGGGGCAATCTACCCGTTCCCTTACCGCAGGAGGGAATTTCGTCAGAGCCATACCCGGCCGTCTACTCGGTCCCACCTCCAAGCAACCTAGTTGTCTCCTTCGATTGGAATCAACTAGGCAGACTCCGTTTACCAGCAAGCATACCATTTCGAATTATCGTTCAAATATATAGAATGATCATGGCTGGTACCATCATAGATGAGGGGGCTTCTGTGAGTATCCTTTCCTCTATTGCTTGGAAAGCGCTTGGTTCGCCATCGCTGTTGCCTGAGATGAGAAATCTGACAGGTTTTGATAAAGGAACTAGTCGACCTTTAGGGATCCTTCCCAATGTGCCCATAACATTGAGAGGGAAGACAGTTCAAATGAACGTAATGGTAGTTCAAGGACCCTTGGATTATAACCTACTCCTTGGATGAGACTATATTTATTGCATGGGAGCCATCGTCTCCTCACTCTTTAGAGTAATGTGTTTTCCGCACGAAAGAAGAGTGGTCAAGCTCGTGGACCAGCTTTCATTTCCCGGATCACGCATAACAAATAGTCATATACCATCCCTAAATGGTCTCTTCACGCAAGAAATGTCTCGATCCCAAGTCCGTCCTCCTGATAAGCGCGAGTAATTCGGAGGGATATGACTGAAACCCAGGGGGCATGCGTCCTGGTCTGCTTCGGCAGGAAAACTTCGGGTATAAGGTAGGTTTCCGCGGGAGAATATGACTAGTCTGTACCCCGTTCGTGATTGGAAGAGGGGTTATTCTAGGATAAGATTCTCTTATCAAAGTTATGTGAGTTGATAGAACTGAGTCACTCGCCTTTGTTTGCACCGCCGAAGAAGTGTTTTGTTTGCACCGCGAATCGAGCAATCTTTGGGTAACCTGTAAGAGGTAGGCCTCTCCCGGTAAAACAAATGTTTTATTGGACTAAAGAAGGGGTAACCTTGAAACCATACTTTATACCTGGGGGCATGCAAACCTTTTGGAGTGCAAGCGAGGGGCGGCTATTTATTTTTTAAATTTTTAGGACCTCTAACCCTTTAAACTCGTACGATTAGTCGTCACCTAACTTGCATAAAGAAAGGATGTCGGGCAAAAATCTAAAAGTTGCCGTTTTATATGAGACATTCTTATCATATGACTGGATTAATCGAGCAGTTTTAGCACATAGTTCAAGCTCGTTAAAAAATAAACATAAGACATGAGCAAATGTTTCCACTCGCGTTTAAGCTCGTTAAAAAATGAACTATTCCCCGGTAAATAACCACTGTGAATGAAGCATTTCAGCCATTAAAGCCTTGGTCGTGTTTGCACCGTCACCTCCACTTTTCCATTGGCCGATCATTCACCTCCATTTGATTGTTTACCCTTTTTGAGGAACAGCTGCGAAGAGTGATTTCACTAGCCATCCTTGTGACACTGCCGTGATTGGAAAATTCCAACCCTTACCTGGAATCAGCTGCTACCCATTTTATCACTCGTTCCTCAAAAGACGAGTCTTCTTTAAGCTCTTTTCAACTGACTCGTAAAATATGAAAAGATTGCCGAGTTTTGGCCTTCCAGCTCGTTAAAGCGACCATAAGTGCTATCCCTCCTCTATATTTCAATCTTTTTGGACCTGAGGGATTATTGCACAAAAAGATCGAGCGCTTGTTTTGTTCGGCTCGTTAAAACTATCGAAAATTCATCCCTTCTGTATTGTTTTATACTTTTTCAGACTTAAGGGATTAGATGACGAAAAAGGAATTTCGGAGTTACCTTTACGTACCTTTTCAGACTCTCTAAAAATGAAAAGGACCGAGTTATCTCTGTCGTTAAACTCGTTAAAAAGATTAATAGCGACAAACTTGTCTTTAGACGAGAACGAGTTTCACTATTGCTAGGCTCGTTAAAACATAGCGATGGGTTTGCCCGAAGGGAAAATTATAGAACAAGCATATGTTATCCTCCTCAATCTTGACAAAAATAAAGAGGTACTAGTCAGCAATGACTGGGGAAAAATTGGGAAGAAACTCAAAGAATCTTTATTGGTAGCAAGTCGCTCTTGAACATGACACTTCCACTCCGTGCCTAAGTCGGGTTGGGTTGTTTCATTCACCGGTCACATCGCCATGGTCACGCCATACCATCCACATTTGGGGTAAATGCTACCAATCCATCACATAAGTGTCACCGACATGTTCAAGAGAAGTCATCCAGAGAAGTCATCTGTGTCCCATCCACTACCATACATTACACTTCATTCTTTCATGACCGCCATCCTGAACCATATATCATCAGATCGTTTTCACCTCCATCAAAATCATTTGCTCCGTTCCGTGTCATTGATGTGGGATTCATCAAGGCCCTCCATTGACGGATCGCTTCTTGTCGACATCAACTCATTATCCAAGAAGTTGATCTAGGAACACCCCATTCAGTACTTTGAAGCTTGCATGCCTCAATGGCAAGTTTCTCACTTCCGGCGATAGGTATACATCAATGACCTTCGACCGAAAGATTTTGCGTGGTGTTCGATACCAAGTCCTTTATTCACACCACGTGAATTGTACTGCAGTACCTTGAGGGTCATCATCATTATCGGTGATTCCTCTCGCGCTTGTTAACAATTTACATCATCAACTGGTAATCAAGCGATGTCTTTCCATGTTCGACTTCAAAACATTTCTCACATGGATCGACTTTTACTTCTAGTGAAGATCGGACGAGATTGAAGACCCCGGATCTAGTTTCATCCATCCGGGCTACGATATATATTCAGGGAAAATAAAGACATTGACATGTACAGCATTGCAGCACAGATAATCATCCTACCAAAAGGATGATGACTTCATCAGAATCATCAGTCTACCATCAGACGATTGTCTGTCCTATGTACATAAAAATGAATTTATAAAGCTGAGCATGGGAATGCCCGCCTCAGCTAGATCATGAAAATAGTATGAAGATAATGTATTGTATTGTATCTTATTACAGGTCTCCTCCCAACATTGAAAGAACTTCGGATCCTCCTAATAAAGCATTTCACCCGATAAACGGCCTCATACTTTAGGGGGCAACTGTTATAGACATTTTTGTGCCTTACAGCTCTAAGCATGAAATGTCCATAAACCAAGGGATCCTAAGTCCCTAAAAGTGTTGTTCCTACCCCTAGAGGAACAAGGTCAACCAATTACAGCTTCTCCCAGAAGTTCTCCACCAGAAACTGCTCAGAATCAGTCAAATCAGGATCATTTCAGCTGCTCCACTAGCTAGCTGCGTTGCATAGCACCCAAGTACACTAGCTAGGTGTGTTGCAACACACCTAAATGCACTACCAGGGTGCGCTGAGTGGGAAATGACAAATGGCAATGTCATTCCGTGAGGTGGACAGACAATGGAAGCTTCCAGAATCTTCCCCAATGACACTTGCCTCACTGACTTCGACCAAGGATGAGTAAGAGGCTCTCAGTCTCCAAGTGGAAGCAAGAACTGACAGAGAGAAGCCACTAGTCAAATCATAAGCTGACTCATCCTCTTTGCATACATCTATATATGGATCCCTCATCCCAGAGATCCAGAGGCTGGAATTTTGTACATTGCAGAGAATTGTTGTTGGTTTTGAGATAGAGATCAGTGTATTGGGTGATTTATGCTTTGTTGGACGTGAAGAGGGGATTCCTTTGCTAGGGGGTTGATGCTGGATTAGGAATCATTGGTTGTAACTCCTCCTGGACCTTCTTGTTATATCAATAAAACTATTTGAGTTTTTCGTACATGCTTGTGTATCAATGATGTTTTGTTATATTTGCATGTTTAGCTTAAATCTGATCCTAAGCTATTTATGAATATAAATCCATGTCTTTGTGTAGTTTTCTTCTTCTGTGATCTTGCAGGAACTTGTTGAAGCTGGGCAAGTAAGGGAGCAGGTAGCTGGAAGCTGTCAAAGAGGAGAGAGATTGGATCAAAGGACTAGCGCAAGACACAGGTTGGTTCATCCTATTCCTCTTCGTTTATAGTTCATAAAGAAGAATACGAAAATAGTTTTCTCTGTTTGTTTCTAAGGTACTGTCACACCTTAGTGGGATAGGGGCGTTCTGAGTAGACACTTTTCCCGTTAACACTTTAGCTCTTCTAATCTATTCCATAGGTTGTTTCTAGGAACCGTATCAAAAGCCTTTATAAAGTCCACAAAGCAACATAAAATATTGGATTTATCATTGCGACATTCCTCCACAATGATCCTAAACGTAACGAGGTGGTCTATTGTTGAGTGCTGCCTTCTAAAATCCACTTGGCCTTTAGCCCGCTTACCTTCACTTTCAAGCCATATGCTCAACTTATTTTTCAAAATAATACCATATAGCTTGGCTAGGAGAGGGCTAATCATAATTGTCCGATAATTAGAGGGGTTATTTGTATCCCCACTTTTAAAAATAGGGATAATGAGGCTTTGAGTCCATGGTTTAGGGAACCCTTGCTTGATCTCTTGATTTAAAAGCTTTTGGATGTGGGGGATGAGGACAAGACGTCCAATTTTTATGATTTCTGCCTGGTAACCTTCAATGTCCTTAGCTTTCCCATTAGCCAAACAATTAATCCCAAAATCAATGTCTTCTAATGAGAAAACTTCTTTTGTAGTGAGTAGGGTTTCAAAATTATCCATGACATTTAGAGATTCATAAAGCTTTTTAAGATGAGAATTACAATTGTGTAAAGCAATTTTATTATTATCTTTAGTTTTCCTAGTTAGAATTTGCCTCTAGAATTTCTTAGGAGCTACCTTAGAGAGGTGTAATATATTCTCTTGTCTTTTACGAATATACTGCCTTTTTTTCCTTTTAGTTAGGGCTTTGTATATTTTCATCTTGTTAAGTTTAAGAGATTCATCAATAGCTTCCTTAATTTCTCTCCTCGCACTTTTACAATCTTTGTCATACCATGGGTTGGTTTTGCTATTTCTTTTATTACTTGAAACTTCAATTGAGAACTTGTTAATAGAATATGAGAGGGTTGTAGTAAAATTATGATAGAGTTCTTCTATGTTGTCTATGCTAGATAAAGGAATCAAAATAGTTTTTAATTCATTTAGAAAGAGATATTTTTTATTTCTATCAAAGATTAAGTTATTTTGGCTATAAGTATTATCTTTTATGGGATCTCTATTCATGACAAAATTGAGTTATAAGTAAAGGCCTATGATCAAAGTCAGGCTCGTGGTCATTTAAGATGTCAAAATTTATTATTTCGTTGTATAAAGGGAGATTAGAGATAACATAGTCTACCACGCTGCTACTAAGCCCATGGATGTAGGTCATTTCGCTAGAATTGGGCCACTTCTTTAGACCGTTGAAAATTATGAGATCCTGAGCACTACAGAGCTTGGCTAGCTAGAGGAAGATCTTCATCTAACCCAAACAAATTCTCCCCGTGGTCTTCAGAGCTCCTTTTGTACCGGCTAGCTAGAGGAAGATCTTCATCTAACCAAAGAGGATTAGGGTTGGAATGATTGCTTAGAAGGATAGCTTGGTTGCTTGAAGTTTGAGCATTAAAGTCACCCATTAAAAGGATATTACCTTCATTCCTTAGGCTAGAAATATCATTCTCTAAACCATTGTAAGGACTATTTTTATCTACATTCTTTTTCTTATAGAAGTTAGAATTGATGAGGGGGAAGTAACAGATTGCTATGTATGTCTTTTTATCATAAATGTCAGTAATATCTATCCAACTATATTTCTTGTAAGGGTTGTAAGGGAGAGATTTTATTCTTAATGTAACAAGCTATACCCCCTGTTATCACCCCAAGAAACTCTCCTAGGTTGTATCTCAGAGATGCTCGGGAACATTACAAACTCAAAAAATTGTTGGAAATGGGTGAATGGAAGGAATGATGCATATTCAAGCCAGATAACCACTTCTACTATGCTTAACCCCAGACATGGGTGAACACCCCCAGACTACAAGGCTTTAGACCACCAACTACTCACAGTTTGAGGATTAAGTGAACATGGAGAATACTGACCACACCAGTAGATACACAAGACCATGTGATGGTCGGCTGCAACCAGTAAAGAGGTCTGCAAATCTATTTCCTAATGCACAGATAGGATGACAGCTCTCTAGCACTAAGTAAACAGAAACCTACATAACATATTCAATGATACATACTAGATTCTAACACAGAGGTGGGATGAAAGCCTCTCTAATGCTAAACATCAAGAGCACATGAAAAATGTATAACATGCATAGCCTAGAACATAGCAGAAATGGAAAGTGAGAAATTAACAGCAAAAGAAGCTTGTATTATCTGAAAATGAAGACCAGACGCTGCAGGTATCACAATAGTTACAGTCTCTAGAAGTTGAACCTTACATCAAAGCTACAACCATTAACCCTAATTACATCTGTGTTCAGGGTATATATAGAGTTTGATTACAAAGATATTCTATTTTTCTATGCATGGAGGGGTCATAATGGCCCACCAACCACCTTAACTCTCTGATGGAGTCTCTGCTACGATCTGCATGCTTCAATGAATGAACCTGATCTTTTCTAATACTCTGTTGTCCTTCTTGAGCAACTGGAGTGTAATATGGAGCACGCTCCATAACTGATAAATGCTTGATCTGCTCGAGGCATGTCCTCTCCTTCTTTGGCCATCCTTTTTCTTAAATTTGGTTGTTGGGGATGAAATGTGCCAAGTACAGGCGAACATGTTACCTTCGTCCTTTGGATGCACGGGACAGGCTATGGGCGTGGACAAAATGGCGGAGTCATGAGTCTGACGGGAACAGATATCGGCCGTTGGAACGCGCAAATGGATGGTGGAGAGCGCTTGGCGAGAGGAATCGAGCGGAAATAGGAGGCGGATAGACGTGGGTCGTCGGATCGTAGGCGAGCAGATCCAATAGCTAACGGGCGGCTAACATGCACGGGTGATAGCGAGCGGGGATAGGTGGGATGGGCGGTAAGTGGTATTCCCCGCACCACTTAGGAGAATGGGCGGTAAACGTAAAGTGGGGTGCAATCCCATTTATCGCGCGACGCGTGGCATATGGGGCTAGCGAGAAACCACTGTCCCCGCTGGTTAACAAGTGGGCAGCTTGTGCGGTCAAGAAGTGCGAACGTCGTCGGATCATGCGACGGACAGTCAAACAGCGAGGAAAAAAAATGAAGTTTAATGCACGGGGAGAAAAGGCAAAGACCGTTCGATTGATTTAGTGGATGATCAGACATTGGAGATTGTTTTGTGGGGCGCGAACCGTTGGATCATCAGATCTACGATTTCCTTTGATAATTCTTTGGGCCTTATACACATGCCATTTGCTGATTGCGATGAGAAATGAAAGCGCCGAGGTTATATGGTAGGGTCTTATGGAGGTTTAAATTTGCTCTTGGGGACCTGAGGGAAAGCAAGTTTGTACATGGTTTAAAACAAAGATATGGAGGGCTAAGAGAGTATGAGGAAGCTGAAGGAGAGGAAGGTAAATGACTGTTGCGAGCTCCCTTTTTGCATAAAAACATGGCCGAGCTGATATTTGGTCCTCCAAATGTTGAATCATGTAGCAGAGCTAACACCCCCAATGCCTCTACGGGAGGATCACTTGTTCTAGGTAGACCATAGTGTAAATCCATCTATGTTAGGGACCTTAGATTCTTCGTGCTCCCAAGTTTCAACAAGAAAAATAATATCAACATCATTCGAGATCCAACTTAGCTTGGGGCCTTGTTCCATGGAAAGCCCCGACAGTTCTAAGAAAGAATCTAGAGCATGTTGAATTGGTATTTATTATTATCTTTTTGGTTTCTATCTCAAATAGCGGCTTTTCTATTTTCGATTATTGCCCATTTTCCTTCCTTCCTAGCTTCCTTTACCTTTTGAACCTCCTTTCTTAATTTTGCTTGATCTTCTGGAATGATATCTTCATTTATAAATATTCCCGTTCCTTTTAGACTTGAGGTTTTACTAAGTATGTCATACTTATGGTCAATAGAGCTTACCTTTATTATGATCAACCTTCCTTTATTCTTAGTTAGTTTCCCCAACCTTTTTGCTTCTATGAGACACATTGTTTCAATTTGTAATCTGTTATGTAATTCTGTCTGGGCTATGGCTAAAGTATCCTCATCTACCTCCTCTTTCAAACTGAATATTATAAGGTTCAAGGCCCTTTTGTTATTCTCATGGTCTAATTCTATCAATTTTTTCATTACATCTTTAATTGGTTTGATATCTAATTTATTTGCCATACCATTTAGAGTGAGGTGGCTATTAACTTTTTCTTCTAGTTCTGTAATCATGTCCTTCATTTTAAGACTCTCTAAAGTATCATCATCTCCTTGTTGGGATGTTTGGTTCATATCTTGGTTTTGTTTTTCTATAACCTGCAACCTAGTCTCCATTGCCTCCATTTTATTCTTCAATAGTTCTATTTTATTTTCTATTTGTTTTTGGATCTTGTCTTCAAGATATGTGAATCTATTTTCCAGCATGGCTGCTAACTCTTTTTGTAGCTTGACTTCTCTTTCTTCTGTATGTTTCTCTAAAGACTCTATATACTCATAGAGGCTCTGTAGAGTAACTGTGCTAGGTCTACCCTTTGGTATCTTTGTTAGCTGTGGTGAATTATTGTTATACAACAAAATGACCTCCTCATCAACTCAAAGGTGAAAGACAACATGATTGAAGCAAAGACCACAATTGCAAGCCTTGACTCCACACTAACAATGGTTGCACACAGAAAACCTACTTTATAAATCTTTTTACCAAGCCTAAGGGTGCATTAGTGACCCTGCTAACTCAAGTTGTTAGACTAGGGGCAGTGTTAGTGAAAATAAGGGAAGTTCAGTGGGTCAAACCAACAAATTTGCTCATAAATATCTAGATATTTATCCCTAAATTTGTTCAACAAAAGTAAGGAAATTCCCAAAAATCAAACTATTTGGGGAAATTCCAATTTGAAAAAGAAGGCAAATGGGAAAGAGCTGGAAAACAGGGCAAGTTCATTGCTTTTTCCCTAATGAACTCTATGAGGAGCTTGGCAACCCTAACTCGATTGCTACATAAGCAGTGAGAGGGCCATTGTGAAAGGGGTCAGAGCATTTGAAAGGATGGCCTACTATGCTGTTGTGAACTGTCACATACTTGAAGAAGTGAGCTAAAGAAGAGAGAAAAAGAGAAGTGGAAGGGGAAAAGGAAGACTGATACAACATATGCTTGTAATCACTCTTCCGTTATTAATACAGAATTGTAGTTGTGTTCACTACTCCATTGTGTTGGTAACCTTGTTCATTAAGTTGTTCATTCGATACTTGTTTAGATGAGTGGTTTAGTTGTATGCAAATAGATGTTCATTGTGAATTCATATATTAGTTTTCAAGATTGTATGCTATGATTGTGTTTTCCTTTCCTTTGTGTAGGAATTGATTTGGAGTCGGATTTGAAGGAGTTCTTCTTGGCTGCATTGCGATCTCCAAACAAATATAGAAGGAGACTTGAGGTAATCCTCTTTCCATACTTTGTTAATTGATATTTGATAGATGAACATGTGTATAACTTGGTAGCTTGTACAGATAATCTTACAGTCTGTCAAAGGTCCCGGGAAGGCCTTTGAGGGTAGTTTTCATTCTCCATACACCGTGCATTTTACCCCATAACAGAATTGGCGACTCTGTTGGGGACTATACATCTAGTTCTCGGTTTACCCAGACTCTTCTTTGTTCTCTCTTCCTTCTAAGAGCTCCCTATTCTTCAGCAATCCTTTTCCTGATCCACTAAATATCTTGCTGCATCTTACTAGTATACATTCATCTTAGAAACTAATCTTGGAAACCCTCTTTGTGATAGATTTCCCACACTAACGCAAGTTACTAGGCTACACAGAGCTTTATAAAGCACTGTGCCTATCTGCAGGGAGCGTTAGTGACCCTACTAACTCTCTGTAGCCACTGTTACAGAGCGTTAGTCTACCTTTGCCTTGATTTCTAGTAGTATCTGTGGACCAAAAGGGATGGAAAATCTTCTCATGGGCTGAAATAAGATCTGTAACTGTATTATGTCAGCAAAATTGGTGTCCTAGAAATTTATTTTAGGAAAAGGTTTTGGTTTTTCTCTCTTAAAAACATTTTTTTTGAAAGAAAGGCTGATAATTTGTATTCATCCATCTATTTAAATAGTTGTGAGTTGCTTCATTTTGGTTTCAAGTAGTTGTTAGGAAATATTGGAAAATAATCTTTTGGTTATGCATGTGTTCAAAGACTATAGATGCACAGACGAAACTATGAATATGTGAAAGTATGAATATGTAGAATATAGCTTGTATGCATCAAATTGAAATTTCTTTTCAAAACATTGTTTCTGCATGATTTATTGAGTCAAGAGTCTCACCATATTTCATACATCAACACCCCTACCGAAGAAAATCATAAAGTACACATAGAATTTACATTAAAATCAATCAGTTACTCTTTCGAGCAAACCAACATTAGCTAGGCTAGGGTCTTGGGATAAGCATGTGAGTGAACCGCCCAAGGTCAAAAACCAAACTAGTGTCATTAACGAGTGAAAAATTCCTTTTGCAGTCATACTATCGAGACCACTCTAGTAAAAGCAGAGCAAAATAAGAGACAACATCAGACTGTAATTGAAGGTAGCCCACCTTCTCTTACAAATCCTTTGGGCATTTTGTGTATTGGGGGTCCCTTCGGGGATTTCGGAACTGAGTCGGGGACTTACGTACCTGCCCACACAGCATGTTGTCTATGACTATGTCCCCCTCGGTCATGTCTGTGATCTGAGGTATCTCTAGTGGCCAAACTTATATGGACTTACACAAGGTGACTGGGACGAGCTATCCTAGTACCTAACACAGAAGGATCTACTCTGTCTTCAGTTTTTGGGAGGGTGCTCGTCTTCACAAGAGTACTTGGCCCCTCAATCTGAGGTTCAGGCGAATCTCTAGAGTAATTGTAACTGTACATTTGGCCATCCTTCTCTGTTATTCATTGAGATACCGAGTTTCATCTCCGGTGATCGGTGCTCATCAGATGAGCTAATTTCCCTATGTTTGCTGATTGATCCATTTAGTGTATTTTTTATGTTTATTTAGGTACCTGAGTGCTATCATTTGAGACTTTAAAGAATATCATGATAAAATTTATTTGATAAAAATTAATGGTCACCGTGGCTACATCCGGCCCTTGTCGTCACTCCAAACGATTGTTAGGACTTCCTCCACTCATTGTGGAAGATCCGCTAAGTTCCACTGAACTGTATTCCCCATATTCGGGGGATCAGTCTCCTAGATATCACACGGGATTTGTTTGGACAACCAATGATTCAAGTTTGTCAAAGGATTTCTTTACTGAGGGATTTCTTCCCCCTTTAACCCTCTGTTCACGAATCCGTTAGAACCTGTCTTGGCTCCCGTAGTACTTGTACTTCCTGCTTCGATAGTTGGAACATTTCCATCTATCCAGTCGACGACTAACGGGTTGTGGAACTTTAGGGACACTTTTGGTCCTTCACCACTCCCCCAGTTGACAGTCATCACAACACTAGTAATGTGGAATCCCGCTGTCCCGTTTGTCCCAGGTACAACCACTCACATGACACCCTCTATGAGTGGAACCTAACAGATGTCAGGTTCCACCCCTATGGTGCCAAACTGCATACCTTCGAGAAGTGCCACATATAGTGCTCCCTAAAACACTCAATGCGGCACTATGGGCGTGGTTCCCATTTATCAACAACATGGTCGGCCGCCAATGTATAGTTCAAACCCCCAGATTCATATACCTAGGGGGGCTCCCAATATGCACATGTTGGTAGGGAACGTAGCAGTTCCCCCTTTGTTCTTAGGCATGCATGGTTAGTCGCTAATTGACATGAGCATTCCCTCTGTCAATCAAGGCCAAATGGTCAGTATTGTGTCGGGCGGGAATCCACAAGGGGTTCCCAACCAGTCCATGGGGGCATCCTACTCACATACTCAAATGAGTCAAGGGGTCATTGCTTATACTGGGGTAATTTCATACCACAGTATCAAAATCCTCATGGAAATCCACTCTACAACACCATACCTCAAAGCAACTACTACACCATGCAACCCATGTATAACATGGGGAACCAAACGATGGGAGGAGCGCAAAGCTCCTCAAGTCATCCATCATCACCATGGTCCGAGTTGGGGGCACCTACCTCTCTGCCTTTCTTGGCAACATTGGATATACCCTGCTTATACAAGTTGACAAATGACCCCATATATCACAACTTAGAATGGCTATCGATCCCACATAAAATACCAACAAACATCCAAAAGTTCGATGGAAAACAAGGGGAGGATTTGAGCACCCATATCACCACCTACCATCTCTGGTGTGTTTGAAACTCTATGGTGGATGATAGTGTCCAGTTACGTATTTTTCCCCACACCCTCACTAGCAATGTAGCAAAATGGTATATTGAGTTACCACGCGCATTAGTAAACACCTTTGACACTTTAGCGATGGAATTCCTAAATCACTTCGAGTTACCTATCTACTATGAGACTGGGATAGAGCTCCTCACTTCATTTCGTCAAGATACTGCCACCCACATCTCCGATCATATTCATGAATGGAGACATAGGCAGAGGTTAGTAAAAGCTCCCATCCCAGACTTTCTCTTAATAGACTGGTTCTGCAAGTCCTTACTCCCACAAATCGTTAGAGATGTCACTCTAGGTGGTGCAGTCACAGAATACGAATTCATACGTCGTGCCCAACACTTAGATCTGATATATTCATAGTTTGGCACTCTTTACGACATAATCCCCAATGCTCCTAGTAACCCTAATGCTTCCGCCACTCAGCACCCCAGAGTGCACGCCGACGGGATTGTCGGTGCAACCTCTGGGGTCACTGTAAAACCACTCAGTGGTTCCATTACCAAGCTGGAAGTGGACCCCTCTACCAATATGACTGCTCTTCTTGCCAGTGTGATAAACTCTGTGCAGTCTACACAAAAATTCAATGGCAAGAACAAGAAGAACAAGAAAAAGACCGCTCATTCTGAAGAGCAGTCACCAAAGCAGCCCAACCTAAAATGGAAGGTCACTGCACCTACTGACGATGGAAAGGATAAGCCTGCCACATTTTCTTGCAAAATCTATGCTGAAGACCACATGGCTATTGTTGTTTGCGTCTTTAGGAATGCACAGAATACGTTGCTAGAAAGAATACTGGTCGGACCCCCGCTGTCCTAAAAAATCCTTTCCCCACTCAGCAACAACAAAACCTTATTGCAAACCAACTGCCACCCTGGCAAGGGGGCAACGATGATTCGTAACATCCTTCAGTTGGTGAAGGATCTTCTACCATTTTCACATTTGAAATGCTAGAACTCGCCACAAGAGCCAAATATTATGGAGCCTCTCTCTCCTGCAGCAGAACCATCCTCAGGTCAAAACCCACTGCCACCTAATGATTTTCATATCAAAAGGCGAGCTAAGGACTTTTTAATTCGACCTCGAAAAGGGGCACTTCGACGCACAATGCACAATTGTTATAGACATTTTTGGGCACTGCAACCCCAAGCATAAAATGTCCATAAACCAAGGGCTCCTAAGTCCCTAAAAGTGTTGTTCCAACCCCTAAAGGAACAAGGTCAACTGATTACAGCTTCTCCCAGAAGTTCTCCATGAAAAACTACTCAGAACTGGTCAAAACAGGATCATTTCACCTGCTCCATAGGCAAAGTGCATTGCATCTCACCCAAGTACACTCTGTGGGTATGTTTCATTTCAAAAATCCCTTCTATGGGGTGCGATGGGTGGGAAGAGACAAATGGAAGTGTCAATCCACGAGGTGGAGAGGCATGGAATCTTCCAGAAACTTCTCCTGTGACACTTGCCTCTCTGAATTCGACCAAGTATGAGTAAGAGATCATCAATCTCCAAGTGGAAGTAAGAACTATCAGAGGGAAGACACTAATCAAATCACAAGCTGACTCATCTCCCTTATAGATATCTATATATGGATCCCTCATCCCAGAGATCCAAAGGCTGGAATTTTGCATCTTGTAAGGAATTGTTGTTGGTTTCTTGAGGCAATATCATAGTGTTGGGTGATCTAAGCTTTGCATGAGGTGAAGAAGGGCTTACTTGCTGAGAGGATGATGCTGGGTCAGAACAACTGGTTGTAACTCTCTTGGCTCTTTCTTGATTATCAATAAAGCTATTCAAGTTTTCCTCCATACTTTTGTGTAATCTATGTTTTGTGCATTTGTATGGTCAATTTACATCTGATCCTAAATTGTTTATGATAATAGATCCATGTTCTCATATAGTGTTATGCTGCTTTGTTTCTACAGGTACTCTATAAATCTGGGTATACAAGGAAGCAAGTAGCAAAGGACTATCAGAAGAGAGAGGAATCGAGTAAGGAACAAAGCGTAAGATAGAGGTTGGTATCCTTTATTCTTCTCTCATCTATCTTTCATAAAGGAAAACGAAAGTAGTTTTACTTTGTTTGTTTCTAAGGTAGCTACCACACCTTAGTGGGATTAGCAGTTTTGCATAGACACTTTTCCCTGTAACAACAATACATCTGCACGTGCCACGCAACACTACAACATTGTAGAGGATTTGGCACAAGCGTCGTCGGCTATGTCAATGCTCAAAGTATTACAAACATGCCCAACGCAACAGAAAGCTTTGCTTTCAGCTATTGGAGGTATTGACCCAATGGATTCCATTCTTCCTATTTTCGACATGGACAAGTGTAAACCTCCCCTTTCTCACTAGCTTGCATTCTAGGTGCATATAACTTCGAAAGGTAAAGGTATACACATAACTTTCATTGACGAAGGTGCTTCTACCTGCATCATGTCGGCTTCATGTTGGCTCACCCTGGGTTCTCCAACCCTAACCCCACCGTCGAACTCCTTGAAAGCTTTCAACGGCTACACTTTTATCCCAAAAGGATACTTAGCCAGTTTCCCCATCACTTTATATGGGAAAATGGTAATGGTGGACATAGAAGTCATAGACAAAAAACTTGACTATAATCTCTTGTTGGGTCGCAGTTGGACATATGCCATGACAACCATTTTATCTACTATCTTTCGCATCATTCAATTCCCATTGGATGGAAAGGTAGTCACAGTAGATCAGTTGTCTTTCTGCACCCCTGATTATTCACCATTACCAAGTAGCTTTGTACCCCTAGTAGGTGGTGTGCCTAACTCTTATGTCAGTATCGGTACCGGTCTATTGAGGGCTTCTTCCCTCATGTGTTGTTTCCCTCTTTAGCTACCGAAGGTTCCAAAAATGGTCAATATGATTTCATCTATTCCTCATGAACAGACTGATCCATGGATCCTATAGGCGCCTTTAGACATTGAGACATACGGAGAATAAATGTCGCTGTCACTAGCTGAACCGGCCTGCCAAGCCATTCAATTTGCATCTGAATCTCTAGTCACTTTGGTTTCGGCCAACAGTACCACTGCCCCTCCCGTAACGGCTCCTTCTTTCGATCCACTCAATCAAGTCCTACCTATGGACGAAGCTATTAAAGAGATCACGAGTTTAGAAGAGAAACCTTGGGAGGACTCACACCATCGTGTTTTGATATTTGATTCGGACATGATGCCTCTTCAAATCCTGTCCCCTGACATACCAGAAATCATTTCCTCACCCTATACAATCCTCCAATCTTTGGAGGTGGAAGGAAACATGGGAAATGTTTCAGAAACATCGCTCATTGATATTTCTGTCATGATAGGCATCGTGGAAAACATACAGATTGGAACCAATCAGAATCCTAAGGAAATTGTGAGCTTCACCTACCCGTTTAGGGACTTCCCCGATGTTTTCCCTTGGTCTTATGAGGAAATGCATGGCATAGAACCTTCTATTGTCAAGCATGAGATCAAGGAAAGTCGAGCATTCTTTTTATGGTATTTTTGTTGCTTGTTAATCTGAAAAATCCTTGAGTCTCCTTCTTCAGGCTCATTAAACTACCATGAAGGAGAGCGAGCGTTCTTTTTATGGTATTTTTCTTGCTCGCTAATTCGAAAAACCTCGAGTCTCATTCTTTGGGCTCATTAAACTACTACAATGAAGATCAATAAAGCACTTTTTGAGATATTTTATTGCTCTTTAAAAAATATAAACATCTCTGAGTTTTCATCATTGAGCTCGTTAAATCTACACGATGACGATCAGAGCACTTTTTGTGATATTTTATTGCTCTTTAAAAAATAAGAAACATCTCTGAGTTTTCATCATTGCACTCATTAAAACTATACAACAATGCTCTGAGCAACTCTTTTTTGATCTTTTTCCAGCTCATTAAACTGAAAAAGACCAAGGGAGCATTCTTTTTAGGTGCTTTTTTCTCGCTCTTTAAACTGAAAAAATCCCAAGCTTTGGTTGTAGGCTTGTTAAACTTTATAAAATGACCCGAGCATTATTTTAGGTACTTTTCTTTCTCATTAAACTGAAAATTCCCGAGTTTTTGTTACCGGGCTCGTTAAAAACATACGACAGCAGCAAGAGCACTTTCTTTTTTGGGACCGTTTCTATCTCTTAAATCAAAAAATCCCCGAGTTTTTCCCCTCCTTCGAGCTCGTAAAAATATGAAGAAGGGATGAGCTGTTCTTTTCCCTCTTTTTCTTGCTCACCAAACTGAAAAAGATACCCTGAGTTTTCTTCATTTGACTCATTAAACATTTTGATGAAGGTATTGAATTTATCGTCATGTGACTCATTAAAAATTCATGACGAAAAATGAGTTTATTCCATCGCCTCATACTTGTAACAAAATGAGGTTGACATCTATTGAAAGTAGTTTTCTCTTTATCCAGGTTCAATAGATTAACTTATGGAAAACTAACCGATCCGGGTATACTATTAACCTTTTGTCGCACCCGGTTAACAACTATGACAAAGGGACCACCATGGAGTCTCTCTTTATGATATTTTCAGACTCTCTAAATATGAAAAGGCCACTGAGTTGTTTAGGTTGGACTCTTTAAATTACATAGAAAAGATATAGAGTTTTTCTTTTTACGATACTTTTTAGACTCTTAAAACATGAAAAAATTGATGAGTTTGCCTGTCTAGACTCATTAAAATATTCATATAGGGCAAAGAGTCACTCTTTTTGCGGTCCTTTTTATACTCTTTAAATATGAAAAGATCGATGAGTTTACCCATTTGGACTCATAAAATTAATCAGATGGGGAAAGTGGACAATACAACTGTATTCTGTATTTTAAAGCGTGGTTTGGCAACAGTCATTCCCTTGAACATGGCACTCCCTCAGATAAACCTCCTTTTGATGGCCTCTCAATATGAACCCTACCATCCTATGAGTTTTAGCCTATATGCCCTGATGTAATTACATCTCTGTATCCTAAACACTCTGTAGTGTTCATGAGTTTAGTGCTATCTGGTTAAAACCGTTGTCGTGCCTTCTATTTTTCAAGGGTTACCCATTTGTTTCCTCCATTGACTGATCAAACATATCCTTTCATCATGCCCTCCATTGTTTAGACCAAAATTCTCAAAAGATTCCTCAAAAAACAAAATCATTCTTGTCCTGTTTCGTGTCGACTGATGTAGGACACATCATTGCCTAGCTTTCGACAGGTTTCTTCCTATTGACTTCAACACTCTATCTAGGAAGATAACCCAGAAACACATTCAGTGCCTTGGTACTTGCAGACATTAGTGGCAGGTTGCCTTGTGCTTGGTCATGGGTTCTCATTATTGGCTCCTGATTAAGCGATTCTACGGGTGTTCGATGACAAAGAAATCTTTCACACTCGCTAGTTTGTACTGTGCATCTTGGAGACCATCACCATTATCGGTGGCCTTCCTCGCGTCTGTTGACGGTCTCCATTATTGGCCGGTAATCAGATGATTTCATGCATGTTCGACGTCAATGCATATATTCACATGTATCGATCTATGTTGTTCGGTGAAGCAGAAATCAAGACCTTGGGTAGAGGCTTGCATCATTCAGCCTTGTTTCCTCTCCCAAGCTGCGGATATTGTTTTTTAGAGATAGCTGTTTCAGGATGTTTCTATTATGACACTAGGCCTGCATTGTGCTTATCGGGGGCCGGTATTGTCATATCTCTTCTTGATAAAATTACTCTGACATAGCTATTGAGCATGGGAATGCCTGACTCAGGATATGATTTTAGCATTTTTTTATATATGTGTTGTATCAGGTTTCCCTTGTCGCCCGAAGTTTCTCTCTCTCTACATTTTGATAGGAAAATTTAATTTTCAGTAAAGTATTTCGGCCATCATCTCTGCCTCTGATCTCATACTTTAGGGGGCATCTGTTATACAACAAAATTACCTCCTCATCAACTCAGAGCTGAGAGACAGTGTGACTGAAGTAAAGACCACAATTGCAAGCCTTGACTCCACAGTAATGCTGGTTGCAAACCTGCTTTATAAAGCTTGTTACCAAGCCTAAGGGTGCATTAGTGACCCTGCTAACTCAAGTTGTTAGACCATAGGCAGCATTAGTGAAACTAAGGGAATTTGAGTGGGTCAAACCAATGAATTTTCTCACAAATATCTAGATATTTATCCCTAAATTTTCTCAAGAAAAGCAAGGAAATTCCCAAAAATCAAACTATTTGGGGAAATTCCAATTTGAAAAAGAAGGCAAATGGGAAAGAGCTGGAAAACATGGCAAGTTCATTGCTTTTTCCCTAATGAACTCTATGAGGAGCTTGGAAACCCTAACTCAATTGCTACATAAGCAGTGAGAGGGCCATTGTGAAAGGGGTCAGAGCATTTGAAAGGATGGCCTATTAAGTTATTGTGAACTGCCACATACTTGAAGAAGTGAGCTAAAGGAAAGAGAGAGAGAGAAGCGGAAGGGGCAAAGGAAGATTGATACAACAGATGGTTGTAATCACTCTCCCATTATTAATACAGAAATATAGTTGTGTTCCCTACTCCATGGTGTCGGTAACCTTGTTCATTAAGTTGCTCATTCGATACTTTTTTAGATGAGTGGTTTTGTTGTATGCAAATAGATGTTCATTGTGCATTCATATATTAGTTTTCAAGGTCGTATGCTGTGATTGTGTTTGCCTTTCCTTTGTGCAGGAATTGATTTGGAGTCGGCTTTGAAGGAGTTCTTCTTGGCTTCATTGCCATCTCCGAACAAATCTAGAAGGAGACTTGAGGTAATCATGTTTCCGTACTTTGTTAATTGATATTTGACAGATGAACATGTGTATAACTTGGCAGCTTCTGCAGATAATCTTACAATCTGTCGAAAGTCCCGGGAAGGCCTTTGAGGGTAGTTTTCATTCTCCATACAGCGTGCATTTTACCCCATAGCAATTATTCATACTTGAAAATATATGAGCAGATATGTATTAGAAAGAGATAAGGAATGTGCGCACCTGATATCAGCAAGCCGGACCGCAGACCCATGTGCCCCAAATTGGATCGAACCGCAACCCGCAGAACGGATTGGATCTCTGATCTCTGGTTGACAGAAATTGATACCGAATATCTTCACTGAATCTGCAAAAAATCCCTTAAATTTTTCTCCAGGATACCTTTATGGGATTGGAACCTTCGATCTATCTATTTTTATAGATTTCACATTATTTCGATCACCAATTGTGCTACGCTCTCTAAAACATGAAATATGAATTATTATTAATATAAACGTTTTAATGATAAAATTAAATTAAAATCTTAAAAAACAATATTTTCATTATTTTAATTACCATTTTTACTATAAATTAATAATTAAAATCAAGTGATAAAACTCAAACTTTCTTATACATAATTAAAGGAAAAGAATTTAAAGGGTTCTAAAACCAACATTAATATATTTCAAAACCAAGGTATTTTAAAGGATTCAAATATTACAAATAAGTATTACAAGTGATTATTCTAGTTCGAAAAATAATGCATATAGAATGTAGACAAATATTCAATAAAAACATGCAATTTATTATTAAAATTGATAATTTTTTGACCGAATATCATCCCTTTAATCATATATATATATATAAAATATAGACGAATATTTAATGAAATGAGCAATATTGTTTTCAAATAATATTTAAAAAAATAACCAATTAACTAAATTTCCCTCTAAAATTTTCCAAAACCAAAACTTGTTTTTAAAGTAAATTAATAATTACTATATGTAAACACCCTTGTGAGGTAAACATCCTTGTGAGGTAAACATTTACTAAATTGTTCCGAGAGGAGTTGCTATATATCAATTCCTTTGTTAGGTAAACTAGTGGTGCATGCACAATAGTTTCATGCAAAAAGGGAAAAAAATAGATTACAATTATTACTTTGACAATCAGATACTCTAACTCAAAAGGGCAAATGATTATATCAATATAATATATGTCCGATGCGATAAATGCTCAAAATTTGATAGGACTTCATCCCACTCAACATGTGGATGGGATTTTGTCCGAAGGACTATCCTGGTACATTTTGTTTTGTGTCATCAATCCACTAAGTATGAAAGGGTGGATTAAGGGACACTAAGGTTCAAGAATGGGGAAGGGCAAGTTGGTCAAAAATTAAAATGATTCAGTAGTTGTTTTGAGGTGTTCATGGCGGACTGTAGTATTCATTATGTCAGTAGTTGTTTTGAGGTGTTCATGGCGGACTGTAGTATTCATTATGTCAGTAGTTGTTATGAATGTTTGACGTGAGATGACTGCACCATGTTTTTGACTACACAATATAACTAGGGCTACTCTTCACTATCCTTGGGAATGTGAGTAATATCAATTATAAAATATTGATATTTTATAATTAATCTTTATTATAGTTTTAATCTGTAGTTATTTATATATATATTGATAAAGTAAAAAAGAATTGAATATTATTAATCTTAATAACATATAGCTATTAACGAGTTAAATTTTAAAATTAAATATTTATATATTTATTAATTTAATTATTATTAAATATGTTCTCTCTTTTCCTGGATCTGTTTCTTCATCGTGTCTTGAAGATGAACCACATTTGTTGGTTGGAAACATGTTGACCCGAATCTTCAATGTGACTTCTTCCCAAAAACTCTTTATACAATAAAAATTACTTACACTAAAAAAACATTAAGACTAGGTTTTAAAGTAACTTTAAATTTATATTAGCCTCTTCATGAACGTTTATTTGGTAAGCCCATAAAAATGTAAAGTAAATGTGAGTACAAGGTTTCATGTTCAAATCCTTTTAATTGTATAACCCATAGTCGCTTGGTAAGGGTGGCTCACCCACCTAGGGCTAATAATGGGAGCCAACCCATCTCTTTCAAGTATGAGAATGAAATATTTTGATTCTTCCAACATAAAATAAAATAAATTTATGTTTTAAATTAAAACTATAGACACAAAAAGTGTTAATTTTACCATATGTCATTAACAATAATAACAAACATTTATTTAAAAAAAATACAAGTTAACTTTAAAGTAAAAAATTGGTTTTGAATTTATAATTTTGAATTAGAACTAAAATTAGAAATCATTTTTAATTTTACTACATATTCACAATAATTAAGGTCTGGACTCTTTTTATATTTTTTTGACTTGCCTCCTTGTTTGGAGTTTGACTATTTTTTTTTTAATATCATAATTTAAATATTATTTTTCAAAAACTAGTCGTTTAATATAGCCTATAATTAATAATATTTTTTTAATAAATTAATATCATAATTTAAATATATTTTTTCAAAAATTAGTCATTATTTTTGGTAGGTAAGCACCCACGGGGGATTTGAATCAGTGACCTATTGCAAGGAGTGCCTTAACAGTGCACCCATTCACCATCAATCCAAAGCCCCGTGGGCCAAAAATTAGTCATTTAATATAGCTCGCTCTTAATAATATTTTTTTAATATATTAATAAGTTAATATCATAATTTAAATATGAATTTTCAAATATAGTACTTACATGAAATTATAGTCTCTACATTACTCTCTATTTAATCCTTTGCCATGGTATGCCTCTTCATCTCTATGATGAGCCACACTGGTTGGTTTGAAACGCCATCAACTTTTCTTAATAAATACTTATTAATGTTCATTAGTTATTTTGAAAATAAGAAAATGATTTCTTTTAACTAAATGAAAACATTAAACCTTATTCATAATCGATTGTACTGCTAAGTACTCTACAATTTAATATAGAGAAATGTTGTTATGTCCTATAAATACGATAATTTTTTTTTTAAAATATATATACATATAAAAAGAAAAATAATAAAATAAATAATAAATAATTACATATTTACAAAATAACATCTAAAACAATAAACTACCTTATATATTAAACTATAAAATATCAAATATTGAGAATATGAAAAAATTAATACATAACATGAAATTAAATGATAATTTTTTTATACTAATAAATTTATTCTTCTAGACATTTTAATAAAAATAAATACTTTACCAATAAAGTTAACCATTTAAACATGTTTTTGAAATTTAACTTCTGAAATAATCTTATGCTAAATTATATTGTTTAAAACGTTCAATGAGAATTTATGACTACAAATGTCAAGTTGGTTTTGGTTTAGTACAAAGTTTATAATATTGAATTATTTACTAGGTTGCTATTTTTAATAAGTATTCCTCGTTGAAGGATGAATTTATTATATTTTTTTTATATATCATAGTGTATAGTAATTTATGGTAGTTTATATTAGTTAGAAAAAAATATTAAAGTGATAATGATTATTGTGATATTTTTTTCATTATTTCAAATTTTATAATATAATTAAGAACATATTGCTAGATTAAAAGTGAGTATTTAATATAATATAATATTTTATAGGAATATATAATTTAAATTAATAATTTTTTTTAATGTGATGGTTGGGAAGATGAAAGTCAAGATATGTTAAAAAATAAAGAGAAATGTTATTGAGGATTTTTTTCTTTTCTCCTTTTGTTCTAAGTGTTACCCCATTATTCACTCATTTCTGTTTTTTTGCTCAAAAATTTGAATTGATATGAGAATTGTTGAAAATTTCTATAACTTTCTTAGCATGGGTATTTCCATAGTCAATAAAATGTTGTTGCTCAAGATTTCTAGAGAATTGTGTGTTATATTCATGGATTTGCTCAATGCTTTTGGCACCCATCTTTAGGGGCTAGAAGCTTTATGTGATGATGTCAAGAATGCTAGACCCAAATAAATAGAGGTTGGTGTTAAAATATAACCATTAGAGATGGTAAAAATATGAATGTTAGGGAAGGTAAGAATGATGATGAAATCAATGATTAAATCTAACTATTGGAAAAAAGGTGTATACATTATTAAATAAAGAATTGAATAAATTTACTTGAATCAAATATTACTAGCCTAGATCCATCTTAACATGAGAATTACCAAGCATAGAGAGGGATCAAATCTTTTTTCACATTAAAAAAGGTTTGCATATCAAAAATTTAATCTCTCTCAGGGCTTGGTAGATCCAGAGTTAAGATGGATCTAAGGTCGTTTAATTTCTCCCTTTAAATAGGCTACATTCCACATGAATATCATGGGTCAATACCATGGATTCTCAATATCATGAGTCAATACCGAGGGCCATTTTGTTTATTATTATTTATTATTTTAATTTTAATTTTAATTTTATTTTGACAAAGTGTAAATGTTTACTTTATATTACATCAATCATTTTAGATAGTTTTGTTTTTAAAATTTTATTTTGTTTTTATTTTTATGTAATTTGATTTAGCCAAAATGTTAAACAACATCTCTACCCTAGAGCAAATCAAAGGGAATATAAAGTATTAAAATATTAAAAAATGTAACAGAATAATTTTATTGTAAATATTTTATGTCAAATCGCCAATGTAAATGGATTGGTAAAAAATAATTATGATGATTAAACTAATTTAAAAGATAACATATTATTTTAATTAATATGAAATTTTGGATTAAAAAATGTTATAATAATAAAATAAAAAATATTGGGAAAAATAAATTAAATTAAAATAAGATTTAAAATTTAAAAGATTAAATATTGGTCAAAATAATTAAATTACATTAAAATTTAAAATTGGAAAGATATAAATATTCGTCAAGTCCAATTAAATTAAATTAAGATTTAAAAGAATTTATTTAGGGCTTGAAAACTAAATAATGATTAAAGAGGAATATTGGGGATTTAAATATTGGTCAAATTGAATTAAATTAAGATTTAAAATTTAAAATAGATAAATATTTGTGAAATTAAATTAAAATAAGATTAATTTTAAAAGATTTTATTTAAGGCATCAAGTCTCACTAGCACAATTGGTTGAGGATGGGCCTCATCAGCAAAAAAAATCAGGATCAAACCTCATCGGGGGTGGTTGTGCCCTATGCTATAGAGAGGAGACATGCTAAAAAATATAGTCAGCTAAAGGCTGGTGTGGCCAAGATTGAGTGTGATCCTTGGGTGGATTTGACAGCTAGATGCCCCTGGGTCGTAGCTCCTCAAACCACACGCCAAACCTGGAGGATCACACACAACTTGACAAAAAAAATGTATTTATGTCTTTAAAACTAACTAACTATTAAACAAGAATCATTAAATGATCAAGGAATTTAAAAATATATTTTAAAATAAGATTAAATAGGTTGAAAAAAATAAAAAAGAACATAAATAAATTTGAATAATTTTGCTTTTTTTTTTTGAATGTGTTGTAGTGCTTTCTCCTTTGATTGGATGGTTTTGAGGATGGGGAGTTGTCATGTTTGTAAGTGGCCCAAAGAGCACTATAGAAATGAGGGACAAGGGACTGTAGAGATTAATGAAGGACTCCCTTGTGTTGTAGAGACTCACATTTTCATTTATGAATGTCTATGAGTCTGGTCAAGGAATCAAAAGGATGAACATTAAGATTCGCTGCTATGTGTAGAGAAGATTAGACTCCAATTTTGTGTTAAATATGGTCTAAAAATTGTGTGATAAATCCTTGATTTTATTTTTTCCCTAAGACATCAAGATCTGGTTTGAGGGCAGCCAACAATGAGAAATACTACAACATAGCTAAGGCTATGGTTGGGTGGAGAGTGGTTCACCCTTCTAAGTTCCAGATTCCAAAAGATTTGACTCAAAATAAGAATAAGTAATTATTAGTGATTATTTAATTTCTCTTTACAACAAGTTTATATGAACATGCATTTGCCCTTCAACAAATTTATCATAACATTAGTTGTTGTACTATTTGGCTATAGCTTTTTATATGTATTAAATTTTGTAATAACAATGGTTGAGGAAGATAAGCTTCCTAATTTCTTCTTTAAATATGTCATGTTAACATTTTTGTGGTAACTTTTTATGGAAGGTCCTAGAAGATGAAACTTGGACTGTAGTGAGGGAAATCACGGTGATCCTCTGGTCCAATTTTCATATCTTGGGTCACAAAATTTTAGGAAATACGATGAGAGCAATTTGAGCTTCCTAAATGCATCTTTAAACAAGTCATGTTGGAATTTATTTTATAAAATTTATTTTGGGAGGTTCTAAAAGCCGAAACTTAGACAATAGTGATAGGAAATCAAGTAATCATCTGGTCCAAAATTCAAATCTTAGGTCATGATATTGTAGGATATATGATTGGAGGAAGTCAAGCTTCCTAAATGCTCCTAAACTCATGCAATAAATAGGTCATATTGTAATTCCTACTATAATGTTTCTTATAGGAGGTTCCAGAAGGTGAAACTTGGACCATAGTGAGAGGAAAAGGATTACTTAAATAATTGTATTCGAAGTATTTGAAGAAAGGTTTAGTTGTAAAGTGTTTAAAAAAATGCAGAAGATATGAAAATCAAGTTTTTGCAAGTGTGTCAACTCGTATAAGAGCTTATTGTTAATCTAATAAAATGAAAAAGAAAATTTTGGGTACCCCATAACCTATGTAATTCATTGAGGGAATTGGGTATGTGATAGAGTGGGACCAAAGCTAAGCTTCAAAAGTGAACCTAGATAGGTTCAAGTATAGTAGATAATTTGAGTTTTAAATTAATATCTATGCATGCATGTGTACTCATGCAATTTTTTTCTCTATATACGAATACACTAATATTAATTGAAGACAAACTTGAGTTTCATGTAACAAACGAAACATGTAAGATAAATGTGCAGGATGTTGACTAGATTCTTTAGAGTAGCCCAACATAATTGCAAATGACTATGACTAATTGATGTAGCCATAACTATGAAGGGTAATCTCTTAATTTATCTCTTGCTAGTTTTAAAAATTTTCTTTAATATTTTTTATTTTTCATATACCGAGGAATAATAGCACGGGCATGATAAAAAAGCAAGAGATGAAATAGCTCAAAGATACATGTATATTGAATAGATATTAAATAATGATATGCTAGATACATGAAGATATGTTAGGTGCATATAGTAATGGATTTTCATTCATAAAGACTCAGAATAGTCTATTTTCATTACATGATTTAGATGATTAATAGTTGTTAATGTTGAACATGTAACCAATAATAGGTTGACAACATGAATGTGAAGCCAATTACGGTGTTGCATATAGTCTTGTGGAATCAATGCTATGGAATACCAGGTGTTGACGAGATAATCATATGGGTGGCACCTATTAATTTTGTTATGCATATTATGACAGTGTTTTAGTGCACTTCTCCTTAGGTTATTCTTGTTGAAGGTTGGAGCCCTTAAGAGAGAAGTATAGGGATGTTTGTGTGGAGGGTCTAGAGAGTACCTGGAGCATCGAAGAAAAATGAAACTCCTATAAGCTATAGGGCTCTAAGATAACATTGACCAACCCAAGTTGGAGACCCTAGAAGAATAGTGGAACAACTCAAGGAAATGAAGTGTTCAGAAAAAGGTGGTGCACCACATTAGGTTGAGTGGATTTATGGGGGGATGAGATATTATTGGTTGGAGGCTACTGGAGTTGGAATCTTGACCTATTTTATGTTCAATATTGGTTATGCATCATACTTGGCTCTTGGTAAGATAATTTCTTTGTCGATCCATGTACCAACTTAAGAATGACTCATTATTGAACAATAGAGGAGTAATGGAGCCTATGGATAAGAGAAAATACAAGTTGATTTGCACAAGAGCACAAGTACGAGGGACCCCATAACTATCGCAAGGAACAAACTTTGATTTTCAGTAGAGGGTAGATATGGATAAAGGATCAGTAAAGGAGGGATTGAATTTTTCAATATGAACTGGATGGAAAATGAAGTCACAAATGTGAAAATGGCTTAAAAATAGTTTTTCCCTTAACTAGAAAGCATTATTTTTGAAAAAATACATAGTGTCTTGGGTAAGTAAAGAAACAAAATTCAATTTCATTATCTATATTGAAGTTGAGTACATAACTGCAATTACTTGTTGTACTCAAATCTTTTGTATGAAGATGACCCTAAAGGATTTCAAATTAGAGTTTAATGATCCAATCCCCATCATAAGTGATAATACCAATATTATTAGTATCTCAAAGAATCATGTTATCCATTTAATACTAAACCCATTCCAATTAAGAATTATTTAAGAGATCAAGTTTTTGACCATGTTTTTATATTGTAATATGTGGATATATGAGAATATTGTAGATATTTTCACAAAACACCTTCCTAGGGAACCATTTGAGTACCTTAAGAAAAATTTGGGAGTGGTCTATCCTTCCATAAAATGAATCAACCTATTTGGGGACTAGCATCTACTCAAATCATTGACATATTTAAAGAGTAATACGTAGGAGAAAAATGGTGAAATGGAATGTTCTTTGTTAGTCCTATATGTTTGCAAAGGGAGTGGTTACATAGTGGCATTCTTTATTTTGAAGAGGCATGGTCTTAGGGGGATATCTTTCAACCGTGAACACCCTTTACCATTGATGTCAAAGGGGGATAAGAAGATCCCAAAAATTGTGATATAAAGAGAAAAACTAAGGGATAGTAGCATCCAAACAACAATTAGCCATGGAAAGTGTGCAAGGGGGAGTATTTCTAAGAGTTTTTAAAGAAAAGATACCATCATTGCCTTAAAAATGTTTGTTAATGTTTGCATCAATGCTAAATGGGGGTGTTGTTGAGTACAATGCCACATGGTTGTCATTGATGTCACATTGCTTATTGATGTAAAGGGCTTACTTCGAAGTCAACTTCCCTACTATGGAACAAGTTAAGTGTTGTTGCAAAGTGCATAGCTGGATATCCCTCTAAGGGACCTTTCCGATGGTGTTTTTTTTGGGAAAAATGTTGTCATTAATGTCAAACATTATCATTGATGTCAAAATGTTTCCATTGATGTCAAAGATATGGATTCCATGGAATATGCTAGGGAGTTTTAAGTTGAGGGGGCGTCCTCTCATAGCTATAGTATTTAGTAGAGAACCATCATAGTAGCAGGTTAACTAAGGAAGCTAAAATTATTATAGATATGATGGCTTTTTAGCCCTATATTTGAAGGAACTTCTATCTCAGGGGATGTTCTCATATTCCATTAGAATGTTCTCAGATGGATAGGCCTTGGAAATATATTTCCAATGGTATAAGGCAGTGTTAGGTCCCTATACTACTAGTGTAGACCCGTATTGTTATTAGCACAACCCCCTTATTGTATTGTTGTACCCATGTAGTCCCCATATGTTATTATTATGCCCCATAGAACCCCACTACTGTTATTATTTTTCCCTTACAATATTATTGTTATGTAGGCTCTGATTATATTATGACCCCTTAGACTCCTATATATAGAAAGGAGGCCTTGTCATTCGTATCATACAAGAATTTCTCATTCATGTAATGTAAAGGAGGTTTCCTCCTTGAAGAGGCTAATTTTGAAGTCGTTGATTTATCTGTTCTTCTATTTTGTGAGATGATTGCATAACATTTTGTATCAGAGCTTTGGATTCTAGGGTTCTGCTGCTTCAAATAAGTCATCATGTAATTTTTGTTGTAACTTCATTTTTACAAAGCTTATAAGTTGAAATTAAAACCATGTGGATCTGAAATCAAGGTGAACCTTGTGTATGAATTTCAAATCCTGTCTCGCTATATTTTTAAAGATATGATCCAAGGAAGTTAGGGTTTTTACAGGCTCTAGAGTTCCATCTCAAATAGGTGACCTTGGGATAATCGTCATAACTTACTCTCAGAGCATCAAATTTAAATTTCATAAAAATTGATAGACATAGGATAGACTGTAGCTCTTGGATATCAATTTCAAGTTCAGCGGTCAAAACAGTGACACGTGGCACTCCGTACAAGTTCACTCTACTAAACCAATCTATAATAAGGTCATCATGGAAGATTGGGCATAACTCTTTCTTGAAGAATCCAATCTCGATCGGACCTATGGGGTTGGAAACGGGACATAGAAGACTACTACGGGACGAAAGTTTAGAACTTGGAGATTCGAAATTTTTAGTGTTAGTATTTGCATACTTCCATTAGTGATCAAAACTCCTCTTTTCATATTCATATTAGGGTCTCACTCAAAATTTTTTGTCATTCCACCTAGGTCCTCATTCAAAGATTTACTCACTGATGGTATCCCTATTAGGAAAAACCTCACTCACCTACACTCCATCTACCTCCCTTGACCTTTTCCCATGACCATTCCTCTCATTTCCCTCTCCCAGGGTTTTGAGGACATTTTTCTTGGTTTCATGACCTCCATGGTTAAATCATCAACAAAAATTCTATCCTGATGCTCTTATGCCTTCCCCTATCCTTAATGTACCTTCCTAAACACTTCCCATCACTCCTATTCCTCAAAAGCAACATTTCTCTACAAACCCTAGCCTATTGCTACGCTTTTGACACTTTTCTAGACTAGGCATGTGTTTCGCCCTTTTGGACCCCTTCCCCTCACCCAATCCTTAAAATTCCAGTTTCCCTTACTTCCTAACATCCCTCCCTACCTCCCAAAATTTTCCTAAGAATTTAGAAGCCCCCTATCCCATTTATTTCCCTTCATTCCTATAAATTTCCCAAATCCCTTGTTTTTCCTACACTAAACCCTAATTTCCTCTTCCACTAAGCTAGGGTTGGCTATGGAATCAGAGATATCTGAGTAGAGGATGCCTGAGGGAGGTAATTTCAGAAATTATGAGGCCATTCCAAATCATAAACATCATGTCCATCATTTTTCAAGAAGTCATTCTAAGAGACAAATCATTTGCCACACATAGGGCTAGTTTTTCTTAAAACTATGTTTTAGACCAAAAATGGATGCATTTGGGAAAAGTGAGAGAGGGTTTTGTCCATTATAGGCCAAGGATGAAACACCTCCATAAATTTTTACACGGGTGTCATGGTTTTGGATAAATTTCAAAAATATAGTTGCTACAAGAGAGTTGTTGCACTTCTGGAGTGACCTTGGGAAAATCAAGGTTTCTTCTAGCTGGAGTGTCCAAATGACTTTCTTGATGGGTCAAATGATAAATAGATAGAAATATATTTCAAAGGAGCTATCATGAGTTCAATTTGAAGTTGAGGAATACCTCCAAAAGTTTCCTACAAGATCACACTTCATTTTTGCACCCTCATTCTGCACTTTTTGACCAGTATTGGGAGAATTGGTATTTTAGGGGATATATTTGATCATTTTCAGTGCTTGATAGGTCCATTGTGTATCCAAGAGAGATATATCTCTAACAAGCTATCATGGGCACAATTTTGACTTCACAAAGGCACTCAAAAACCGATTTGAAGTCGGCGCTATGTGTTTGACACAGGTGTTGCGGATTTCCTTCTGGCGCTGCGTGTTTGACAAGCCTTGGGAGAATGAAGTTTTGGAGGGACAAATCAAGTCCATTTTGAAAACTAAAGGCATGTTTCGAACCTATACTAGCTCATATTTCCAAAGCGCTATCTTGGGCTCAATTTGGACACCGGAAAGGTAGGCAAAAGTGGGTCTAAAGATGGCACTACGCGTTTGACATTGATGCCGCACGTTTGACCTGTTTCCTAATTTTTCATTGTTCTTCTCCAGATTTGATTTTCTTCTTGGGAAATCAACTTTTTACTGATTTGATTTATCATGTAAATGTAATTATGGTATTTTTACTATTACCTAGGGTAAATACATTAGGTAAATAGACTCTATGAGGTGTAATGAATCAGTTCATTGTAATTAGGGATGAGTCACTTTGGCCACCCTACACTGTAGCTATCAGTTCAGATTTTGGTGGAACTCCTACTCCTCTCATGGATTCGAGCCCCGATGGTTGGGAGGAGTTTTTTTGAGGCCTATATCATGTACTTTTTCAATAATTCTATAGGTTGGACTCCATTGGATATTTTATAGTGTTTCAGACTTTGGCATGGAATATATTGGATGAGTTGTAGCGATTTTGGTGGGATTCCTGTGGCGTGGTATTTTGATATTTTTTCTTCTTCAATTACATGTGTGTGAATGTTTTGTATCTTCCATTATCCATTTCACTTCTAAATATGTTTAATTTTCAAAGTGTGATAAGCAGAATTCATCTTCTATGCTCTATTTTGGGAAAGTCATCATAATGTGTTTCATTTCTTTAGTTTATAAAGAATTCATGACTTCCATTCTCTTTTTAGCACCTCATCAGTCTAAACCATTTCATCAATATACTACAAAGTGTCAAAGTAACTTTCCTACCTTGCCCCATCAAATGTCTGCAATTTTGATTCTCTCATGCCCTCACCTAGTTCACTCTCTAACCTAATTAACTCATCCAGTGACCACCCCAATTAAATCAAATCAATACCCTGAGCTATTATATCTAGCCTAAAACCCTAATCCATCTAGCCCTCTTGGATGTGATCCTTTGGAGAGAGCCCTCTCCGGCTTGGTAGGGCTAGCTACCAAGTCAAAAGATTGGTCTGTGGTTACCTCAGCTAGACTCTTCCTCAACCTTGGAGATCCGGAGGAGTGATAACATAAATTATAGAGTTAAAATAATTTCAAGATCAAGCTCATAAAAGAAAGAAAAAGGTGTGTATTTAAAAAAAAAAATGCATAACTTTTGTTTGAAAAATCAGTTTGAATTGATTCAAAGGGAATAATGAAGCATAGATATGATTGTTTTATTTCAAAATGAATGAAAGAAAGAAAATAGAAACACCTAGTAAACAACCTGAAATCTCTATCATGACACATTAAAAAGAGAAGAAATGCCACATGATATATCAAAATTACAAGACCAAGTGCAACAAATTTCGCTCTCACAAAAAGTAACAGAAGCTATTAAAACTAGTATCAACTATTTTAAGAATGTAATGGAAGCTAAAATCAATGGTATAGAAGCAAAATTGAAATGAAACATGGAATATTTGAAGAAAGACATGGAAGGTTTGAAGGAAGGTTGGACAAAGTTGCTACAGGAAAGGCTTCCTAATGGCGAAAAGGTAGTAGAGGAAATTCATGATAAGAAAAAAATGTTAATCATGATTTCATAGAATCTAATGTTGGATTGAAGACCCACCATATTCCAAATATCGATATAAGGAAGTTTGATGGCAAGGATCCCGTAACATCAATACTAGATATGGAGAAATATTTTGATCTCCATAATGTGAAAAACACACAAAAGGTACATATTGCAACTTTATATTTAGAATCCAATCAGTTTGTATGGTATCGATGGCTTTTCCCTCATAAACAAATTGTCACTTGGTCCATTTTTATGGAGGAAATGATAACACATTATGAGGATACAAAGAGCGACACCTTCTTTATCCAATTAATAAATCTAAAACAAAAGGGTTCAATGGAAGATCACATTGAAGACTTCCAAAAAATTGAATATAAGGGTAAATGATATTCCAGAGGAGCATAGGATTGATGTCTTCAGAGGGAATTTAAAGGATAAAATCCAACATTTTTTTCACCTTTGGGAACCTGATTCATTAGAGAAGGCATTTAAGGTGGCCAAAAAAGTGGAAAGAAAATTATGGAAACAAGGAAGTCTACCACTCACAACTATAAAGGCAGAAGTGTTGCTACTCCTAGCCTTCCACAACCTACAAGGTTTACACTACAACAGTGTGAGAAAAAAAAAGAAAAAGGGCTTTTTTACATTTGTTATAGAAAATACACTAAATGTCATAAGTGTGCTGAGAAGAAATTATTTTATATAGATTGTGAAGAGGAGGAAGAAAATGATCAAGAAATGTCAAAAGAAGAGGATATACACTAGGAACCAACCCTAGAGAAAGAAGAAATGAATCTGACCATACCTTGTTATGCATTGGCACTTTATGGATATCATCCACCATCCATCACATCATCTTTAAGAGAAAATTCTAAGGTTCAAGCAGTGGAAGATCACATCGAGCATCAACAACAAGTTGTCCAACTCTTATAGGATAACCTCACTTTACTGCAGAATCGTATGAAACAACATGTAAATCAACATTGCAGCAAAATAAGTTTTGATGTAGGTGACTGGGTATTTTTATGGCTACAACCATACAAACAAATGTCCCTCAAGCATGCTAAGAAGGATAATAAATTATCACCAAAGTACTACGGTGCTTACAAGGTGCTGCAAAATATTTGTACTATGGCTTACAAATTGGATCTTCCTATATCTTCCCGAGTGCATCCAGTTTTCCATGTTTCATGCTTAAAGAATGTTATAGGTGACAAGCTCCTAGTTCAAACAATATTGTCAGAACTTGACGAGGAAGGAAAAATTGTATTGGAACTTGAATCAGTCATGGAATCAAGAACCCAATAGCTATGAAATCGATCAATTTCAGAGTATCTCATCAAGTGCATGAACTTACCTGCTGAAGTGAGGATGAAAATTTTATACAGAAGCATCCAAAACTACTCAAATGTTGAGGAAAAAACGTTTTTTGAAGAGAGGGGCATGCTAGGTCCCTATAATGCTAGTGTAGCACCTTATTGTTATTAGTGCAACCCCCTTATTTTATTGTTGTGCCCATGTGGTCCCCATATTGTTATTATTATGCCCGATAAAAGCCCACTATTTTTATTGTTGTCCCTTACAATATTATTGTCATGTAGGCTTTGATTATACTATGACCCCTTAGACTCCTATATATATAAAGGAGGTCTTTTCATTTGTATCATACAAGAATTGTTTATTTGTGTAACGTAAAGGAGGTCTCCCCCTCGAAGAGGATAATTTTGAAGTCGTTGATCTATCTTTTCTTCTATTTCGTGAGCTAGTTGCATAACCGGAAGCTTGAGAAACTCTAAAGGATAATAAATTTATGGTCAATCTAATTTCAACAGTGTTCCAAGCTTTAAGGTTCTACATAGGCCTTGTGTTTTGCAAGAAATTTATTTGATAAAGAAAATTTGGACTTATGCAAATTTGTGAAGACGTTGAACTATTCACTAAGTTTGAGACTTTTGTATAGTTTGTAGGTCAATCCAATTAGGTGGTCATCTCATCCAAAGGTTTCAACATATGCACAAAGGACTAACCCTCAACCCTAACCCTTGATCTAAGTGAGGCCTAACTAAGATAGGTGGAAGATTTACATTGATGATAATTTGTGTTATGGTGGCATACTTTCAGAGTTGGATCATGTGCCAATTGCCTCCCTTCAGGCGTTCCAATAGATTGTGAGATTGCTCCTGACTTGTGTGGTCCCTAGTAGTGAAATACCCTTTATGCATGTTAATTGGGCTAGTTGGCAATCTAGCCCACTAAAAGATCTCTTGACCTTTGAGTTGTAGCATGAAGCACTCAACTATTAGGCCATTGGTTCTAGCCTTGTGGGTATATGATGTGAAGTCCCTAAGGAAAACAAAATGGCATGTTTAGCAAATTTGTTGAATCTGGGAGTTAGCAAATTTTGGAGAGATAGCCATAGACATTGCTAAAAACTAGTGATACTATGGATTTTCCAAACTAAACACGCTGATCATATTCAATGAAAGTAACAACAAACATGACATGAAATTGAGCTTCTCTGATTGAAGGAAAAAAATCACATTTAATGTTGTAGGTATATCACATTTGTTTTAGTAATGAGCTTCATCTGATATTGGACAAATAATATCAGAGGAAAATTCCTAAACAATTTAGATTGAGAATGTAGACTCCTTTCGAAAGACTATGAATAGGTATTGTAGTCATTTAATTGACAAGGGAAGTCATACTGAGAATTTAAGGGTCAATTGTATCATGCAATAAAAAACATGTTGATCATGATTACTGGTTTCATGCTCTAGTGCTTGCTTACTTGCAAAATCTGATTCATTTAATGCAGTCCTTGAACCACATGACATGGTGTGAGGAAAATCTTTGCATAATGTTGTAATGAGATGAATATTCCGTGGAGTGAATAGAGATATGTGTGTTAAGGAGGTGTGTTGAGTAAAGAGACAATGTGGACAAATAGAGCAATATGTGCAAAGAAATTTGTATGGTTGTGTGACAATATTGTGTATACTAAGTGAAGTAGAGAGAGTGGAACAAATTAGAAGCTGCCAAGGCAAAGACAACTAAGTTTGTGTGTGTGTGTGTGATGAAAAAAGGAGTGATAGAAAGACAGTATACCAAAGTCATAATTTATTTGTAATACTGAGGTAGGTCATTGTTCTCAGTTTCAAAATTGTATGAAAAGTAGAATACTTGAATGAAGTAGGTGGGGGCCTGCAATTATAAGTGGTTGGATCCTCTAAGAAAGTTTTGTATTACTAATCTAAAGGTGTTTTGGGCCTCCTATGGGTGGGTTCTCACAAACATATGATGTAATCAAAGATGTTGCCTTGATTATCATCATAATATGAAAACAAGCTTTGGTGATTTTTCTCATTGAATTATTTCAACATAAATCATTGTATTCAAATGTATGTGAATGTCAGTCCCTCATGTTTTGCTTGATTGTTTCCAATTGAAAGTTTAAGCATTCAACATAAAAGAAAAAAACTTGTTAATTATTGATTCACCTTGTCATCACTAATTCATGATTCCCAACAATTGGTATTAGTGCCAAGTTCCTCTAGGAACAACTTAACCACTAGAAGGTAGATCAATAAGGAATCATGTCCAAACAAGAAAGTTGGGATGCATAATCAATTAAGATGCTAGTCTTTGATGGTACAAACTATATTTTCTAGAAAGTAAATATGGAAGCTGTTAGAATTAGTATTTGCATACTACCATCAGTGATCAAAAATCCTCTTTTCATATCATATTAGGGCCCCATTCTGAAATTTTTGTCATTCCACCTAGGTCCTCATTCAAAAATTTACTCACTGATGGCAGCCCTAGTTAATTAAACTTCACTCAAAAATTAATACTTGTTGGCCCACCTTCATGTCTTAATGGGCATACATCAATCATAAAAGATCATTTCATCATGTCTTTATGTCAGTCAAGTCAACACAGAGGCTCATCATTCAAGGTCCCACTAGGTCATTAGGGTTTCCAAGGTTCCAATAAAACTCCATTCCATTACATAAGACTAGCAAGTAAAGGGTGATGGAATAACATCTCTTCACCACGTGAAGATGTTGGAAATAATACTAAGAGGGGGGTGAATCAATATTATTAGATTAATTATTTTATTTCCCAAACAGATTTATATACGCTACTTTAGTGAAGTGAACTAGTGTGTACACGTGACTGTGCTTAAGGAAACCCACATATATGCAGAGAACTTGTGATTTAGACAGTTTATCATGTGTTGAGCTTAAACCAGTATATCAAAGATTTATTAGACAGTGCAGTAAAAGTAGAATAAAGCATCACATATAAGAAACACACATGAACACCAAGATTTAAGGTGGAAACCAATGTGGGTGAAAAGCATCTGCTGTTGTCGTCTCTATCTTTTTTTAATAATAAGAAAATCTTTTTACAACATTGTACTAGTGTAGACTCATACCAATACGTAGGCTTCTACCTACAGAAGGTTACAACCTTCTCTCATTCTCTAGCTTCTACTGGAAGGGAGCTACAACCCCCTATTTATTATACTAGTCGATATGTTTACTAGTACATAAGCGCCGACCTATAGAAGGCTATGACCTTCTTTCTTCCTCCAGGGACCATGTTTCATAGATTTTCAGACTGGATTTTCCTGGTACACAACAATACACATGAAGGCCTTGTTTCATCCAATTTGCATACTGGGCCCATCAACAACATTGAAGCTTAGAATCAATCATCATTGTAATACAACCATCAACTACATTTGCATCAACCAATCACTATCACTCTTTGAATCAACCAAACTCAATCAATCACTGACAACCTATGAACCTCTGACACAACTAAATCAATCATTCATTCATACACAATCAACTTCAACAAATCCACTGGAACAGATAGATCACTGTAACCAATACACAGATCTGAACCCAGAATACTGCATCATCATTCAGAACCAACATTAAGCTCAAAAAAATGCATCATAGTGTATACGCAACTTGGAACAACTGAACCAACATGTATACGCAACTTCATCAAAGCGAACCAGTGTATAGATCTGCAAATACTTACTTATAACTTCACTGCACTTCTCGACTTTAGACATACCCAGATCATCAAATATAAAGGATAAAACATGTGTTAGCAATCAGATCTAGCCCATCAGATCACATAATGATTAGTCATTATGATCCTAATCCATCATTAGATCTCATCCATCATTATTGAAGCAAATCACAATCAATAAATCTAAACACTAGTACCAGAATGCAGTCACCAGAACATAAAACCCAGAATTATGCATCAACAACTAGAACCAACTGTAACTTCAAACATTATAGTTCATAAGGTATACGCTACTTCGATGTGTCGAACGAGCGTGTATACATGCTTTTACCAAAGTTGAAATATCGTACATATTTGCAAATGCTAACTTAAAACTTCACAGACATTCCAGACTTCAGTCATACCCAGATAATATCATTTACAGAATAAAACATGCGTCAATATTCATATCTAGATTGTCCATGATCAAACCACATAATGATAATACATCTATGGCTTTATGATCTCGATCCATCAACCATCATCAACCACAAGGGTGCATCCTTAGATTAGATCAAGCAACGCATCAGAAGCTCATACCCTGCATATATGATCTAACACTTCAGAAGATATTCAATACGTGCACACCCTGGCCTAATGATCTTCTCTTCCTTATATACTCTTAGGCCTTTCTCAATACCTTGGATCAAATACCTTGGACCAAAAACTTGTTTTTCCAACATGTACGTGCTTTTCCTCCTGTGAAAGTGTGTGTATACATTATACACTACTTTTGTTTTGTTAAACCGCGTGTATACACACCTTGGACAAAGTGAACCAACGTATACCTCTCTTTCTTCATTCTTTGGAGTTTGATCTGTAATCCTTTGTTGTTGACCTGCTGCACTGTGAACTTTCACCTGAGTGAGTTGCCATCAAGGACAACACCTGTATCATAATGCCAACAAAAGATGATTTTTAAAGAGAAATGATTATTTCATGTAATTCTGAGTTCAAATGTAATATTTTTAATTTTCATTTTGTAATTTTATGTCATTTAAATGTAAAAAGTACAAGGTTCCTGAGTTGTTATCTTAGTGTTCCGAAGATGCCAGACCATCAAAAGATCAATTTGTCAAAGGAAATAGTCAAGTGAAAGGGTAAAGTTTCAAAGGGTTAAGTGAATGCCAAAGGGAGTTTAAGCACTAAACCCTAATTTCCTCTCCCACAGAGCTAGGGTTGGCTATAGAATCAGAGACATCTGAGCAGAGGAGGCCTAAGGGAGTTCATTTCAGCATGAGGCCATTCCAACTCATAAACATCATGTCTCCATCATTTTTCAAGAATTCATTCCAAGGAACAAATCATTAGCCACACATAGGGCCAATTTTGCTTCAAAGTATGTTTCCAAACAAATAGATATGAATTTTACAAAATTTAGAGAGGTTGTTTTCCATCATAGGACACGCATTAAAAATGTCCTTCAATTTTTAGACGCGTGTCATGGTTTTGGAGAAATGTCAAAAATACAGTTCCTACAAGAGAGTTGCTACCCTTCTTGAGTGACCTTGGGAAAAATCAATTTTTCTCCTACCGAGAATATACAAATGACTTGTGTGATGAGTCAAATGATAGCTATAGCAACGTATATTTCCAATGAGCTATCATGAGCTCAATTTATAGTTGAGTAAGACCTCCAAACGTTTCCTGCAAGAGAACACTTCATTTTTGCACCCTCATTCTACACTTTTTGACCAGTCTTGGGAGAATTGATGTTTCAGGGTCTATACTTCATCATTTACAGTGCGTGAAAGGTCCATTGCATAGCCAAGAGAGGGAATCTCCAGTGAGCTATCATGGGTGTAATTTTGACTTTGCGAAGGCACTCAAAATTCAATTTGAAGTCAGCGTTGTGAACTTGCTTCGGGTGTTGTGCGTTTGCCTGACGCTACGCATTTGCCGGCGCTACGCGTTTACCATGGGCGCTACGAATTCCCTTAAGGAATTCCACGTTTGTCTAGGAGAGCTGAAATTTCCTCCTTAGTTCCACCAAAGTTCATTCAACCTCCTACAAGTAAGTAACCACTATAGATCACATGTTTCCCCCCATAGAATCATTCCCAAAATATTTTAAAGATTTGATTGAAGATT
Source organism: Pinus tabuliformis (assembly GCA_031772625.1). Classification (NCBI taxonomy): domain Eukaryota; kingdom Viridiplantae; phylum Streptophyta; class Pinopsida; order Pinales; family Pinaceae; genus Pinus; species Pinus tabuliformis. Next base: position 1,853,221,212 of record CM062817.1, on the reverse strand, counting down.
CGGTGTTATTCTCACATGTAAACCCTAGTATCTCCATAAAAAATACCCTTACACCCTCAATTCCTAAATATTAACTCCCCTACACTTTCATACACCCCTTACCTTTTCATTCCCTTGCCCTAAACCTTTTTATCCCAAATACCCTCTAAACCCTTGTTAAGAAATTTACTGCATGATATAAATAGTTACTGAGAGGAATAAATATAAAAGAATAACCAGCAACAACCATAAACACATAAACACAAATGTTTATCCGGGAAAAACCCAACCTAATAAGATCTCATTAGCATTGGCCAAAACCCTGGCCAATCCAACCAAGTGAGCTTTCACCGCTCACCTCCAGGTCTTGCCAATGAAGTCTTCCCAGCCTTTTATAGGTACCATTACATGCAATACCATAGGCAAAAAACCATGGGTGCACAATACCATGTGCCCCAAAACCATCACTCTTTAACCTGGTCAACTTTGACTCTATCCCGAGTCAAGTTTATCTAACAATTCCCCCCTTAAACTTGACTTGGGGTTCCTTGACTAACTCCAGAAAAAACTGCTAAGTGAGACAATCCCGCTCACTCTAGCTCTTACCCCCTTCAAAGTTTTTACCCAGGGTATTGTTAATCCGACATCCCCCCTATCACCTAGGTCTAACCTAGACTTTACCGGTGATCACCGAGGGGTACACATGCCTTACCAGGTCTTACAGTAGTATGCCTATTTACATGCGATAATTTTGACTTCATTATTTTTTTTGTTTATTGCTGCTGTGATTCTGATCCATCCTCTCTCAATTTGATTTGCTCAAAAACTTCTATCAAACCGCTCCAACTGTGAGCCCGATGAGAACCTCGTAGATTCCAACACCGATGGCCTCACGTAGCAGAAAACGAACAATTTTCGAAGCTGCATGAACAATTTTCTTCTACTTACCTTCTTTAAATAACCGCATGAATCCCGAACAATTCCTCAACATGTTCCAAACTGCTAAATATCGCAAATGCACTGCAATCCCTGGCAGTTACAGCACTATCTTCCACACATTCTCCTTGAGGTTCTTCCACGTACGATTGTTCCACCATTATTTTTAGACCCAGATCTATAAAAAGGATACATTGGTCTCATCAGGCACTATAAAACCCTGGCATCAAAGAATCCCTTTGAAGCCAATATCTGGCTCTGATACCAGTTGTTAAGAAATTTATTGCATGACATAAATAATTACTGAGAGGAATAAATATAAAAGAATAACCAGAAACAACCATAACACATAAACACAAATGTTCATCCAGGAAAAACCCAACCTAATAAGATCTCATTAGCATTGGCCAAAACCCTGGCCAATCTAACCAAGTGAGCTTTCACCGCTCACCTCCAGGTCTTGCTAATGAAGTCTTCCCAGCCTTTTATAGGTACCATTACATGCAATACCATAGGCAAAAAACCATGGGTGCACAATACCATGTGCCCCAAAACCATCACTGTTTAACCTGGTCAACCTTGACTCTATCCCGAGTAAATTTTATTTAACAACCCTTGTCCCAAAGCCCTAAGTCCTAGGTGCCACAATTACCTAGGCTCCCAAACCCCCTACATTGCAAACATTTTCCCCCATTCCCAAGCTATCATACTAAAATACCTTGTATCCTCCTCCATTACATAAATCCCTTTACCCATCTCATTCAATTCCCCTTCCCCATTCCTTACTCGTAAAAAACCACATTCTAACAACCTAATACCTCCCTAGAGTTTGACATTAAAACACCATGGAAAAAGAAGAAAATAGACCATACAGTGAGGCAGAGAAAGCCAAGGTTTTGTTAGAAGAGACACTTGAGAAGCATGGTTTGCTTGAAGAGCAAGATAGACAAGCACCAAGAGGCAAACCTAGCACCAGAGGTTTGAAAAGAGCCTTGGAACTTAAAGGGAAAAGACAAAGAGAGATAGTTGATGAAGCTATGCTTGATGATCAGTTCTTGGATATGATCAAAGAAGACAAGGAAGGTTGGATTTAGGCCATCAATGATCACTTGGATAAGCTATTGAATAAATGTAAAAAGGAAAAAAACATTCAAGCGAGAATGGCCAAACATTATGCCAACAGAGAAAGGAATGCAAGGGCAAAACTCAAGGCTACAAAGGCAACAATTGAAGCCCTAACTCACCAAAGGGAGAAGGAAAATCTTGACATACTTGCAGATGCTTCACTCCAAGACTAAGCTACACCAAACCTTAGATACTTAACCAATTTTAAAGTCCCTTAGCATATTTTTGGAAAGATATGTTTTCTGTGTTTTTTGAGGCAATTTCATATAAGTTGCATAGTCAAATGTGTAGCACCCTATGTGTTGTGCATTTTTTTGGGACACTTTTTGGAGGAATGGAAGCCACCAATGGATTTAGAAGGACCAAGACATCTAGGAAGACCATGTTTCCAACCCTCGAAAGCAAAATTGGTAGGTGAAAAAGGAAAAAAACTACCTAAAAATCATGTTTCTGCCTCATTTTTGGACGAGGCACTACACGTTTGACCAGTCTTGAGAGAATCCATTTTTGGAGGGTCAAATCAAGTCCATTTTTCCAATGAGATATACCGGGCTCAATTTGGACATTGGGAAGGTAGGAAAAAGTGGGTCTGAACATGGTGGTGCACGTTTGACACTAGCATTGCGCATTTGACAACCAGCCCATATTTTCATTGTTTCTCTCCAAATTGATTTTTACCTATGGGAAAGCAATGTTTTACTGATGTAATTGATAAGAATGATGTAATTATTAAATTTTTGCTATTACCTAGGGTAAATACATTAGGTAAATGGCCTCTCATGGCTTGTAATGATTCAGTTTGCTTAAGTTAGGGATGAGTCACTTTGACCACCCTACACTCTACCTATCAGTTTAGTTTTTGTTGCAACTGCTCCTCCTCTCATGGATTCAACCCCTGAGGCTAGGATGAGGTGGTTTGAGGCCTATATTATGTAATTTTTCAATCATTCTATAGGTTGGACTCTATTGGATGTTGTACTAGTGTTCTAGACTTTGGCATGAAATATATTGGATGAGTTGCAACTATTTTGGTGGGATTCCTCTGGCATGATATTTTGACATTGTTTATTCTTCAGTTTCATATGTATGAATGTTTTGTACCTTCCATGATTCATTTCACTCTAAGTATGTTTTATTTTCAAGGCGTGATAAGAAAAATTCATCTTGTATGCTTTGTTTTGGGAAAATCATCATAGATTGTTTCATTTCTTCAGTTTAAAAAGAATTCATGATCCTCATGCTCTTTTTAGCACCTCACTAGTCTAAACCATCTCATTACTATACTACCAAGTGTTAAAGTAACTTGACTACCTTGCCCCAATAGATGTTTGCAATTCTGATTCTCTTTTGCCCTGACCTAGCTCACTCTCTAACCTAATTCACTCATCTAGTGACTACCCCAACCAAATCAATTCAAACAAACCCTGAGCTACTATATCTAGCCTAAAAACCTAATTCATCCAACCCTCTTGGTTGTGATTCTTTGGGGAGAGCCCTCTCCGACTTAGTAGGGCTAGCTACCAAGTCAAAAGGTTGGTCTGTGGTTACCTCAGCTGGACTCTTCCTCAGCCTTGGAGATCCAGAGGAGTGATAAAAAAAGCATATCTCATGTATCTAGGTGTAGATGCTTGGATTCATATATTAGTTGATTACTTTTACCAAATACCCCACTTATAAATGTTGATGGTAAAAAGGTTTATGGGAACATTGCAAAGGCCAAGAACTCCATTATCTTTGGTCTTATTAAGTATGAACTAGTAAAAGTAATGCATTGTAAGTCAACCAAGGAAGTATAAGGAAAGATTAAGAATAACTATGAGGGAGATGAGAATGTTAAGTAAGCCAAGCTTCAAGCCTTCAAAATGAGGCTCGAGAGCTTAATAATGAATGAAGAAGAAAATATAGAAAACTATTTTCTTAGAGTTAAGAAGGTAGAAAATAAGATTACAAGACTTAGATAGGACCTTGAAAAATATGTAATTGTCGATAAGGTGTTGAGATCTCTACTTATGAGATTAAATGCTAAAATATTAGCCATCAAAGAGATGGCACACATGAAGTCTCTCACAATGGAGTAGTTACACAAAACCCTCACAGCTTATGAGATGAGAATACAAAAAGAGAAGGTTCAGCCAAATAAGGAAGAATTTAAAGTGTTAAATAAGATGAAGAAACAAAAGATCACTAAGAGTGTTCCAGTTGTGAATAAAATCAAGTGTAACTACCCCCTCCCACATTTACTTCATTTCACCTACCCTCTAGGGTAAACATGAGATGAAGAGTTACTATGACATGACATGACCTCAAAGCTCCATTTATGGAAGTGGGCCCTATAAAATAACTAGAAACTGACAACTCACAACATCCCTAAGGGAATAGGAACACTCATAGGCCAAAGGACCACCACAGGTGACCAAATCGTAAGTTGGGGCTCTTTTTACTGACCGAGACCCCTATCTACATACATTACAAGGTTTGGGTGTGGTTGAAGGCCTCTAACCGCATGCACAACATTTCCTCCATGTAGTTATTAACCAATTTTCCTAGTTTAGAGGGTGCATACCAAATATTCGAGCCACAATTCCGAGCGATCCTCCAGAGCACTACCCATAACTACCGAAGACTTTCCAGAATCACAATATACATGACAAAAAATATAAACATTCAAACTTTCAGGAAGAACTTGACCAAGACTACCTAGAACACACTACACATTTCATCAAACACATGGAAAACAAGTAACCTACATGTCATGAGTGCATATCTGATCATAATTTTGAGATTCATTTTAGAATCCCTAAGAAGGCCTTATGCCCTCCCGACATAGCTGCAACAATGATATTAGTCGATACATTCATTAACCAATATATAACTAAATGATTCATGACAAGAGACATAGATAATACACATTATATAACCAACATATAACTAGAAAATAACTAGTGTAGAAACTATAACAACTTAGCCATAATATTGCCAACATAATCATTACAAATGCTCATAGATCACAATAGGAAAATGTATCAATTTAAAATATGAAAATTCCAACCAAGTCAGGGACTTCCGTGTACCGCCAAACCATAGATTGGGTTGAACCAAGTCTCTCTTCCATCCAATCACCCATGCGCCATATTCCAAGCGTGAATCTAGGATCTCATGGAATAAACCTGTTGACGATGTTGTACCCACCAACATGTAAGGGGATCTCCCCGGTAAGAAGTCTCAGTCGGACCTCAAACCATTTGGTGTAAGAGTCCTAAAAATGGGTCATATGGTAATGCCTTGATTGCGATGTCACATAGAGGAAAGTAAGATAAATCTGTCATTAGCAAGGGTGTGATTGTTGTAGTAAGTCAAGGAAGGTGTATGAGAGGTTCTAACACAGGTGGGTTGAGATGAGGGTGAAGGTGAGTTATAGGTTGAAAGGGATCAATCCCAACTCAGCTAGGAACACACATAACATACACATCTTCCAGCGGAGTAGTCCACTCGGATGCGGTAGTCACAACATACAAGGTAAGATAACACGTACAACACTCATGGATTAGTCCGAACGAGTGCAATGGTTGTTACAACAAGGTTCATGTGAAAGGTTTGTCAGATGTCCGACAAGTAAGTCGACACAGACGGGACAAAATTAACAACATATACAACACATTTCCATTAATAGATTAAGCATTACAATAAATGAACTAGTTCAGATGTATAACATAGGTTAAAGCAACATGCATTAAAAGTGTTAAAGATCAGTCTTACAACATATACAATACATGTGTGAAAACGTGTTGGCTCTTATTATATAAAGAAGTGTAAATTCCAATCATAAAATACATCCATGTGAACTTGCTAGACCCAATAGTGGAACATTATAGCCACATCTGCTTGCTCCTCCAAAGAGATGAACTAGCTCCATGCAGTGGAGAAGCCAAGGCGCATTACAATATTGTCCAAGCTCTTCCCAAGATAGTCTTATCAGAAGCTTAGCTCACTAAAAGCCTATACAATGAGTTATGAGGGACTATTTATAGCGAAGGCTGGGGTGACCCTTGACATTCCCCTTTGTGACAGTTCAACTACCCTCATGACTCTTCACCTACTCTATGAATGTTACATCCAACTATTGACACTTCACATACACTTGACATGACTCAAGATTACAAAGCATATGTACTCATGTGAGACAACATGGCTTGAGCAAGCCTTGAAAGACATCACGGACACTTAGTCTACTGTAATGAGACCAATTCTTTGACATGCTTTTGATGGTGAAGGTGGTGAGTTGAGGCCAAGCTTGGTCATCTGTGATGGTGCATATGCACCTCATGGTGACATATCGTTGAAACGAACTCTTGCCTCCGTTGCAATTGATGCATTGGTTTGGACCCTTCATCCAACTCGTCTGCTAACATGCACATGGTCTTCTTGGGTGTGTCTGAACCAGCAACACACTGATGCATAGTGTCTGTGTTGATCTTCAAGTGTGTGTTGGTGGTCATGTGCATCAACTTGTCGAAGTACCTGTTCAGCTCCAGTTGGACTTGCTTCTTGACTTCACCTTGGTGAGTGTGTTGAATGGGTTGGATTGCATGTGTGCACACAATGACATGCATGCTACTGAATCCCTTACATGCGATTAAAAACACTGCTCACCATGTCTCCTCTGTGTCAACTGCTAGGGTGGATCTTTAACTTGTATGGCCACAGTTTCATCCATGAATAAATGTTGCGCCCACCATTGTTCCTATTTTGGCTGCAAATCATTCGTTTGTTTATGCAACTTCATGTTCTTAATGAGTTGCTGCTTCATCACATGCAACTCCTTCTTTGTTCCATTCTCTGCCTTTGCGCGATCTTCATGTCGCGCCGTCACCTCATAGATGGATTCTCCAAAGTTGCTTTCATTATTAGTGGATTTGATTGATCTTTCAACTTTGTTCTGCCTCTGTGTTGTCAACAACCTTCCTCTTGCATTCACTGCATCCACTGCGTTCCTTGCATTTGCTGCATTCGGTATGCTGGCTTTAGTTGTTGTTCATGAGGCTGCTTGTTGTGATAACTTGATGTTCTTATCTACGAACAACTTGACATCTTCGTGAGTAGGCAAGCTCATACACATTTGATCGACTGCATCTCTAGGTGTGCTCTGAATGGTGTCTTCAACTTCGCTCTCTTGGAAACCATTGTACCTACATTGTTGAGAGGCAGATGAGCACCTGCAATACCTAGAGACATGGAAACACTCATGGAATGCAATTTGTCAGTCGAAAGCCAAAATGAACTTGAGAACTAACTTGCAACATATCTGTGTGACTGATCATGAAGGTTGCACAATTCCATTCGGGAGGTCGGGAGACCGAATGCCAAGAGTGCACAAGGCACAGTCTGGGCTACTAGGAGACTAACTGACTGCTAGAACTATGCAATGCATAGTCCAGTTTGGCTACTAACTACTAGATTTGTGCAATGCGCAATCTCAGGTGGCAATGGCTATAGGCTCAGTGACTGCATTGCACAATTATATTGGCCAATAGTCACTGTTCCTCAGGATTGTGAAAAGTAGTCCTGGGGAATAGCTGTTGGGAAGAAATGTGCATTTTTAGAGAGGAAGGCAGAGCCTTCCCTCCCAGGATTGCGCAATGTTGGCTTGGTGAGGCTCTTGGTGGGGCAGAGTCCAGGCCGAGGTTGGCCAGACTCGTCAATGGGAAACTGCAAGTGAATGTGAGTACGAGTGCATGCTGATACTGAGTGTAAGCATAAGTGAATGATCATGTATGCAAATGGTAAATGATAGATTCAAAAAATGGAACAACATGCATGTGGATGAGGCGAGTCACCGAATTGGAAACCGTTCGCAAAAAACAATTTCATGCATGCGACAATAGTGAGATATTGATGAAAACTGAAACGATGCTAGGAAAAGCTAAAATACATGCAAACGACAGCAAGTGTTGTTACACATTAATTTTTCACTGCCTTGACCCCAATCCTTTTACTGTGTCATGTGTCCAGTAAAACATGCTCACACTGAACAATTTCTCTCTTATGTTGCCAATTGACCCACTTTTCCTAAGTTTTCTACCTCGCTGTGAGAATCCCCTTAATATATGAGACAAACCTTTGTCATAAACAATCCAGTCGTGCCCCTGTCATAGGAGTACACCTGTTTCTTGTGACAGTTGGATTTCATGCCCTGACGCAAGGCTATTTTCTATCTTTAGCGACGATTTGACTGAATACATTACCTACTGGCGATGTCAGCGCTAAAGCTTAGTTATGAACTAGCGACAATCAAAATTGGGTGAATTTGTTCCAACGGTCGGTCTTCTGGATGTCTCTGGACCTAGTTGTTGGGTCAATTTGGGTTGCCCTCCTCCCTCTGGCATGGTAGTTCCGTCTTTTTTGCTGCTTTCCCTGAGGATAAGCTCCCTCTCCCTCATTTCATGGAGACTCCTTCTCCTATAAAATCACTCACCATTGCTATCATCTGCTAGTTTTTTTGGTTGTATAGTGCTACTACTGCTTTTGGGTTTGATAGATAGTTGGTGTGAGTGTGACAATTGTGTGATTTCTTTTATGTTTGCAAGAAGGTGTGGAGTGCCCTTAACCTTGTGTAAAGCTTGTGAATGAGAGAGAGAGATAGTGCTATTTGGGAGACTCATCTTTGAGAGTGAATGCTTGAAGAAACACACTGGTTGGACCCTCTGAGAAGGCTTGCAACGTCAAGACTTGGTTGTAAGCTTTGCTCTTGATTTATTATTAATACAATCAATGATGATTTCCTATGTCTTGTATGTAATTTACTTGATAGCTCGTGACTTCTTGAATTTATGAGTAAATAGATCTTTTTTGTTTCTCGGTTACGTGCTCTGTTTTTTCTTTGTGGTGTTTCAGGTTGATTACTCATTAAGGAGAAGGAAACAGAAGCTAGAGCAGCGCAACGGAACTTCATCAACCACCAGTTTGAGGTAGGCCTTCAACGATGACTGTTTAAGGGAATTAATTTTTGTTTTTTCCTTGCTGTGACTAGACCCACTCTAGGGATAGAGGGTTGTCTCTGTCTACAGAGGGAACACTTTCCTGCATCACAAGCATTCAAAGAAATCAAGCAAACAATACTCATAAAAGTGAAAACAGAAAAAATGATAGAAATGAAACATAAGGGATGGGAAGTGGGCTTACCCCAAAACAATTGAGCTGAATGTGCTGACTACACCTAGATGTGATGTGGGCTGTCAGAGCTGTAAGGTTGATGTGAGGAATGAGCTCTCTGGCATCTGGTTGATGTGTTTTGATAACATCGAGGTTGTGACATGCATGCCACAAATCTAGGTAAAGAGACACTTAGTGGGAGGTTTCTAAAATGATCCTTGCATGTAACCTCCAACCGATAAACATATATCCCTGAAACAAGGGATGCCTTTACATGCTACTTTGGGAGAACCAACCCATGTATGCAAGTCTCTTTTTCTCGGTCCTGGAGGGAACCAGTCAAATGAGCTGCACATGCAAAAGTATGTTTGACTACTTGAAGGAAATGTGCATTTTTGGCTAGGAGCTGGGATGAATTTCCAGGAGATTTACACAATTTCTGGGCAGAGCAGTTGACTACTACCTTTCTTTGTGCAAATTCTGGGCTAAGTATCCCTGCTGGAGAAATTGCACAATTCCTACTGGGAGTGTTGATTGGCAGGATTGTGCAATCTTGGAGACTAGTAGACCGCCAGACAGGATTGTGCAATTTACGGAGGGAAGCCTGGTTTCCCTCTAGAAATGCGCAATTTTATAGGGGAAGATGCTCAGCCTATAGCTGGACCAAGTTCGAGTGAACATCCTGTGAGGGGAATGCATCAAGCTATGATCGACAGGCTACCTTTGTGCAATCAAAACACTAAAGCTGGTGAACTTGACGAAGTGAGCCAAGTTGCTGTGAAGGTTGGAAGGGAGGCTCCAAAATGAAGCTAAGGAAAATTTTTAGAGGGTGGTTGTAACTGCTACAACACTTTGTGATACACTAGTAGAGCTCCAACTCTCTCAATGGACCTTGTTCATGAAAAGCAAGTCTAATAGCTTCGGAAGTATTGTTCAGTTCTCAGCTCCTCTTGGTTTCCACACTAGCTTGATTGTAAGATGTAGCATTTTCCAATCTCTTGGTTGATTGACACACATTCCAAGCCAAGGCAACACAATTATTTTGATTGGGGTTGAGGGGTATATTGACGCACAAGAAGTATAGTCGTCAGAGTCTTAGTTTCATCTCTAGTGTTGCTCCATTGCCAGCAAGCCTAGATAGTACCTTGACGGAGTCACATAGGAACACAAGCATGGCTTTGCTGCCAGCGAGCCTGGTCAGTACCCTGGCGGAGTTACTTGCATCACCTCCCTTCGCAGGAAGCCTTTCTATTCTTTCTCCTTATTCATTTCATAGGCGGAAGAGGGATCCTGACTTATTTAAAGGAGAAGAGTTTTTTCTTGCAAAGAAGTAGTTTATTATACCTCTTACATGCATGTTAAGGTTTTCCCCCTCGCCTTACTCTACTTGTCTGAGATGACAAGAGTTAACCCAAAAACAAATGATTAAAGTAGGTAATACTAGTTACCATGCAAGCATTATTTTTTCACCAAGGTTCACTTTGAACAATGCAGATTTTCCATCAATTTATCATGGACTGAAAGTAAAAATTTCTTCATAAAGAGGTAGGATGACAGATAACCAAGTAGTGATAGTAGCACAAGGCATCTTGTACTTTACCCAGCTTTCTCCAAGAGTCATACATGGTTTCATGTGAAACTATCCTATGAAATGAAACAAGCAAACTAACAAACAACAAAGAAAAGCAAAAGCAGAAGAAAAAGCGAAAGAAAAGTAAGTAAGCAAACAAGCAAGCAGGAAAACAACTCAAAAGAAAAAAACTACTCCTAGTCCTAAGATAATAGTGCATGGGTCATCCCACATGAAGTGATACTTCCAATGCAACCACCTGTGCATTGGTTGACCCATGTTGGTGAAGGCATGGTTCACAACCAAGACAGCTGTGCGAACCAGCAAACAAGAAAGATATAACAATGAAGAAAAACATACCCTAAGCTTACAAGTGACCACAGAACAAAGATGAGTTAAAGTGCATGGCATGCATTCTGTGGTACTTCCATGATGTTGTGCTACACCACGTGCAAATGTTGAGTATATGCATTCTCTTGACTGTGACATGAAATCAAACCTGAGAAAGGTAGACCACTTGTGTTGTGCATGTGTTCTTGTTGTGTAAGATTCCTCCAATGTATTAGCAATGGGATCGTGTAGTCCAAGTGGAGGAAGCGAAATCTGGGTGTTCGGTTGATCTTCTATGCAAAGAAGAGAGTGATGATGAGCCTTGAGTGTTTCAACAATTTCCTGACGACCTCAGGACAACAAGGGCCTAACATAACCATTAGCTCAGGCTGAAGTGCATCGACAGTTTGGGGGGTTTCAACTTTGTTGACAGATCAATCATTGTAGACCATTTTCTTGGATAGATTAACAATGGTTGAATCAACATTGTGATCAGATGAGGAAGTGAATAGATCATGACAACCAAGATCAGAAAATTCGAGATGTTCATTGGCATGCTTATGATTTGATGGTTCGGGTAGAGGCGTAAATGAGAATTAAAGATGTTAACCCTCTGTGTTTTCAAGAAAGATAAATGACAGATTGAACGGATTTTCCAAGGAAGATGTGTTCTCTATATATTGTAATGATAGACTGACATTCGAGGTTTCCTGTGAGTGATCGGAAGTAGAAGAATCCAGAAATTATTTTTCACAGGGAAAATCAGTAGTGGAAGAATCAAAAGGGATGTCAGGATGAAGTGGATGAGGCATGACCAGAAGGGATTCACCCTTCACCGCAGGTTATTCCTTAGATTATCGCACACACTCATCATGAATGATGAAATAAGTTGGCTAAATAACACCAACTCCGTTGACAGCTTGATCCTCATTCACAATAGGTGAGGAGTCCAGAATGGGAGAACACAAGACAGTACAATACGGAGGATCAACAGAATCTGAGGACGGAGGTCAAGGGAAAGAGTCCATGTGACAACAAATAAGCTTGCTAGACAAATCTACACAAATCTCAAGAGAAGGTGGGGTCAGGGAGTGTGATAGTTCAACAAAGGTGTGCCCATGATCTTCCACATCACTCCCCGGTGGTGGAGTTGTTTGTTGAGGTGAAGGCAGAAAGTCACTTGTGACAGTGACTATGCCTGCCTGTGATTGTGCAGCTCAATCACCAAAATGTGTTGAGTGGGTTCAGATATGTGAAGAAGATACTCAAATATTCCATCAAGAAATTCCCAATCAATATCATCTTTGAGGAATTAGTATGCAAGATTACAAAAGCGCTTGTGAAACTGTTCAATGGATTCATCAGGTGCTTCTCATACTTTCAGAAGTTTTGTGTTGAGTAATTTACGGTCATAGTGATTGAAAGCACAGTCTATCTCTGTGACTAGATGATAAAAATAATGAATAGATTTTTTTGGTAGTGTGGCACTCCAGTGCATTGGGTTCCCTCAAAGCGTGTAGATGAAAAACACGTAGGTCATGTATTCTTCAAAGAATCCATGTATTTTTCATGATCCTACAACGCCGACCGTGTTCCTAACCAAGGCTACATAGTCTCCACCATCAAATATTTTATGAGACAATTTATCCAAGAGCCTTTTCAGAATGATGAAATTATTTCCATAAGACATGCGTTCCAGAAGAGCAACTTGGTAGTTAGTCATGATAGATGCGAAGAGATACAAAACAGATGTGAGGACTCAGCTTGTCATCTGGCCCTTCTTCTAGCGCAAAAATGTTGATTTTGTTGGACCCACCAACATGTAAGGAGATCTCCCCGGTAAGAAGTCATAATTAGTCCTCAAACCGTTTGGTGTAAGAGTCCCAGCAGTGGGTCGTATGGTAATGCCTTGACCATGATGTCATACGAAGGCAAGTAAGATAACTTTGTGAGTAGCAAGGGTGTGACCGCGGTAGTGAGTCAAGGAAGGTGTATGAGAGGTTCTAACACAAGTGGGTTGATATGAGGGTGATGGTGAGTTCAAGGTTGAAAGTGATCAGTCCCAACTCCACTAGGAACACACAACACACTGGACATACACAACTTTCGGTAGAGTAGTCCACTCGGATGCAGTAGTCACAACATACAATGTAAGATAACACATACAGAACTCACAGATCAGTCTGAACAAGTGCAATGTTTGTTACAACAAGGTTCATGTGAAAGGTCTATCAAATGTACAGCAAAGAAGTTGACACGGACAGGACATCATTAATAACATATACAACACTTTCCATTAATATATTAACCATTACAACAAATGAATTAGTTCAGATGTAGAACATAGGTTAAAGAAACATGCATTACAAGTGTCAAAGATCAGTCTTACAATAGATACAATACATGTGTGAAAACATGTTGCTCTTATTATATAAAGAAGTGTAAGTTCCAATTATACAATACATCCATGTAAACTCACTAACCCCAACAACGAAATGTTATAGCCACATCTGCCTGCTCCTCCAAAGATGTGAACTAGCTCCGTACAGTGGAGAAGCCAAGGCGCGTTACAATACTGTCCAAGCTCTTTCCAAGATAGTCTTATCAGAAGCTTGGCTGACCAAAAGCCTATACAATGAGTTATGAGGGACTATTTATAGAAAAGGGTGGGGTGACCCTTGACATTCCCCTTCATGATAGTTCAACTACCCTCGTGACTCTTCACCTACTCTATGACTGTTACATCCAACTATTGACACTTGACTTACAATTGACATGACTCAACATTACAATGCACATGTACTCATGTGAGACAACATGGCTTGAGCAAGCCTTGCAAGACATCACTAAAAATTGGTCTGCTATGATGAGACCAACTATTTGACATGCTTTTGATGGTGAAGGTGGTGAGTTGAGGCCAAGCTTGGTCACCGGTGATGGTGCGTATGCACCTCATGGTGACATCTTGGTGAAGCGATCTCTTTCCTCCATTGCAACCGGTGCGTTGGTTTGGCCCCTTCATCCAACTCGTTTGCTAACATGCACATGGTCTTCTTGGGTGCATCTAACCCAACAACACACTGATGCATAGTGTCTGTGCTAACCTTCAAGTGTGTGTTAGTGGTCATGCGCATCAACTTGCCGAAGTACCTATTCAAATCTAGTTGGACTTGCTTCTTGACTTCACCTTAGTGAGTGTGTTGAACGGGTTGGATTGCATTCGTGTGCACAATGACATGCATGATTCTGAATCCCTTACATGTGATCAACAACACTGCTTACCATGTCTCCTCTATGTCAGCTACTGGGGTGGATCTTTAACTTGTACGGGTGTAGTTTCATTTTCTACTACTTTTCATGTTTCAGATGCAACTCATTCATCTTTCGGTGTAGCTTCATTTTCTTCGTGAGTTGCTACTTCAGCACATGCAACTCCTTCTTTGTTCCATTATCTATCTTCACGCGATATTCATGTCGCGCCGTCACCTCATAGCCTGAGTCTCCAAAGTTTCTTTCATTATCAGTGGATCTGCTTGATCTTGCAATTTTTTCTGCCTCTATGTTGTCAACAACCTTCCTCTTGCATTCATCACATCTGCTCCATTCGCTACGTTCAGTATGTTGCCTTCAGCTATTGTTCATGATGCTGCTTACTGTGATATATTGATGTTATTTTCTACGAACAACTTGACATCTTCGTGAGTAGGCAAGCTCATAGACATTTGATCGAATGCATCTCCAAGTGTGTTCTAAATGGTTTCTTCAACTTTGCTCTATTGGAAACCATTGTACCTACACTACTGAGAGGCAAATGAACACCTGAAATATCTGGAGACATGGAAACACTCATGGAAAGTGTTAGGACCTCACATTGTCCCTTCTTGACCATATATTTTGCTATTATGTCATCCATTTTCAACCCATATTTAAAGTCCTTGTTATTTCTTTAACCCACTTTTCCAAAGGTATACACTATTTCTTTTCATTACTATACATTTAATACATTTTACATACAATTACATTACTTTCATAATTTATTGATTGAAACTGATTGTTGCTGAAACAGTTAGCATTGCAGTTTACATTGCTGAAACAACCCGAAGACTGCAAGGCTATTATTACAGGTCATGTTGCTGTAACAGTTAGAACAAGGAGCAAATCCCGTTGCTGAAGCAGTCGTGATTTTCCTTCTAGATTCAATAGCAACAAAAGAAGATCATCGAAGGAGCTGCTACATTGGCTGTAACTACTACATTCTAAAGTCAGCATTACCATAACCATTGTAACAGCATTTTGTTAATGGGAAAACTGATTTCCCTATTTTGGGTTAAAGATAGGACCTACAATGTAATCAGTTGTAATAGATGTCTCCTCTTTAAAAAGAGGAGACATCTACATTAGAGGGGGACGTACAGACTACAGAAGGTTTTTCTTTAGCTGAAGGAGAAGAACTAGAATCTTTTTGTAACATGACATTTTGATGGATGAATAAAATATTGTTCTGAACATTTCTTTCTAGTTCTTGTTTCCCGGGTAATCTTGTGAGAAGGACAGGGCCCACCTTCATCACAAGATTCACCCATTATATTTCTGCAGTGTTTTGAGTGTGTTTTCTATCCATACCTTGTTAAAAGTTCTGTTTACTAAATGTGCTTATGTATTGTTGTTGAACTCTGTTTTCCAATTGATTGTTGCATTATTTAGTCCATTTATAGTTAATTCATGAGTGTTCCATTGGCAATTGAGTTTACAGAGTGAGTTGGCAAGCATGGTAATCAGAAACAGGTGTTGAAGATTCCTGCTTTGGGAATAGGGTCCTGTTCTCTGTTACAACATAGCTAGTGCTTTCCTTTGCAGATTGATTCCTTTTCCATTAGATTACTCTTTTAATGAAATTGAGCATACTTTGGTGAGTGTCTGCAATAGATTGTTTTAGCTGTAACTCAGAGTGGAGCTTCAGTTTGCTTAGAGCAAGGTGTGACTAATTTATTTATTACAACTTCTATTGCTTTTGGGATTGAGCACATACAGTGCGTAGTTGCCTTTGAAATAAACAGACTTCCCTGGGTTGACAATTTATGTAGCACTTAGTTGTTTGAATTAATAAGCAATTAAAGTGACCAACATTTTGGCACCGTTGCCGAGGATGGAAATTGTAGATTTCAAAAAGCATTAACGTTTTTCTTTTAGATATGCAGAGTGCATGAGAGGACACAAGAAAAATGACCATATAGGTGGCAAGGGTAAAGTAGGAGGAAGAAAGACCTTTATTGATGATATTATATCAAAGGCTGAGCTCTCGGAAGCCCAAACCTCAGCTCTCCCTCCAAACAAACTACGAAATAGAGGAAGTTATGGGTCCTGAAAAAGTTGAAGAAACGGTAGAAGAAATTGAAAAATCAGTAGAAGATTTCAAGGAACCAGCTGAAGACATTGAGGGATCAATTGAGGATGTTGAGGAACCAGTTAAGGACGTTGAGGAACTAACATAAAATATTGAAGATAGAGCATGTGTAGCGGGAGAGCAACCAATGGAAGAGAATAATGAAGGATTATATAATGGAAGACAGGAAGGAAGAGGGGAAAATTTCTCTCTACGTTGGGATTTCCTATTGGGGATATTCCTAGGGGGGCAACTCCTATGAAGAATATACCACTCTCAACCTTACCTAACTTCCATGGTTTATCTTTTGAAGATCCTGACGAGTTTCTTTTTGAGTTTGATATATTGTGTAGAGGTTATGATTATGTTACAAATGCTCAGAAATTGAAGCTATTTCCAGCAACATTAAAAGGAAATGCACTAAAATGGTTTATGAGTCTGGGAAGTCAGGTAATCACGACATGGGAACAAATGAAGGAGAAGTTCTTGACCAAATATCAAGACTACTACCGGGCAAGAGAAAAAAGGGAGGAATTATTTAAGATGGTCCAGAAGGACGATGAAAATCTGGAGGACTTTGCGGAAAGATTACAATACAATCTGTAGAGATCCGATCACCCCAATGTAAGTAAAGATATTCTTAAGACAATATTATTGAAAGGGGTAAGGGATGATTGTTTAGACATGCTAAATATGCTTGTAAAGGGGAAATATCTAAAGAATCATATGATGAAATTGTCAACCTCTGCAAGAGATGTTCAAGAGGAGCTGTAGATAGATCAAAAAGCAGGGATGATACATATTCAAGAGTAAAAAAATCAGCCAGTGGAGGAGCAACAAGAGATGAAATAGGTAATCTACATGAGGAATTCAAAACTGAAATGTTAAGTTCTTTTGCTTCTCAAATTGATACCTTGCAGGTTAAGAAGAAACAAGTAGAGGCAGAAGTTGCTTTGGCCATCTTCTGTCCTAAATGCAGAGAAAAACATCCACTAAGGGAATGCCCATTGGACATGGTACCAATTTGCACCATTTGTGAGAAGGACCATGAAACTTAACAATGCCCTTCTTTAACAGGAATAAAAGCAGCGTTGCAACCAACCAAGGAGGAAGCTGAAGCAGTTTATTTGCTGACACAAAGGAGGTAATGGAAACCACGAGGACAAGGTATGAACTCTAGTATGCCATTTAATCGTTGGAATAATTATCCTTCTCTTAATCAAGCAAACTACCTGCCCTTCAACCAAATGCAATACCCACCCTTTTATCAAATGAATTTCCCACCCATGCAACAAACAAACCCTCCCTTTGTAAACCCTACAATGTGGACTCCTTGGCCCCCATAGCAATATTATTTTAATGAATGGAACCCAAACTGAAGAGCTCAACAAATCCTGTTACCAAACCAATTTCCTCAGTTTCAGCAACCACTCTCTCTGCTGTCAGGTGCTCCACCAAACAATCAGACAATAAGACCCTAGCTGCCCGTACAACCGAACCCTAACCCTAATAATAATAAAGCTGTGCAAGTCATCGATATTCAGAACCTACCTACATCTCTTGTTTACCCTGTGCAGTGTAATGATATTCATTTACGATCCAGGAGAGTAGTTGAGCCGATTATTGATGATATTACCTCTTTTGACTCTGACAAAGAAGAGATAGAAAAGAATAATTTACCTAATAAGGGTACTAAAATAGTCGAGCCATCCTTGAATAAAGATGTTGAAACAACAGAGCCTCCATTTCCTGAGCGTTTAGCTCTCACTAAGATACGGGAGCCCCTGCTTTTAATCTTTTAAGGGAATTGTAGAATCTTTATGTTAAAATCCCATTTTTACAAGCACTCAGAAATGTACCAATTTATGCCAGAACCATCAGAGACATTTGTATTAAGAAACCTGGTAGGAAAGCTAAAGATCCCCTTACAGTTCATGTGATGGGTGATCTAGCTAGTTTAATGTCTGTAAAAACTCCCCCTGTTAAATATGGTGATCCCGGTCATCCTACGGTTACAGTACAGATTGGAAAAACTATTGTTTCATGAGTTCTGGTAGACTTAGGTGCTGCTATAAATATCATGACCCTTGAAACCTCACAACTATTATAGTGAAAGAATGTAATCAAAGAAACACCAACCATCCTGGAGTTAGTTGACTGTTCCACAATCAAACCTGAAGGAGTCATTGAAGATCTAATCATTTCAATGGAATCTTGGAATTACCCAGCTGACTTTGTTGTATTACAGACTAAAACAAATTTGGGGGGACATCCTCTTGTTATAGACATTTTTGTGCCTTATAGCTCTAAGCAGGAAATGTCCATAAACCAAGGGATCCTAAGTCCCTAAAAGTGTTGTTTCGGCCCCTAAAGGAACAAGGTCAACAAATTACAGCTCCTCCCAGAAGTTCTCCACTAGAAACTGCTCAGAATCAGTCAAATCAGGATCATTTCAGCTGCTCCACTAGTTAGCTGCATTGCATAGCACCCAAGTACACTAGCTAGGTGCATTGCAATGCACCTAAATGCACTACCAGGGTGCGTTGAGCGAGAAATGACAAATGGCAGTGTCATTCCGTGAGGTGGACAGACAATGGAAGCTTCCAGAATCTTCCCCAATGACACTTGCCTCACTGAGTTCGACCAAGGATGAGTAAGAGGCTTTCAGTCTCCAAGTGGAAGCAAGAACTAACAGAGAGAAGCCACTAGTCAGATCATAGGCTGACTCATCCTCTTTGCATACATCTATATATGGATCCCTCATCCCAGAGATCCAGGAGGCTGGAATTTTGTACATGGCAGAGAATTGCTGTTGGTTTTGAGATAGATATCAGAGTATTGGGTGATTTATGCTTTGCTAGAGGTGAAGAGGGGATTCCTTTGCTGGGAGGTTGATGCTGGATCAGGAATCATCGGTTGTAACTCCTCCTGGACCTTCTTGTTATATCAATAAAACTATTTGAGTTTCTCCTACATGCTTGTGTATCATTGATGTTTGTTATATTTGCATGTTTAGCTTAAATCTGATCCTAAGCTATTTATGAATATAAATCCATGTCTTTGTGTAGTTTTCTTCTTCTGTGATCTTACAGGAACTTGGTGAAGCTGGGAAATTAAGGGAGCAGGTAGCTGGAAGCTGTCAAAGAGGAGAGAGATTGGATCAAAAGGACTAGCGCAAGACACAGGTTGGTTCATCCTATTCCTCTTCATTTATAGTTCGTAAAGAAGAATACAAAAGTAGTTTTCTCTGTTTGTTTCTAAGGTACTGTCACACCTCAGTGGGATAGGGTCGTTCTGAATAGACACTTTTCCCGTTAACAAAATGGCGACTCCACTGGGGATTGTGTCTAATTAGTTCGTTTGTGTTTCTCTTATTTTTTGATTCATAAACATAGAAGTAGCAATCGAGCTAAATTTGCCATTATCAAATGCAAAGTAGACATCTGCTACTTCAATCCATTCACTGGATTTGTTTATGATTTGAACAGCTGGTTCACAAATGATCTGATTGCCCTTTGTGATATCTCTTAGACCTCTTTTAAATCTACCCTTTGATTGTGCATTACTGATTGCTTTTACTCGGCCAAAAACCATAGATTAAACTGCAAACCGTGACCCAAAACCCAAATAGAATTCTCGTTTATGCCCCAGCGCAGGCTCTGTGAAGAGATTCTGCATTTCAACGCAGTTCCCGAGAGGGCTACCTGCGCTGCAATCCAGTTTCTCTGTGTAACAGGTGCGTTGATCAGCCTAGCCCTGTGCAGCTGAGGTTCTTTGCTTCATTTTTTCAGTTTTGTCTCTGATTTTTGCAGCCTATGATCAGTGTGTGTCTGTTTAAAAACCCCTTTTCTTTGCCTTAATTCCGCCTCCTTTGTACAAAAATACTGTAGATGTTCTTTGTGTGTTTGTTACATCATTTACAGTTTTCCATTGAAAAAGTAGAATAGTCATACTGTCATCCTTTGATTTAGATCTGTCGTAAGTGTCGATTTTGATCTTAGGAGAATGTTCATTTGCTGTTGACAGTCGATTATGCTTTTACTTTTGCCTTTGGTTTGAATTATGACTTTCTAGTGTCGAAACGAGTGTTTATTTCAAAATCATAAAGTGTCGTAATCATCTCTACCTTTTGATTTCGAAAAGAAGCTTGTTTGTGTTTGTCACTTGAAAGCAAATTCAGATTTGTACATCAACTTTCTTTTTAGGCATCAATATTAAGAAAGTGAAAACAAATACATGCACATGTGCATTTGCATATTGATAGTCTGTTTGGCTTGATTTAGGAAAAGTGCATTTACAGTGTGCTCTTTGCTCTTTGAGAAAAGATTGTGTCTTTCTTTTCCCCTTGTAGCTAGGATTTTCATTGCTGAAAAGAGATAAAAGTTTGCTTATCATCTTTAGATTTCATTTTAGGAATTACATCTACATATCGTGGTGATCCCAAAAGGAAAACTTCATAATAAAGATCAACTTAAAATAAATTGAATGAATCTAACAACGCTTTCGAACTTAACGCACAACATTTAGAGGTCTAGGCTAGAGACGTATTCCGGCGTCGTAAAGCCTGGTAATTGTTGTCCTCACTGATGGTTGGGTGATTCCTCCACTTTGAGACGATAAGTGCCAGTACGGACTTGTGCTCCCATGTACCGTCGAGTATATATTGGGAGACCCCTATAGGCTTAAAATCTTTTATCCATAGGAAGCCGTGTCGGCCGCCCTACTGATCGCAATGCACCGAACACAGCATTCGGGAAGATTGACTATCGTACCGTAAAAAGTATTCTGCAGTTTTGTGATTGGTTTGGTACTCCCTCTACCTAGATCTCCAGAGCAGTCCCTTTCGTTCCTTTTCAGACTCCTTAATGGAAAAGGTCCATCTAAGCACTTGTCACTTCAGGCTCATTAAAAATCGAAGGAGACTAGAGTCATCTTTTGTTTTTTCTCGACTCTTAAAAATTAAAAAAACAAGTTGTGTCAAAGCGTCTAAAAATTTATTTTAAACGGAATATTCATACCCTTTTCCTACATTGATCTTAGGTTGAGAAAATGGAGTCTACCAACCAAGGAATTCCCCTTGGTGGAAATCCTAGTCCCTTCTCCTCTTGGGGAGATGTTGGTGCACCCCATATGGCCACATTGTCGCTTCCAAGACTGACAATTGGCTTGCCAGTCTGGCTCTTCTCAACCAATGTCGTTCAGAACACCACCATTCCTGAACAATCGAATCAGCAATTAGACGAGTCCAGAGTTGCCCACCAACCTTCTACTTCCTCTAATTCTTCCTCTCCTCCTTCCTCTTCGCTTGATGGGGCTGGCAAAGCCAAAAGTCAAGTTCCTAAGGAGAAGAAGGAGAAGAAGAAGAAAGAGAAGAAGAAGAAGGAGCCAAAGGTGAATGGGGGAAAATGAGTGTCGTCTAACGAAAATCCACACACTGCACCGACTAGGCCTAAATCGCCATGTGTCATTTGCAAAGGAGACCACTTTCACAGAGATTGTCATTGCATCCCTCGGATACTAAGGGACTAGTCTCCTTGTTTGCACAATCCGGTGTCATCAACCTCTGATGATCATGTTGAAAGCACACCGTCAACTAGCAAAAGTGAAGCCCCAGGACAAAAAGGGAAAGCTAGATTTCCTTGTAAATTGTGCGAAGGCAACCATGCCGTCCACCGTTGTCCCTTCTTAGATGAAGCGAAAAGAGTTTTGGATGATTGTCCGGTTTCACCGTTACGAATTCCTCCTGGATATAAAAAACTCTTACCGAGTCCGTCGCTAGTTGAGAATCCAGCTGGCCCGCTCAAGTGGTCGGCTGAAGCGCCTATCATCGAAGATAAACCATCTGAATCTATACCAGATGAAAGTCAAAAGGTCGAGGCGGCAGTTGACCCGGTCTTGCCTTCAGAGGTTCTATCTTCGGATGATACAGCCACTGAAGAGAACAAGGATGACACCGTCCAAATTCTCTTCATCAGCACAGACTCCGACGAACATGGGGGCAATCTACCCATTCCCTTACCACAGGAGGAAAGTTCGTCAGAGCCATACCCGGCCGTCTACTCGGTCCCACCTCCAAGCAACCTAGTTGTCTCCTTCGACTGGAATCAACTAGGCAGACCCCGTTTACCAGCAAGCATACCATTCTGAATTATCGTTCAAATATATAGAATGGTCATGGCTGGTACCATCATAAATGAGGGGGCTTCTGTGAGTATCCTTTCCTCTGTTGCTTGGAAAGCGCTTGGTTCGCCATTGCTATTGCCTGAGATGAGAAATCTGACAGGCTTTGATAAAGGAACCAGTCGACCTTTAGGGATCCTTCCCGATGTGCCCATAACATTGAGAGGGAAGACAGTTCAAATGAACGTAATGGTTGTTCAAGGACCCTTGGATTATAACCTACTCCTTGGACGAGACTATATTTATTGCATGGGAGCCATCGTTTCCTCACTCTTTAGAGTAATGTGTTTTCCGCACGAAGGAAGAGTGGTCAAGCTCGTGGACCAGCTTTCATTTCCCAGATCACGCATAGCAAATAGTCATATACCATCCCTAAATGGTCTCTTCACGCAAGAAATGTCTCAATCCCCGGTCCGTCCTCCCGATGAACGCGAGTAATTCGGAGGGATATGACTGAAACCCAGGGGGCATGCGTCCTGGTCTGCTTCGGCAGGAAAACTTCGGGTATAGGGTAGGTTTCCGCTGGAGAATATGACTAGTCTGTACCCCGTCCGTGATTGGAAGAGGGGTTATTCTAGAATAATATTCTTTTGTCAAAGTTATGTGAGTTGGCGGGCATCGTCGCTCACCTTTGTTTATCTCGGTAGACATCGCCGAAGAAGTGTTTTGTTTGCACCACGAATCGAACAATCTTTGGGTACCCTGTAAGAGGTAGGCCTCTCCCGGTAAAACAAATGTTTTATTGGACTAAAGAAGGGGTAACCTTGAAACCATATTTTATACCTGGGGGCATGCAAACCTTTTGGAGTGCAAGAAAAGAGCGATTATTTATCTGTTTTTTGGATTAGTCGTTTCCTAACTTGCATAAAGAAAGGATGTGAGGCAAAAATCTAAAAGTTGCTGTTTTATATGAGATATTCTTATCATATGACTGGATTAATCCAGCAGTTTTAGCACATAGTTCAAGCTCGTTAAAAAATAAACACAAGACATGAGCAAATTTTTCCACCCGCGTTTAAGCTCATTAAAAAATGAACTATTCCCCGGTAAATAACCACGGTGAATGAAGCATTTCAGCCATTAAAGCCTTGGTCGTGTTTGCACCGTCACCTCCACTTTTCATTTGGCCGATCATTCACCTCCATTTGATTGTTCACCCATTTTGAGGAACAGCTGCGAAGAGTGATTTCACTAGCCATCATTGTGACACTGCCGTGATTGGAAAATTCCAAACCTTACCTGGAATCAGCTACTACCCATTTTATCACTCGTTCCTCAAAAGACGAGTCTTCTTTAAGCTCTTTTCAACTTACTCGTAAAATATGTAAAGATTGCCGAGTTTTGGCCTTCCAGCTCATTAAAGTGACTGGAAGTGCTATCCCTCCTTTAGATTTTAATCTTTTTGGACCTGAGGGATTATTGCACAAAAAGATCGAGCGCTTGTTTTGTTCGGCTCGTTAAAACTATCGAAAATTCATCCCTTCTGTATTTTTTTATACTTTTTCGAACTTAAGGGATTAGATGACGAAAAAGGAATTTTGGAGTTACCTTTACGTACCTTTTTAGACTCTCTAAAAATGAAAAGGATCGAGTTATCTTTGTCGTTAAACTCATTAAAAAGATTAATAGCGACAAACTTGTCTTTAGACGAGAACGAGTTTCACTATCGCTAGGTTCGTTAAAACATAGCGATGGGTTTGCCCGAAGGGCAAATTATAGAACAAGCATATGTTATCCTCCTCAAGCTTGACAAAAATAAAGAGGTACTGGTCAGCAATGACTGGGGAAAAATTGGGAAGAAACTCAAAGAACCTTTATTGGTAGCAAGTCGCTCTTGAACATGACACTTCCACTCCGTGCCTGAGTCGGGTTGGGTTGTTTCATTCACCGGTCACATCACCATAGTCACGCCATACCATCCACATTTGAGGTAAATGCTACCAATCCATCACATAAGTGTCGCCGACATGTTCAAGAGAAGTCATCCAGAGAAGTCATCCGTGTCCCATCCACTGCCATACATTATACTTCATTCTTTCATGACCGCCATCCTGAACCATATATCATCAGATCGTTTTCACCTCCATCAAAATCATTTGCTCCGTTCTGTGTCATTGATGTGGGATTCATTAAGTCCCTCCTTTGACGGATCGCTTCTTGTCGACACCAGCTCATTATCCAAGAAGTTGATCTAGGAACACCCCATTCAGTACTTTGAAGCTTGCATGCCTCAATGGCAAGTTTCTCACTTCCGGCGACAGGTATACATCAATGACCTTCGACCGAAAGATTTTGCGTGGTGTTCGACGCCAAGTCTTTTATTCACACCACGTGAATTGTACTGCAGTACCTTGAGGGTCATCATCATTATCGGTGATTCCTCTCACGCTTGTTAACAATTTACATCATTGACTGGTAATCAAGTGATGTCTTTCCATGTTCGACTTCAAAACATTTCTCACATGGATCGACTTGTACTTCGAGTGAATATCGGACGAGATTGAAGACCCCGGATCTAGTTTCATTCATCCGGGCTGCGATATATATTCAGGAAAATAAAGACATTGAAATGTACAACATTGCAGCACAGATAATCATCCTACCAAAAGGATGATGGCTCTATCAGAATCATCAGTCTACCATCAGACGATTGTTTGTCTTATGTACATGAAAATGAATTTATAAAGTTGAGCATGGGAATGCCCGCCTCATCTAGATCATGAAAACAGTATGAAGATAATGTATTGTATTGTATCTTATTACAGGTCTCCTTCCAGCATTGAAAGAACTTCGGATCCTCCTAATAAAGCATTTCACCCGATAAACGGCCTCATACTTTAGGGGGCAACTGTTATAGACATTTTTGTGCCTTACAACTCTAAGCAGGAAATGTCCATAAACCAAGGGATCCTAAGTCCCTAAAAGTGTTGTTTTGGCCCCTAAAGGAACAAGGTCAACAAATTACAGCTTCTCCCAGAAGTTCTCCACCAGAAACTGCTCAGAATCAGTCAAATCAGGATCATTTCAGCTGCTCCACTAGCTAGCTGCGTTGCATAGCACCCAAGTACACTAGCTAGGTGCGTTTCAACACACCTAAATGCACTACCAGGGTGCGTTGAGCGAGAAATGACAAATGGCAGTGTCATTCCGCGAGGTGGACAGACAATGGAAGCTTCCAGAATCTTCCCCAATGACACTTGCCTCACTGAGTTCGACCAAGGATGAGTAAGAGGCTCTCAGTCTCCAAGTGGAAGCAAGAGCTGACAGAGAGAAGCCACTAGTTAGATCATAGGTTGACTCATCCTCTTTGCATACATCTATATATGGATCCCTCATCCCAGAGATCCAGGAGGTTGGAATTTTGTACATGGCAGAGAATTGCTGTTGGTTTTGAGATAGATATCAGAGTATTGGGTGATTTATGCTTTGCTGGAGGTGAAGAGGGGATTCCTTTGCTGGGAGGTTGATGCTGGATCAGGAATCATCGGTTGTAACTCCTCCTGGACCTTCTTGATATATCAATAAAACTATTTGAGTTTCTCCTACATGCTTGTGTATCATTGATGTTTGTTATATTTGCATGTTTAGCTTAAATCTGATCCTAAGCTATTTATGAATATAAATCCACGTCTTTGTGTAGTTTTCTTCTTCTGTGATCTTACAGGAACTTGGTGAAGCTGGGCAAGTAAGGGAGCAGGTAGCTGGAAGCTGTCAAAGAGGAGAGAGATTGGATCAAAAGGACTAGCGCAAGACACAGGTTGGTTCATCCTATTCCTCTTCGTTTATAGTTCATAAAGAAGAATACAAAAGTAGTTTTCTCTGTTTGTTTCTAAGGTACTGTCACACCTTAGTGGGATTGGGTCGTTCTGAATAGACACTTTTCCCGTTAACACCTCTAATCTTGGGGAGACCCTGGCTGGGTACAACAGATGCTTTTATCAGCTGTAGATCAGGTTCAATGACAATTTCTAATGGATGTGAAACTAAGCAGCTTACTCTTTATCCTCATGCCACACCTATGATTAATAATGATGATTTTGTATATTTGGATTATCATGATAAAGTTACTCAACCTATTTTGACTATCGGACAAGCCTTAACTCTTAAAGATACCACAAAGGATGAAGTAATTAGTAATTTTATTTCTAAACCCTCCTTGGGCACTTCTGAAACATATAACCAGTTGACTGCAATTTTCGAACCTGAAGCCTAGGAAAAGCTTAAATCCAAAAATCAACCTCAAACATCAACTCCTATCTCCTATAAAAGCATAATAGTAGAAATCGAACTTGGAAAAACATTGAACATAAACCCCAATTTATCAGATGTTGAAACACAACAGTTAATGAAGTTACTTCATGAAAACAAGGAAGAATTCGCATGGGACTATACAGATATGAAGGGGATCTCTCCTAAATTATGTACTTATCATATCTATATTAATGAAAGGTGCCGACCAGTCTGTCAACCCCAGCGGTGAATGAATCCCAATTTGAGGGAAATTGTTAAAGAAGAACTTCAAAAATTGCTTAATGCAGGGTTTATATACCCCATATATGACAATGAATGGGTTTCTCCATTGGTGATAGTACCTAAGAAAAATGGGAAATGGAGAGTGTGTGTAGACTATAGAACCTTAAATAAAGCCACTCAAAAAGATCATTTCCCCTTGCCATTCATTGATCAGTTTCTAGACAGTTTTTCAGGGAAGAGATTCTTTTCCTTTTTAGATGGTTTTAGCGGATATAACCAAATCAAAATTGCACGCCAAGACCAAGACAAGACCACTTTTACTAGTCCTTGGGGAAATTTTGCTTATAGAGTTCTCCCATTTGGACTATGTAATGCTCCAGCAACGTTTCAAAGAGCAGTGATAGGAATATATTTTGATATGCTTAATGACTCTATGGAGATATTTATGGATGACTTTACTCCTTATGGTGTGACTTTTGAAGATGCATTACAAAACCTTGAGAAAGTACTTAAACGTTGTATACAAGCTCATCTTTCCTTAAGTACTGAAAAATGTCATATGATGATGAACGAAGGAATTGTATTAGGGCACTTCATTTCATTCCTAGGGATTCAGGTAGATCCATCCAAAGTACAGGTAATTCAGACCCTTCCTATCCCTAAAGCACAAACTGATGGAAGAATTTTTTAGGATATGCTGGATATTACAGGAGATTTATCAAATTTTTTTCTAAAATAGCTTCTCCTTTGTTTTTGTTACTTATGAAAAATGTTGAATTTAAGTGGACTAATCTTTGCCAGAAAGCATTTGATGAACTTAAGTATCAGTTGTCTACAGCTCCTATTTTAAGGGGACCTGATTGGGCACTTCCCTTTCATATATCATTCGATGCTTTCGATACTGCAATTAGAGCTGTCTTGGGACAAGAACAAAATCATCTTCCTTATGCTATTTATTTCATTAGTACAAATATGACCCCTGCTGAGCTTAATTACACAGTTACTGAGAAAGAATTCTTAGCAGTCATTTATGCTATTAATAAATTTCGACATTACATTATTGGTTATCCTACTTTTGTTCATACTGACCACTCGACTATTAAGTATTTAATGAACAAATCTGTCACAAATTCTCAAGTTACCAGGTGGTTATTGCTATTACAAGAATTTGATATTACAATTGTAGATCGGTCAGGTAAAGAAAATGTAGTTGCTGATTTCCTTCCTCGGATAAAAATGATGATAATACTCAAGTAGATGATTCCTTTCCTGACGAGTATTTATTTGCAGCATCTGCTCACTCACCTTGGTGTGCAGACATTGCCAATTATCTGGTTGCAGGGAAGCTACCATCACACCTATCACATCGGGAGAAAAGAAAGATCATTCAACAAAGTTCATGGTATAGCTAGATAAGTGGGTGTCTTTCCATACAGGACTTGATCATGAAATCAGAAGATGCATTAGAGAAGATGAGGTTTATGATATATTGAAGGCTTGTCATGATGGCCCTTGTGGAGGGCATTTTGATGATAAGATAATAGCACATAAAATTCTCAGAATGGGTTATTATTGGCCCTCACTTTTCAAGGATGCGAAGAAATATGTTAGGGCCTGTGACAGTTGTCAAAGAATGGGTCAACCTAATCATAGAGATGAAATGCCATTGAATCCCCAGGTAATACTTGAACCTTTTGAAATATGGGCTCTAGACTTTATAGGACCCATCAATCCTCCATCTAGTCAAAGAGTTTACATATTGGTTTTTATAGATTATATGACAAAATGGGTGGAAGCTAAGGCACTTATTAGAGCCAATGAAGAAGCTATTTTAACTTTTCTATTTGAAGAAATCTTTGTTAGATTTGGAGTGCCTAGAGAACTAGTTACAGATGGAGGATCTCCTTTCAATTCTCATGGCTTTAAAGCTACGCTTCAAAAATATCATATTCATCATAAAATGACTACACCTTACCACCCCCAAGCCAATGGCTAGGTGGAAAGTACAAACAAGGTCATAGAAGCAATTTTAACAAAAACAGTGAAGGAAAATAGGAAGGATTGGTCTCAAAGGCTGCCTGAGGCATTATGGACCTACAGAACTACCTGGAGGAACACTACAGGATTTTATCCTTATGAATTGGTTTATGGTAAAAGTGATTTTTTTCCTATGGAATTTGAGTTTAAAACCTTAAGAACTGCTTTAGTTGTTAACCTTGATTTGATTGATGCACAGACAACTAGGTTGTAGCAGCTTCAGGAATTGGATGAAAAGAGGTTAGATGCCATCCATCAAACAACTATGATTCAACAACAAAGAACTAGGTGGCATGATAAAACTATTAAGCATAAGCAGTTCCAGAAAGGTAATTGGGCTTTATTATATGACTCTCGGTTTGAAAATTTTCAAGGGAAATTAAGAACAAGATGGTTGGGACCTTACGAAATAGATACCGTTTTTCCCAATGGAATAGTAAGGCTCCTAACAATTGATGATTCTAGAACACCATTGTTAGTAAATGGGTATCAGCTTCATCCCTACCAACAACCCATTTCTAAAGAGGATTTTAGAGCTACCCGCATGGCAGATTCACATTATATCTTTTTCGGGGAGCCTGCTACCCCTCATTGCATTTAATTTCTGCATTGTATTCTTTTTAGTATTAGATTATATTTCTTAACTAATAATCCTTGTCAAGGGTTTCCATGTTACAATTGATTACTTTGCAGATCTCCGACATAGGGAGGCTGGTCGAAAAGAACAATCTTACTGCAAGCAGATTTAAGCTTCATCTTGTGAAGAATTGTTATCTCACTCCAGTTCACAATTCATTCCCCCATTTTGATCATTCTCCCCTTTTCCCCTCCTTATGTCCCCCATTATTTTTTAGCAACATCTTTCCCAAAAGTATTTTTCAGCAAAATTTTCCTTATTTCTCCCATTTACAGCAACATTCTTCTCCCCGTTGCTGAAACACCAATTTTCATCCATTTTCCCGTTGCTGAAACACCAACCTTTTCCCTTTTTCTCATTGCTGAAACAGTAACTCCTACCATTTCCCCTCTTGCTGAAACACCATTTCTTCTCAAGGAATGAATATATACTACTTTCAGTTGTGAAATTCATCTATTGCATTGTTCTTTCACTACCTTATCCTATCATTATGTAGGCCTTTCATACAATTACCCTCATTTTTCAAAACCACTTCTCCATAACCATTGATGATCTATTAGCAATGTATACTATATATTTTTCGAATATCAATCAAAGGTAAACATGAGGTATGTATTTGTATGTATAAATATTATTAAACTATAGTCAAATGGGAAGATTACAACATTATTACCACGATCGCCATACATTTAAAACTCATTATTCCAGTCGTAGTTGGGGTAAATATCAAATCATCACGCCATCATTTCATAACATGCCAATCACCGTCGTTTTTTCACCCATGATTATGTCTCATCACCCCGTCTTTGTCTTATTATTCCATGAACTCAATTGCAAATTTACTCTGTCTCGGGTGCGGTAACTCGGTTTGTCACTGTGCATTTTACTGAAGCTGGTAACTATGGGAGGACCTGCTATTCGATATGAGCCCGGCTCGATAGCTTTATTAGAATTACACCCAGAGGTATATCAGATTTTTCACCGCGCCAGTTGGGTAGATTATTTTCGGAGGCTCCAGGGATTTGATCCAGAGCAAGTCCTTGAATTTGCATGTAATTTACGGGATGACTATTCTACCATTCAAGGAGTTCGAATTCCAGTTTTAGAAGATGATCTAGCACAGGTTTCAGGCCTACCAGCTGCTGGCACTTGCTGGTTTAGTTGTAAACACATCATTCTCAATGCACAACAAGACTTCCTTCTACCAGGAGAGCAGGTCGAGCTTAAAGGCAGGGTTGTGGCACTTCATTCATTACCACTTCCATGGCCAACAGTTGCCGAATTTGTCAAGCAATATCTCACCTATGAAGGTCACTACCAGGTAGTCTATCAACATGATTTTGTCCTGTTAAATCATTTGAGACATGGTCAACTGTTAAATATGCTGTATTATCTACTTGGGTGTCTAAAGAATATGTCACATTATTGTATGAATGCAAAGTACCCACACCTTTCCCTCACTGTTATAGACATTTTTGTGCCTTACAGCTCTAAGCATGAAATGTCCATAATCCAAGGGATCCAAAGTCCCTAAAAGTGTTGTTCCTACCCCTAGAGGAACAAGGTCAACCAATTACAGCTTCTCCCAGAAGTTCTCCACCAGAAACTACTCAGAATCAGTCAAATCAGGATCATTTCAGCTGCTCCACTAGCTACCTGCGTTGCATAGCACCCAAGTACACTAGCTAGGTGCGTTGCAACGCACCTAAATGCACTACCAGGGTGCGCTGAGCGGGAAATGCCAAATGGCAATGTCATTCCGCGAGGTGGACAGACCATGGAAGCTTCCAGAATCTTCCTCAATGACACTTGCCTCACTGAGTTCGACCAAGGATGAGTAAGAGGCTCTCAGCCTCCAAGTGGAAGCAAGAACTGACAGAGAGAAGCCACAAGTCAAAACATAAGCTGACTCATCCTCTCTGCTTACATCTATATATGGATCCCTCATCCCAGAGATCCAGAGGCTGGAATTTTGTACTTTGCAGAGAATTGCTGTTGGTTTTGAGATTGAGATTAGTGCATTGGGTGATTTATGCTTTGTTGGAGGTGAAGAAGGGATTCCTTTGTTGGGAGGTAGATGCTGGATCGGGACTCACTTGGTTGTATCTCCTCCTGGATCTTCTTATTATATCAATAAAACTATTTGAGTTTCTCCTACATGCTTGTGTATCAATGATGTTTTGTTATATTTGCATGTTTAGCTTAAATCTGATCCTAAGCTATTTATGAATGTAAATCTATGTCTTTGTGTAGTTTTCCTCTTCTGTGATCTTACAGGAACTTGGTGAAGCTGGGCAAGTAAGGGAGCAGGTAGCTGGAAGCTGTCAAAGAGGAGAGCGATTGGATCAACAAACTAGCGCAAGACACAGCTTAGTTCATCCTTCCTCTTCGTTTACATTTCATAAAGAAGAATACAAAAGTAGTTTTCCTTGTTTGTTTCTAAGGCAATGTCACACCTTAGAGTGGGATAGGGGCATTCTGAGTAGATACTTTTCCCAACAACAAAATGGCGACTCCGCTGGGGAACGTGTCTAGTTAGTTTGTTTGTGTTTCTCTTATTGTTTGCTTCATAAACACAGAAGTAGCAATCGAACTGCATTTGCCATTATCAAATGCAAAGTAGCTGCTACTTCAATCCACCCACTGGATTTGTTTATGATTTGAACAACTGATCCACAAATGCTCTAATTGCCCTTTGTGATAGCTCTTAGTCCTCCTTTAAATCATCCCTCTAATTGTACCTTACTGATTGCTTTTACTCGGCCAAAATCCATAGATTAAACTGCAAACCGTGACCCAGAACCAGGATAGAAGTCTCGTTTCTGCCCTAGCGTAGGCTCTGTGAAGAGGTTCTACATTTCAATGCAGGTCTCGAGAGGGCTACCTGCGCTGCAATTCAGTTTCTCTGTGCAACAAGTGCGCTGATCAGCCTTTGCCCTGTGCAGCTGAGGTTCTTTGCTTCATTAGATCATCTTCTTGAAATGACTTAAGCAATTGAGTATACATTAGATGTGATATAAGAAAGCATCATAAAATCATGGAAAGGAAAACTTGTAGCTACTATGTGATCTAATGCCTCTTAGGCAACCCAAATTGGAAGAAATACCTTCTTGGACTTGCTCATCATGAGATTACACAATAGATGAAAGCTTAATATAAAAAATCATGAAAAAAGCATAAGGAAAGAAACTAAATCATTGTTTATTACTTAATGCCTCAAGCAACCAATATTGGAAAATATCTTAATGCTACCTTCTTGAGAAGCTCTTTTGGCTTATTGGGGCCTAACCTAGGTTCGGAAGACTTATTAGCCAAACAAATCCTGCACTACCGGCCCTTTCGGCAACAGTCCGTGGAGCGCAGACTGAAGTCTCACCCGAGGTAGTAGGGGGGGGTACTGGAACTAGGTTTCCCTACCCTTGGGATGTTTTAATGTGGTCTAGAGGGCCGCGAACTATTCTGTGCTCCTGTGCTACTCTGCACAGATCCTTGTCCTTCACGTAGATCCGAGCCCATCACTTCCAAAATCTTATTGTTTATATGGATTTATTATAGATCAAAATTAATTCACAAGGTCTTTAAGCAAACATTTAACAATAAAACCCAATGCGTGCAATCACAATTCTTAAAGCCGGTACATAAATTTAGAACATAAACAACAAACAGATTTGCAATAAAGCCCACAATGATTCAGAAATTCTTATCCTTATTTATCTTCTATCAATACAACCAGATCCTCCTTGTGCACTCAGCTGCGGGGGTCCGTGCACACAATTGTCAACTCTACTAGGCCTTTGTGCACACAGTTGCAGAGCCTCTATCTATCTACCAACACCCTTGACTTGGACTTACAGACGTAGAGAGAATATTGCCTTCACAAACCCATAACATTAAGATCCAAACTAAAACTAACTTCTAAACATAGAGCCTTGCTCTATTTATACATTTACATGGTCTGCGGACCATGGGCAGGCCAACTCACTTTTTATTTTCTTACCTTATTTTTGAGCGGACAACCCTTTGAATTGACACATTACGATTCTCTCTCCGTGTACTTTGTGGAGCCTTTACCATACTTTTACCCAAAATTGTGGGCTTTGAGCCCCAAAACCATCATGTAGGGCCTCCACTACCCAACAGGCCCCCAACACAATCATCGTGACTCGTCCCAAGTCACTCGGCTGGTGCAACAATCTTCACGCGAAGGTCATTCAACAACTTCTGTGCTTCACTTACACTTGAAACAAAATCTTCCGCCATCTGTGGTACCCTTTCTATGCGAGCCACCGATGCATCAGTATTAGTTTCTTGGCCAGGTTCATATACTGCCTGCATGTGTGCTAACTTTCCATCGATGTTGGTGGAGATTGCGAATGCCTCATCAAGCCAAGGCTAGATGCGTTCTTTAAGCATTGCTTCCTTCTACTGAGCAGTATCAACTTGTGCCTTGAGAACCTGGGCCTCCCTCATTTTGGCCAATCGCTACGTGATGGCGATCGTTTGCACAGTGCCTCGGAATTTGTCATATGCCTGCTACAACTCCCGCGCTTCTGTCTCTACCTACTATAGCATTGGGTCTTCCTAAAGGGAAGTGAGCGCAAAGAGGGACTGATCCAACAATCCCGAGAAGTCTTGGACAACGCGCCCTATCACTTCCAATCCTTCTTGAATTTCATTGTGGCATTGTTCTCAAACTTTCGGGGGTGTAGGCAAATGCGCCTTCATCCTTAGTTCCAAAATTTGTAAGTTTAATTCCCACTGAGCTTTTGTGGCTTCCTCTTGGGCCGTACGAAAGCTTGTGGCCATGTGATGGATCTTGTCGGCTATTGGAAGTTTTGTTGGCACAACCAACTATGGTACTATGCTACAAACCTCTACCATAACCTATTCCAATTCCTTCCTGTGTGCGACTAAGTCATCATGTTGTAGACTGACCTGCTCTAGATTTGTCCTATGCTCCATTAAGATTTGGAGGGTGCGACCTTCCCTAGCATGGAGCTCAATGGTTACCCCATCCTGCAGTTGGTATAGGGTTTCTCGAGGAAGGGTGGAAAAATTCAGCTCGCAACCCCTCATATCACCTTCAACTTCTGCTACAACGACGCCTGCTGGTAATACGAATGTGTTCATGGTGGAGGCACGCACAATTTGCTCCGCTACGGTTATACCTTCTGCGAGGGTCGGAAACATTCCTCCTGGTGTTCGCACCTGTAACAATTGTGCCCTAAGCTCCCCCAACATAATTTTCTGCTCTGTCATTAGCTCGTGCAAAGCACCTTGAGTGATATCACACGCCTGTTTGCTGCTGTCCAGAAAGTCGTTCTCCAATGTATTTTCTGTCTTTGACATTTTGCGTGTATGTGGCGACTCCTTGATGCACGACCTCTTGGCTTGGGTCAATTTCATGGGGAGGTTCGTGTGTTCCTGTGTCTCTATTTCCCTCTGCATGTCCTATGCTCAGGACACTTCCTAATCTTCCCTGATTTCCTCGGTGCTTACTTCCTTGGTCGCCTCATGCTGCGAAGCTACCTTTTGTCCCTAACATGTCTTTTTCGCCAATTTAGTGAGGCGCAGTTGGATTTCCTTCTTTCATTGTTGTGCTGCCATCCTTTCTAATACGGCCATGTCCAGGGCGCGCCACTTCGGAGGCCATGCTTCCAGTACCTCGTAAATTACATCGTCCATTGCGATGAATGGAAGCTTTTCCCATGTTTGTTGTGGATCCTTCCATGCCCTGATATATAGGTTATGCATGTCCTTTTTGAACTCAGCAATGCTTTGCAAATTGTTATATATTATCGGGGACAACCCCGGTCTACGAGCTATCCATGTCCGGATACTCACCTCCACGAATATCCAAAATACTATAGTCTCACGAACCCTCTTGGCATCCTTTGTAGCCCAAAGCGAGTTATACAGAACGGCTTTGGGTAGCTTCTTCTTAATGCTGGGAAACTCGCTACCCTGCGGAAGTTCTCCTACAACCAGAAGGATTGATAGTAGCAACCACGCATAATGGAAAGTTTTACCTTTCTCCTGGGCTTCCTTAAAATTTGTCAAAAATTCATCACATAGAAACTGCACCCAGTTGAACTGAACCCCTTCTTCACACTCCTTCGCAAGCGTAATGACAGGGGTTGGCACTTCATCTGCATGGCATTTCCTCATGAGTTTATTGGCCAGTAGCTAGGTGGTGACTCGAACCCCTCGGTTTTTTATGCTTGCTATTACATACCCGCGCTTTCGCTTTTCTAGCTTATATTTAGCCTTCATTGCTTCTATGAGACCCAATGTCTGTGGGGTCGTTCCCTTTAATAGGCAGGTGGGTAATTCGGCGTACTAAATTGACTGTGATGGGAATCGATTCCTCGAACTAGAGATACCCCTCATGTACTAGGCATAGTTACTATCGGATAACAAAAATAGTGATCGCCACGTGGTGATAGTGGGGTATCCATCTCAGATTGAGTAATCCTGCCTTCCCCACACCCCGTAACCACTTCCGCGGTAGTAGTTTGTCTTTGGCCAATTGGGGGAACTTTTCGCTGTCCGCAAGATCCCAATATTTGAACGTGATACTTGGTACTCGGCCCAGCGGCAGACCATCAAACCTTATCTCATTCGGAAGAAGCGGGGTCTGAAGCGTACTCTTTGTAGCATCTAGGTCCTTTGGTATCTTGGCTGTCCTATTCCATGGAGAGATATATGGTGGTAGAGAAGGTATTTGAAAAGCATCCTCTTCTTCCTCATCCTATGCCTCAATCTGAGCAATTAGGGCTTGCAAATCTTCCTCGCCCTCATATATTTCAATGGTGACTGCTTTGCCCTTTTTGGCCATTGATAATTTACTGAATCTCGGCGATACCCAGACTGGTTCCATAGTCTACTTGTCTTTCTGGGGTCACGGTGTGCATGGGGACTTTGGAACTTTTGGGGCAATGGCTGCTTCTTCTGGTTCATCTTGGGTCGGATACAGTTCTTTTGCGATCCATGCTCGGGTTCTAGCCATGGTACTCATGGGAGGCCTAGTAGCTGGATGTTTGTTGTTCTATACTAGCTCAAATTTCAAATATCCCAGTGTTTTCCAAGGATTTTTAGATGAATTTTTAAATTTGAATGGTTCTCTTCCCTCCTTTTTCAATTTATTCATATCTTCTGGGTGGCATGTCTTTCCGTATCTACCTCGGGGCTCCTATCTTAATGACCCGCCACTCACTCCTCTCTGTCATAACTCGAACTTCTTGTCATGAATAATGACATCAACGGTCACCTCCCAGCCTTTCTGGTGAGTAGCAGTATTGCAGCAATAATGCTGCAACTCCTGGGGCTTCCTACTTTACTTTTATCAACCCGGTAGTTCGTAACAAACTTGAAAGCGATGGTGTTGTATGCACAAGAACTAGTTCTTACTACAGGCTGTCACTTGGTCAACTGGTGCAAGATCATTAGGAGCTCAAGCCAACTTCTATGATTTCCATAAGAAGCTTTATGTGTGATGAAATAAAGGAAATCTCACTCTACAGAGGCTACTCTATTTGCAGAAAGGAAAAGAAGACTAAAATGTAAAGTAAACCTAGCAAACCCTAATTAACCAACTAACCCTACTTTTGCAGAAAGAGAGATGAAAAACCATAAATGAATGCTATTACCTACTTAGGAAGTAGAAAACATCTATTCAAGCTATTTCTAGGAGGCAATGAGAAAAAAAACATATTTTTGGGTTTTCATGTATTTTATGTGAAATTGTCATGCATGTAATTTATTTGTTTGTGGATGTGGCAGTGATTAGGTGGAAATGGAGGGCGACTTTGGAGTTTGTAGAGGTGTAGGAAGGTGTGGATGGGTCCTAGGAGGCCTCTCGTAGCCTTCTGGAGGCTTTCCCTACAATCAGACTTCAAAAATTCACCTACAGGAATTTCTACAGGAGGTCTACAGGAGGATCTACAGGAGGATGCTGAGAGTTGTTTTAGAGGCTTTGAAGGTGGGAAAATGGTTGGATAGGGTAGTTGAAGGCTAGAAGGATGTGTTAAGGTGTCTAAGTTCCATCTAGAAGGATTAGGAAAGAGAGAGGTGGTTGGATTTGTTCAAGGAAAGGGAGGAAAGTTTATGAGAAGAGTGCAGAAAATTAGGGTAGATTTATGAGGGGCTATGAATGACTTTTGCAACATGTAGCAAAGAGTGATGGTGGTAGCTGATTTATTGACTTATTATGAGGAGAGATGTACTGCAAGAGAGCTGCAAATCAAACACTGAAACTGAGCAAGCAAAGAAACTAACTGCACCAAAAAAATAGAATTGTATCTCATGTTAACCTAAATTCTGATCTAGGAAAATAAAATGCTAAACAATGCTATATGGAAAGGAAAGAATGAATGGAAATTTATTGCAAAAATAGAAATGAGCATGACAAAATAGATCTGAAGCAAAGCATTAACCTCTAAATCAAACTACAACACTAGAAATTGCATGGAGAAGGCAAATTTGTGTTTTTGTCGCAACAAGAGGGTCTTAACCTCAGTTCATGGTCCCAAAGGGAGGAAAGGAGGTCAAGGCTCTATTGATGGCCTTTCTGTATCTTTTTCCTATCACTACTTAACCTACTTCAGCAAATTGAAATGGAAATAGCTATGTAAATCACAAAAAGCAACCTATTCTAACCAAGGAAGAAACCTATCTAACAACAACTAATTTATAAAATGCAACAAAATATATAAATACAAAGCAAGAGGTGCTGGGAAACTTGGGTTGGGCCCTAACCTGAGAGATTCAGCCCTATGAGGTAACTCAGTGCTAGCTAGGAAAAGATTTAATCTTCATTATCAAAATAATAGTCACATTACATGAAACTGTCCATAAAAGTAAACTCGAAATGAGCTGAGCAAAAGCTGCAACAAAAGTGTGAAAATTTGACTAACATCCAATGAACTACTGAGGCCCTAGGCCTCTCTATTTATAAAATTGGAGCTCCCAACAGCTCTCCTAAAATTAGGGAGGCTTGGCTCCCAGGACTTGAGATAGATAGCAGTTAACCTTCACTTGCTCGACTGCCTCTTTGATGCATTGATGTGTCTGCTTGTGCTCCAAGCTTTCTGAAGGAGGATTCGAAGTAGGGAGTGATCAATGAGGGGTGCACCCTCCTATAAATCCTCTCCCTTGTCTTCCTCAAATATTGGCTGCCAAATTCTCATTCAACCTTTGACTTTGTCTCAAAATTGACCAAAAATCTGCATAAAGCACACATTAGACTTCATGGCATAATGGCTAACCCAACTCACTCTATTAGCATAAATATAATAAAAAAAATGCAATAAACTAATGAGAATGGTAGATTAAGCTAAGTTAGGAGGCCAAATGAGCCCATATAATTACCCATTTATGGGGCTCATCATCACCCCCCTATTGAATGTGTTGCTCATCCTCTGAGCAACTAGTCCATCTCCTCATCTTTGATGGCCCTGATAGCCTCCCTGACATCCCATGCTTCTGATGTGAGGTCCTCTTCTTTGTCATGGAATCCTACCTTTCTGTCCACTTCTTCCCACTATTGTTGTTCTTCTTCCTCTTTTCCACCTTCCAATAGGCCTTGTAGCGGTGCAGGACTCAATTTGAGGCCAATACAATTGGCCTTCAAACTCTGCATAGAGCGCTTGTATAGTGGCACTCTCCTTAATTCTTCTTTCATCCTTGTTGGGGAGTGATACTCCCTGATTTGTAGACTGTGTGGGAGAGTATTCCACCTCCTCATACAAGCATGAATATAGTCTTCCCCAAGTAATCTTTCCATGTCTTCAAAATGTGCAATGGCCTTGGCCTGCTCATTGATATACTTAGGGGCACTTTGAGGATTATTTGCAAGAAGCTTGTGGACATTGACGAGAGCCATGGGGTATGCTGGCTCAACTCGAATCATTAAGGGTTCATTTTTCTCTTTTGCCATCAACTTTTTTATTTATGTTTCCCTTTTCTTCTCATGATTCATCCATGATGCCATGGCCATCAGTGGCAAGTCCCCTAGCCTAGCATTGGGGTCCCATAGGTTCATATCAATGAGGGCCAAGTTATGCAAATAAAACTCTGCTATCTCTGCCTTGTCTCCTCTTGAACTTTGGTCACATAGGTCTGTAAACTGTTTATAATCTTGGAAAGGCATGCTGCCTCTCTGTGGCAAAGTCTTGATTTGAAACTGAAACCATTGGCCTTTGAGGTATACTCCATATGATTTTGTTGGTGTCCTGCACAGTAGCACCTCCACAGACCAGCTGGCCATGCATGCCAATTGTGCCTCCATATCTTGCAGTTGTTTCCTTAGTAACTCATTTTCTATTTCTAAGTGAGATCTTTTGATTGCCTCTGTATGTCTTACATCACTTAACTCCCTACCCATCTCTCTAAGCTTTCTCTCCATCTGGCCAATTTCTTCCACCCCTTTGGACTTGGCGATTTGCATCCATCTATGGCTCTTTATCCTTTCTTTTTCTAGTTCAAAGAAAAGTGGGATTGCAAATTTCTGTGGAATGATTTTTCCCCCTTCAAGAAGGTTGTAATAAGAGCCCAAACTAGGCTGGGGGTTAGGTTCTTGTGTCTCTACTGTTTCATCCTTCCCCTTGGTCTGCTCTTCTGCCCTTTTTTCAAGTTTTTCAGCCTCCTATAGCTTTGTTAGGGTCTCCTGTAGAGTAGTTTGTGCCTCCTATAGGACTGTTTTTGAGTCCTATAGTTTTATTCTTTCCTTCCAAGTGGAAGATCTAGGACTTCCTCTTTCATAAGTGATGGGGGTTTTGGAGGGAGATTCTTCCGTTTTGACAATGGTGGAATATTCAATTATGATATGCTCTTTTGAGGATGGCTATGGCTTCTCTGTTTTTATTCTTGTGCTTTTTCGAGCCCTGAAATACATTTATGGTTGCCTTTTCCTCTTTTGTTTGGGTTTAATTGGGGTGCTGAGGGTAGCAAGAACAGCTGCTGCCTCCATTTCTAGTGTCTCAGGAGACACTTCTGTCTTCTTTGCCCCTTTTTCATCTTCTTTTGTCTTATATGCCTCTGCTAGCTTTGCTCCCTCTAGCTCTGTTTTGGTTTCCTTCTCATCTTGTTTAGTTTCTTCCTTCTCTGCTTTAGTCTTTCTCTTCTTTGTTTTAGTCTTTTTCTTCTCTGTTTTAGTCTCTTCCTTCTCTGTTTTGGTTTCTTCCTTCTCTGTTTTGGTTTCCTCCTCATCTTCCCCTTTTTTCTCTTCCCCCTCACTTTCAGAAGGACTGAGGTCATATGTGAGGGCTTTTATATCATCTTCTCCTATCATATTTCTGAAGATTTCCCAGGCTATGGGGATTGTGAAGGTGTGGAGGGCTTCCTCCACCAACAGTTTAATTAGTCCATGGTGAGCTAATTGATCTAGACCTCTTGCCTTCAACTTAATGCTGGAGTCTATAAGGGACTGTAGGAGAAAATAGGGAATGCTGAGTTTTTGAGGTGTGGGAGTGTCCATGCCATATCTCAGCTCATGAAGAAGTCTAAAATGGTAGCCATAAACTATGCTATACCTCCCTTCACATGAAATGTACTTGATGATTTGGTAACTGACCTCATCCCAAGGGTAAGGTATGCTTGTTATTCTAATGCCATTTTGTCGTCTACAGGATGTTCATCTAGTTTGAATAAGGTTTTGTTGGCAACTTGACCTAGTGGCTTTTCATCTTTGCTCCACGGTATTCGAAGTGGAAGAGTGGTAAGCCTACTGATAAAGTCTGGGGTGATTTCCATGGTGACACTTCTGAAAGTAACAGTGGCATGGGTCTTTGAGTGGGGTACCAAAGAAAGGGAAACTCCTGAGCCACTTCTTCATCAAACCCTCTAAATGTTTTGAAAAATGGCATCCAATTGGCTCTGGTGAAAATGGCTACTACCTCAGGATGTTCATGGAGCTCGACTGAATTTATGGGCTCCTTCCTCATGAATCCCCCTGTCATTTTTATTTCGCCCTTTTGGAACACCTCATGTGGAGAAGAAGACAAGAATTTTTGTAGAAACAGGAAAATAGAGAAAAACTGTGTTTTTTTCAAGAAACAGGGAGAATTTTTTAATGAAATTCCTCTTCTTTTTTAGGCTTAATTCTTCCTTAAAATTGCATCACTCCTTGCACATATGAATATCCAAGGTGGGTTTTTATAGAGCCTACCTCTTTAAGTTTGAATTTGAGCAAAAACCCCGTGTTTTCTCCTGTAAAACTGATTACTGCCCGTCCTATAGAAATGGCTATAGGTTCTCCTATAGAACCTATTACTGCTCCTGTAGAACCTGATAATGCTCCTGTAGAATGTCGATAGGAGGAGGAGGACTGAAAAAAATAGAGAACGATGGTTTCGAGGCTATGGAGGTGGTATGGAGCTTGTTGCAGCTACGGGCATGATGAAGAAATGGAAGCAAAGGTGGTGGAGGAGTTCGAGGGGGAGTACTTATGTCTATTTTGAGATATTTCTGACGATGATGTGAGTTGGAAAAAAAGGTACGCTGCCATTATTCGGATTGTTGGTCCCCCACTACCATGTCATCATGACTCGTCATGACTTCCACCCACAATCACTTCCCATCATTTGCATCTGAGTTTATACACCCACCACTACCTGTCCTTTGGAGTTTCTGTGAGTTGACTAGGCACACGTGTGGTGGGATCTCCAGATGGCTGTAGTCGAACTGGATGAGGGTGACCAGTTAACTAGCCATCTTTATGGTTTAACCCTAACCATCTCATTCGTTCATGCAATTTTTGAATTATACAGATGCAGTAGAGGAGAGGGTTAGACACTTATGTTCAGGTCGAATGTTTGTGCTACGGTGCTGCTTGGTTCTGTTGCTGCTGCATGCTCAGATTTCAGTGCTGCATGCCTGTCTCCCTTTTGCTATATTCTTTTTGCTTCTTGATATGTGGTTTGTTTATTTTGTACAGGTACCCTTTAGCTGAATCTTGCTTCGGACATCCTCTACATTCTTGTGGCTGCACCTATTTCTCTGTTGGAGCTTGATTTTAAGCGGACTAGCTGCTACAGGAAATCGTACAGGAGCTCCTGTAACTACTTCTCCCTTAAAATTTTTAGCTGATTCTTGTGCTGGGAGCTGTGAGGATCCTACTTGTTACACTAAAAAAATGTCACCTTGACTACTTACAGTTAGTATGGCTCAAATCAACAGTCATGCTACCCTCTTAGGCAAGTCTTATGCCTCTGTTATCCATCTCAAACTCAAAGAAGAGAGAAAGTCTTGTAAAAAATATGTTTATCTCTGGGGTCGCAGGTTCTCTCTAGCCTTACCTGCGGGGACGCTGACCATGTTCACAAAAGGTGCGTCCTTGGACGCTCTGTATGTTAAGGGACAGGTGCGTCCTTCTGTAAAAGGCAAAATGCGCGAGTTTCATCTTAAAAAAGTTACTTGTGGTTACTTCTAGAACTTTCTAGAGGTCGGTTTGATGAATTGGATGCGCCTCCAGTTGGTTCATGTATCTCTATTAAGGAGGAACTTATCCCATCAATA
The DNA here is from genome assembly GCA_031772625.1 of Pinus tabuliformis. Lineage (NCBI taxonomy): Eukaryota > Viridiplantae > Streptophyta > Pinopsida > Pinales > Pinaceae > Pinus > Pinus tabuliformis. Next base: position 1,853,177,898 of record CM062817.1, on the reverse strand, counting down.
AGGGAGCTATCCCACCCAAAGAGGGGGATTATCCCATTGATGGTGGACCTGAATAACCTCTTTACAGCACTATAAATAAAGACATTGAGCCAGAGGGAGGAGAGGTTGGAGCTATACATTTTCTTTGGGTAAATGCTGCAGGAATTAGGACTCCCATTTAGAACCTTGTGAGGAGAGATTTTCTTTGCTTGATTCTACTTGGAAGTGGGTGAGCTTTGTCAAAGTAGAGGAAAACCCTTGATGGACCCTGGGAGGAACTTGCACAACACCAAGGCCAGGTTGTAAGAGTTTCTTTGTTTCGTTATTAATACAAACTGGTTTATTTTTCTCAATAGCTTGTGTTAATGAGTTATTTCATGTGTTCCTTGGTCTACATGTTAAATATATGTTTTATTATATGAAATGCAAGTGCTTGGTAATTGTTTGATTGTTTGTGGTTGCAGGAATTGACTTGAAGGAGGAGCTCATCCGGATCGGCAAGGACGGACTACAACAACCGCGTTTTGGAATAAGGTAAGCCTAAACACTTGTAGTTTTCATGTGTTAAAAGATATATTTAGAGAAAGATCACTCCATTTTGTCTTGTTTGTCGCTAGAGAGTTTAGACTCCTAGGGAGGTCAGTTGTGTCCGCACAAATGACTTTTTCCGCCACGACACTACTAAAGAACTGATGGAAATGGAGAGGTATTTGGTAAGCTGCAGGTCAGTTGTGGAGGTGTTGTTCTTTTTATTTCCTTATATTTTTTAAACTAGTTTCTGAGTTTTTTCTGCAGGAAGGAAAGAAATTGATGGAAATGAGGTGGTGCAGGTGTGGGATGGAGGGTTAGGATCGTGGATAGTTGTAGGATGGCCTACATGCTCTCTAAGAAAATCTCTAGCTCCTCAAATTGTTTTTAAAAGCTATTTCAGGCTCTTTGTGATTTCTACAAGACCCTCCTGTAGAACACACAGGGCCTCCTGTAGGATACACAGTCTTCAGAAAAAAACATAGAGAGGTGGAAAAAAGGGTCAGAAATGATGGAGAATAGGATAGAGGATGAGTAATAGGATTTGTGGCATTTCCTCTTGCTTCCTGTGGTCCACCTGTTACCTGCAATGTATTTTAAAAGGCAATTTTCTCTTCCTTTTTTTCTGTTTTTTTTTTAAAGACAACTAGGGCGCCTCCGGGAGATTTTCACCCTACTTGCCTGCCTTGGGCACCTCCAAGGGAGGTTTTCACCCAAGGATGTTATTCTCTCTTTTTTTTCATTTTTGTCATCACTAGGCCACCTCAAAAGAGGTTTTGAACCCAATGATGGGACTCAAGCGCCTCATAGAGGTTTTCACTTGAGTCCTTATTATTTTTTCTTTTTTCTTAGTGAGTGGGTGGAGCGGAGGCTGAGACCTGCTCCACTACAAACACTGTCTTATTCATATCTTCAATGAACTCTCGCTTGGAGAGGGGCTTCTTGTAATTTTTCAACCTATGTCCATTAACAAGCATGGGGATGGCTTCCTCATCAATGGTTTTGATCAGAACTGAACCATTTTCATTGCATTTTTCTACAGTGTAGGGTCCCAGCCATCTTGTCCTCAGCTTGCCTTTGAAATCTTTATACCTTGAGTCATAGAGCAACGCCCAATCTCCTTCTTGGAATTGCTTCTCCTTGATATTTTTTTCGTGCCATATCTTCCTTTGAAGCTGGACTACCTCTGTGTGGAGAAGGGCTTGCAATATTTGTTCATCCAATCCATTGAGCTGGAGTAACCTTTCCCTTTGTGCATGGCTGAGGTCTAGGTCCAGCTGAGCTGCCATCCTTAGTGTATTGTATTCAAATTCTATTGACAGCAAAGCCTTCTTCCCATAGACCAGTTCATAGGGTGTGAACCCAGTGGTGGTCTTCCATGTGGTGTTGTAGGCCTAGGTGGCCTCAACCAATCTATCTGCCCAATCTTTTTTGCTGCTAATCACTACCTTGGTCAGAATTCCTTCCAAAGCTCTGTTAGTGACTTCCACCTACCCATTGGCTTGTGTATGGTAAGGTGTGGAAGTCCTGTGCTTGATTTTATGATGTGTGAGAAGGTCTTCAATCAAATTGGAAGTGAAATGACTACCATGATCTGTAACCAGTTCTCTTGGATACCCTAACTTATAGAAGATGTTCTCTATTAAAAAATTAGCTACTTTTTCCTCTGTTTCTACCTTGATTGCTTTTGTCTCTACCCATTTTGTCAGGTAATCAGTGCACACAATGATGCATTGCCTTTGTTTTGAAGGAGGGTTGATAGGACCCACAAAGTCCATGCCCCACTTCTCAAATGGTTCAGAAGTCACTTGAGGTTGCATGGGCATCTCATCCTTTGGAGTAGGTTTCCCCACCCTTTGGCACTGATCACATTGGTTGTTATATCTCTTCACATCTTGATGAAGAGTGGGCCAATAGTAACCTACTTGCAAGATTTTCAAGGAAGTCTTTTTTGTTGCAAAATGGCCTCCACAAGGCCCGTCATGATAGGTTAGGAGAATGTTAAAAACTTCCTCCTCCCTGACACATTTTCTCAAGATCTGGTCTGGGCCAAGTTTGAAGAGATTGCCCCCAATCCAAGTGAAAGAGGCGCTTTTCCTCACGATCTTGCTCTTGTCTTTTGAGGACAGGTGTGGTGGAAACTGTGTTGAAACCAAGTAATTTGCTATATCAAAAAACCATGGAGAGAGTACTAAGATAGAAAATAGGTGCTCATTTGGCATTTGATCATCCACCATTCCTTCCTCACCTATAGGCAAATCTACTCTAGACAAAAAGTCAACAACAACATTTTCTTTACCAGGCTTATCAACAATGGTTAAATCAAACCACTGCAATAAAAGCAACCATCTAATAATGTGAGAATTTATATCTGGTTCATTCATTAAAATACCTAATTGCAGCATGGTCAGTGTGTACAAAGTTTTGATAGCCTATGATGTAATGTCTGAACTTATTTAAGGAATGCACTACAGCTAGGAGTTCCTTCTCAGTGACTGTGTAGTTTAACTCTACCTTGGACACATTTTTACTTACAAAGTATATGGCATAAGGTAACTTTTCATCAATCTACCCCAAGGCTGCTCCTATTGCTTTGTTTGAGGCATTTGTGTGAATGTGGAAAGGTAGGGCTTAGTTTGGGCCTCTCAAAATTGGGGCAGTCACAAGTTTGCTTTTCAAGGTATCTAGGGCTTCACAGTTTTCAGTCCATATGAACTTGACATCTTTTCCCAAAAGACCAAACAATGAAGAGGCTAACTTAGTGAAATCTTTAATGAATCTTCTGTAATATCCTGCTAAGCCTAGGAAAATTCGGACATCTCTTACCTTTTTAGGAGGTGGGACCCTTTGGATGATGGCAATTTTGTTGGGGTCCACCTGCAATCCTTGTTGAGATATTGCATGACCTAGCACTGTCCCTTCAGTCATCAAGAATTCACATTTTTCAGGACTGAGGGACAGGTTCATTTCAATACACTTGTCCAAAACTTTTCCTAGGTTAGATAAAGCTTCTTGAAAGTTAGAACCATAAGGAGTAAAATAATCCATATATATTTCCACTGCATCATGAACCAGTTCAGAAAATATACTCAATACTACTCTCTGGAAAGTGGCGGGAGCATTGCACAAACCAAAAGGAAGGACCCAAGATGCAAAGGTACCCCAAGGACAAGTGAAAGTGGCCTTATCTTGGTCTTCCAGGCTGATTTGGATTTGATTGTATGCACTGAACCCATCTAGGAAGGTGAAAAACTTTTTCCCCGCCAGACCATCCAACACTTGATCTATGAAAGGCAAAGGAAAATGGTCCTTTTTAGTGGCTTTGTTCAGTTCCTGATAATTGACACAGATTCTCCACTTACCATTTTTCTTTGGTGCTAGCACTAAAGGACAGACCCATTCATTGTTAGAGATGGGGTAGATGAATCCTACATCCAATAACTTTTGGAATTCTTCATTGACAATGTCTTTAAGGGTTGGATTCATCCTCCTTTGAGGCTACCTAACTGGTTTGCAATCTTCCTTAATGTAAATGTGATGAGCACAAACTGAAGGGTGCACTCCCTTCATCTCCTTATAGCTCCAGGCGAAGGCATCTAAATGTTTTCTCAATAAGCTACACAGTTCCTTCTCCTGGGAGGTGGATAGGGATGAGTTGATTTTTAAGGTTCTTTCTGGGCTAAACTCTATATTCTTAACATGGAGAGAGGTCGGGTCGGCCCCAGAGAGATTAGTTAAGGGATTTTCTTGGGTTTCTTTCACTAGATCTTCTAATGGAAAAATACTGGGCGGTGGATTCTAAATTAAATTTTCAATGGTATCATCCTCATCCTACGATTCCACCCTCATGGCAGTTTCTACTGCACACAGTCATGCAGAATAGACTTCATCCTCGTCCTCCTCCTCCAACCAGAGAGGTAGATCATGTTCTAGCAGGGGTTGGGTAGGAGGGTATATGATTAGTTGTTTGGACATATGCCTGTTCTTGATTGTCATGTTCCAAGCTCGACAACTGATGTAGGCATCTGCAGTAGCCAACTAGGGTCTTCCCAGGATGAGAGGATACTCAGTGAGCTTTTCCTTTGGCTGGAGAACTAGGAAATCAGCAGGGTACTCCCAAGAATCAATGGAGACCATCACATCCTCCACAATCCCCTCAGGGGTCATGGTGGAGTGGTTTGCTAGCTGCAGTACTATCGTGGTCTTTCTCAAGGAGCCTTGGAGGTTGAGTTTGAGCATGGTGTCCTTTTTCATCACATTAATGGTAGCTCCCAGATCAATCAATGTATGTGGGATCATGGTACCATCGATGTGGACATCAACTACTGGGCTTCCAGGGTCTAGATATTTCGGACAGATTACCTGCCCCAACATTAGTTCAAACAATTGTCCTATGACATTGATGGCTGGAGCATCTCTCTTGCGCCTGCCTGAATGCCTGAAGCACTTCTCTTTGATCATCTTATTGTATATCCTTTATGGCTTGGGGAAGTGGTATCTTTACACATAATTGTTTCAATTCTCCCAGAATTTCAGTTTCTTCTGGAGTGGGCTGTGTTGTTCCGGATAATCTTTCAGGAAAGGGTGTAATTGATTTCGGTTCACTTTCCTCTTTACCTTCCTCAACCTCCTGAGGGGGAGGCTGGCTATCTAGGAGAACCTTCCCAGATCGTAGGTTAATCTCCTAAATCTCCACAGCATAGGTTGGGCATGATGGTTCCCCACTATATACTTGCTGAGCCTGTCTGTTGTTCGGGTTTGGTTCAGTTGAGTAGGAATTTGGGGTTTCCTTGGTGGAGCAAGAGGCAATGGTTGCGGTTGAGTAGGTGGTGGAGGCAAAAGAGTGAGAGGAGAGTTGTACTGGGGCCTCCACCCCTGATGAGATGCATTCCACTGAGGTTGCGGCTGAGCATATGAGTGAAATGAATGAGCAGATGGTTGGGCATGATATTGAGATGGATATGACCAAGGAGGAGGTGTGGACCAGGAAGAATGAGCAGGGGGACCCTAAGAAGGTATGGAAGTGGCTTGATTAGGGTGGTAGTATGCCTAAGATGTCCCTTTCATTCCCTGCTGGTATGGTCTAGGTCCAAGCGGTCTCCTTTGGTTCATGAAATAGAGTGCTTCAGTGGCTCCTTTAGCCCCTTGGTATACAGCTTTAAGTCTGAGCGAGGAAGGGCACTTATCTGTAGAATGATCTTTGTCATAGACTGAACAAACCTTTATAGAGTTTAATGGACATTCGTTCCTAGGATGCCTTCTGGTGCACCTAGGAAAAAAATTGGCCAAAGCCCTCTCTGCTTCTTCTTGTTTCCTTTTGATATGCAAGGTATCCATTTCCATGGCAAGAGTTTGCAGCATATCACTCTTGAAGTCTTCCAGCATGTTTCCAAGTTCACCTTTAAGGGATGAACTAGATGAGGAGGTACTTTCTATGGGTTGACTCCCCCTAGCTCTATTTCTGGCTGCCCTAGAATGGTTTCTAAAAATAGTCTTTATGTCTTCATAAGGTAGTTGGTAGATGTCTCCCCCAGCCAGTAAATGGAGGGTGTCTAGAAGGTCTTCTGGAATTCCTCTGAGCAGGACCAACTTCAAATATTTGGGGTCAAGTGTGCACCTAACACTTTTATAACTAAGCTAGAACCTTTCTTCATAATCTTCCAAGGATTCATTACTTCCCATGGTCATTCAAAATATTTCTTCCTTGGTATCTTTTGACCTACAGTAGTCTTGATATTTATTATTAAAGGATTGCTACATCTGAGCCCAAGTTGTGATGTTGTTGCCAGATAACTCCATGGACCAATGCAATGCTACATCCTTGAGGGTAGAAGGAAACAACTTCAACTTCTGCTCATCTTCTGCATAGTCAAAGGTTTGACCGATAATAGCAAACTCAAACAGGAAGGTGTCAGGATCTTCTGTAGTCAATCCATGGAAGTGAGGTAGGGCTGAAGCGATTATGTTCTTCATTTTAGTGTCCCCATTAGTCTCTCAGATTGGAAAGGTACCCTCTACTCTTTCTCCATTCCCCCTAGCATTTCTGTTTTCAGCCATTGTCTCAGGAGGGATGTTTTATTCCTCTTCTTCTCCTATAGGTTCTTGAAATATCTCTGGTTGTTCCCCTAAAGGTTCTTTTGGATCACTGCCACCAAAGAAGAGAGAAGGGTGGCTTTGTGATGTGGAGGCATGAAAGGAAATCTCTTTTTGGGTGATTTTTGTTTTTTTTTTTTTTCTGCTCATACCTGCAAAACTGAAATTGATTGAACAAACAAATTGCAACTACTGAAATGAACTTGCTGAAAGGAATTCGTAGAATTGAAATGAAAGCAAGGAGATGACTAATCTACCTTTGTTAAAATGGAAATTGCAGAATTAAAAGGACTAATCTACTTTTTGAAATGGAAATTGCAGAATTGAAATAACTAATCTACTTTTGCTGAAATTGAAATTGCAGAATTGAAAGGACTAATCTACTTTTGCTGAAATGGAAATTGCAGAATTGAAAGGACTAATCTACTTTTGCTGAAATGGAAATTGCAGAATTGAAAGGACTAATCTACATTTGCTGAAATGGAAATTGCAGAATTGAAAGGACTAATCTACTTTTGCTGAAATGGAAATTGCAAAATTGAAATGAAAGCAAAGAAATGCAGAAATTGAAATAAACAACTACTCTACTTTTGCTGAAATGAACTACTTAGTAGAATGTTGTAGTAGAAAATATAAGAAAATAAGTAATCACAAAATACTCTAATGCGTCGTCGGAAACAGTGCCAAAAAGTGGTGAGCACCAGTATTGCAACAATAATGCTGCAACTCCTAGGGCTTCCTACTTTACTTTTATCAACCCAGTAGTTCGTAACAAACTTGGAAGCAATGATGCTATATGCACAAGTACTAGTTTTTACTACAGGCTTTCACTTGGTCAGTGGGCGCAAGATCACTAGGAGCTCAATCCAACCTCTATGATTTCTAGAAGAAGCCTTATGTGTGATGAAAGAAAGGAAATCTCACTCTACAGAGGCTACTCTATTTGCAGAAAGGAAAAGAAGACTGAAATGTAAAGTAAACCTAACAAACCCTAATTAACCAACTAACCCTACTTTTGCAGAAAGAGAGATGAAAAACCATAAAATGAATGCCATTACCTACTTAGGAAGTAAGCAACATCTATTCAAGCTATTTCTAGGAGGCAATGATAAAAAAAACATACTTTTGGGTTTTTATATATTTTATGTGAAATTGTCATGCATGTAATTTATTTGTTTGTGGATGTGGCAGCGATTAGGTGGCGATGGAGGGTGACTTTGGAGTTTTCAGAGGTGTAGGAAGGTGTGGATGGGTCCTAGGAGGCCTCTGGTAACATTATGGAGGCTTTCCCTGCAATTAGACTTCAAAAAGTCACCTACAAGAATTTCTACAGGAGGCTGCTGGGGATCTACAGGAGGTCTACAGGAGGATCTACAGGAAAATGTTGAGAGCTGTTTTAGAGGTTTTGAAGGTGGGAAAATGGTTGGACAGGGTAGCTGAAGGCTAGAAGGATGTGTTAAGGTGTCTAAGGTCCATCTAGAAGGATTAGGAAAGAGAGAGGTGGTTGGATTTGTTCAAGGAAAGGGAGGAAAGTTTATGAGAAAAGTGCAGAAAATTAGGGTAGATTTATGAGGGGCTGTGAATGACCTATGGAACATGTAGAAAAGAGAGATGGTGGTGGATGATTTATTGACTTATTATGAGCAGAGATGTACTGCAAGAGAGTTGAAAATCAAACACCGAAATTGAGCAAGCAAAGAAACTAGTTGCACCAAAAAAATAGAACTGTATCTCATGTTAACCTAAATTCTGATATAGGAAAATAAAATTCTGAACAATGCTATATGGAAAGGAAAGTATGAATGGAGACTTATTGCAAAAACCAAAATGAGCATGAAAAAATAGATCTGAAGCAAAGCATTAACCTCTAAATCAAACTACAACACTAGAAATTGCATGGAGAAGGCAAATCTGTGCTTTTGTGGCAGCAAGAGGGTCTTGACCTCAGTTCATGGTCCCAAAGAGAGAGAAGGAGGTCAAGGCTCTATTGATGGCCTTTTTGTATATTTTTCCTATCACTACTTAACCTGCTTCAGCAAACTGAAATGGAAACAACTATGTAAATCACCAAAAGCAACCTATTCTAACCAAGGAAGAAACCTATCTAACAACAACTAATTCATAAACTACAACAAAGTATATAAATACAAAACAAGAGGTGTTGGGAAGATTGGTTTGGTCCCTAACCTAAGAGCTTCAACCCTTTGAGGTAACTCAATGCTGGCTCAGAAAAGATTTCATCTTCATTATCAAAATAATAGTCACATTACATGAAACTGTCCACAAAAGTAAGCTCGAAATGAGCTGAGCAAAAGCTGCAACAAAAGTGCGAAAATTTGACTAACCTCCAAAAACCTACTGAGGCCCTACGTCTCTCTATTTATATAACTAGAGATCCCAATAACTCTCCTAAAATCAGGGATACTTGGCTCCCAGGTCTTGAGATAGACAACATTTAACCTTCACTTGCTCGGCTACCTATTTGATGCATTGATGTGGCTGCTTGTGCTCTGAGATTTTTGAAGGAGGGTTTAAAGTAGGGAGTCATCAATGAGGGGGACACCCTCCTATAAATCCTCTCCCTTGTCTTCCTCGAATATTGGCTGCCAAATGCCCATTAAACCTTTGACTTTGTCTCAAAAGTGACCAAAAATCTGCATAAAGCACACATTAGACTTCATGGCATAATGACTAACCCAACTCACTCTATTAGCATAAATATAATAGAAAACATGAAATAAACTAATCAAAATGGTGGATTAAGCTAAGTTAGGAGTCCAAATGAGCCCATATAATTACCCATTTATGGGGCTCATCACTTTCCACGTGGCAGCGTGGCCCCTTTGGCGCGACTGCGATCTTGCTGACCGAATAGCCCTACATGGAACCCTCCTTCCGTGTAGGCCTCCTACAGATTGGTTTATAGTCCTGCACCTCCTTTCAACTACTTGGGGTGTTGAAATTGTGCTTTCCATAACTAGTCAGGCGGTCGCACCCTAGGTGCGAGATTTCTGCCTCCCTACTCACCCGAGCTGCGGGCACCTTCCGAGTTCCTTCGTATCCGTTATTCCCTCAGGCACTGCTGTAGATGGTACCCTTCTCCATTGGTGTAGTTGCAACCATGATGGTAGGGTTGCAACTCATTCTAGTACCAAGCTAGACCCGTCCAGCACTGGTTCCCTTATTTGCAGAGTCGCGCTGCCCACTTGTTCGACACTGGTTTTTATTTTATTGATATCTTCATCCAACATCACACTTTTCCTCCTTAATCGTGCCCATTCTTCCTCGATTTTGTGAAGCCTGCTATTGCCATGCTAAATGGATTCCTGCAACCGCTGAATTTCCTTGCCCAGGACCTCGTGAACTACAAATTTTGTGGTCTGAGTAGTTACTTCCATCACTTTCATCCCCCTCCTTTTGCTGATGAGTTTAGAGGCCCATCGAACCCTTGGTATCCACATATTCTTATTGGGTTTTCTTATCAGGTGGATGTTGTTCCTGCTTCCCCTTGTTCTCGTACTAACTTTGTCGTGAACGGCTGGAAGAATGCGTCGCTGTGGTGAATTCTGATGTTTGGCTCTTATTTGGTTAGGCACATACACCACATACACCTGCATCCTGCGCCACTGAAGGATGCTCCCCTTGCTTTGTCCTACAATGTGTTCGCATGCCTACCATCTACATCTACACCACTTCCTCCTAGTCTATTGGTGTGTCCTCCACCCTTGTGCAGTTGTTTCACACAACGTCTCCGTTTGTGCACCCAGCTGCTTTTTCTGCAGAATTGCCTTGTCGCAGTGGTCTATTAGTTCCTCCATGTTTGTTGCACCCATATCTATTGGCAACTCCCTTGCTTCCCTCACTACGTGGCGTAGTAATATAACCATCATATTACAATTTAGCATTGTCACTTCATGCAATCGGTTCTACCATCGCTCGATTTCTTAATCTAATTCCGACGTGCAGGAACTGTCTGTTCCCATGAGATTCTTCCATCTGCTGTCGGATTCACACGATCTTGATCTTGCGCTGTGATCTGGTAGATGCAGTCCAATTCATCATCACTGTCCTCATCATGCATAGGCTCAGTGTAGCACACCCCATCAGCTGGGTCCAACGGGATCACTACGTGGAGAGACTTTTTCTCGAATATCATTTTTTGTCTCTTTAGGTTGATGACTCCACTCATGTTCGTGGCCCAATCTATCCCTAATAGTGCGGCGTAAGGGTTGTTGTCATATAAAATTTCTATTACCTCAAAGTCTATTTGTGTGCTTATGCCTTCAATGTCCACTCTGAATCCTTGCGACCTCCTCATGGGTACAATTTTTTGTTAGTTCACCATCCGTAATTGAGTAGGAGACCATTGTTGTGCGGGCTTGCCCATACATTCCGAGGTCTGCTTAGGTAGCACATTTGCATCCGGTCCCAAGTCGAGAACGACCTGATCCATCTCATAGTCACCAATTTATGCAGTTAGTTTCATTTCGTGCCCTGTGCATAAAGAATGCTTACCTAGTTTCCGAACCATGCTCGGTTCACCCAACCCCGCGCACCTGGTTATCAGTTCTTGCAATCCCTTAACTTTTTTGTTGTCATGTAGTAGCTTCAACGTGTATCTAAAAAGGTGGTTAGCATATAGGGATCCATTTCTGGTTCAGTTTGATCCTTTCTACTTGAAGTAGAGGCCTCCACGAAGCTCTTTTTAGCTTCCATAAATGTCTCCTTCGCTCGTTCCAAATCAAACTTAGGTTGCTTTGTAGGGGCCTTGCTAACCCAGGTATCCTCCTCAGGGTTTTTCCCCTTATCCTCTCCAGTGGTCGCACCGCTTCTGAGCACCATGTTCACGTTAGGATCCTCTTCACGTGGTTCAGCCTTCATCATTTGGACGTTCTTAGTGGGATTAGGCTGAAGCACCCCTTTTTCACGCATCTGTGCAATTAGTATGGGGCAATCTATTGCTTCAAGATCAGATTGGTAATAGTATGGGCAACATGTTCTAGTCAGGTTTGTGAAATCACACGCGCAGTGCCTAGGTCCTCCACAATTGTAGCAAATTAATTGTTCACGCCCTTGTCCAGGTCCCATTCCTCCTTGTCCCCATCTGTGTCCCTGGAATCCACCGCGCGATATTGCTCCAGTTGGATCCTAACCTCACACCTCAATTTGCATCCTATAAGTAGATGTACGATCCATCAACAACTCATAACTTTGACAATTTCATTTGTCATGGCTCATCAATCTACAAAAATTGCAAAATAGCTGCTGGGGGGTTGTATAAGTTTCTACAATAGGTGACAGTTCTCTGTGGTGTGCTTTCCTCCCACCTGACAGATCGTGCACCAGAGTGCAGGCACTGCGCTTGGCCCCACTTATGCCTTTGGCGGCAATGGCATTGGCCCCACCACTATCTAATAGGTTGCAAATATCGGACAATGATCCTTATCATGGCCCTGTCCTTTACATTTTATGCACCACACCTCATTGCGTGCCTCTAACCGGGGCGTCTAATCTTATTTCAAACTTTTCATCTCTAAGCATAGGCTTTGTAGTTGCACGTGGATTTGCTGAACTCCCAACCCCGGATCCTATATTGGAGTTTCATGCGACCTCATCGCTATCTCTAATGCTTCATCTTGGGTTGAGATCTTTTGCTATGACAACTCCGTTCTCAAATGTGGTGTCAAAGATGCCACAAACCACGCACGGTACTGCGCATCTGAAAACGTCATGTTAGCCTCCCAGATTGTACTCTTCAATCTCTGATCCAAGTCCCACGGGGTTTCACCTAGCAGCATCACGATTTCTTTGAACCCAATGATCGACTGTGTCTTTGATTTTGGCTAGATAAATTATTTGTTCAATGCATCCTGGATCACTGCTATTCCTGCATTCTGGTGATCGCTAGAGTACTTTATATACCACGTCAACGTGCAATCCTAGTATGCGCTCACCAGAGTAGCCTTTTTGATGTTATCATCCGTAACGGTTTAGGATTCCCATACTGCCTTTACCACGAACCAGAATTGATCTAGTTCCTCATTTCCTACACCTCTAAATACTGGCAACTTGATCGCACTCGCCATTCCAACCCTCGGTGGTGGCGGAGGTGGGGTAGGTGAGGATGGGTTCAATGTAGGTGAAGTGGGGAGTTGCGTGGATGGTGGTGGTACCAGTGGAATGTGCTACTTTATCAATTGGACTGCGCTTCTCAGAGAGAACCCTATGAGCTCCTGGCTTTCGCGCAAAATAGAAATCAGAGGACTATTCTTTAATCCTTCGGTCCCTCGGTAGCCTCTTCCACTCCATGTTACCCTAGACATCAATGGATGCGCATAACCTGTTTCTCACATAACAACATCTTAATCTAAGTATTCAACGATTTGATGTACTTATCCCGTGGTCCTTGGAGAAAATGTCTTTCTACTTCGCCATAACTCACAGTTGTGTCTATCGTGAACTCGGTGATAAACCCTCCTATTATTCGATCCAACCAGTGATCTACTGCCCGTGCAATTTTATCTTCTGATGCTTCTAGCCCGCACACCAATTCTAAAGTCCACACGATGGGCTAATCCACTCTGCACCTTCCCTGACTGTCAGCTAGCCTCATGATCCACTCATACAGCTGTAGCGAGAAGGACGCGAAGAAGTTCTCGTGGATTTTTGTGTATATGTAGTGATCCAGCCACCTCTCCTCAGATATCCATGGATTTCTATTTTCTTGCACCACAAACTCATGAAGCTTCTGATCCAACCAATCCTTAAGTTCTTTCTTCATAGTGTTCTAGTGTTTCGACATTAGACATCCCTTAGGAAAATCTTGGTCCTGGCAATGGAACCATTTGTTGGCTTATTGGGGCCTAACCTAGGTTCAGAAGAGTTATTAGCTAAACAAATCCCGCACTACTGGCCCTTTCGGCAATAGTCCGCGGAGTGCAGACTGAAGTCTCACCTGAGGTAGTAGGAGAGGGTACTAGAACCAGGTTTGCGTACCCTTGGGATGTCTTGATGTGGTCTAGAGGGCCACAAACCGTTCTGTGCTTCTGTGCTACTCTGCACAGATCCCTGTCCTTCGCATAGATCTGAGCCCGTCACTTCCCGAATCTTATTGTTTATATGGATTTATTATAGATCAAAGTTAAATCGTAAGGTCTTTAAGTAAACATTTAACAATAAAACCCAGTGTGGGCAATCACAATTTTTAAAGCCAGTACATAAATTCAGAACATAAACAATAGATAGATTCGTGATAAAGCACACAATAATTCAGAAATCTTATCTTTATTTATCTTTTGTCAATACAACTAGATCTGCCCTGCTCACTCGGCTGGAGGGGTCTCCGCACACAGCTGCGGACTCTACCAGGCCTCTGCGCACACAGCTGCAGAGCCTCTATCTATCTACTAACACCCTTGACTCGGACTTACAGACACAGAGAGAATATTGCCTTCACAAACCCATAACATTAAGATCCCAACTAAAACTGACTTCTAACCATAGAGCTTTGCTCTATTTATACATTTCCATGGTTCGTGGACCATGGGAAGGCCGACTCACTTTCTATTTTCTTACATTATTTTCGGGCAGACAACCCTTTGACTTGACACATTATGATTCGCGCTCCATGCACTTCGTAGAGCCTTTACCATACTTTTACCCAAAATTATGGGCTTTGAGCCCCAAAACCATTACGCGAGGCCTCTACTACCCAACAAGAACTTTGGAAAACATAGGGTTAAACAGTGAATGTAAATCTGAATCTAAGAAAGCATTGTAAAGACATGTGAAAGAAAAGTAAGTCACTATATTCTCTAATGCGTCAAGAAATCCAATTTTAGAAAATAGATAAAACACTACTTTCTTGAGATGCTCTTAGGAAACATAAAATTACACAGTGAGGTAAATCTATATTTGAAAAATAAAATAACATTTGTAATGGAAAGCTAAACTATTTGCATGAATTAAAGTAAAACAAGCTAATTAATATTACAAATTTACAAAGGGATGCACATGGTTGATGGGGGCCCTTCTATTGTCCAATAGCATTCCAACTCACAAAACTCACATTCTAAAATTGAATAATAGAAAAGAACCTTCTTTATTGAGAAACTCACAACTTTACACAATGGAAATCTACACTCCCAATCTCATTACATCAATAGCTCTTCACTTTACATCACATTCCATATCAAGCCTTGTTACAAAACATTTTATAATTATTTATCTTCTTTTCCTCCTCCACCCCCATGATAGGAGAAAACTTCCCCTATTTATACAAAAATATGGGAAGCTATCTCATTATTGATAATCCATGAATCTCTCCCTATATCTCTAGAGTTACAATCAAAATAGGAAATGATAAGAAACATGTCTTCTTAGAGTTTCAATACAAATAGGAAATGAGACACATATCCTTATGATCCCGTGATCTTCTCCACTCAAATTCGAATTTGGTTTTGGGCGGCCACATAAAGGTTTTTTAGAAGCTTCCTTTTGACCTACACATGTCAACAATCTCATCCTACTTGTTATGTATAAGCATATGCACATTATTTTCTAATTTTTAACCATAAATTCATTTAAAAATCCTAAGAATTAATAAAGTTTGGAAAAACATAAATGTGACTCAATAATGACAATGGTAAGGTAAATGTAATGAAATGGAGGTAAATTTAATGAAATAGAGGTGGAGTGAAGGTGACAATATGGAAATATAAGTGAAAATGTAATGGAAGTGAATGACAATTTCAATGCCCAACAAGGATCTCAGTGCTTCCTTGGTCACTTGAGACTTGCTTATCATCTGTATGCAATGAAGCAGGTAAGTCAACCTCTTGTTGATGAGGCATGAGGTCATTGTCCTATTCTAACTCCTGCTGCTCCATGTCTACATCCAATTGTTGGAGTGCTTGTTCTATCTCATGAGGGAAGTCTTTCTCCTGTGATGGTTCACCTTGTCTGTCTGATGCCAGCTGATCTAATAATTCCATTACCTGTACAGGCATTGTTTCATCTGTTTGCACATGTTGCGCCCCCTGTTGTATTTGCTACTGCTACACTACCCTCCCATGTTTGCACAACTGTTGTTCTGTTAAGAGTTTCTCCGTCAGCTCATGCAACTCCTTCTCTGCTTCTTCCATTCTTCTCTTTTCCCTCTGCCTTTGCATGATTCACATGTCGTGCTAGTGCCTCTTTACCTCTATAGCCATAAATGCTTTCTCTACTAATGTATCTGCTCGAAACTTGTAGCTTTGCTCTTCCTCCATGAGATCGAAAATCTTCCTCTTACCTTTGTTATGCACTGGTATGCATGTCTCTCCTGCCACTGCTACTACTACTGCTGCTGGTGCTCTTCATGATGCTACTTCATGTTGCTTCGCGAACCACTCCACAATGAAGCTGACCTGCTCTTTGGGTCTCAAGAAGTTGTAGCAATATCTCCATGGATCCTCCTCACCCCAATGAAATGCCCTATGGATCTAGTTGAACTAAACTCTTATGCAGTGATCTTTCACAATGCAATGTGGGTCGTACGGATTGTAGCTTTGGAGGTCGAATGGGTACTTATTCATTAGTTCTACTTCGACATCCTCTTGCTTGATACTTCGGATCTCATATAGCCAAGTCTGCAACGGAAGAGCAGACCAAGGTGCCTTCTTCTTCCGATGCAGTCTAGCTGTCAATCCTGCCGATATGTGATATGCTACTTCCTGCATGAAAAGTACATCCAAGGAAAAATTTGGTAGAAGATGCGGTGGCTTCTCTGCACTGAACATTCAGATGAATGTGCCGAATAGTGAGGCAAACCAATAAACAATATCTAATAGTTCCTCCATTGCCTCCTTTGACATGCATCGTGGATCCTATTTGAATATCATCTTGTAGACTAGGGTGACAAAATGATCGGACAACCATGTGATTACTCCTTTGAAGCAACAATTCGGACAACAACTTGAAATATGTTTTCATAGTAGTCTCTGTCGGTGACCATGCCCACTCCAAACACAGGAACTCCTATCGGGCAAAGAATGCATGTAAGATGTAGGTGAACAAGGAAATCTCTGCATGCATACCTTCGTGTGATTGTCTAGCCTCCGTTACTTGTTCCTTCAGCTGATGAGCCAACATGCTAGACCAGTTACATGGTTTTCCTTCTCTAGCCAGTTGGTCCAGTGCAATCACCTAACTCTCTAGGAAGGTTTTCGTGCTTTCTTGGTGATACCGTCAACATGAAAATATGACCAAGTATTGATATGCTTTCCATAGTATATTCGTCTTGTAGATCTGGTGGGGTGTCAACCTGAATCGAGCCAGCTCCTCTACCCAATTCTTCAAAATGTCTTTGGAGTTAGCACTGTTGTTGGGTAAGATGAAGGGAGTCTTCATGATAGTCACAGGCTCTGACATCTGATACATCTCGCCATAGTATCGTGCCCACAAGGTTGTAAGCTTCATCCCACTGACACTGCTCAAGGTCATCATCTCAGGATTAGTGTAAGAGATAATCGAGTCTTTCATGTTCGTGCACGGGAACGCGGGGTATCTGCATGCAATCCGGTACAAGCCATACTTGTGAATGTTCACATAGACCAGACGGTCTTTGAGGTCTTCCTCAAAAGTGCCTGCAAATGCTTCATTGACCTCTTTCCACTTGAGTTTGATGTCCCTGTCTAGAAACAACTTTGTATCTTCATAGATGGGTAGAATAGAGGACACTTGCTCAACCCTTGCTCCAACTACATTTCCATCAATTTCTTGTGATCTCGCTCTCTTGGAAGCCATTGATCTTGTACTACTAAGAGACCAATGAACAACTGAAAGATCTGGAGACAATAAACATGCATGGCAAGAAATATGTTAGCAAAAACCAAAGCAAATTCGGGAAATGACACAACACATACCTAGGGAAATGATAGGCAAGATTGCATAATTTCTTCTGGGAGGCTAGGTAACTAGCTACCAGAGCTATGCAAAAGGCAATCTGGGTTGTCTGGGAGGCAAGGCTAGCTACTCGATTTTCACAATGCACAATCCACATTGGTTGTTGGCTACTAGGATTGCGCAATGCGTAATTCCAGCTGGGAGTGACTGCAGGGTCAGGGACTGCATTGCGCAATTTTCTGGGCCAGTAGTCACTGTCCCTCAAAAATGTGCAAAATAGTCCTAGAGGATAGTGCTGGGAAGAAATGCTCATCTCTGGAGAGGAAGATAGAGCCTTCCTTCCCCAGATTGCGCAATGCTGTCTCGGTGAAGGCAGAGTTTGGGGCAAGGTTGGCCAGACTCGATAATAAGCAACTGAAAGAAAATAAGAAAGTGAATGCATGGTGACACTAAGTGAAAGAAGAAGTGATTAACAGGGCATGCAAACATAAATGAAAGATTCAGTATATAGATCAAGTCACCGAATCAGCGACCATTCCTGCAAAACAATTTCATGCATGCGACAACAGTGAGATAGCAAAAAAAACTGAAACCGTGCTAGGACAAGCTAGTATACATTTAGATGACAACAATCATTCAAATAAATCAAGAAAAAAACACTCACACAAGTGAATACACAAAAAGCGACAGAAATGGTGAAAAAGAAAAGTTGAGGCCACCTACCCATGAATAGCTGAGTTGCATGTTTCAAAGAGTCCTGGATGTGCTATGGGATGTCAGAGCTCCAAGATCAATGTGAAAAAATGAGCTATGATGCATCGAATAAATAAGTTTTGAGCTCATGACGTGCATGCCACAAATCTAGGAAAAAGTGACACTTGGAAGAAAGTTCCTAAAGAAACTTTGCATGTAACCTCCGTCTGCTAAAAATAGCTCCCCGAATCATGGGATGTCTTTTGCATGTTGCCTTTTTCTATTCCAGGAAAATGTAAGCCATGCATTAAAGTCAAGTTTCCTTGGTCCGGGGTGGAACTGGTTAACCCAACTTCTCATGCATGAAGCTGCTCAACTTCTTTAAGGAAATGTTCATTTCAGGCTGGGAGCTGGGCTAGATGCCCAAGAGATTTATGCAATTTCTAGGTAGAGAAATTGACTATTTCCCAGATTTGCACAAATTCAAGGTTGAGAATCCTTGTAGGGTGTTACAGGGAAAAGTGTCTATGTAGAACTGCTAATCCCACTAAGGTGTGGTAGCTACCTTAGAAACAAACAAAGTAAAACTACTTTCATTTTCCTTTATGAAAGATCGATGAGAGAAGAAAAGAGGACACCAACCTCTGTCTTGCGCTTGGTTCCTTGTTCGATTCCTCTATCTTCTGATAGTCCTTTGCTACTTGCTTCCTTGTACACCCAAATTCACAGAGTACCTGTAGAATCAAAGCAGCATAACACTATACAAGAACATGGATCTATTATCATAAACAATCTAGGATCAGATGTAAATTGACCATACAAATGCATGAAACATAAATGACACAAGAGTATGGAGGAAAACTTGAATAGCCTTATTGATAATCAAGAAAGAGCCAAGAGAGTTACAACCAGTTGTTCTGACCCAGCATCATCCTCTCAGCATGTAAGCCCTTCTTCACCTCATGCAAAGCTTAGATCACCCAACACTATGATGTTGCCTCAAGAAACCAACAACAATTCCTTACAAGATTAAAAATTCCAGCCTCTGGCTCTCTGGGATGAGGGATCCATATATAGATATCTGTAAGGGAGATGAGCCAGCTTGTGATTTGATTAGTGTTTTCCCTCTGATAGTTCTTGCTTCCACTTGGAGATTGATGATCTCTTACTCATCCTTGGTCGAATTCAGAGAGGCAAGTGTCACATGAGAAGTTTCTGGAAGATTCCATGCTTCTCCAGCGGATTGACACTGCCATTTGTCTCTTCTCGCCCATCACACCCCATAGAAGGGCTTTTTGAAATGCAACGCACCCACTGAGTGTACTTAGGTGAGATGCAACACACTTTGCCTATGGAGCAGGTGAAATGATCCTGTTTTGACCAGTGCTGAGTGGTTTTTCATGGAGAACTTCTGGGAGAAGTTGTAATCAGTTGACCTTGTTCCTTTAGGGGTTGGAACAACACTTTTAGGGACTTAGGAGCCCTTGTTTTATGGACATTTTATGCTTGGGGTTGCAGTGCCCAAAAATTTCTATAACAGTTGCCCCCTAAAGCATGAGGTCGTTAATCTTTTCTGATGTCGGGTGAAACCTTTATCATGAGGATCTGAAGTTCTTTCAAGCTGGGAGGAGACCTGTAATAAGATACAATAAAATACATTATCTTCATAATATTTTCATGATCTAGCTGAGGCGGGCATTCCCATGCTTAGCTTTATAAATTCATTTTCATATACATAGGACAGACAATCGTCTGAGGGTAGACTGATGATTCTAGTAGAGCCATCATCCCTTTGATTGGATGATTATCTGTGCAGCAACGATGTACATTTTATGTCTTTATTTTCCTAAATATATATCACAGCCTGGATGGATGAAACTAGATCCGGGGTCTTCAATATCGTTCGATCTTTACTCAAAGTACAAGTCGATCCATGTGAGAGATGTTCTGGAGTTGAACATGGAAAGAGATCGCCTGATTACCAGCCAATGATGTAAGTTGTTAACAGGCATGAGAGGAATCACCAATATTGATAATGACCCTCAATGTACTGCAGTACAATTCACGTGGTGTGAATAAAGGACTTGGGGTTGAACACCACGCAAAATATTTCGGTCGAAGTGTTGTTGGGAAAAGTATCCAATACGGAATGACCCTATCCCACTCTAAGGGTGATAGTTCCTTAGAAACAATCAAAGCAAAGCTATCTGAGATTACTTCTTTATGAGATGTAAAAGAGGGGAGAAAGAGATCCACTAACCGATGTCTTTCGCTAATGGTTGATCCAATCTTCTCTCCTTGCTGCTTTGCCCCCCAGCTCCTTGCTCTTTCACTGGCCCAGCTACACCAAGATCCTGCAAAATAGCAAGAGATGGAAACTACAAGAAGCATACATTCATAATTGATTCAAGGATTAGAATAAATCAAATACACAAGTATAACAATACACCATTGAAACACATGCATATAGAAGAACCTCAAATGCTTTATTAATGGAAGAAATAAAGTTCAGGAAGTGATACAACCATAAGAGGCCCAATCCAGCATCACCTTCCCAGCAGAAAGAAATCTCCTCTTCACCTCCTTCAAAGCAAATCACCCAATAGTTCTAAACTCAAACCAACAGCAATTCTTTACATTCACAAGATTCCAGCCTCCCTAGACCTCATGAGAGAGATCTATATATAGGAGTTTTGGAGAAAGGATGAGTCAGCTTGAGGCTGGCATGAAGCTGACTAGTGTCCTCTCTCACTTCAGTTATTCTTCAGTTCTTGAGTCCACTTGGAGGTTCTTGCTTCCACTTGGAGATCTAGAACCTCTTACTCATCACCAGTCGAATTCCCTGATCCAAGTGTCATTTTGGAAGCTTCCTGGGCATTGACACCTTGAGGAATGACTGTGCCACATGTCCAAACTTGCCCAACGCAGGTAGCCTTCTTTGCAGTTGACATTCAACGCAGGTAGACAGTGGAGCAGTTGACATTCAGCACAGATGCTCAGTGGAGCAGTTGACATGATCCAGAATTGCCTTGTTTTTGAGTGTTTTCAGGTGGAGAACTTTTATTCAGTGCTGTGGTTTGCTGACCTTGTTCCTCTAGGGGTAGGAACAACATGTTTAGGGACTTTGGATCCCTTAGATTATGGACATTTCATGCTTCATGCTGTAAGGCACAAAAATGTCTATAACAGTTGCCCCCTAAAGTATGAGGTCGTTTATCGGGTGAAATGCTTTATCAGGAGGATCCGAAGTTCATTCAATCGCTGAGAAGTGACCTGTAATAAAATACAATACAATACATTATGATTCATTCTGCTTTCATGATCTAGCTGAGGCGGGCATTCCCATGCTCAGCTTTATAATTTCATTTTGGTACATAGAACAGACGATCGTCTGATGGTAGACTGATAATTTTGGTGAAAATTATCATCCTTTGAGTAGGATGATCATCTACTGCAATGATGTACATGTCAAATGTCTTTATATTTCCTGAATATATATCGCAGCCCGGATGGATGAAACTAGATCCGGGGTCTTCAAACTCGTTCGATCTTCACTCTAAGTACAAGTCGATCCACGTGAGAATTGCGCTGAAGTCGAACATGGAAAGACATCGCTTGATTACCGGTCGATGATGTAAACCGTTAACAAGCGCGAGAGGAATCACCGATAATGATAATGACCCTCAAGGTACTGCAGTACAATTCACGTGGTGTGAATAAAGGACTTGGCGTTGAACACCACGTAAAATCTTCTGGTCGAAGGTCATTGATGTATACCTGTCGCCGGAAGTGAGAAACTTGCCATTGAGGCATGCAAGCTTCAAAGTACTGAATGGGGTGTTCCTAGATCAACTTCTTGGATAATGAGCTAGTGTCGACAAGAAGCGATCCGTCAAAGGAGGGACTTAATGAATCCCACATCAGTGACACGGAACTGAGCTAATGATTGTGATGAAGGTGAAAACGATCCGTGAAATATGATTCAGGGTGGCGGTCATGAAAAGATGAAAGATGATGTATGGTAGTGGATGGGACACGGTTGACTCTTTCTGAACAACATCTCTTGAACATATAACGACACTGATGCGATGGATCGGTAGCATTACCCCAAATGTGGATGGTTTGGCGAGACCATGTTGATGAGACCGGTGAATGAAACAACCCAACCCGATGTGGTACGGAAGAAAAGTGTCATGTTCAAGAGCGACTTGCTACCATTAAAGCTTTGAGATTCTCCCAATTTTTCCCCAGTCATTTCTGACCAGTACCTCTTTATTTTTGTCAAGCTTGAGGAGGATAACATATGCTTGTTCTATAACCTGCCCTTCGGGCAAGCCCATCGCTATGTTTTAACGAGCCTAGCGATAGGGAAACTCGTTCTCGTCTAAAGACAAGTTTGTCGCTATTTAATCATTTTAACGAGTCTAACGACAAGGAAAACTCGGTCCTTTTCATTTTTAGAGAGTCTGAAAAGGTACATAAAGTCAACTCCAAAATTCCTTTTTCGTCATCTAATCCCTTAAGTCCGAAAAAGTATAAAACAATACAAAAGGGATGAGTTTTCGATATCTTTAACGAGCCGAATAAAACAAGCGCTCGACCTTTTTGTGCAATAATCCCTCGGGTCCAAAAAGATTAAAATCTAGAGGAGGGATAGCTCTTCCGGTCCTTTAATGAGCTGGAAGGCCAAAACTCGGCAATCTTTTCATATTTTACGAGTCAGTTGAAAAGAGCTTAAAGAAGACTCGTCTTTTGAGGAACGAGTGATAAACAGGGATAGCAACTGATTCCAAGTACAGGTTGGAATTTTCCAATCACGGCAGTGTCACAAGGATGGCTAGGTGAAATCACTCTTCGTAGCTGTTCCTCAAAATGGGTAAACAATCATATGGAGGTGAACGATCGGCCAAATGAAAAGTGGAGGTGGCAGGTGCAAACACGACCAAGGCTTTTATGGCTGATAAATTTACGATCACAGCGGTTATTTACCGGGATAGGTTCATTTTTTAGTTAAAAATAAGCTTAAACACTGGAGGAAACATTGCTCACTGCTTTTATTTATTTTTTAACGAGCATGAAGACCGCGTTAAAACTACTCGGATCTTGCGTTTATTTTTTAACGAGCATGAACTTTATGCTAAAACTGCTCGATCTTATGTTTATTTTTTAGCGAGCATGAACTATGTGCTAAAACGGCTCGATTATACCAGTCATAAGATAAGAATGTCTCCTGAAAGATTCCATTTTTTATAGAGCTTGCGCCTTACCAAAGCTATGCTCCCTCTCATCCTTTCTTTATGCAAGTTTGGAAACGGTTAACCTAAAAAGCAGATAAATAACCGCTCTTTGCTTGCACTCCAAAAGGTTTGCATGCCCCTAGGTATAAAATACAATTTCAAGGTTTCCCCTCCTCCTTCCCACCTCTGCTTTTCTTTGGGTGTCACAGCTACTTGTCATCTTGCTAGTCTAATGTTAACGATACTTGTCTTCTCGTTATTTTTTAACGGGTCTCTACGATACTTGTCTTCTCGTCAGCCCAACTTTTAACAGATCTTTTGCAAGATCGCAAGAGAACAGCTACTTGCGACAAGAGAGCAGCTACTTGCGACAAGAGAAGAACACTACTCAAAGACAAAACATTGGTGTTATTGAGGGAGGCTTACCTCTTTCTGGTTACCCAAAGATTGTCTTGTTATTCTTTCAACAAAACACTTCCTCGGCAATGTCTACCGAAATAGACAAGGGTGAATGACCTTTGTCAAACACGTAACTTTGACAAAAGAATCTTATCCTAGAACAACCCCTCTTCCATCCACGGATGGGGTACGGACTAGTCATATTCTCTCGCGGAAATTCTACCTTATACCCAAGGTTCTCTCTGCCCAACGCAGACCAGGATGCATGCCCCCTGGGTTCCAGTCCCATCTTTCCGAATCACTCGCACTCATCGGGAAGAAGGACTGGGGGTGGAGACATTTCTTGATTGAATAGACCATTCAAGGTTGGTATGTGACTATTTGCGATGCATGATCCCGGAAATGAAAGTTGGTCTACGAGCTTGACCATTCTTCCTTCGTGTGGAAAACACATTACTCTAAAGAGTGAGGAGACTATTGCTCCCATGCAATATATATAGTCTCGTCCAAGGAGTAGGTTATAATCCAAGGGTCCTTGAATGACCATCACGTTCATTTGAACGGTCTTCCCTTTCAATGTAACAGGCACATTGGGGAGGATCCCTAATGGTCGACTGGTTCCTTTATCGAAACCCGAGAGATTTCTTATCTCAGGCAAAAGCGCTGGGGAACCCAGTGCTTTCCAAGCAACAGAGGAAAGGATACTCACAGATGCCCCTTCATCAATGATAGTGCCAGCCATTACCATTCTGTATATTTGGACTATGATTCTGAATGGTATACTAGCTGGCAACCGGGGTTTGCCTAGTTGGTTCCAATCAAAGGACACAACCAGGTTGCTTGGTGGTGGGACCGAATACACGGCCGGATATGACCCTGACGATGTTCCTTCCTGCGATAAAGGAATGGGCGCATTGCCCTGATGCTCGTCAGAGTCTGTGTTGATGAAAAGAATCTGGATGGTGTCATCCTTATTCTCTTCAGTGAGGGTGTCATTTGAAGATGAATCTTCAATGACGGTGTCATTTGAAGATGAAACTTCTGAAGGGAGAACCGGGTCAAATGCCATTTCGACCTTTGGACTTTCGTCCGGTCTGGATTCAGTAGGTTCATTTTCAATGACTGACGCTTCAGCTGACCACTTGAGCGGGCTAGCTGTATTCTCAACCAACGAAGGACTTGGCACGAGTTTTTTGTATCCAGGAGGAAGTCTCAATGGTGAAACTGGACGATCTTCCAAAACTCTCTTCGCTTCGTCTAAGAAGGGACAACGGTGGATGGCGTGATCGCCTTCACATAGTCTGCAGGGGGATCTTGCTCCCCCTCTTTGTCTTGAACCTTCACTTTCGCTGGTTGACGGTAAGCATTCAACATGGCTATCAGAGGTTGATGCTCCCGAACTGTGCAAACGAGGGGACCAGTCCCTTAGTATCCGGGGAATACAGGGACAATCTCTATGGAAGTGGTCTCCTCTACATATGACACATGGCGATTTAGGCCCGGTCTGTGCTGTGTGTGGATTTTTGTCAGATATCTTTTGCTTGCCTCCAGTCGCCTTAGGCTCCTTCTTCTTCTTCTCTCTCTTCTTCTTCTCCTTCTTCTCCATGGGAGCTTGGCTTTTGCCAGCTCTACCTTGCGAAGATGAAGGATTGGAGGAAGAGTTATAGGAAGTAGAAGGCTGGTGGGCAGTTCTAGACTGATCTAACTGTTGACTCGACTGTTCAGGAACCATGGTGTTCTGAACTACATTGGTTGAGAATAGCCAAATTGGCAGGCCAATTGCCAGTCCTGGAAGCGACAATGTGGCCATGTGGGGCGCACCAACTTCTCCCTAAGAGGAGAAAGGACTAGGATTTCCATCATGGGGAATTCCTTGGTTGGTACATTCCATGTTCTCAACCTAAAGATCAACGCAGGAATAGGAGGTGATTATGTTCCGTTTTAAAATAAATTTTATAACGACGCTTTAGACACAACTTGCTTTTTCACTTTTTAAGAGTCGAGAAAAAGCTAAAGATGACTCTAGTCTCCTTCGATGTTTTAACAAGCCCGAAGTGACAAATGCTCGGCTGGACTTTTTCAGTTATAGAGTTTGAAAAAGGCCAAAAGAAACTACTCTGGAGTTCTAGGCAGAGGGTGTGCCAAACTTTTCGCAAAACCACATAATACGTTTTACGGTATGAGTGGTCGATCTTCGTGAATGCTGTGTTCACTGCATTGCGATCAGTAGGGCGGCTGACACGGCTTCCTATGGATAAAGGCTTTGTTCCTATAGGGGTCTCCCAATATATACGCGACGGTACGTGGGAGCACAAGTCCGTATTGATACTTATCGCTTCACCGTGGAGGAATCACCCAACCACTCAACGCTAAGATATCATGTTTAACGACGCTAGAACACGTCTCTAGCTTAGACCTCTATGTGTTTGCGTTATGTTTCAAAGCGTTGTTATGTAAATTCAATTTATTTTAGGTTGATCTTGTTTAGCAGTTTTCCTTTATGGATCACCACGTGATGTATGGTTCAACTCCTAAATGCAGTCTAAGATGATAAGCAAGCTTTTCAATCTTTCAACTTTGAAAATATTAACTACTGAGGGAAAAGAAAGACATCATCTTTTCACACAGATCATAGAGCACACACTAATGCACTTTTTCCTAAATCAACATGCAAGCTGTCAAAATGCACATGCACAATGCAGGTATTTCTTTTCTCTTTCTTAATGTTGATGTACTACAAAAAGAAAGCTGTTGTATAACTTTGAATTCAATTTCAAGTGAAAGCAAACAAGTTTTTGTCCAAAATCAAAAGACACCTTAAGATTTACTTGTTTCAACACTAGAAATACATAAATTCAAACCATATGACGAAAGCAAAAGCTCAATCAGCTATGAACAACAAATAAACTAACTCTTAAGATCAGAACGACACTTTATCACAGGTCTAGATCTAAGAGGCCACAGCAAGACTAGTTCACTTTCATTATGGGAAACTGCAAATGATATATAAGAAATACACAAAGAACAAATACAGTTTCTTTATACAACCGAGGCGGAATAGTGGCAAAGAAAGGTGGTTTCAGATAGGTACATTGACTGATAACAGGCTGCAAAAACAGGGATGAAAACAGGGCAACAGAAAGCAGAGAAACCCAGTTGCACAAGGCCACACTGGTTGAGCGCAGGTAGAACACTGTCAGTTTGACATTCAGCGCAGGTAGCCCCTTCGGGACCTGCGATGAAATGCAGACTGCCTTCACAGTGCCTGCAATGAAGAGAGAAACTCTCGTTTCTCTTGGTTTCCGGGTCACAGTTTTCTCAGAAATCAACAGTTTTTGGCCAAATCAAAGCTACCAATCAAGTACACACTAAAGGATGAAAAGGAGGATGAAAAGCTATCACTAAGAGCTGTTTAGAGTCCTTGTGGATCAGCTCTTCAAATCATAAACATGCCCAGAAAATGAGCTAGAGTAGCTGCCCTCTACTTTGCATTTGAAAGATCCAAATGCAGTTCGATTCGGTACTCCCTGTGTTTAGGAAATGAATAGCAAAAACACAAACAACCAACAAGATACGATCCCCAGCGGAGTCGCCAATTTGTTGTTGGGAAAAGTATCCAATACGGAATGACCCTATCCCACTCTAAGGGTGATAGTTCCTTAGCAACAATAAAAGCAAAGCTATCTGAGATTACTTCTTTATGAGATGTAAAAGAGGGGAGAAAGAGATCCACTAACCGATGTCTTTCGCTAATGGTTGATCCAATCTTCTCTCCTTGCTGCTTTGCCCCCCAGCTCCTTGCTCTTTCACTGGCCCAGCTACACCAAGATCCTGCAAAATAGCAAGAGATGGAAACTACAAGAAGCATACATTCATAATTGATTCAAGGATTAGAATAAATCAAATACACAAGTATAACAATACACCATTGAAACACATGCATATAGAAGAACCTCAAATGCTTTATTAATGGAAGAAATAAAGTTCAGGAAGTGATACAACCATAAGAGGCCCAATCCAGCATCACCTTCCCAGCAGAAAGAAATCTCCTCTTCACCTCCTTCAAAGCAAATCACCCAATAGTTCTAAACTCAAACCAACAGCAATTCTTTACATTCACAAGATTCCAGCCTCCCTAGACCTCATGAGAGAGATCTATATATAGGAGTTTTGGAGAAAGGATGAGTCAGCTTGAGGCTGGCATGAAGCTGACTAGTGTCCTCTCTCACTTCAGTTATTCTTCAGTTCTTGAGTCCACTTGGAGGTTCTTGCTTCCACTTGGAGATCTAGAACCTCTTACTCATCACCAGTCGAATTCCCTGATCCAAGTGTCATTTTGGAAGCTTCCTGGGCATTGACACCTTGAGGAATGACTGTGCCACATGTCCAAACTCGCCCAGCGCAGGTAGCCTTCTTTGCAGTTGAAATTCAACGCAGGTAGACAGTGGAGCAGTTGACATTCAGCGCAGATGCTCAGTGGAGCAGTTGACATGATCCAAAATTGCCTTGTTTTTGAGTGTTTTCAGGTGGAGAACTTTTATTCAGTGTTGTGGTTTGCCTTGTTCCTCTAGGGGTAGGAACAACATGTTTAGGGACTTTGGATCCCTTAGATTATGGAAATTTCATGCTTCATGCTGTAAGGCACAAAAATGTCTATAACACGAAGGCCATTGATGTAAGCTTGTCGCCGGAAGTGAGAAACTTGCCATTGAGGCATGCAAGCTTCAAAGTATTGAAAGGGGTGTCCCTAGATCAGTTTCTTGGATAGTGAGCTGATGTTGACAAGAAGCGATACTGTCATAGGAGGGCCTTAATGAATCCCACATCAATGACACGGAACAAAGCAAATGATTTTAATGGAGGTGAAAACAGTCTAGTGATATAAGATTCAGGGTGGCAGTCATGAAAGAATGGAGCGTAATATGTATTGCAGCGGGTGAGACACAGGTGAATTCTCTGAGTGAATTCTCTTGAACATATCAGCGACATTGACATGATGGATTGGTAGCATTAACCCCAAATGTGGATGGTGTGATGGGACCATGGTGATGTGACTGGTGAATGAAACAACCCAACCCAACTTGGATGTGGAGTGAAAGTGTCATGTTCAAGAGCGACTTGCTACCAACAAAGTTTCTTCAAGTTTTCTTCCCAATTTTTCCCTAGTCATTGCTGACCAGTACCTCTTTATTTTTGTCAAGCTTGAGGAGGATAACATATGCTTGTTCTATAATTTTCCCTTTGGGCAAACCCATCGCTATGTTTTAACGAGCCTAGAGATAGTGAAACTCGTTCTTGTCTGCTATGGACAAGTTTGTCACTATTAGGTTTTAACGAGTTTAATGACAAAGATAACTCGGTCCTTTTCAATTTTAGAGAGTCTGAAAAGGGACATAAAGGAAACTCCAAAAATCCTTTTTCTTCATCTAATCCCTTAGGTCCGAAAAAGTATAAAACAATATAGAAGGGATGAATTTTCGATACTTTTTAACGAGCCAAACAAAACAAGCGCTCGATCTTTTTGTGTAATAATCCCTCAGTTCCAAAAAGATTAAAATCTAAAGGAGGGATAGCACTTTTGGTCCCTTTAACGAGCTGGAGAGGCCAATGGCTCGCAAATATTTTCATATTTTACGAGTCAGTTGAAAAGAGCTTAAAGGAGACTCGTCTTTGAGGAATGAGTGATAAAATTGGGTAGCAGCTGATTCCATGTAAGGTTTGGAATTTTCCAATCACGGCAGTGTTACAAGGATGGCTAATAGGATCACTCTTCATAGTTGTTCCTCAAAAGGGGTAAACAATCAAATGGAGGTGAATGATCGGCCAATACAAAGTGGAGGTGATGATGGTAACACGACCAAGGCTTTAAAGGCTGAAGTACTACATTCATGATGATTATTTACCGGGAATTGGTTCATTTTTTATTGAGCTTAAACGCTGGGGGAAACATTTGCTCATTGCTTATGTTTATTTTTTAACGAGCATGAAGTCCACGTTAAAACTGCTCGAAGTAATGGTATTTTCTTGACTTTACCATAAATAGATTTGTTCCTTCAAATATTGTACTGCATGCTCAATTGCTTCATCAAACTAGTTAGAAATGAATGATATACGCTTGAAAATTGAGTTAGGACACTAATATTTTACTCGAATTACATAAAAGTAATTTAAAAGTTCTTTTACCTCTCATTTTACCATTTCATTTAAACTTTGGCTTGTTGGAGCTTTGGAGGTGCTTTCCCCCCTTGATTTTCATCAACTGATTCTGAGAGATTCTGTGGATGATTTTCGGCGCCGTCTGGACCAGGTAGGAGCTAAACCTGAGCTCTTTCATTTCATCCTTTCCATTTTGCATTCTGAGCCTGATTTCTAGTTTTTCTGAGCCTCTGGGGTTTGAAAAACTCGCCCTGGCTCCATCGCACCCTTTATGTATCGAAAGGTGCGTTGGATGTTAGCCTGTCTACTGGCCAATTGACATGCAACGCACCTAGAACACTACTGTAGGTGCGATGAGCACAAGGAAGGAAATTTATGCACAGTTTTTTTGATGGAAATTTTGTCTATTTCTCACCAAATCAGGATCTAAATCTTCTATTGTTTGTTTTCAGAGATTTTTTTGAGCAAGATGACTATTACATGGTGAGAACATGAGCATGAAGAAGAGGAAATGCTTGCTTTACATGATCAGGTTACAGTAAACGCACTGCAGAACTATGGCCTGTTGAAGTTTTTCCGCATCTCTAGCATGAGACAACAAATCAACTTGCTGCAGTATTTGCTCGATGCTTGGGAACCTACCAGCTAGGTGTTCCAGATTAGGGGCCAATCCATCCCCTTGACTGTAGTTGACATCTATTTTTTGACCAGCTTATCGAGGCACGGTGCCCCCATCTCTTTATCAGGTTCGGCCCATGGAGGTGAATGTGTGAGAGATTATGTTCGCAGGTATTGCAGAGAGGGATCTCAGCCGAGTAAAGTCGGCAAGATCATCATCTGCGATGTCACTGACAGATCTTTGAGGACCATTCTGTTCACTTTTGGTAGGATGGCTGGTGGTGCGGCTCTTCATGTGGCCAACCGGTCTTATAGGCAGTACGCCTTGGAATGTCTCGAACCGAAGGTGTTCAACTAGTGTGACGCAGTACTCCTTGTGATGAAAGAACAATTGACCAAGGTGAAGAGTGGGAGACTTAAGAACTTTGGATATGGTTCTATCTTGACCGCCTTCGCCTTGGAAAAGATACCACTGATGCAACCGCAGTATATTGCACTGGGTTTACCTCCACCGACTGAACCACATATGCAGAGATGGGTCGAC
This sequence comes from Pinus tabuliformis, assembly GCA_031772625.1. Lineage (NCBI taxonomy): Eukaryota > Viridiplantae > Streptophyta > Pinopsida > Pinales > Pinaceae > Pinus > Pinus tabuliformis. The sequence goes on along the minus strand of CM062817.1, from coordinate 1,853,146,767 downwards.
CATATGTCTAGGCATGCTGGTCAGTCTCAGATTTCCTTTTCTGATACCTTCTTTGGGTGGTTTGATCGTCAGGAGATGGTTTATTCCGAGTATCCATATGCTGGTATGGACTTCCGGGGTGACCCAGATTTGGTACTGCCGGCTGGCAAACAGTGGGGTGCCATTGGTAAATTCTTTGACCATATTCCTATTTATCGCTTTTCTTTTATAATTTCCTTGTGCTTTACTCTGTCAAGACTAATAAAAACTCATGTGCTCATGCAGATGTCGGTCCCGTCCGGCCAGTAGTACGCCTGAGAGTGCCAGTTGCTGTTCTTGCAGGAGAGGCTGTGGGAAGGGCTATCCTTCGCGACCTTGATGTGGCTGAGACTCTTTCAGTATTACAGGATCAGGTCGAGGGCCTCACTCTTGGTATTCCAGATGTGAGGACTGATGAGCTGCCTTTGAGGTTGCAGCGACATACTACTGGCATGCCAAGTCGATGGATTAGGATTTTACGCATGATTGCACAGGTAGTGACTTGTTATCACCAGCATCATTAGACTAGGGTGCCCCCTAGTGTTTTGAGTTTTGGGTCATTTGACCAATTTTTTCTTGGTTACAGAACATTATGTGTAAACCATAAACAGTTATATATATTTTTGATTTTCGGAGTTTTATTTTGGTTAAGTTACATGATCCTGATGCAAATATTGATGGGATGCTTCTTTTTATAAATGTTGCAAATGTCTATCTAACACATAATTTGCCAATGAGTCAGTTAATGTGTTTAAGGTTCTGGAAATATGCTGATATTGAATAAAATCAAATTGCCTTTCCAAAATCTTGACCCTTAGGAACATGTGATAGATAGCTGGATTTTGGATGGAGTAGATACCAGTGAGTTGTAGTATGATGAGCTGTGAGTCTAGCCTGACGACCAGTCGGCATATGCCATGTGTGATGGCATCAGAAAGAAGTTCTGTCAACGCTTTTATATTCAGCTATGTTATTCGTTGACCGACCAATGCATATCCCTTTGAAACTTACTAACTCGCCGCTTGGGTCAAAAATGGCCCAGGCCGCAGAAGATAGGTTCCGCGAACTACGACTTGCTCCGTTGGCATATCCAACAAAAGATTCCAATAGGTTCGACATCTGCGACAAATGTAAAAAGTGGATTTACTTGACCAAAACAAATACTTTAGCAAAAACAAAAATGTAACAAAAGCATATAGGTTACCACACTGAATCACGCATAGTAACGCTTAAGGTACAACCCATTACGAGGTTGTGCCAGTGGAATCCCGTCATAATCCATTAACTCGTAGGCTCCTTTTGCTAACACTCGCTTAACAATATAGGGGCCAATCCATAAAGATTTGAATTTATCTGGCCCCAATTTATCGGATTCTTGGTCATAAAGCAAGACCAAGTCAACTTCTGAGAAGACACGGGGTTTGACATTCTTGTCGAACTGCGCCTTGACTCATTTCTTATGGGCTTCGTTAGCCAAAGCGGCATCACGACGGGTTTCATCCAATTGGATTAGTTCCAAGAAACGAGCCTCCTCTTCTGAAGTTCCGGGGAGAAGGTCAATTGTGAGTTTGAGGGATGAGATTTCACACTGGACTGGTAAGATTGCTTCTAGGCCATACACCAGTTGGAAAGGTGTAAACCCGGTTGCATTTCTTACCGATGTTTGGTATTCCCACAAGGTTGGGTACAGTTTCAGGTGCCAACTCATTTTGTGAACTCCAATCATCTTTTGCAGCATGCGCTTCAGGACCTTGTTGATTGCTTCAACTTGTCTGTTGGCTTGCGGGTGATATGGAGTAGAGCTGTCGTGAGACAACCCTAATTTGGCAGCTAATTCGACCATCATGTGATTGCGAAAATGTGATCCATGATCTGTGACTATAGCCTGTGGGATGCCGAATATGGCGACTACATGATTGAAAAAGAAAAGGGTAGTTGTTTCACCTGTGTTATCTAATGTAGGCATCGCCTCGACCCATTTGGTAAAATAGTCGACTGCGACTATGATATACCCGTGCCTCCCGGTCAAGGTGGGGTTACATGTCACGAAATCGATGCCCTGTTTTGCGAATGGCCCAACAGTAACTATTGGCTGCAGAGGTACGGGTGGTCTTCTGGTTTTGCTATCAAAAATTTGACAGGCATGGCAACTTCTGACTACGGTTATGCAATATTTGAACATTGTTGGCCAAAAGTACCCTTCTCATAAACTTTTTTTGCACCGTAGCATAACCGGATTGATTCCCCCCACACGTGCCTGAATGGAAATCATTCAGGACTTTTTTGGCCTCCTCATGGGCGAGGCACCTCCGTAGAACTGTATCGACACCACGACGGTAAAGTGTATCACCGACGATCATGTATTCTTTTGATTGGTATCAAATACGTTTTTGTTCAGAGCGGGAGGTATTAGGCCTATATTTTTGGGTTTGGAGATAAATGATTATATCCCCATACCACGGATTTCTTGAAGATATCAGAAACAAATTTTCATCCATGATCGTTTCTTCGGATGTTTCATCGTTGGACGACGATGGGAGATCACATAATAATTCTGCGAAAAGCAGGGCTTTCTTTGACTTGGATTTTACAAATTCCAGATCAAACTCTTGTAGAATCGCTATCCATTTTGAATATTTTCCCCCCAGCAACTGTCGCGACAATATATAAGTCATGGGGTTGCAATCTGACAGAATGGTAGTTTTTCGAAAGAGGACATAGTGTCGAAATCTCTGTATCGCTTGAACAACTGCGAGCGCTAGCTTTTAAACATAAGAATATTTTCTTTTGTATCATTTAAGTTCTTACTCAAATAATATATAGGATGTTCAATTCCATTTTCTTCTTGAACTAAAACCATTGCAATGGTTGTATCCGCTGCAGCCAGATACAGGTTAAAGTATTTTTGATAATCGGGAGCGTACATTAATGATGCTTTCATTAAGGATTCTTTTAAAGCATCAAAGGAAGCTTGCGCAACCTGATCCTAGACGAAGGGCATTTCCTTTTTCAATAGACGAGTATAACCTTTAGCAAGTTCGGCGTAACTTGGAATGAACCTCCTCAGAAAGTCTGCTTTCCCTTGAAGTTTCTGAATCTGAAGCAAATTCGAAGGTGGAGGCAAATTTATGATTGCCTGAACCTTACATGGTTCGAGACGAATCCCATATTTCGAGACTACAAAGCCAAGTAAACGACCAAAACTGACACAGAACACACATTTGTGTGGATTGATTCATATCTTGTAGTGTCGGCAACGTAGAAATATCGCTCTTAAATGCTGCGGATGATCAATCCGCTTTCGCGAATGAGCCGGAAGGTCATCAAGATATGGTTGAGCGATGTTTTCGATGTCATGGAAGGCATAATTCGTTGCCCTCTGAAATGTTGCCCCTGTGTTCTTTAAACCAAAGGGTAATTTTCGATATGCGAATGTGCCCCATGGACAAATAAATGCAGTCTTTGACTAGTCCTGTGGGTGGATATTTATTTGATTATACCCAGAGAATCCATCCATAAATGAAAAGATTTCACATCCGTGCATTCATCAATTATCTGGTCAATGAAGGGTGTAGGGTAGTTGTCTTTTGGACAAGCTTGATTTACATCCCTATAATCGATGCACACTCTAATCTTTCCTTGCTTTTTCATAACTGGAACAATGTTCGATACCCAATCGGTTAGAGGAACCAGGTAAATGAAACTAGCATGGAGAAGTTTTTCAACTTCTGCCTTGATGACAACGGCTTTATTGGGGTGCACCTGTCGTAGCCGTTGTCGTACTGGTTTGACATCTGGATACATCTTGATTTCGTGTTCAACAATACTCGAGTCAATGCCTAGCATTTCATTATATGACCAAGAAAAGACATCTCTAAATTCGCGAAAAAGAGCGTTATATATTTCCAGTTATGAAGGAGAACAACATTTGCCAACATAAATATTCTCTACAACATCTGTTTTGGTCGAGATATTTATGGCGATAGTCTCTTCAATGTTGGACAAGTTTCACTCGGAATCCACCTTGTTTACAGTATTTGATAGGAAATCAAAAACTGAAGGATGATGAAGGTCTTCAGGGATATCTTCTTCAAAATCCGGAAGAAGGGAACGATGGTGGTAATCTTCCCAAGGTGCCCCTTCAATCACCATTGATTGAATAATTCCTTCGTCGGTGTAATGCATTCGCGACCAAGGATCTGAGAGGGTGCCACATTCCTTAGACCTATCTATCCAAACGGTTGATGAGCGTTGATTTGGGTTTGCCTCCCATGCTAGGAACATTGATTGCTACAATATTTCCATTGGGCTTGGAGGCAACACCTGCGTATGATCCATGTTTATATCATTTTCTGAGATCTTTTCAATTGAAGATATCATATTGCAGTTTCCTACCGATGCTACTTCCGCCAGATTTATTGGAGGTGGAAGGGCAAAAGTTCCCATTAATATAGGGTCTTTTAGTAGGCCTACTCCGATAATTTGAAGTGAATGGGGGCTTCCATGGATCATTGGAATGCTTCCCGTAACTTGAGAACCATTGGGAGGAAAGTTTGTTGATTGACGATTGTAATCCCTACTTGAAAGGGGAATGCAATCTTCCTAAAATAGGTCAACACAACAGCTGCCATAGCGTATATCCATGGTCTTCCTAGTAGGATGTTATAATCGAGGTTTCCATCGATTACTTCAACATCTATTTCTACTGTTTTGCCTCCTAGTTCAACTTGCAAGTTACTTAGAATACCATATGGGGTATTTGTTCGTCTGTCGAATGCTTTTAATGTCATCGAAGATCGCGACAAGGTTGGAGATCCTAAAGTTTTCCAAAAACTCATCGACATAATACATGTAGATGCCCCCTCATCAATAATCATTCGGTGAACGATTTTGTTGAGGGATTTCACTTGAACGAGGAAAGCAAGTTGAGCTGGCAACTAAGGATCATATCCTTTATGATTAAAGGATACAAGATTGGAATCCTTTGGGTCTATCCCACAAATAGCTGATAATAAAGCCTACTTTTGTGATGGGAAATTTTGCAGTACCTCAAGTGTCGACATAGCGGATGGTGATTGGGCCAGATCTTCCACTCTATTATAATGTTGTGCTGCTCTAGCACGAGGATTAAATGTTGACTTGTGTACTACTCCCTTCGGCGGTTTTATTGTCAACTCAGGAATGATGGGCGGCACAACTTCTGTCGAAGTTGTTGTCGAACTACTAGGTTGATCTTTATCATTGTTGTTCGACAGCTGTGGATTCCCATAATCTTTGTTCCTTGTCGATATCAAAGCATCATTTTGCTGTTTGGAAACCGACAACATCAGCACTTGAGATGGGGAAGCATTTCCACTGTCAACCAGATTTGTTCTTGGATTCAGAAATGGATCAGTTAATACAGCTGAGGTCTTTATATTCTTGAAGAATTTTTTAAGCTCAGCTTTATACGGACAATCTGATGTCCAATGATCCTCATCGCATATAAATCATGGATGATTTGGTTTCCTATTTCCAGAAGGGTTTGTAGAAGATTTTTCAGGTGATGATTCTTCCTGTTTCTTCTTCTTCCCTTTGGTTTTCTTCTTACCTCCTGGTTGCTTGGTTTCTTTGCCTTTATCTGTCGAGACGACATTTACTTCCGAGGCAAGAAGTTCTTCTTTTGCATTTTGACTAGAAATCTTACGGGCCTTTTTAGATGTAGCCTTTGTCGATTTCGTGTCTGTTGTGCCAATCACGCCGTCGCCGGCATGAGAGTCATTGTTTGATTTAGGAGGAGGAGGGATCGAGAATTCTAGTTAGGAGCGTCAGGTATTTTGTTGTAGAGCATGCCAGTCTGAGTATAAATCAAGTCTAAATATTGTGCACGGGCGATAACTTGCTCTTCGGTGATGACTCCCCCTTTTGCCACATCTTCTGTGATGGAAGGCAATAATGACTTAATAAACCATTCAGCTAAAAGCTGATCAAGAACATACATTTTTACCATTCTACGATGATGTCGCCACTCATGTATATGATCGGATATGTGAGTGGCCGTTGTTTTCTTGAAATTGGTAAGAAGTTCCGTTCCCATTTTGTACCTTATCGGTAACTGAAAATGGGTTAATAAGGTTGTGGCTAGGGTACTAAAGTTGTCAAACAAAGCTCTGGGCAATTCTCTATACCATTTTGTTGCCGAACCAGTTAACGTCCTCTGGAAAAGGCGAAGTCTAATCGAATCATCGTTTAGGGTGTTTGATGAACACCACAGATGAAAGGTCATCACATGATTCGACGGATCTTCACCCGGATTTCCATTAAATTTAGGAATATCTGATGGAAGTTTATGCGGAATCGCTGGCCACCAAGGGGCGTAAGCGATTGCATCGTTTGTTAACCGATTTAAATCAGGTAACTCTAAAGTTGCCATGAAGGGTAACTGTTGATTCAGGTTAGGTGAAGCATACCCAGGATACGATGGAATTGCCTGAGCAATTGGTCTTTGCATACCAGCATAATGCATTTGATGCTGGTAACTTCGGTAAGGTTGGTGGGCATAACCATTGTAGAATGGTTGATTTTGACCGTTTTGAATATACGGCTGTCCACTATTTGCAAAGATTTGTTGCTCAGATCCTTGGTATACTTGTTGGAATTGCAGTTGTTGGTATTGCACCAGCCATTGTTGTGAAGCCATGCGCTGTTGCCCGATATTAACTGTTTGACCAATATGAGGGGTAATTGTACCCGTTTGGACCTGTGTCATTCCGCCAGTCGGCGATTGTGGTTGAGTTGCAGGGTCAAGAGGCTGTTGCATTACAACCTGAGAAAGCTGAGGTTGGCATACAATAGGCAGCGCTTGTACTTGCGACACCGTCAAAATAGCTGGCGTAGTTGGTATATTTGACATAGGTAAACATTGTTGCATCAAATATACAACTCTTGGTTGTTGAGGTAGTATCCGTACCCAACTGCTGGATGTAATTCCAGCATAACCTGAATTTTGTTGTGAACTCCCGTATGGTTGTCCTTCTGGAGGGGACAATGAAAGGGTATACTACCCCCCATATGGTGGTAATCCGGTACTTAAAGGAATGGTTTTCCCTTGAGGACCGGACTACCCAAATTGACATCCCAAAGGATCAATTTGTTGAGACTCAACATACAAGTTTCCGCATACTATTCTGGATGAACAAATAGGAACGGACCATACTGTCGAAATAGCCCTTGAGTGGGCTCCTTCTAGCGATTGAGAGCTAGTTGGGACAGATGGTATACCGACGAACATTGTTGGAGTGATAGTAGGAAGTTCTGCCATCGCTGTGTCGGACGACACAGTCCTAGATGTTGACGGTTGTTCAGACATTTCTAGTCTATCCAAAAGATTACGTAGCGATTCTACAGGAGCTTCCGCTGGCGGTAGACTAATTTCTGATGAAGAAGGATACAGAGTGATCCAGACTCCAAATTGCGATGGAGTACTAGATGGAGGACCCTCTACAATCTCTTCTATAGAAATCAGACCAGGTGGAAGAGGTAGACCGTCAGGTCCGTAAAATATTTCTGGTGTCGAAGAAGGTATGGAATCTGCAGCGACAGATGTTTGGGGAACAACACTCTCCGAACCGGTTATAGGTGAAACTGGTTCAGTAACACAAGTGTTTACCCTCAGACTAGGATCAGTACTACTGTCCTTCGGTGGCTGCTAAACTTCTTCTGTAAAGGCAAGGATACCAGAAATGTTTGGAGTAACCAGAGTCTCTGATGTTGTTGGAACACTTGTTCTAACTTTACTAGGAGATTTGGAACCGGTTAAACGAGTTCGATTTGTCTATAATAGTTTTGATTCCGGAGACAAAGACGGTTGACTCGTAAGCCTCCGTGAACAACGAGGTTTCAATTGACTTTCTTCCATGATTGCGGATTACTCGATCAACTAAAAATCAAGGGGAAGTATGTTTCTGAATTAGATGAATTTTAGACGCTTTGACACAACTTGTTTCTTCAATTCTAAAGAGTCGAGAAAAAACAAAAGATGACTCTAGTCGCCTTCAATTTTTAATGAGCCTAAAGTGACAAGTGCTTAGATGGACCTTTTCCGTTAAGGAGTCTGAAAATGAATGAAAGGGACTGCTCTGGAAATCTAGGCAGAGGGATTACCAAACCAATCGCAAAACTGGAGAATACCTTTTACGGTACTGCAGTCAATCATCCTGAATGTTGTGTTCAGTGCATTGCGATCGATAGGGTGGCAGACACGACTTCTTATGGATAAAGGATTAGGCCTATTGTGGTCTCCCAAAATATACTCGATGGTACGTGGGAGCACAAGTCTGTACTAGCTGTTATAGACATTTTTGTGCCTTATAGCATTGAGCATGAAATGTCCATAATCTAAGGGATCCAAAGTCCCTAAACATGTTGTTCCCACCCCTAGAGGAACAAGGCTAACAAACCACAGCAATTCACAAAATTTCTCCACCTGAAACTGCTCAAAAACAAGTCAATTCAGGATCATGTCAACTGCTCCATTGACCATCTGCGCTGAATGTCAGTGGCTACACTGTCTACCTGCATTGAATGTCAACTCCAACACTAGCTACCTGCGCTGAATGAGTTTGGACAAGTGGCAGACTCATTCCTCAAGGTGTCAATGCTCAGGAAGCTTCCAAAATGACACTTGCCTCAGGGAATTCGACTGGTGATGAGTAAGAGGTTCCAAATCTCCAAGTGGAAGCAAGAACCTCCAAGTGGACTCAAGAACTGACAGAGGGAGAGGACACTAGTCAGATCTCAAGCTGACTCATCCTCTCTCCAAATAACTATATATAGATCTCTCCTCCATGAGATCTAGAGGCTGGAATTCTGTTATTGCAAAGAATTGTTGTTGGTTTGAGACTGGAATCATTGGGTGCTTAATGCTTTGAAGGGGTTGAAGATAGGAATTCCAATCGCTGGGAAGGAGACGCTGGATTGGAGCCCTCTGGGTTGTATCTCTTCCTGAACCTTGTTATTCATCAATAAAGCTATCTTGGTTTCTCCTATATGCTGATGTCTTTTTGATGTATAAATGTATTAGTGTATTTGGTTTATTTCTAATCCTAAACTAGTTATGAATGTGAACATCTGTCTTTGTGTAGTGTTCTTCTCTTGTCTCAAGTAACTGTTCTCTTGTCGCAAGTAGCTGTGAACACCCAAAGAGAAGGGAGATTGGATCGAGGGACAAACGAAAGACACCGGTAAGTCTATTAATCTCTCTTCTTTCACATTTCATAAAGGAAGAAACCAGTGTAGCTGTACTCGTTTGTTGCTAAGGCACTGTCACACCTTAGGTGGATAGGATCGTCCTGCATAGGCATTTTTCCCCACAACAAATTGGCAACTCCACCAGGGAGAATTTGTTTATTCATTTCATTTGTGTTTCTGTCATTTGTTTACTTCATAGACTTGACAGCAACAATCGAACTGCATCTTTCCTGGATGCAAAGTAGAAAGTTGTTGCTTTGATCCAGTTGCTGGACTTGTCTATGATCTGAACAATGGATTCACAAATGAGTTGATGATCCTTGCGATAGATCTTAGTAGCCTTCAAAGCATCCCTTTGATTATACCTTGCTTGTGTTTCTGATTTGGCCTGAAACTGTTGATTTTTGAGCAATTTGTGGCCCAGAACCCAGGAGAAACGAGAGTTTCTCCTTCAGCGCAACTGCTGTGAAGGCAGTATGCATTTCAACGCAGGTCTCGTGAAGGCTACCTGCGCTGAATGTCAAATCCTCAGTGTTGAGGTTGCACTGAACCAGTTTGGCCTTGTGCAGCTGGGGTTCTCTGCTCTCTGTTGCCCTGTTTTGATCTTTGTTTTTTGCAACCTTTAACCAGCATATGTACCAGTAAGATAACTCCTTTTCTTTGCTTAGATTCTGCCTCCTTTTGTACAAAAAGACTGTGAGTGTTTTTATGTGTTTGTGGCGTCATTTACAGTTTTCCTTTGCATGAGTAAAGTAGTCATCCTGTAGCCTTTGATTCAGATCTGATTGATTGTGATCTTAGAAGAGAGTTCATTGGCTGTTTGCATATTGATTATACATTTACTTTTGCTTATTGGTTTGAATTTGTCTCTTTTAAGTGTCAAAACAAGTCTTTATTTCGAAAATCGTTAAGTGTTGTAATCTCTTCTATCTTCTCTGATTTCGAAAAAGTGAACTTGTTTGTATTTTGATCGTTTTAAAGCAAATTCAAAGTTGTACAAAAAGCTTTCTTTGTAGGCATCAATACTAAGAAAGCGGAAAACAAACACCTGCATTGTGCATTTTGCATTTGATAGTTTGCATGTTGGATTTAGGAAAAGTGCATTAGAGTGTGCTGATTTCTCTTTGAGAAAAGATGGTGTCTTTCTTTTCCCTTAGTAGCTAGGATTTTCAAAGTTGAAAAGATAATAAAGCTTGCTTATCATCTTTAGACTGCATTTAGGAATTTGTATCATACATCTCGTGGTGAACCTTGAAAGGCAAACTTTAAAAAGATCAACCTAAAATAAACTGAATGAACCTAACAACGCTTTGTAACATAACGCACAACATAGAGGTCTAGGCTAGAGACGTGTTCCGGCGTCGTTAAGCCTAGTGACTGTCGATCTCGTGGAAGGTGGGTGATTCCTCCTGAGGGACGATAGCGCTAGTACGGATTGTGCTCCCACGTACCGTTGCGTATATATTGGGAGACCCCTATAGGCATATATCCTTTATCCTTAGGAAGCCGTGTCGGCCGCCCTACTGATCGCAATGCAGTGAACATAGCATTCACGAAGATCGACCGCCCGTACCCTAAAAAGTATTCTGCGGTTTTGCGAAAAGTTTGGCACACCCTCTACCTAGAACTCCAGAGCAGTTCCTTTTGGCCTTTTTCAGACTCTATAACGGAAAAAGTCCATCCGAGCATTTGTCACTTCGGGCTCCTTAAAACATCGAAGGAGACTAGAGTCATCTTTAGCTTTTTCTCGACTCTTTAAAACTGAAAAAGCAAGTTGTGTCTAAAGCGTCGTTAAAATTTTATTTTAAATAGAACAATCACCATTTAATTCCTGCGTTGATCTTTGGGTTGAAAGATGGAGCACACCAACCAAGGAATTCCCCTTGGTGGAAATCCTAGTCCCTTCTCCTCTTGGGGAGATGTTGGTGCGCCCCACATGGCCACATTGTCGCTTCCAGGACTGACAATTGGCCTGCCAGTCTGGCTCTTTTCAACCAATGTCGTTCAGAACGTCACCATTCCTGAACAGTCGAGTCAACAGTCAGACCAGACCAGTGTCGCCCACTAGCCTTCTACTTCATCTTCCTCTCCTCCTTCCTCTTCGCTTGACGGAACTGGTAAAACCAAAAACCAGGCTCCTAAGGAGAAGAAGGAGAAGAAGAAGAAAGAAAAGAAGAAGAAGAAGGAGCCAAAGGCGACTGGGGGAAAACGAGAGTCGTCTGACAAAAATCCACACACAGCACTGACCAGGCCTAAATCGCCATGCGTCATATGCAAGGGAGACCACTTCCATAGAGATTGTCCCTGTATCCCTCGAATACTAAGGGACTGGTCTCCCCGTTTGCACAATTCGGTAGCATCAACCTCTGATAGCCATGTTGATTGCTCACCGTCAACTAGTGGGAGTGAAGCCCCAGGACAGAGAGGGAAACTTAGATTTCCCTGCAAACTGTGTGAAGGCGATCACACCATCCACCGTTGTCCCTTCTTAGATGAGGCTAAAAGAGTTCTGGAAGATCGCCCAATTTTACGAGCGCAACTTCCTCCTGGATATCAAAAACTCCTGCCAAGTCCTTCACTAGTTGAGAACCCGGCTGGCCCGCCCAGGTGGTCAGCCGAGGCACCTATCATTGAAGATGAACCATCTAGATCCATGCCTGACGAAAGTCAAAAGGTTGATACGGAAGTTGACCCGGTTTTGCCTTCAGAGGCTCTATCTTCGAATGATACCATCACAGAGGAGAATAAAGACGACATCGTCCAAATTCTCTTCATTAACACTGACTCTGATGAACAAGGGGGCAATGCCCCCATTCCTTTATCGCAGGAAGGAAGTTCGTCAGAGCGATATCTGGCTATATATTCGGTCCCACCACCAAGCAACCTGGTTGTGTCCTTTGACTGGAACCAACTAGGCGGACCCCGGTTGCCAGAAAGCATACCATTCGGAATTATCGTCCAAATATACAGAATGGTAATGGTTGGCACTATCATTGATGAGGGGGCATCTGTGAGTATCCTTTCCTCTATTGCTTGGAAAGCGCTTGATTCGCCAGCGCTTTTACCTGAGATAAGAAATCTATCAGGTTTTGATAAAGGAACCAGTCGACCTTTAGGGATCCTCCCCAATGTGCCTATAACATTGAAAGGGAAGACTGTTCAAATGAACGTGATGGTCATTCAAGGACCCTTGGATTATAACCTACTCCTTGGACGAGACTATATATATTGCATGGGAGCTATAGTCTCCTCACTCTTTAGAGTAATGTGTTTTCCGCATGAAGGAAGAATGGTCAGGCTCGTAGACCAACTTTCGTTTCCCGGATCACGCATCGCAAATAGTCATGTACCATCCCTAAATGGTCTATTCATGCAAGAAGTGTCTCAACCCACGGTCCGTCCTCCTGATGAGCGTGAGTAATCCGGGAAGATATGACTGGAACCCAGGGGGCATGCGTCCTGGCCTGCTTCGGCAGGGAAACTTTGGGTATAAAGTAGGTTTCCGCGGGAGAATATGACTAGTCTATACACCGTCCATAGAGGAAGAGGGGTTATTCTAGAATAGGATTCTTTTGTCAAAGTTATGTAAGTTGACAAGAGTCGTCACTCACCTTTGTCTATTTCGGTAGACACTGCCGAGGAAGTGTTTTGTTTGAAAGATTAACGAGACAATCTTTGGGTAACCTGAAAGAGGTAAGCCTCTCTCTTTAAAACAATTGTTTTGAAGGAAAAGAAGTAGAGGTAACCTTGAAATCGTACTTTATACCTGGGGGCATGCAAACCTTTTGGAGTGCAAGCGAGGGGCGGCTATTTATTTTTTTAAATTTTTAGGACCTCTAACCCTTTAAACTCGTAGGACTAGTCGTTTCCGAGCTTGCATAAAGAGAGGATGAGGAGCAAAGCTTAGTGAGATGAAAATAGAATCTTGATGAGACACTCTTATCTTATGACTGGGTAATCGAGCAGTTTTAGCATAAATTTCATGCTCGTTAAAAAAAAAAATAAACGCAAGATCCGAGCAGTTTTAACGCGGACTTCATGCTCGTTAAAAAATAAACATAAGCAATGAGCAAGAGTTTCCTCCAGTGTTTAAGCTCATTTTAAAATAAAAAATGAACCTATCCCGGTAAATAACCACTGTGAATGTAATATCATTAGCCATTAAAGCCTTGGTCGTGTTTGCACCTGTCACCTCCACTTTTCATTTGGCTGATCGTTCACCTCCATATGATTGTTTACCCATTTTGAGGAACAGCTGCGAAGAGTGATTTCACCTAGCCATCCTTGTGACACTGCCATGATTGGAAAATTCCAACCTATACCTGGAATCAACTGCTAACCCTGTTTATCACTCGTTCCTCAAAAGACGAGTCTTCTTTAAGCTCTTTTCAATTGACTCGTAAAATATGAAAAGATTGCCGAGTCCTTGGCCTTCCAGCTCGTTAAGGGACAGGAAGAGCTATCCCTCCTCTAGATTTTAATCTTTTTGGACCTGAGGGATTATTGCACAAAAAGATTGAGCGCTTGTTTGTTCGGCTCGTTAAAACTATCGAAAACCCATCCCTTCTGTATTGTTTTATACTTTTTCGGACTTAAGGGATTAGATGACAAAAAAGGAATTTTGGAGTTGACTTTATGTACCTTTTCAGACTCTCTAAAAATGAAAAGGACGGAGTTATCCTTGTCGTTAGACTCGTTAAAATTATTAAATAGTGACAAACTTGTCTTTAGATGAGAACGAGTTTCACTATTGCTAGGCTCGTTAAAACATAGCGATGGGCTTGCCCGAAGGGCAGGTTATAGAACAAGCATATGTTATCCTCCTCAAGCTTGACAAAAATAAAGAGGTACTGGTCAGCAATGACTGGGGAAAAATTGGGAGAAACTAAAGAAAACTTTGATGGTAGCAAGTCGCTCTTGAACATGACACTTTTCCTCCGTACCACAATTGGGTTGGGTTGTTTCATTCACCGGTCACATCACCATGGTCTCGCCATACCATCCATATTTGGGGTAATGCTACCGATCCATCGCATCAGTGTCGCCATATGTTCAAGAGAAGTCGTTCAGAAAGAGTCAATCGGGTCCCATCCACTGCCATACATTATCCTTCATCCATTCATGACCGCCACCCTGAATCATATGTCACAGATCGTTTTCACCTCCATTAAAATCATTAGCTCCGTTCCGTGTCACTGATGTGGGATTCATTAAGGCCCTCCTGTGACGGATCGCTTCTTGTCGACATCAGCTCATTATCCAAGAAGTTGATCTAGGAACAACCCCTTCAGTACTTTGAAGCTTGCATGCCTCAATGGCAAGTTTCTCACTTCTGGCGACAGGTATACATCAATGACCTTCGACCGAAAGATTTTGCGTGGTGTTCGATGCCAAGTCCTTTATTCACACCACGTGAATTGTACTGCAGTACCTTGAGGGTCATTATCAATATCAGTGATTCCTCTCGCGCTTGTTAACGGTTCACATCATTGACCGGTAATCAAGCGATGTCTTTCCATGTTCGACTTCAGAACGATTCTCACATGGATCGACTTGTACTTAGAGTGAAGATCGAACAAGTTTGAAGACCCCGGATCTAGTTTCATCCATCCAGGCTGCGATATATATTCAGGAAAGATAAAGACATTGACATGTACATCATTGCAGCAGATAATCATCCTACTCAAAGGATGATAATTTCATCAAAATTATCAGTCTACCATTAGACGATTGTCTGTTCTATGTACAGAAAAATGTATTTATAAAGCTGAGCATGGGAATGCCCGCCTCAGCTAGATCATGAAAGCAGTATGAAAAATAATGTATTGTATTGTATTGTATTACAGGTCTCCCTCCCAGCATTGGATGAACTTCGGATCCCCCTGATAAAGCATTTCGCCCGATAAACAACCTCATACTTTAGGGGGCAACTGTTATAGACATTTTTTTGCCTTACAGCATTGAGCATGAAATGTCCATAATCTAAGGGATCCAAAGTCCCTAAACATGTTGTTCCCACCCCTAGAGGAACAAGGCTAACAAACCAAAGCAATTCACAAAAGTTCTCCAACTGAAACTTCTCAAAAACAAGTCAATTCAGGATCATGTCAACTGCTCCATTGACCATCTGCGCTGAATGTCAGTGGCTACACTATCTACCTGCGTTGAATGTCAACTCCAACACTAGCTACCTGCGCTGAGCGAGTTTGGACAAGTGGCGGACTCATTCCTCAAGGTGTCAATGCTCAGGAAGCTTCCAAAATGACACTTGCCTCAGGGAATTCGACTGGTGATGAGTAAGAGGTTCCAAATCTCCAAGTGGAAGCAAGAACCTCCAAGTGGACTCAAGAACTGACAGAGGAAGAGGACACTAGTCAGATCTCAAGCTGACTCATCCTCTCTCCAAATAACTATATATAGATCTCTCCTCCATGAGATCTAGAGGCTGGAATTCTGTTATTGCAAAGAATTGTTGTTGGTTTGAGACTGGAATCATTGGGTGCTTAATTCTTTGAAGGGGCTGAAGATAGGAATTCCAATCGCTGGGAAGGAGATGCTGGATTGGAGCCCTCTGGGTTGTATCTCTTCCTGAACCTTGTTATTCATCAATAAAGCTATCTTGGTTTCTCCTATATGCTGATGTATTTTTGATGTATAAATGTATTAGTGTATTTGGTTTATTTCTAATCCTAAACTAGTTATGAATGTGAACATCTGTCTTTGTGTAGTGTTCTTCTCTTGTCTCAAGTAGTTGTTCTCTTGTCGCAAGTAGCTGTTCTCTTGTGATCTTGCAGGAAGTTGTAGCTGGAGAAGCAAGAAGGCAAGTAGCTGTGAACACCTAAAGAGAAGGGAGATTGGATCGAGGGACAAACGGAAGACACTGGTAAGTCTATTGATCTCTCTTCTTTCAAATTGCATAAAGGAAGAAACCAGTGTAGCTGTACTCGTTTGTTGCTAAGGCACTGTCACACCTTAGGTGGATAGGATCGTCCTGCATAGGCATTTTTCCCCACAACACTAGCACTTATTGTCTCAAAGTGGAGGAATCACCCAACCAACAGTGAGAACAACAGTTACCAGGCTTTACGACGCCGAAATATGTCTCTAGCCTAGACTTCTAGATGTTGTGCGTTAGGTTCCAAAGTGTTGTTAGATTCATTAAATTTATTTTATAGTTGATCTTGTTTAAGAAATTTTCCTTTCAGTTTCACTGCGTGATGTAGATGTACAATTCCTAAAATGCAATCTAATATGATAAATCGTCTTTTTATCTTCTTTGTGCAATGAAAATCCTAGCTACTAAGGAAAGAGAGAAAAAATTCTTTCAACAAAGAGCAAAGAGCACACACTATATGCACTGTCCTAAATCAAACCAATCAAACAGTCTAAATGCAAATGCACATGCATGTATTTGTTTTCAGCCTTCTTAATATGTGAATGATAAAAAGAAAGCTAATGCGCAAATTTGAATTACTTTTCAAGCGACAATTACTAACAAGTTTCTTTTCAAAATCAAAATGAAGACAATGACAACACTTTGCGATTTGGAAACGAAAACTTGCTTTCGACAGTAGAAAAACTACTAATTCAGATCAATACAATAGTAATAGGGTAATCGACTATCAAGAGCAATCAGACTCTCTTCTATGACTGAAAACGACACTTGCGCACTTTCGAATCAAGAAACGATAGTACAATTACGTTACTTCTTTTCAAAGGAGAACTGAAAATTACTCAACAAATACACAAAAACATTTACAGTTCTTTGCACAATGGAGGCAGAATATCAGCAAGGAAAGGGGTTTCAAATAGAGGTGTACTGACTACAGGTACCAAAATTCTTGAATAGATCTGAAAAGAGTGAACAGAAACCAAAATTCAGGAACAATGCCTAGTCTGATCAGCGCACCTGTAACACAGTGAACTTGAAATGCAGTGCACCTTCTACACTCGGGAAGTGCGCTGAATTTCAGATTCACAGAACAGAGAGTGCGCTGGGCTAGGGACGAGACTTTGCTTGGGTTCCAGGTCAAAGTTTGCAGTTCAGTTCAGGGATTTTGGCTGAGCAAGTGGTAATCAGTAAATCAACAACAGGGGTAGATCTAAGGAGGTTACTAGAGCCACCACAAGGGCAATTAGAGAGTTTGTAAATCAGTTGTTTAATTCATAAAAAAAACCCGGAGATTGAATGAAGCAACATTTATCTACTTTGCATTTGCATAACAAATGCAGTTCAAAAGCTACCTGGCTCAACTTCAGGCTCCGTCTGTAAGTTTATAAAGTAAACAAATGTAGATAAACAAACAACCTAGTCGCTCCCCAGTGGAGTCGCCATTTTGTTACAGGGAAAAGTGTCTATGCAGAACTGCTAATCCCACTAAGGTGTGGTAGCTACCTTAGAAACAAACAAAGTAAAACTACTTTTGTTTTCCTTTATGAAAGATAGATGAGAGAAGAAAAGAGGATACCAACCTCTGTCTTGCGCTTGGTTCCTTGTTCGATTCCTCTCTCTTCTGATAGTCCTTTGCTACTTGCTTCCTTGTACACCCAGCTTCACAGAGTACCTGTAGAATCAAAGCAGCATAACACTATACAAGAACATGGATCTATTATCATAAACAATCTAGGATCAGATGTAAATTGACCATACAAATGCATGAAATATAAATGACACAAGAGTATGGAGGAAAACTTGAATAGCTTTATTGATAATCAAGAAAGAGCCAAGAGAGTTACAACCAGTTGTTCTGACCCAGCATCATCTTCCCAGCAAGTAAGCCCTTCTTCACCTCATGCAAAGCTTAGATCACCCAACACTATGATGTTGCGTCAAGAAACCAACAACAATTCCTTACAAGATGCAAAATTCCAACCTCTAGATCTCTGGGATGAGGGATCCATATATAGATATCTGTAAGGGAGATGAGTCAGCTTGTGATTTGATTAGTGTTTTCCCTCTGATAGTTCTTGCTTCCACTTGGAGATTGATGATCTCTTACTCATCCTTGGTCGAATTCAGAGAGGCAAGTGTCACAGGAGAAGTTTTTGGAAGATTCCATGCTTCTCCACCTCGCGGATTGACACTGCCATTTGTCTCTTCTCGATCATCGCGCCCCATAGAAGGGCTTTTTGAAATGCAATGCACCCACTGAGTGTACTTAGGTGAGATGCAACACACTTTGCCTATGGAGCAGGTGAAATGATCCTGTTTTGACCAGTTCTGAGTGGTGTTTCATGGAGAACTTCTAGGAGAAGCTGTAATCAGTTGACCTTGTTCCTTTAGGGGTTGGAACAACACTTTTAGGGACTTAGGAGCCCTTGGTTTATGGACATTTTATGCTTGGGGTTGCAGTGCCCAAAAATGTCTATAACATAGGGGAAAATTGCACAATTTTCATTGTGATTGTTGACAGGAAGAATTACGCAATTCTGGAGCCCAACAGGTTACAGGACAGGATTGTGCAATTTCTGGAGGGATGGCTAGTTTCCCTCTAGAAATGTGCAATTCCTTGGGGAAGCTACTCAGCTTGTAGCTGGACCAAGTCCGGGTGAACAACCTATGAGGGGAATGCATCAAGTTATGATCGATGGGCTACCTTTGAGCAAGAAAAACACTGAAGCTTGTGTACTTGACGAAAAAAGACAAGGTGTTGTGAAAAGTTGGTAGGGAGGCTCCAAAATGAGGCTAAGGAAAACTTTTGGAGGTTAGTTGTAGCTGCTACAATGCTTGGTGACACACTGGTATAATTCCAACTCTCTGAATGGACCTTGTTCATGACAAGAAAGTCTAACACCTCCAGAAGTATTATTCAGTTCTCAGCTCATCTTGGTTTCACATTAGCTTGATTGTAAGATGTAGCATCTGCTCTTGGTTGATTGACACAAATTTCAAGCCAAGGAAGCACATTTTTTTTTTATTGGGGTTAAGGGGTATATTGATGCACAAATAGTATAGCCATTAGAGCCTTAGTTTCATCTCTCATGTTTCTCCGCTACGAGCAGACTTGGACATTACCCTAGTGGAGTCACATAAGGACACAAGCATGGATCCGCTGCCAGTGAGCCTGGTTAGTACTCTTGTGGAGTTACTTGCATCACCTCTCTACATAGGAAGCCTTTCTCTTCTTTCACCTTATTCATTTTTCATTTTTCTTACTTTTCATTTTTCATTTTTCTCAACTGTGGATAGTAGTTATTCATTTTAGAGGTGGAAGAGGGATCCCAACTTATTTAGAGCAGAAGAGGTTGTTCCAATAGAGAAGTAGTTTATTATATCTTTGACGTGCCTCTTAAGGTTTTCCCCCTCACCTTACTCTACTTGACTGAGTTGACAAGGGTTAACCCAAAAAAAATCGACTAGAGTAGGTGACACTAGTTAGCATGCAGGCATTGTGTTTTCACCAAGGTTCGCTTCGAAGAATATGTATTTTCCTTCGATGTATCATGGACTCAAAATAACAAGATCTTTATACAGAGGCAAGATGATAGATAACCATGTAGTGATAGTTGTACAAGCCTTATTGTACTTTACCCAACTCATTTCAAGAGTCATACATGGTTTCATGCGAAACTATCGTATGAAAGAAACAGGCGAACTAACAAATAATAAAGAAAAGCGAGAGCAGAAATAAAAGTGAAAGAAAAGTGAGTAAGCAAACAAGAAAGAAAAAAAACAAACAAAATAAGCAAGTAAGTAAATAATCATGCAAGAAAATTGACTGAAAGCAAACCCTACTCCTACTCCTAAGCTAATGGTGCATGGGCCTTATCATGTGAAGTGATATTTCCAATGCAGCCACAGGCGCATTGGTTGACCCATGTTGGTGAAGGCTTGGTCCACGAGAAACCCAGTTGTACGAACTAGCAAGAAAGAAAGATATAACAATGAAGACAACCACACTTCGTTTTCCAAAGTGCCCACGGGACATAATTGAGTACAAGTGCATGGCGAGCAGTCTGTGGACTTATCATGAAGTCATGTGACACTGCATGCAACCTTGAAGCACAAGCACACTCTTGACTGTGACATGCAAGCAAATGAAAGAAATAAAGATAACTTGCATTGTGCACGTGTGTTTGCAATGTAATATTCCTCCAATACATGAGTGATAGGATTGTGTAGTTTGAGTGGAGGAAGTATGATCTGTGTGTGAGATTGATCTTCAATGCATACAAATGAGTGATGAGGATCCTTGGGTGATTCAACAATTTCCTGATCACAAGTGAGACTAAGGGCTTGACATAACCATCATCTCAGGCTGAAGTGCCTCAACAGTCTTGGGTGTTTCAACTTCATCATAGGGTAGATCATCATAAATTGGTGGCTTTGAAAGATCAACTGTGATAGATTCATGATCGTGATCAAATATAGGGGTAAATGGATCATGATCGCCACGATCAGAAAATCAATGATTTCATTGGCATCCTCATGATCAGATGAATCAAATAGAGGGGTAGATGAACAGTGAACTAACTCATCCTCTGTGTTTCTAGAAAAGGCAGATGAAAGATCAAGTGGACTTTCAATGAATAACTTATCCTCTCCATTGTCAAATGATTGACCAACATCTAGTGTGTCCTCTGAGTGATCAAAACTGGGTGCATCCGTGGATGGGGATACACATGAAAAATCACGAATGGCAGGTTCAAAAAATATGTCAAGAAATAACGGAGGAGGTTCGGATGGAAGGGAGTCATCCTTTGTCGAGTGTTGATGCTCAAGCTCCCACTCATACTCTTCATGAATGACAACGCATGTTATTTGTAAAACACAAACTCCATTGATGGCTTCTTCCTCATTCAAAACAAATGAAGAGTTCGGAATGGAAGAACACAAGACAATATCATTCGGAGGAACAACCAAGTGCGAAGATGGAGGTTGTGGAACATAATGCATATGACAACTCGAAGGACTCACAACCAAATCTATGTTAAAATTAAGTGAAGTGATGTTGGGAGGATGTGAAAGCTTAACATGTGTGTGAGCATGATTCTAAACATCACTCGACAGTGGTGGAGCTACTTGATGAGGGGATGGTAGACAGTCAGTCGTGATAGTGACTGCATCCAGTTGAGATTGCGTAGCTCCCTCACTGAGGAAGGTTGAGCAGGGCTTGATTTCAAGCTTCTTCTTGGCATGAGTAGATTTCTTAAGGCAGTACTCAAATCGGTCCAAAACATAGGAAAATTTCATCTGGCTCCTTAGAGCTTGAAACTACAAGTCATGGAAGCGCTTCCAAAAACCCATAATCGATACATGCAGAGCCTTCTGTTGTTGTATAAGTTTTTGGTCAAGATGGTCTGGATCAAAATGATAGAAAATTTCTTCAATGATATCACAGAAGTGCTCAAGTGAGTGCACGTTGTCAGCTGGTAAGTTGAACAACCATTGAAGTGAAGATTTGCGAAGTGTGTATGCAAGTAGCAAGCTGGCCTGTTCGTCAGAACACCCATCTTCCTCATGAAGCATGGAAAGAAAACCATGCAAGTACTTAGGCCAGTCCACTTCACCTTCACCATCATATGTGTAAGTGGAAAAGTGATTGAAAAACTCCCTCATGATGGTGAAATCATCATGATTTGAAAAACATTGCGAAGGGAGAAGAGTGCAAGAATCCATGAAAGATATGCAAAGGCTTAAAATAGGATGAGAGTACACAGCTTGTCATCTGGCCCTCATTCTAGCACCAGAAATGTTGACAATGCTGGACCCGCCAACATGTCAGGTGATCTCCCCGGTAAGAAGTCCCAATTAGACCTCAGACTGTTTGGTGTAGGAGTCCCAACAGTGGGTCGTATGGTAATGCCTTGACCATGTTCTTGCAAAAGGCAAGTAAGATAACTCTGTTGGTAGCAAGGTTGTGGCAACTACAGCGAGTCAAGGAGGGTGCATGAGAGGTTCTAACACATGGGGGTTGAGATGAGTGCACCCCTTGGAAACCTATAATAGTACTTGGCATGGAAGGGACCACATGAGCAAATATACAATACAACATGGAAGGAAAGTTAGCGAGAAATTGAAAGTGATTGCTAAACCAACAACACATTTCAGATTTATTCATACATACTTATATAGAATAGTTCATACATGCATGCGTAAGAAAACCAATACATATATCATTTAGAGTAAACCAGATAACATAGAATACAATACAACATATGCATGAAATTTCTCGGCTCTTATTATATAAAGAAGTGTAATTTCCAGTCGAACAATCCATCCATGTCCAACCACTAGTTCTAATAGTGGAATGTTACGGCCACATCCACCTGCTCCTCCAAAGATATGTACGAGCTCTGCTCAGTGCAGAAGCCAAGGCTCATCACAATACTATCTAAGATCTCTCCAAGATAGTCTTATCGGAAGCTTGGCTAACCAAAAGCCTTTACAATAGTTTATGAGGGATTATTTATAGCAAAGGATTGGGTAACCCTTGACATTCCCCTTTGTGATAGTTCAACTACCCTCATAACTCTTCATCTACTCTATGACTGTTGCATCCAACTATCACAACTTGATTTACACCTGCCATGACTTTACATTACAATGCACATGTACCCATGTGAAACAAAATGGCTTAAGCAAGCCAAGCTAGACATCACTCTCACTTAGACAACCATGAAAGTCCAACTCCTCAACATCCTCATGTTGATCGACAGTAACATAGGGATGCCAAGATCGGTAGTCCTTGATGGTGCATATGTGCTCCATGGTGACATCTGTTTGAAACCTGACTCTTGCCTGCATAGCATCTGGGTGGACTTCTCGCGCTCCTTTATCCAACTCATATGAAAGCATGCGCATCATTGTCTTCAATGCAGCTAGACCAGCAACATACTTCTGCATGATGTATGCATTGATGTGTAAGTCTGGGCTAGTGGCAATATGAATCAATTCATCGAAGTACATGTCAAGATCTTGTCAAACCTATTTCTTTGTCTTTGCCTGGGTGAGAGTCCCAATAGATGGGATCGCATGTGTGCGCACCACAACATCCATACTCTTGAATATTCATGCATGGAAATCCTATATGCTAGTGATGAATTGCGGGAGCTCTTCATAGTTCCGGATCTAACTCTTGATACATGCCTTCAGCTCGATCGCATTGGCCCTCATCATCTTAGGCAAGTGAAGCAAGGCTTCCTTGTATTTCATCATCCATGTTTGCATGTCATCAACAACAACATTCAAGTTTGTCAAGATACGTGCTCTTCTAACAGATTGTTGCCGTCATCCATTGCGATGGATGATTGCCTTATCTATGGTACCAAACTTGGAGTAAAATGCTCACATAACTGCATCAAGGGACAATACTTCATCTAGTATTTCCTTCTTCAATTCAGCTAGGGTGGAAGTTGTCACCAAGTCTCCTCCTTGTTTGGCCGTCTGTAGTTCCTTCACCATTCGCTAATTATCAGCTATCAGAAAGTGAACACTTGAGCTAGTGGCTTCAACATACACTTTGGTAGCATCAGGCAAGGTTGCTGGATGTTTGCACACATTATTCACGATCACTCGTTCCTCAACTTGCGCAGGAGATGTATGATCCTCCAGAGTTGACACTTTACGAGATTTCACAACTCTACGTTGGTATTCGTCAAATGAGATGTTTTGCATCTCCTTCCAGCTGATCACCAAGGATCTTGGTGCCTCCTTGGTCACTCGAGACTTTCTCATCTGGATGCAGTGAAGTGGATAGGTCAACCTCTTGGTGATGCAGCATGAGGTTGGTGTCCTGTTCCAATTCCTTCTACTCCATGTCTGCATCCAAGTATTGGAGTGCTTGTTCTATCTCATGAATGAAGTCTTTCTCCTACGATGGTTTGCCCTGTGTTGGGAACAGGTCCCCTAGGGTCAATTGTGGGGTTAAAAGCCCAAGTTTTGGGGTTAATGGCCCAAGTTTTGTATGAAGAATGTAAATTCACTGCATTTTGTGGTCGCGGAGCACAAAGATGTAAAGAGTCATCAAGGGTTTCCTCCCTTAGTTTATGTAACCTGTGTCGGCTTTATGAGATCCACCCTTGGTCTGTGGACCATGGGATTGTATAAAAAGGGAAGTCTTAGAAGAGTCTAAGGAAGTTTTTAGTTAGTTCAGATATGTTTTGAAGCGTCATTGATGTAATGGGTCTGTAAGAGCTAAGAGTGAAGAGTCTTAGCATAGGAAAGAGATGTGAAGCTATGTGGGCAAAGGCCTAGGGTAGAAGTCCACAGCTGAGTGAACGAAAGCCTGCAACTGTGTGTACAGGGTAGTTAGTGTTTATAAAGGAGATCTAAACATCAATAAAGAGAATTGTTCTGGAATTGCCTGTGCATGAGTTATTTTACTTCTATTATGAATGGATGTGATTATGTTATGTTGAATACTAGGTTTATGATTTATTTTTGTATTGATGTGAGAATCTATGTGTTTTACTTTGTTATATGAACACACGTAAGAATATGTATTTACGCGAAGATAATCATAATGCATGTTGAAGTTATCCACTACTTCAGCTAATATGGGTAAATACAACAGTAAGAGTAATTACAGAAGTGCGTAAGTGTCTGACTCGCCTATTTAGGGTATGCAAAGGATGATCGTAGTCCTTCGCGAAGGTCTCGAAGCCAAATAAGAGAAGTATATCGATAAGCCCTAAAAATATTATTGGTATGTGCGAAGGAAGGTTTATTGTAAAATGACATTAATACCATCTCTAGGTGTGGAAACTTGGTTACTGCATCCCCCCACACTACTTCGGGTGAGGCTTCAGTCCACGCTCCACGGATTGATGCCAAAAGGGCCAGCAGTGTAGGGATTTTCTTGGCTAATTAACACTGAACCTAGGTCAGGGCCACTCAAGCCAACAAATGGTCCTAATACCTAGATTAAGATGCTCTTATGTGAAAAGTGGGTTATGCAGCTACCTTGATGTTTGGGGCTATGCGAAGTGGAAATACTTTCACAAAAAAAGGGAAAATAGGCCCCGAATATAGCCCATTGATTGAACCTCCTCTGAGTGATGACAAGGAAGTAGCATAGGCTTCTCCACAGAGCATTGTTTAGTTGATAAAGAAAGCATTCCCACAAATACCCCACCCACCCATGCCGCCTCCATCTTCACCTCTGCCACATACACCTTCACCTACACCACCACCACCTCCACCACCATTCAGTATGGAAAACGTAGTAAAGCTACTTTTGTTCAAGGTCTTTGGAAATGAGGATCTGGACGAGTTTTTGTTCATCACAAAGGCTGTATGGGAATCTTAGGGTATCACAGATGACCAAATGAAGAAAGAAACATTGGTTAGTGCTTTGCAAGAATGCGCACTAACGTGGTACACTAAGTACTACATTGATAACCCGACGTCTACGTTGGCAGATATTCAAATCGTGTTGAATAAGGAACTTAGTAGACCTAAGTCTGATGCACAATCAATTGTGTGATTCAAAGAGATCATGATGAATCCTGGCGAGATGCCCTGGGATCTGGATCAGAGATTGAAGTTTACAATCCATGATGCTAACATGAATTTGACAGATGCACAACACCATGAATGGTTTGTGGCTTTGCTCCTGCCTCCTCTAAGGGTTGCATTATCATAGCAAAAGATTGGGACCTAGGTAGAAGCCCTGGAAATTATGATGAGATTGCATGAGACACTGATGCAAGATTCTAATCTAGGGGTTCAACAGATTCATGTGTAGTTTTAGAACCTTTGCCTAGAGATGTAGATTCTGAAGAAAGATAGAACAACTCGTCAAGAGGTGTGCAAAGAAGTTTGGTGCCTGAAGTGCAAAGGTCGGGGGCATGGAAAATATCACTATCCAATATCCACAAATTATGTTGTAGTAGGGGGGCCAATGCTTTTGAGGCAAGAAGCTCCAGCAGGGCCAAGTACAGGGCCCATGATATGGTGTGCTATCTATCAGCTAGTTGGAAAATGTGTGATAGACAATTTCCATTTGCTGCAAAAATTCGTACAGACACAACAACATCTCTTTTGCAACTTATGTCAATTGGTGGGTCATGATGAGAACAATTGATAGAGTTACGAATTAATGATGGATAGAACGCATGCATATAAGGTATAGATAGAAACCTGGCCTCTGGAAGGGGATGGGGGAGCGCGAGGTGAATATCAAGGGCACGAACGAGGTCAATGTGGAGGAGGACCTGGTAGAGGTCTGGGATAGGTCATTTGTTACAACTGTGGAGGACCAGGACACTATGCATGAGACTGCTCGAATCCGACGTGTCTTTCATGCTGCTATTGTACTCATTTTGACCACGTAACTGAATATTACCTAGTATTGGTGGCTAAGATACGTGAAAAGGGGGCACAACCTCCGCAGCTGACTCAACACCTGTAGATGATGAGGGTTGAGCCTCACAAAGAGGATCCCAAGGTAAATATTGTGTTGCGGAGTGGGATGACGACTGACAAAGATAAGGGGAACAACTTGAAGAGAGTGAATGGGTCTGCCAAGCTCCAGAAAAGGAGGTTGAGTTTTATTTTAAGCGCACACGAGAAACATTTATGGAAGCAAAGAAAATCTTCGCTGAGGTCTCTACCTCAGGAAGTCAGAACAAGCTAGCTGAAGAGATGGACCCTTCCATGCTTACTACTTTCTTGGAGACTTGTATGAAGCTTTTGTGCGACAGCAAGGCTGTGGAAGGACTACAGGAATTGATAAATAAGTGTGCTATGAAAGAAAACGTTCCTGATGGACCATGCGTAGTTAGGAATATTGGTAAGAATAAGGCAAGAACGGGGCATGAGATGAGCCTCACTACGCAAATAGGAGACTTTGAGATGGATTAAGTAATTATGGATCTAGAGTCAAACACGAATGTTCTGCCTAAAAAGACATGGGAAAGGATGGGGAGACCTACGCTGCAGTGGTCCCCGTTCCAGTTAAGAATGGAAAATCAGCAGAAATTATCCCCATGGGAAGATTGGAGGGAGTGACAATGGACATTGAGGGCATGAGTGCAGTGGTTGACTTCGAAGTGATAGAGATTGTGGATGACATCAATCCCTACCTTGCAATCCTTGGGATTTATTGGGCCACTAACGTGAATGGGGTAATAAATTTGAAGAAGCGGAAGATGATATTTGAGAAGAAATAGCTCCACATAGTAGTACCCCTGGACCCTACAAAAGGACTGTGCTATACTGAGCCGGTCCACGATTATGAAAGCGACGATGATTTGGATCTGATTTATAAGATAACAATGCGAGATCAGGATTGGGTGAATCTGACAGCAGATGGATGCATTTCTTGGGACCACGAAAGTTCCTGCACATCAGATTTAGATGAGGAGTTGGAGCACTAGTAGAATCGACTGCATGTAGTGTCTATGATGCACTATAATATGATGACCAAATCGTTGCACTGTGTGTCATAGGAGGTAAGGAGTCTACCCCATTATGATGGTTTAACTGATGTCAATAAATTTTTGGATGCATTCGAGAGATAAGTTCCATAGAAGCATCGCTTCTAGGCCTTGGATTGGGCATTGTGCACTACGCCTGCGAGATGGTGGGGATTACGGTTTGGTCACCCACAAGTAGGACTAACAGAAGTATGATGGAAGGAATGACCCACGTGATCACCTCGCCAAATGGACTAATATTTATGGAGCGGAGCCTCAACCTGAATGGGTGCACCCGTTTTGTCATACTTTGGATGTTATACCAATGAACTAGTACTTGGAGATAGAGCTTTGCGATGACACTGAAGAATGGGACGTTTTACAACATGGATTCTTGCTAACATTTAGCTTTGAGGATGTGTTTGAGAGTATTAATGAGGCATTGCAGGAAGTTAAGGCATCAATATTCAAAGTACCGCAAGACCCCTTGGACTTAATTCAACTGGATTGGAACACCCAGCTGAGCCATGCATTGGAGTGCTACAATGTGACTGTCAAAGAAGAGGACGAGAAACCGAGGAACATTAAAATCCCAGAGACTGAAGGTCACTTTGAATTTGAAGGACTGCAAATTGCAAATTGAGATATCATTGTGCTGATAAAAAAAAAACAAGTGAACATTGGGACAAAGGTGGAGCCGAAGTTTGCAAATATTGGGGACTACTGGGATGACGCAATAGTAGATAAAGGTGTTAAATTGCTCCGTGAATACTAGGAATTTTTCCCTATGAAGTTCTCAGACTTAAAGGGGATAATAGGAGACCTGGGGGTTATGAAATTATGCTAAAACCAGACACGAAGACGATCAAGAAGAGGCCTTACTTCCTCAATCCAAAGTATAAAGAAAGGGTCTGCTTAGAATTGGATAAAATGCTTGCGACGGGCATCATTGAACTAGTAGAAGAGTCTAATTGGGTAAGCCCAATGGTAGTTTAGGACAAGAAACAAAAGGATGAAATAAGGATATGTCTAGATCTCAGGAAGTTGAATGACGCCTGAATACCTGATCCATTTCCAACTTCGTTCACTGACGAGGTGCTGGATAATGTAAGAGGACATGAGGCATATTCGTTCATGGATGGGTTCTCATGGTACCATTAGATCAAGATCACGCCGAAGGATAGAAGTAAGACAACCTTCACCACAGAGTGGGGATGCTTCTAGTATAGAGTAATGCCTTTTGGGTTGAAGAATGTGTCAACGATATTTTCACACGTGGTCATCGCAACATTTAAAGACTTCATTCACAAGTTTTTGGAGGCATAATTTAACAATATGACAGTCTTTGGGTTGGTAAAGCGCCATGTAGCTAGTCTACGCTTGATGTTGGATACATGTCAAAGGTACCAAATAATGCTCAATTTGATGAAATGGTTGTTCTGTGTCCCTTTTGGGATCTTCCTGGGTCACGTGGTATGAAGACAAGGCTTGATGGTAGACCCTACTAATATCGTGGTTATAATTAATTTGGAGGCACCAAGAAGTATGAAATAACTATGCGCAACATTGGGGCATACAGGATACTATAGAAAGTTCATCAAAATCTATGCCTAGATTACCGTGCTGATGGAGAAGCTACTAAAGAAGGATGCTATGGTCTGTTGGAATGAAGATTATCAGCAAAGCCTAGATGTGTTGAAGGAAACGATGGTCACTGCGTCGATCCTAGTCTTCCCGGATTGGAAGAAGGAATTTCATGTACATGTGGATGTGTCATGTATTGTGCTCATGCCGAAGTAGTGACACATGCCAGTGAGGGAGAATTGGATCATCCTATAGCATTCGCAAGTAGGAAGTTGTCTAAAGCTGAGAATAATTATTCAACAATAGAGCGCGAAGGGTTGGCCATGGTGTACGTACTCTAGAAGTTCATAAACTACTTTCTAGGGAGACACTTTAAGATGTATGCAGACCATTATGCATTGAGGTTCTTTGTAAACAAGCTTGTGTTGGGGGGAAAGATATGCAGATGGCTGTTGTTGTTTCAGGAATATGAATTTGAAGTTATTGTAATGCAAGGACAATTGAATGTCGGACCGAATCATCTGTCGTGCATTGAAACAGGAGAGGAGCCTACTAATTTGGAGGAAGAACTATGTGACACGCATCTCTTTCCAGTACGTGTTGCGGATAATCACTTTACGGATATCATACACTTCCTGACGATGGGGATAGCTCCAGAAGGGTATACTAGTCAACAAAAGGAGCTAGTGATGTGCATGACATACTTTTCTGTCATTGCAGGTCATATATATAAAATGGGCTTGGATGAAATTTTGCGACGTTATGTAACTAAATTTGAATGAAACAACATCCTTGCAAAAGCTCATGGAGGAGCCAGGGGAGGACATTATATAGGAAAAGCTACAACGCAAAAGATTTTACGTGCTGGGTTATGGTGGCTGATGCTTCACAAGGATTCCAAGGCTTATTGTAAGGCATGTGATGCATGTCAAAGGACGAGCAGGCCATTGTGGAGGGATGAACACCTCTGAGTCCACATATGTCATTACAGCCATTCGAAAAGTGGGTGATTCACTTTGTAGGACCAATTCAACATCTAGGAAAAAAGACAGGTGTGTGGTACATCATCACCCCGACTGAGTATTTGACCAGATGGGTGGAGGCGCAGCCTGTGAAGGACTATACCGGGGAAACAACAACAAAATTCATCTTTGAGTATGTCCTAACAAGGTTTGGTTGTCCGAATATTTTGATGAGTGATCACGGTACACATTTCCTTAATGAGATGATTAGCACGTTCACAGAGGAATTCCCAGTTTATCACCAAAAGAGCATGTTGTATCACCCATAGGCTAATGGGATGGTTGAAGCATTCAATAAGATATTGGAGAACGTGTTGATGAAGGTTTGCAATACACAAGGAAATGACTGGGATGTGCATGTACCCGTGGTGCTATGGGCTTACTGGACGAATTGCAAAAGGCTGACTGAAAAAATGCCTTTTAGGTTGGTTTACGGCATAGAAGCTGTGATGCCAATGCAGTAGATTGTACCTAGTCTGCACATGTGGAATTTACAGGGATGGTGGATTGCGGAGCCCTGGAATAAAGGCTCGCGTAGCTAACAAAGCTCGAAGAAGATTGATTTTTGGCTGGATTCCATTAGCAAGTTCAAAAGGAGCACGAAAAGGAATGGCACAATCAACACATCAAATTGCACACCTTCAAGGTAAATGATTTAGTACTATCATATGACAACAAGTTTGATAAATTTCCAGGAAAATTTCAGATGCATTGGCTACGGTCCTATGTCATCAAGGAGATTATCGATGGTGGATCAGTTCAGCTGGTGAAGTTGAATAGACAGCCATTTCCAGGGAAGGTAAATGGCAACCCATCAAAGCCATACACAGGGAATCTGACCAGATGACTATATGGTGGAGGCACATTCTTAGCACTCCAACCAACTGAAAGGAGGCATGGGAATATAAACTACATTGCCTGGGTTGTAGAGATGCATGACTGGGGGACTGTGCGGAAAGGAGGAACGTCATTGTATCAGCAAAAGCACAAAGGGAGTTGTGCTATAGGAGGAGAGGCACAGGGCAGCCTAAAGTGACTGTTAAGGTCACTGTTCATGAGTTGAGAGTCCTAAAACGAGTAAGCAGAGTGGGGGGTAGAATTTAAGTCAGAATTTAAGAGTGAGATCTGTGAAAATTTGCCACTAATCTAGCATTTATGAGAGGATTTTGGGGGGACAGTCGGATTCAAATTCAAATTTTCATATAAATTACAGATGGTTGCCCAACGAAAAACACTTTGCATTCTGAGAATTGAGGTGTTGATCTATCAGGCGTGCATGAACCTTGAATATTTCGAGGCTTTGGTGGCTAGTTCAATATTTGACAAGTTGCCTAAAGCAACCCAGGAGCTTCGTACTAGACTCATGTTGGCGCCCGTGGAAACCATAAGTGCTAGAGGATCGATGGCATCTGAGGGAGCTTCCCCTGAGATTGTGAATGTAGAAGTTCCTATAGAACTGCCAAAATGATAGAGGTCACCCAGGCTGAGGCCTACGTTGCCCAAAGAGGGTCCCAAGAAAAAGAAGGGTAAGCAGAAAGAAACAGAGCTGGTGCATTGGTCACCAAGAAAGCACCAGAAGGAAAGGCCCACCACATAGGAAAAATGCAAGGTGGCAGACTTAGAATTTTAGGAGGGAGCCAAAGATGTGGATATCGACACAAAGGACATTGACATAGAGGGTGTAGATCCTATCTCAAAGCTACCTGAGTACATACCTCCATGCTAGGGTAAGGTGAAGGTCCCGAATGACCCCAATGCAGGGAAATTTCTACTAAATACCTCATTGCTGCAAGACCAAATCATGTTTGAAGGGTCGCGCTTGGCGCGCATTCCTACTCTCAAGCTAGAGGATTTGGAATTGGCAAACACAGAGTGGTTCCCCCACATGGAGGCTAATACCTTTATGATCCCATGTGTTTTATAAGGATTCTGGTGTCACTGCGCTGGAGCCGCGACAGTGGATAAAAGGGGTGGACAAGGAAGGACTGTTAAACCTACTATGGGTGTCACATTACCACCGTGAACCCATAACCTTGGTGGTGATAAAATAGTGGCTATGCTTAGTGCATAATGGGTGCCTGTGGTTAGGAGAATCGATACCCATCACATATATGTTGATCCATAGGGTCACGCTGTTACCACATTTAGGGATGAATTCAGCCATGGCATTTGGTAGAAAGATGGGCGAGCGTGACCTCACCATAAGAATTAAAGACAAATTCAAGCTCGCCAAGAAACTATACGGATACTCAATTTCTAGCATAACTGACCTTGCGGTCAAGGTCGCCAACCATATTTTGGCTGGGAAAATAATGAGGAAGTGTTGCGCAGATGAAGTGTCAGAAGCTGTTGTGTCATTAGCGGCCTTGTGTGCGGTGGGCATACAATTTAATTGGGCACGCTACCTCTACTATGAATTCCTCACGAACTGTACAGAAGCACAAGATGAGAGTATGACCTTCCATTATGCCTATCTCTTACTCTCAATTGTGATGGTTTCATGGGAATTACCAAAGGACAACCAGTTTCCTCCAGTCGCATCAGATCTACCAGAAGTAGCGAAGTTCACTTTGCTATGGGCCATCAAGGACACCATGAGGGTCCAGGATGCTAAAATATTTTGGATGTTGATGGAGGCAAGCATTCGTGCCACGATAAACAGCAAGCCGAGCTTGTCCCCAATTGTCTTTGAGTAGTTGTCAGGATATGTGGAATTCAAAGCGAACTTCCAATGTGTCTCCATCCAAGCACGGAAGGACCATGAAAAAAATGGTATGATCTTTAACACATGGCAAAAGACGATGCAATCACAGCAGTCCTGGAGAGTTGGCCATCAAAGTGGCACATGGCCTTAGACTTGTTAGCTAGGTCTAGTAAGTCTACCGTGAAGTAGAAGAAGGAAGAGGCCCAGATGAAGATGCAGCAGTTGGCTGACAGAAGGAAAAATGAGGTCGAAGACAAAGCTAAAGTAGAGTGCACTGCTAAGACGCAGGTAGAGGAGGAAGAAGAAGAGGAATATTGTGACTCTGACAGAAGTTAGACATATCCTTTGCCATAGATGGAGGAAGAACAAAAACAATCAGGATAGGGAGATGTAGACCCAGAAGCTACTCAATTCCGGGTTAAGTGCACTGGGGAACAGGAAAAAGTGGGGCAGCAGAAAAAGTCCAAAGCCAACAAATCATCACTTGACTCGATCAATTTGACTAAAGGTGATCTGAATGATATCAAGGACACAATGAGGGACACAATCAAGGAACTACTGCAACATTTCGAGGAGCAACAGAATCAAACTTTAGTCTCCATTCAGACATGTTTGCATGAGCTGCAGATCCTGGCCACTCAAGTGAAAACCAATGATGGACAACGTAGCGGGTCGTCAACTAGCTTGGCACCTGGGACCTCTGAAGCAACAGAGTTGGCCCACTCCTTGGATCCACAGGCCGTCATGCTGCCGGACAAAGCATTGACTACGGAAGTGGAAGATAACAAAGCACCGTGAGCACTCTCAAGAAGGTTGGGTTGAACTTTCATACACTGCCAAGTGAAGCCCTTCACACCCTGCAATATGGTGTGATCGCAGAACTTGGGGCCAGAGAGCAACACACGTTGAATGTGATGAGCGAGCAGAAGGTCAATGATGCCTAGATGTTTGTAGAAAAGACTTCTACACTTTATCTCCTTAAGAAGATCACAGAGAAGAATGAGCACACCACAGTTGTGGTAGCTGATGCATGCAGAACTATTCCAGTGTTGAATATCCCAGAAGATGCGTTGGTCGATCCAAGAATTCAGAAGATCATTGCAAGTGTGCGTGATGCAAGGATGGAGCTGGCTAAGGTTTAGTTTGAGTTGAACCTTAAGATCATAGAGCTCAAGTTGAGGGCCTAGCCTTCAACTCCACCAAAAGTCAGAGAGTAGCGCGAGGCAGCTGTCAAGGATGTAGTTGCCGTAGTGGATGCCGCAGTGAAGGAGTGCACTTCACTCTTCGAGTAGTAGCTCGAAGTAGTTACCAGTGTGCAAGAAGATCCCAAAATGTAACGGCTAGAAATAGAGGCAAGGGAAATATAGAAGACATATGACGAGGTCATAGGGATGGCGCGTAGTGTCTCCATCACACAGAGGTTGGCGAAGTTGCAGGCAGCGAACGCACTGAAGGAACAGGTGGACGCAGCACAATGCAAGGAGGTAGTACTGAAGGCTAGATTGCGGCCTTGGCTAGATGAAGCCTATGTGCTCAGAGCCTCCATTGAAGGAAAATTGGCTAGTTTGCAGGAAACACAACAGAAAATATAAGAAGATAGTGTAGGACCACCGATGGAGTAGTTGGTGGAGTAGGTTAAGCAGGTGACGGCGCAGTGTATCGCCAAGGTTATAGTAGTACAGGTGGAGCTGGGAGGTCTTCAAAACAAGATCCCCACGCCAGCAGAGTGATGTTGGAAATAATACTGAGAGGGGGGGTGAATCAGTATTATTAAGTTCTTTTCAATATATCTTCCTTATTTATACTTTGAATTATTCTTCAGATATTGATCGTTACATTGTATGTCAGTACCATAAAATAATGAGCATGAACAAGATAAATAGATAGTCACACCAAAGAACACTAAATATAAGGTGGAAACCCAATGTGGGTGAAAACCACCTGCTGCAATATGTCTCTATCTTCTTTCAATTAGAAACTTCTTTTACAATGAGTTTGTACTGGTGCAGTCATTTACCAGTACACAGGCTGCAACCTGCAGAGAGCTACAACTCTCTCTCTTGTTTTCAGTTTTTCCTGGAAGGGAGCTACAACCCCCTACTTCGTTCACGTTTCATTAATTTTCAGACTGGATCCAAGAAGATCAAATGATCATAAAGTATAAATGATTCTTCAGAAATACCCAAACCTCAGATCAATACATGTTTTCTTTATATAGCAGATCACCCACGCGCCAACCCAAGCACTAGCTATAAATAAATATCTGATCTGGTCACCTTTTAATCAGAGGTTTTATATGCCAGAATCATACCATAATGCAGAGGACATACATGTTATAGAGCACCCAGAGGCTAGACACAAGACAAACCCAATATCCGGACCCAGAGACCTTTAGCGAATCAACAGAAGATGCTATATCAGAGTTAAGGAATGACTGCTACTTCCCTGTGGTTGGCTGCTCTCAACTGTACTGCAATACCCCCGAAGCGATGCGGATCTGTCGTCCTGCGCGCATTCTTCTTGAATTCGGTTCAGTAGATTGCTCCTTGACAGATCATAAGAATGCCGATCTATTCTCCCTTAAGATATTCAATTCATAATCGATGCTTTGCCACCGGATCCCCTTTCTCTTTATATAATCACGCATTTGATAAAACCATGAATCGAAACCATAGGATCTGAAAAGCTGAGGCGCAACTGTTTTTGACTGATCTTCTTAAGAATAGGCTTAAGCGGGAAAACGATGAAAATGGTCCAAACCACAAAAGGCAAACTTTTAACTTAATGCATCCAAACTAATAATATATCGGGTCCAATCCTTATTTCTACCGGCGCCTGCCCATCTCATGGTTTATTCCTGACGTCCGATCCGATGGATCGGATGTGACATGTCCCATTAACCAGCCTTTATTTATATATCGGGTCCGCTCCTTTCATCGCTATCGGCAATTTGAAGTGGGAGGCTATTATAAGATGGGCGAACACCGCGGATGCGATTTAATATGAAATGATTTTAATTCCTTCTTCGGGTCCGACCCCTCTTATCGCAATCGGAGGATTGGGGTGGGCGACCCTTTATGTATTCCGATATACTGCGGACGCGATATTTTTATAAACCATGTTTTGATGCCTTCATCGGGTCCGCTCCCAATTGGAGGTTTCACCAAAGTGCGACGCGCATATATGCCGAACTGCGGATGCGATATTATTATATATATAAACCAATTTTTAATGCCACCATCGGGTCCGTTGCGATATGCCATCTGGTCCATATGTGCCGAAACATATTTAACTTGTGTTGTTTCCGCCAAAAAGGAAAAAGGCCTTTGATTATTGTAAAAGCATATATATATGGGTTTTACGCACCCAACCAACTCCCGATAATATAAATGCATGCATATATGGGTTTTAGGCGCCCAAATACCTCCGATAACATTAATACATGTGTATATGGCCTTTCTTCTCTCCTCTTGGCTCTTCTTGTCCCCATCATGGTGTATATAAGAGAAATGACCGTCTAAGAGAGCGTTGCCATCAAGTTCAACATATGTTCATAATGCCATAATGCCAACAAGTGAGTCAGGGACAAGTCACTAGATTTGTGTTGGGGGATAGTTGGGAACGGGTTCCTAGGTTCAATTTTGGGGTTAAAAGCCCAAGTTTTGGGGTTAAATGCCCAAGTTTTGTATAAAGAATGTAAATTATCGACATTTTGTGGTTGTGGAGCATGAATATGTAAAGAGACATCAAGGGTTTCCACCCTTAGTTTATGTAACTTGTGTCAGCTTTATGAGATCCACCCTTGGTCCACAGACCATGGGATTGTATAAAAAGGGAAGTCTTAGAAGACTCTAAGGCAATTTTTAGCTAGTTTAGATATGATTTGAAGATTCATTGATGTAATGGGTCTGTAAAAGCTAAGAGCGAAGAGTCTTAGCATAGGAAAGAGGCTCTATAGCTATGTGCATAGAGCCCTAGGGTAGAAATCTGTAGCTAAGTGTGTGGACCCCTGCAACTGTGTGCGTAGGGTAGTTAGAGTTTGTAAAGGAGATCTGAACATCAATAAAGAGAATTATTTTGGAATTACTAGGGTATGAGCTATTTTAATTCTGCTATGAATGCATGCGATTATGTTATGTTTAATAATGGGTTTATGATTTAATGTTGTATTGATGCGTGAATCTATGTTTTTTAGTTTGTTATACGAATGCAAGTAAGAATATTTGTTTACGCCAAGACCATCATAATGCATGTTGAAGTTATCCACTACTTAAGCTAATATGGGTAAATATAGTAATAAGAGTAATTATAGAGGTGTGTAAGTGTTTGACTCTCCTATTTAGGGTACACAAAGGGTGATAGCTTCGAAGGTCGAATGGGTACTTCTTCATCAATTCTGCTTTGACATCCACTTGCTTGATACTCTAGATCTCCTATAACCCAATCCGCAATGGAAGAGCGGGCCAAGGTGCCTTGTTCTTTCGATGTAGTCTAGCTATCAATCCTGCCGAGATGTGATATGCTACTTCCTGGATGACAAGTACGTCTAAGGAAAACTTTGATAGAACATGCAGAGGCTTCTCCACACTAAAAATTCAGATGAAGGTGTCGAACAGTGAGGAATACCAATCAAAAATACCTAAAGTGCCTCCATTGCTTCCTTTGACATGTAGGGTGGATCATGTTCGAATACCATCTTATAGACTGGGGTGACAAAATGATCGGACAACCGTGTGATTACTCCTTTGAAGATGCATCTGGAAAAAAACTTGAAATATGTGTTCATAGTAGTCTCCACCGGTGACCATGCCCACTCTAAACCCATGAACTCTTGTCGGGCATAGATTGCATCTAAGATGTAGGCGAACATGTAAATCTCTACATGCATACCTCTGGGTGATTGTCAAGCCTTTGTTACTTGTTCCTTTAGTTGATGAGCCAACATGTCGGACTAGTTACATGGTTTTCCTTCTTTAGCCAGTTGGTCTAGTGCAATCACCCAACTCTGTGGGAAGCTTTCCGTGCTTTCTTGGCCATACAGTCAACATGAAAATATGACCAAGTATTGATATGCCTTCCGTAGTATCTTCATCTTGTAGATCTAGTTGGGTGTCAACCTGAATCGAGTCAACTCCTTTACCCAGTTCTTCAGAATGTCTCTGGAGTTAGCACTACTATTGGGTAAGTTGAAGGGAGTCTTCATGATAGTCACGGGCTCTGACATTTGATACATCTCATCATAGTCTCATGCCAAGAAGGTTGAAAGCTTTGCCCCAATAAGACTGCTCAAGGTCATCATCTCAGGATCAATGTGAGAGATGATATAGTGTATCATTTTCACGCATGGGAACGTGGGGTATTTGCATGAAATGTTGTACAACCCAGACTTGTGAATGTTCACATACACCTGAGGGTCTTCGAGGTATTCCTCAAAAGTGTTTTCAAATGCTTCATTGACCTCTTGCCACTTGAGTTTGATGTCCCTATCTAGACACAACTTTGTATCTTCATAGATCTGTAGACTAGAGGACAGTCACTCCACTGCTACTCTAGCTTACATTTCCATCAGTGTGCTATGATCCCTCTCTCTTCGAAGCCATTGATCCTGTACTTCTAAGAGGCAGAGGAGGACCTGAAATATTTGGAGACAAGAAACATGCATGGCAAGAAATCTGTTAGTGAATACCAAAGCAAATTTAGGGAATGACACAACACATACCTGGGGAAGTGATAGGAAATATTGCACAATTTCTTCTGGGAGGCTCGGTGACCAGCTACTAGAACTGCACAAAAGGAAGTCTGGGTTATCTGGGAGGTAAGACTAGATGTTGGATTTTCACAATTCATAATCCAGACTGGTTTCTAACTGCTGGGATTGCACAATGCACAATTCCAATTGGGAGTCACTGTAGGCTCGGGGACTGCATTGCGCAATTTTTTGTGGTAGCAGTCACTCTCCTTCAAAAATTCACATAACAGTCCTGGAGGTCAGTTTTGGGCAGAAATGTGCATTTATGGAGAGGAAGACAGAGCCTTCCTATTATAGACATTTTTGGGCACTACAACCCCAAGCATAAATGTCCATAAACTAAGGGCTCCTAAGTCCCTAAAGGTGTTGTTCCAACCCCTAAAAGAACAAGGTCAACTAACTACAGCCTCTCCCAGAAGTTCTCCATGAAAAACTACTCAGAACTGGTCAAAACTGGATCATTTCACTTGCTCCATGGCCAGGGTGCGATGCATCACACCTTGTACACACGAGAAGTGCGTTGCATTTCAAAAATCCCTTCTATGGGGTGCGATGGATGGGAAAAGACAAGTGGCGGAGATAGTTTGCGAGGTGGATGATCATGGAATCTTCCAGAAACTTCTCCTGGGACACTTGCCTCTCAGAATCGCCCAAGGATGAGTAAGAGATCAATGAGATCTCCAAGTGGCATCAAGAACTATCAGAGAGAAGACACTAATCAAAAACCCAGAGATGACTCACACCTATGAAAATATCTATATATAGATATCTCATCCTAGAGATCCAGGAGGTTAGAGGCTGGAATTTTGCATATTGTAAGGAATTACTGTTGGTTTCTTGAGAAAACATCAGATTGTTGGGTGATCTAAGCTTTGCATGAGGTGAAGAGGGGCTTCCTTGCTGAGAGGATGATGGTGGGTCAGAACAACTGGTTGTAACTCCCCTTAGCTCTTTCTTGTTTATCAATAAAAGCTATTCAAGTTTTCCTCCATACTCTTGTGTCATTTATGTTTGCTGCATTTGTATGGTCAATTTACATCTGATCCTAGATTTTTTATGATTATAGATCCATGTTCTTGTATAGTGCTATGCTACTGTGATCTTACAGGTACTTGGTGAAGCTGGGCGTGCAAGGGAACAAGTAGCGAAAGACTATCAAGAGAGAGAGGAATCGAACTAGGAGATTAGCGCAAGACAGAGGTTGGTCTTCTTTGTTCTTCTCTCATCTATACTTCATAAAGTAAAAATGAAAGTAGCTTTACTTTGTTTGTTTCTAAGGTAGCTATCACACCTTAGTGGGATAAGCAGTTCTGTGTAGACACTTTTCCCTGTAACACTTCCTTCCCCAGATTGTGTCATAATGTCTCTCCGAAGGCAGAGTCTAGGCCAAGGTTGTCCAGACTCACCGAACGCAACTGAAAGAAAATAAGACAATGAATGCATGGTGAAACTAACTGAAAGAAGAAGTGATTAACAACACATGAAAACATGAATGAAAGATTTAGTAAACAGATCAACATGCATGTGGGTGAAGAGAGTCACCGAATTGGTGACTGTTCATGCATGTGAAAACAGTGAGATGGAAATCAAAAATGAAAAAGTGCTAGGACAAGCTAGTATACATGTAAACGACAACAAGCATTCAAATAAATCAAGAAAGCAACACTCACACAAGTGAATACACAAAAAGCAATAGAAATGTTGAAAAATACAAGTTGAGGCCACTTACCCATGAATAGTTGGTCTGGATGTGTCAAAGAGTCCTGGATGTGATGTGGGATGTCAGAGCTCCAAGTTCGATGTGAAAGAATGAACTCTAATGCATCGAATAAATAATTTTTGAGCTCATGACGCGTAGGCCACAAATATAGGAAAAAGCGACACTTGGAGGAAAGTTCCTAAACGAACCTTGCATGTAACCTCCAGCTACTAAAAATAGCTCCCTCAATCATGGGATGCCTTTTGAATGTTTCCTTTTGCTATTATAGGAAAAAGAAAGCCATGCATGAAAGTCAAGTTTCCTTGGTCCTGGGTGGAACTAGTCAACCCAACTACTCAACTGCTTGAAGGAAATGCACATTTATGGCTGGCAGCTGGGCTGTCTGCCTAGGAGATTTATGCAATTTCTGGGCAGAGAATCTTACTCTTGCCCAGATTTGCACAAATTCTGGGCTGAGCAGCCTTGCTGGGGAAAATTGTGCAATTTTCACTATGAGTGTTGACTGTTATAATTGTGCAATTCTGGAGCCGAGCAAGCTACTAGACAGTATTGCAAAATTTATGGAGGGAGGGCTAGTTTCCATCTAGAAATGTGAAATTTCTTGGGGAAGTTGTTTAGCCTGTAGCTGGACCATGTTCGGGTGAACAACTTATGAGGGGAATGCATCAAGTTGTGATCGACAGGCTACCTTTGTGCAAGAAAAACACTAAAGCTTGTGTACTTGACGAAGCAAGACAAGGTGCTATGAAAAGTTGGTAGGGAGGCTCCAAAATGAGGCTAACGAAAACTTTTTGAGGGTGGTTATAGCCACTACAATTTTATGTAAAGTTTTAATTTATCGATTCCACTTCCTTAACTATTCTTAGTAGGTTGAGTCATGTCATATTAGCGTGCAACTCATGTTTTCCTCAACAGGTTGGTGAAAGGTAATAAATGTGGGACAAGGTTTTGTAGAGCAATATCAAAGAAAGTTTCCATTATTTATCCATTCCATCATAGATAAGGTTCCGACACAAGTCATTTCTTTGGCTGCACAATGCGTGAATGGGGTGCAGTACAACTGGGCACAATATCTGTGTAAGTAATTTTTGTTGAATTCTCACAAAGCACAAGATGAGCATAAGTCATTCCATTATGCCTGGATATTGTTGTTAATTTCCATAGTTGCATGGAGACTACCATAAGATAGTCAATTTCATCCATAGGACGCTTAGTTACCCAAGGTAGTGAAGTTCACTTCACTATGGGCAACAAAGGACCCTGAACGGGTCATGGAAACAAAGATATTCTAGGTGTTGGTTGAGATGGACCTTCACACAGTGATCAACCAGAGGCTGAGGCTATCACCTATCCTGTTTGAGTATTTGGAGGCCTATGCAGAGTTTAAAGTAGATTTTCACAGCGTATCCATCTGGGCAAGGTGAGATCTTAAAAAGCTTTGGTACAAGTTACCATACCTAGTCAATGAGGACAATGTGCAGGAGATCATGGCAACATGGCCAGGTGAGTGGTTGCAGCCATTATATCTCAGCACAGGTACAATCAAGGTCAGGGAAGGTTCCTCCGCATAGGCCACAACAACATATAAAAAGAAAGAGGATGAGCAGGTTGTAGCTCGAGAGAAAGAAACAAAGAAAAAGAAGGAATCTGCTACCAAGGCAGCTGCTTCTAAGGAAACTTCTCACAAGGAGCGCGCCGTGAAGTAGGCCACATTAGAGGTTGGGGAATCTTCTTCTCAACATACTATGGACAAGGAAGGGTTTGAGGAGGAAGGAGGTGGTGGAGAGGAGCAGAGCACTCCCTTTAAGCTATAGAAGCGAACCAAAGAGACCAATTTTGGGCTTAGAAAGAAGAATAAGTCAAACAAGCACGTACATGTAGATCCTATGGTCGTCACTAAGGGGGGACTTGGATGAGATTATAGAAAAGTTCTGCGACACAACGACGGAGCTGTGGACACAATTTGAGAAACAATATCAGTAGGCACTAGGAAATGTGCAAAAGGATCTGCATGAGTTGTAGATCAAAACAGGTTGGCTACAGGCGAGCGTGGGACAAGAGAGGAAGATTCAAGTGAGCCTGTAGCAAGTTCGCACAACAGTGTTGGAGACAGACAAGACTCTAGACCTCATAGTTATACCTTTACAAGATGGATCATTATGCACAGATGCAGATGAAGTGAACACTGAGCTAGGATAGATCAAGGATTTGGGTGTGAAATTAGTCGTGCTTCCTATTTAGACCCTCTGCGTGCTTCATTAGGGGGTATTAGATGAGCTCAAGATTAGGTAGTAGTGTTTGCTATCAGTTATTAGCGAGGTAAAGATGAACAATGAGCATATTTTCATAGAAAAGGCTCAGGCATTGAAGGAAAAGGAAGAACTGGCCTCACAAAGCCAGAGCTTGGAGGCCGTAATTACACAGGCATGTAAGACACTGCTAGAACTTCAAATTCCAGAAGATGCAACAGTAACAATGAAGATTCAAAATTTGGCTACCGCAGTTAGAGAATTGAATGATGAGATGGACCGAGTAAAATTTGAGTTCCAAATCAAGATCTCAAAGCTCGAGTTGAAATTGCAGCCAACCACTCTGCCTGAAGTCCAGGAGTAGTGCAGAGCAACCATCAGGAAGAGCATCGCCACTTTGGATGTAGCAATCATAGGCTACACACTGATCTTCGATCAGGCAATGGAACTCTGGACGACTCTGCAGGAGGACCCACAACTGCAGAAACATGGCATAGATATCTCAGAGATGCAGTAAGAGGCTGATGAATTGAGGGTGACTACACACACTTTGAGACTGGTTTGGCACTTCGCTTGCTTGACAGCAGGAAAAAAACTTCAAATTTAGATTGAGGAGCTACAAAGGATAGAGGTCGTCTTAAATGAAATAATACAGCCATGGACAGAGAAAGCAAGCCAAATTACTCTGTCAGTCCAAGAGAATTTGAAGACACTCCAGAAGACACAACAAACGAGGCGCCTCGCGATGGAAGGCACAACTATAGAAAATATGGTAGAGGAAGTGCAGTAAGCCATGGTGTAGGGTACTTTGATTTACAGGTGCTGACTATGGAGTTCAATGACCTCCACAATAAGATAGATGTACCAGTTGAGTGACGCAAGGCTGAGTCACCCAATTTGTGTTGGGGGGCTATTGGGAAGGGGTCCCTGGGGTCAATTGAGTCAATTTTGAGTAAGTTTGTAGTTTCTTTTTGTAACTAATGAAAAATGTCCACAAAACGTGATTTTAATTAAGAGTTTATTTTCCCAAATTTGTTACTGTAATTTTGATAAAAAATTCAATTTATTTTGTTTGGAATTTTGATTGGTTTTTGTAGGAGACTTTGTAACAGCCCCAGGTTAAAAGTTCATGTAATAAAGTTAATAAAGTAAAAATAAGACAAAGGTCATTGGACATGTATTCCAAGCTGAATGTTGGTAAAATATCCTAGTGGGCACCAATTTTTGTTTATTATGGCTAAGGGGAAATTGGAAAAGGCATTGACAAAGGCTTTGAAAAGGAAAAGTGACAATTATTGGCATTTATTTATGAAAATAAGTGAAAATAGGAGAAAAGAAAGGTGAAAGGTCACAAGTTTCATGTGGGGAGAAAATTCAAGGAAAATAGAGGAATAATGAAGAAATTAGAGACCTTAATAAATAAAGGCTTCAGACGATCGATTCACAACTTTTTTCAGTTTGGGGCCTTTTGTCATTTTAGTTTTAGGAATTGGTTTGAGAGAGATTGAAACTAGGAGGAAAAAGAAAGCAAGTAAGCAAAGGAAAGGAAGGATGAAGCAAGGAAGAGTTGAATCAGGCAGTTTTAGTAGGAATACTTACAGGTAACATGTTGCATGTGTGATTTCGTAGCTGTTTTTGGCACGCATGGTATGTGCATTTGTGTATTTGGTTCACTTGTTATCATTGACATGGGTTTCAACAACGTTTTCTTACCATTTCCAATAGCCATGGTGTGATGGGATTCATTCTTGGTTGAGCTTTGGATTTCCATAAGGTTTTGGGCCTGGGTGAGGTGGTCTCAGGAAAATCCCAACGTTTTTGGGTGGAAATTATTTTCTTTGGAAAGCCCTCAATAGGTGGGTGGAGGCAGGAAAAGTCCTCAAGGGATGGTGAAGGAATTCTAAGGCATCTGAGCCCATTTTGGTTTTTTGATCTCAGGACTAGTTTAGGTGAGATCACAGTA
Organism: Pinus tabuliformis; assembly: GCA_031772625.1. NCBI lineage: Eukaryota > Viridiplantae > Streptophyta > Pinopsida > Pinales > Pinaceae > Pinus > Pinus tabuliformis. The sequence continues at coordinate 1,853,102,170 of CM062817.1, read as the reverse complement.
GTCTGAGGGTGGAGGTTGTTTAACCTCTGGATTCCCTTGGTTGATTTTGTATTGGTTTGTCCCATGATATCCCATATTCATGCTTGGAATGTGGCACTAGGGTGATTGGCTAAAAGAAATATTTGGTTCAACCCAATCTATGGTCGAGTGGTACGTGGAAGTCCCTTACTTGGTTGGTTTTTTCATATGTTAATAAGAGGTAATTACATCTTTTATTTTATGAGTAAATGTACTTGTTATTATGTGGCTTTGATGTTTTCTCTATCATTATTATTATCTCGATTATATGTTCGTGATAAGCATGGTTTTATGAAGGATTCCAGTTATGGTTCTTATCATGTTTTGATTGGTAAATTAATTGTTATTGAATACATGACCTAATAGATGTTATTGCAACTATTATGAGAGGGCATTAAAACTTATTGATGATTCTCATATAAGTTTCAAATCTCTATGTTAAATTATGAATTCATGACATGTAGATTTCATGTTCACCATGTGTTTGACATAATAACTATCATGGCTAGGCATGATTAGGTCAAGTTCTTGTCTAAGCTTTTGGTTAATGTCTTTGTCCTAGTGTCATTCATCATTCTGGAAATTTCTATCAAGTTCTGTGTTAGGTCCCTATACTACTAGTGTAAACCCTTACTGTTATTAGTAAAACCCCCTTATTATATTGGTGTGCCCATGTGGTCCCCATATTTTTATTATTGTGCCCCATAGAACCCCACTATTGTTATTATTTTCCCCTTACATTTTATTGTTATGTCGGCTCTAATTCTATTATGACCCCTTAGACTCTTATATATAGATAGGAGGTCTTGTAATTTGTATCATCTAAGAATTATTCATTTGTGTAATGTAAAGGAGGTTTCCCCCTCGAAGAGGCTTATTTCTAAGGCGTTGATCTATCTTTCCTATCTTCTTGTGAGCTGGTTTTATAACATTTGGTATCAAAGCTTTGGATTCTAGGGTTTCGCTGCTCCAAACAGGTCATCGTGGAATTTTCGCTATAATGTTTTCACTACAAAGTTTCAGAAGCTAAAACAAAAACCCATTTGAGAAGAAATCAGTCTTCACATCGGGTCCAAATTGTAGATCTTGTCTCTCTATATTTTCAGAGATATGATCTGAGGAAGTTAGGATGTTTGCAAGCTCCAAAATTTCATCTCAAATAGGTCATCGTGGAATTTTTCCTATAATTTGGTTTCTACGAAGGTTTAGAATCTAAAATTAAAACCCATTTGAGACAAAATCGTGGGGAATCTCAAACAGGCACAAATTTCAGATGTTGTTTCGCTATATTTTGAGAGATATAGTCTAAGACATTTAGTGTTTCTGAAGGCTCCCGAATTACATCCCAAATAAGTGACATGGGGAAAATCATCATAACTGTCTCTCTGAGCATCAGATTGAAATTTTGTAAGAAGTTGAAGAAATAGGATGAACTGTAGTTTTCTATGTATCATTTTCAGATTTGAAGGTTGAAACACAGACACGTGACACTTCATACAAGTTCGCTCTTTTTAAGAAGTATATAATCAGGTCATCTTGGGAGATTGTGCATAACTCTTTCTTGTAGAATCCAATTTTGATCAAACTGGTGGAATTGGAAAGAGGAGGCAAAGGGCTATTGCAGGTCGTGATTTCAGAACTGGAAGATCCAAAATTACAAAATGATAGACTATAGTTAGTGAAAGTGGGTAAATGTGGGACAAGTTGTTATAGAGTGGTATCAAAGCAAGTTTCCATTCTCTTTGGGTGATATTTGATACCAATTAAAGATTGGTATCATAGCATGGTTCAAACACATGGACCAAATTAGCTAGATGCATGTTGTTGCACATGCATTGTCATGGTTATTTTTATAGGCCATTCTGTCGCATTTGACCAATAGGCCTATAAACCAAATCAATCATCATCTATGAACATGTTTTCATCATGTCTACATAAAGAGCTAAGCATGACCTTTCCAAATAAATGATTTTATGGGTCAAACTACCAAAAATCAGAGCTTATAAGCCCCAACATATCATGCCCCTTTAGAGGCCTGCATTTAGTGTTGGTTTCTACCTTCTACACCAGTGTTGATCAGTAGTAGCTTGCTCCTTGCTAGGGATATTCCGATTCTATAAATCCGAGAAAATAAAAATAAAATCTGAAGCTTCTCCTTCCATAAGCTTCCAAGGGTTGTTTTAACCATTTACCTTATATAATAATCTTGATTCCTATATAATTCTACCTTGAAGACTTCACCTCTTATCCTTTGAGCTCATCCTCCCATCATAAGTGGATCTCAAGTTTGTTATGGTAAATCCTAAACTACCATCCCTCTCCTATAAATTTATTGTCATCTACAACATCAAAGATTTCATTTGGAGGCTCATCATGCCCTCATGCTTATTTATTGAATCTATGAGAGTCGTCATCTTCATGCATTAGGGTGACATTGAGGTGTGCTTTATGACAAGAAGGACAAGTCAACTTGTAGATATATCTACAAGATCAACTACTATTCTTGGTTGTAAAATCTCTCTTATTTCTATTAATACAAAGAGTATATTGTTTTCCTATATGTGTTTTGTTACATTTACATTAATATATTTCAATGCCTCGCTGATTCATTGAATAAAGTAATTGGATTTTGTTACGTAGATGTTGTGGATCCTTGACTTGTTGTGGTTGTATGTGCAGGTTCTAATTGAAGCAATTGAGGCTATGATTGGAACTTAAAAGTAAGGAGGAAAGTAAGCTTGTGACAAATTCAAAGTAAGCATCTTTCCCATTCTTTAATTTCTCTAATGGAAACCCTATATTCTTTTCTTTCTGTTATTCTAGACTGGTCCACTAGGTATAGAAAAGATACTTTTGTTCGTAATCATAAATTCCACATAAAATTTATGGTTTTCATGCATGAGGTCACGGTATTTAGTTGGTATTGTCATGCATGATGTCATCATATTGATATGATTATGATTATACATGTATCATGCTAATTTGGATTGATTTTGTAGATGAGATAAGCCTCCCTAAATGTCATTGAGGTATGGTTTTATTTATGGTTCCTATTTTGTTTATCTGAAATGGAAATGATTTCAAGAAGAAGAGAATAAAAAATGACAAGGAAAATCATGGACTATAGTTCACGTGACTCTCCCTATGGATCAGTTAGGTAGAAAGGAGAGGAAAATTCTCCTAATATATCAAATGCATTAATGAGTATGAGGGTAGAGATAAGAAGTTACAGGGTATAAAATGATAGGTTGGTTGAGGCTTATGAAAGACTTGCAAGGGCTCAAGAAAAGCAAGCAAAGGTCAATGCAGTCATCCTTCAAAGTTTGTCAGACTTGCAGAGATAGGTACAACTGAGGATTAGTCAAGAATAGGAAGATAAGACTAATGGGGCATATGGTAGCAGGTCTCTATCAGAATATAGCTTGGATATAGGGGACACAGTCAAAATTGGAAGATCATTGGGTACAATTGGCACGAGGACTAGTATGTATGGGATTCATTTTAGTTCCTCATATAGGATACATCATCACCATCATCACCACCATCATCCTTATAGGAGTGAGTACTTTTCAGAGGAATTCAAGAAATTCAAGCATTATAAAATTAATAGAGAAACAAAGAAGTTAAAATATGGAGAGGCATGGTTTCTTGGGATGAAGAAATTCTTCAGATTGCATAACTATTCAGAGAACATGAAAGCCAAGATAGTTACCTTCAATCTTAAAGGGAAAGCAAATATTTAGTGGGAAGATATGAAGAGTGTCAAAGGAATTCAAGAAGAAGAGTTGATTTGGGATGTGTTTTAGAGACTCTTCAAGAATAAGTACCTATTTGAAAGGTATTATGATGATAGAGGTATGGAGTTTTATGAGCTACAGATGGTTTTTATGATATATGATGAGTATACTTGTAGGTTTATGGGGTTGTTGAGGTATGTACCTTACCTCAAGGATGAGAAAACAAAGATTAAAAGGTTCATTAGTGGGATTCTAGCAGCATATAGAGACCGAATTGATTTTGATAAGCCTCAGTCATTGGAGGAAGCCATTAAGAAATTGAAGCATTGTTACAAGCAATAAAAGCGTAAAGGTGAGCGTAAGCGTGATTTGAAGGGGAATGAGAAAGTTAAATGGACGTGGCCACCAAATTGGGGAAGACCTCATAATGTAGGGGAGAAAGAAAATTTTATTCCTTACAAGAAGTTTAATGTAGTTGAGAAGGGACATGGTTCACAAACTAGAGAGCAACAAAATAGAGGTGATGGTATGGGACCATTACAGTGTTGGATATGTGGAAAAGATTATCACAAGAAGTATTGTCTAGTGTATTAGAGTGGTAGGCCTCAAATCCATAGTGCTTGGGAGGCACAAATAGTTGGGGATGTTCGTCATAACATTCCTTGGATTTATGCAACTATGGACAACGAGCAGGCAGATCACCAGGCATCCGTTATTGAGATGGAAGTTTTCTATAGGTACTAAGAAGAGAGTTCATCATTGGGTAAAAGCTTATGCATTTGAGCTGAATGGTATGCCTACATTAGTGCATATGAATGTGCTTCCATTGGGATCATATAGTATTCTTTTTGGGTATGGACTGGTTGTACCTCTAGAGGATGAAGGTGGATTTTTATGACAAGGTTATAGAGTGCCTAGATTATAATGGGGAAAATACAATATTGAAGGGAAAGAAGAATACTACATCAGTGAGGATGGTCATAGCTATGAAGACAAAGCACAGTTGTAGGAACGAGTCTGTGATTTTTGTACTTTATATTTCTAGTGACAAGGGTAAGGATGCTGAAGATGTAGAATTCCTCAGGAGATACCATGTCTTGTAGCAGTTTTAGGATGTATTTCTAACAAAAATTTCAGAGTTTCCTCCCCATAGGAAAGTGGAATTTTCTATTTATTTGATACCAAGACGACCACCAGAATCAAAGGAATATTATAGGATGAGTACTCTAGAGTTAGTGGAATTGAAGTTGTATTTGAACGAAATTCTTGATAAGGGTACATTAAGACAATCATATCGCCTTGGGGTTCACCAATATTGTTTGTGAAGAAGAAGGATGGCACTCTTATATTGTGCATTAATTATAGGAATTTTAACGACGTGATGATGAAGAACAAGTATCCATTGCCAAGGATCAATGACTTGTTAATTCAATTAAAGGGGGAAGTAGTGTTCTCAAACATCGATTTTAGATTAGGATATCAACAGGTATACATCAAAGAAGAGGATACCTACAAGACTACTTTCTAGACTAGGCATGGGAAATATGAGTTTGTTGTAGTTCCTTTTGGTTTGACTAATGATCCAATTACTTTCGTGAGTTTGATGAATAGTTTGTTGCTCCCTTATTTGGATAAGTTCATGATTGTATTCATTGATGATATATTGATATATTATAAGAATGAGGAAGATAATGTCGAATAGATAGCAGAAATGTTGAGATTTCTAAGAGAGCATAAATTCTATGCCAAGCTTAGTAAGTGTATTTTCTTTGAGAGAAAGGTACATTACTTGGGGAATGTTGCTTCCAGGGAAGGCATAGTAGTGGACCAAAAAATGATAAAAGATATCATGGAATGGGTAGTTCCTAAAAAAGTTGATGAGGTCAAATCATTCATGGGGTTAGCAAGTTACTACGACCAGTTCATCAATAACTCACAAATTACATATTCAATTACATTATTATAGAGGAAAGGAAAGAAATTTGAATGGACAGAGGAATGTGAAGCTAGTTTTTAGTAGTTTAAGCGATTACCTACAAATTCTCCAGTGCTAAAGATTAAAATTCTGGATAAAGATTTCATGGTGTGTACATGTTCTTACAAGAGATGACTTGCTGGAGTCATGACGTAGGAGGGATAGGTGTTGTGCTATGAGTCAATGAAAATGAATGAGCATGAATAGAACTATGTGACTTATGATCTTGACTTGGCATCTATTATTCATGCCTTGAAGATGTGGAGGCATTATCTTCTTGGAAGGAGGTTTATTTGGATGAGTGACCATAGTGGACTAAGGTATCTATTTGACCAAATAAATTTGAATTTCAGGGAAGCTAGATGGTTGGCTATCCTCAGTGAGTTTGACTTTGAGATCAGGTACATTAAGGGTAAGGAGAACATGGTTGCAGATGCTCTTAGTAGGAGAGTACATGTAAAGCATATAATAACTATGAGTTCTTATGGGAAATATTTATAGGATCATATATTATAGGGAAGACAACATGATGACATGTATAGGGAGCTTAGGGACATGTTACATCAACAAGGTACAAGTGAATAGGACGTGGATTAGCATCTCATGACAGATGACTTGGTGATATTTAGAGATAGGATCTATGTGCCAGACAATAGTGAGCTCAAGAAGCTTATCTTGCAGTAATTTCATGTCAAGCCATATTCAAGTCACCCTGGATATTATAATATGTTGACATTGGTTAACAAGTTATTCTATTGGACGAATTTGAAGAAGGAAGTGGTGGGGGTTGTTGGTAGATGTCTAGACTGTCAACAGGTAAAAGTATAATCTAAGCATCTAGGTGGTCTACTACAGCCGATTCCAATTCCAGAATGGAAATGGGAGGTCATTTCCATGTATTTCATCATATTTTTTCCAAGGACATCTCGATAATATGCTTCCATCATGGTTTTAGTTCGCAGCCTGAAAAAGGTAGGTAGCTCACTTTATAGCAGTTAAGTCTACTTATTTAGCTAGTGAGGTAGCTTAGGTCTTCATCAAAGAGAGTGAGATTTCATGGTAATCCTAAGAAGATCATATGAAAAAGATATGCCAAGTTCACTTTTAGGTTTTGAGGGGAGATATTTATAGATTTGGGTATTGAGTTGGCCTTCAGTACAACTTATCATCCACAGAGAGATGGACATACAAAGAGGGTCAAGAGGATAACAGAGGATATGTTGAGGATATATGTTATGCACTAGCAGAGGAGGTGGGGGGAGTATCATCCACTAGTAGATTTTTCTTACAACAATGGTTATCAGGAGTCACTAAGGATGAGTCCATTTGAGTCACTCTATGGGAAGAGTTGTAATACTCTCATTAACTAGAGTGATCCAGCGAACAAGTTATTGATAGGAATGGACATGTTGGTAGAGATGGAATATGAAATGCAGGTTATCAAGAAGAATATAAAGCATAGGATAGACAAAAGAGTTATGCAGACCAACATAGATCCTTTAAGGCATTTAAGGTTGTTGATCATGTGTACTTTCACATCAAGCCGAAGAAGATCTCCTTGAGGATTGGATCATGCTCCAAGTTGGCACCTCAATATTGTGGGCCTCTCGAGATCCTTGATAGGATTTGACTAGTGGCCTATAGACTTGCACTGCCTCTGAAGGTGAAATTCCATGATGTTTTCCATGTTTGATTGATTAAAATATTTGTGAAATATGTTGATCATGTTATTGATTGTCCTGTATTGTAGGTGGTGCTAGAAGGAGAATTCTAGTTGGAACCTCAGTCCATATTGCAGCAGAAACATCTCATGATTCGGAACTAAACAATTGAGCAAGTTAAAGTGCTATGGAATCACTTTGGGCCTGATGAAGCTACATGGGATATGAAGGATTAAATGCGGGCTATGTATCCTTCATTATTTACTAGTGGAGGAAAATGCGTTTTTGGTACATGTACATATTTATGTATGCTTTTTATTGTAAGTATTGCAATGAGTTATGTTTTAAAGCTCCAATAAGTATTATGGTTGTCATTTTCTCATGTTTTTCGTGATGTTTTTTCTTTTGAGAAAGTTTTTCATTGTAGATATTGCATTGATCTAAGTTATAAACCTTCATTTGTGGTATGTTTTGGTTTCAGTGGTCTTGCTATTTATAGGTATCATAGAACATCGAGGATGGTGTTCTTCTAAGGGGGAGGGGTCTGTAATAGCCTCGGGTTAAAAGTTCATGTAATAAAGTTAATAAAGGAAAACTAAGGCCAAGGTCATGGGACACATATTCCAAGTTGAATGTTGGGTAAAAAATCCACGTGGGAATCACTTGTTGTTTATTATGGTAAAGGGAAATTGGAAAAGGCTTTCGCAAAGGATTTGGAATTCAAAGTGGCAATTATTTATGAAGATAAAGAAAAATAGGATAAAAGGAAGGTGAAAGGTAACAGGTCACATGTCAGGAGAAAATTGAAGGAAAATAGAGGAAAAATTAATACATTAGAGACCTAACTAATAAAAAGGCTTTTGAGGATAGTACTCAACTTTTGTCAGTTTGGGTCCTTTTGTTAATTTAGTTTTTAGAATTCATTTCAGAGATAAGAGAGCCAAGAGGAAAACCCAGGAAAGCAAGCAAAGGAAGGAAAAGAAAACAAAGGAAAGAAAGGATCAAGCAATGAAGAGTTGGATCAAGCAACATCAACACGAATACTTGCAGGTAAGAGGTTGCATGTGTAATTTCCTACCTGGTTTTAACATGCATGGTACATGCATGTGTGTATTTGTTTCACTTGTTTTCATCAGCATGGGTTTTATCGGGTGTGACAATGGTTTTCATCCTTGCCTTGCCATTTCCAGATAGCCATGGTGTGATGCGATTCAATCTTGGTTTAGATTTGGATTGTCGGAAGGTTTTGAATCTGAGTGAGGTAGTCTCATGAAAATCTCGAGGGTTGGGGGTGGAGATAATTTTCTCTGGAAAGCCGTCAATAGGTGAGTCAAGATAGGGAAATTCCTCAAGGCATGGTGAAGGAATTCTGAGGCATCCAAATTGGGTATGCTTTTTTATCTTGGGATTGGTTTAGGTGAGATCACAAGAGTGTTAGGGTGGAGGTGTTTAACATATGGATTCCCCTAGTTGTTTATGTATTGGTTTATGGCATGATATCCCACATTCATGCTTGGATTATGGCACATGGCTGATTGGTTGAAAGAAATATTTGGTTTATCCCAATATATGGTCAAGTGGTACGTGGAAGTCCATGAATTGGTTGGATTTTTCATATGTTGATAAGATATAATTTCCTCTTGTATTTTATTAGTAAATTTACTTTTTATGATGTGGCTTTAATGGATTTTAAATCATTGTTATTATCCTAGTTAGATGTTAGTTATAAGCATGGTTTTATGACACATTCCACTTATGGATCTTATCATGTTTTTATTGGTAAATGAATGGTTATTGAATGAATGAACTAATAGATGTTATTGTAGCTACTATGAGATGGAATTATACCTTCTTTATGATTCTTAGATAAGTTTCCAATCTCTATGTTCAGGTATGCATTCATGACCTATAGATTTCATGTTCACCATGTGTTTGATGGAATGATTATTATGGTTAGGCCTCATTAGGTAAATTTCATGTCTATTTTTTGTGTTAATGGATTTGTATTAGTGTCATTCATCATTCCGGAAAGTTCTATCGAGTTCTAGGTAAAGATATGGATCCTAGGCCTGAAAAAATTACTCAAATTTAGGGGTCGCATGCACAGAACTAGGAATTCTAGACTACAGTCGTGAGGAGGCAAGGTTATCCATGTGAATGGAGGGATGTAGTAACTTGATTTCCTTGTTATGCAAGCGAATAGGGGTCCAGATCACTACAAATGTAAGTTAACTCAAGGTTATGACACCTGGAGTGGTTTTTGGGCTCCTGGGAGTGTTGTAGCTCCTGAGGAAGGCCAGTAAATTTTTGGTTTATCGATTACACTTCCTTAATGTACTTAGGAGCTTGAGTCATGTCATAGTAGCCCTCATCTCATGTTTACCTTGACAAGGCGGTGAAAATGTTCAAATGTGGGAGGAGGCTTTATAGATTTGTTGGAGATGATAAGTAAAACAAATCTTGGAGCATTTCTATTGCACTGGAAATGGAAAGAAAGGGGAATCACAACTCCAAAATATATGGATTTGAACCACTTCCAACAACTCTCCATTTCGGGGTTCCTTTTCGTAAATTATAAATAACATATGGAAGAATGAGGTTGAGGTTTCTCTCCTCTACAACTTAGGAGCTCTAAGCACTTTTTCAAGGAAAATTTGAGTTTTAAATAGGGAGGAAAGCTTAGTTCTCAGTTACTGGGGGTTTTCTTTTCAAAATCTTGACTTTGTAATGGAGGCTGACCCTACATTTTTGCAGCTCTTGCCCTTTTGTGGTAGACCTTACGATTTCAGAAATATTTTTGGAGATCAAATCAAGAAACAGAGAAAAGAGACCAGGTTTTGTCAATTTGTATTTAGATAGTTTTATTTAAAATGAAAATTTCATCTTTTTATGGTAGATACGTGTACAAAAATTCATATTTTTCACTCTTGTTTGATATGAGGATTCTTTTCTTTGGGAGTAGCTATCTAATTCATCAGTATCATGGATGTATTGCTAACTTTAACTTTTCTCATGTGCTTAAATCATATTTCTGAGTATTTATTTACTCAGAAATATGTCATTTAAATTGATTTAAATGTCATCGGAATTGAGTGAGCTATTTCCTAGTTTTGGTGGTTAGTCATTAATTTTTTTAAATATCCAAATAAATCATGTCATGCACTTACAATATTAGTTGTTAGAACATCCTTTTTAGTCTAATATTCATTACAAAAGGAGCATGTTAAATCCCCATTCATTTAATTACCTTTCTCTCAGTTGGGATTAGATCTCGATCTTCCTAATGAAGATAGATTTACTTTTTTGTCACTTGCGTCATAGAGTAGATTTGCATTTAGATTCAACCATTGCATTTTAGAAGTCCCATTAAACAAGGGAAAAAGTATAATGTGGGTTGGTTGAGTCCTCAATTCAGCTTGAGGACTACTTTCTTGCAGGGAAAATTTTAGGGGCTAATATTCACATGTGGGCTAATTTTCCATGCTTTTTCCAAAAAATAGATTCTCCAATCTCCATTTTTTCTAAAAATAATTCTCCCACATTTTATAGTATAAAATTATTTTACTTTAAAAATTTCCAAAATTTTATATAGACTAATATAAAATCATTAGAAATATAAATATTTTTACAAAAATATTGCTAACTATTTTACAATTTGCATATTAGGGACTAGTAAGATTCACCAAGATTTCTATACTTTAGGATAAATTTCCATCCTTAAAATTTTCCTTGCTTTCTTGCAAGAATGTAGTAATAAGGTAAGTTCAATTTCTCTCTTTTTTGTTGATTATTAATTAGAAATATCACAAGTCAGTATGGAGAGAGAGGGGATAACTAGAACCAATAGAACCAGTTAAAGTCGCCAAATAAAATGGATAAGGGCTTATTTGGGGCTCTGACCGAGTGGTATCCCTTACATGTCAATGATGTATTTTTTGGCCATTAATAGGAACAAGAATGGTATAAAAATGAAGTCCTTGCAACGAGTAATACGTGGGTATATTTCTTTGTACAAATGTAAAGTTATTAGCACTATAATTAAATTATCTTAACCTTCCAAAAAAGTGAAAGGTAATCTAAGAAATAAAAGATACCCGAATAAAGATTAATGAATTCAATGGAGTCACATACTTTGTATCCCCTTGATTAGATACAATTGTTTTCACCATGAGTATTAGCCTCTAACTTTGTAAAGGGATAGAAAAAAATTCCACAGAATGATAACAACCAAATCCTATTGCATACCTCTATCCCAACAATTTTTTTCTCTCTCTCCTTCATACATTTCTCCTCCTCTTAAAGTGACTTGAAGTATTTTCGGTAGTTTTTCTTTAGAATTAGGGTTAATTTACTTGCATTTATAATTAATAATGACTAGATAGGAAATAGGAGAAATTTCTAAAGGCCACTTTTAAAATAAGCTAATTAGAAATAGGACCTAATAGGTGGGACCCTCTCTAATCCATATGAGCTAGTTTCATCTTTTCTTGTATATAATTTAAAAGTCAACTTTGTTTGAGTTTTTTTTTAGAAATTAATCAAAAAAATAAATTGTGGAACACAACACACAATGTAAAAAAGATGTCATCATCTAATAAATGAAACAACCACTGCAGAACTCATCATTGAGATAATAATCCTTAAAAACCCAAACTCGTGTTGTCTCCTATGCCCCTTGTTACTCCATGATATATCCATATTCATATGGTACCATACACAAAAGTATAGTGCATAAATATAACCAATTGTTTCATAACTAATAAAAAATATTATAAGTGCAACATTCAGTCATTATCTCAAACAAAAACCTCCATCTCTCGGACAAAATATTGAGAGTAAAGTAACTCAAATAAAATTCACCCTGAAGAACTCTATTCATCTCCTCTTCCAATGTTAAGGGTTTGATTCCACTTGTTTCCTCCCTTTTTACAAATGTGGAGATACTAAACGTGTTGATCTGCGAGATGAATAAGAACACTAACCTTGTGCATGCTAACCATGTACATTATTCATCAAGAAAAAATGGAATTTGGATGGTTGAGGAGTGGGGTTTGAAATGAATTTATGTTATCAAGAGGCTTTCTTTGTAGAGGAACCATGATGTGAAATAGGGGTGGACGGTTGAGCTGCCACGGGAGGTGTATGAATAATGTGGGAAGCAACAAATAGTAAATGAGATGCGTGGGTTGAGGAGGGGGATTTGGAGGAGAAAAAATAGTCGAACCACATGTTAATTACATAGGTTGTGTAGTGATTATGGATCCTCAACCATAATTATTTAGGTTAACAATAGGGGCTGATTATGGTTAACAATAGGGGCTGAAACATATGGAGGAATAGGAACACCGACAAAAGGTTGTTGTATTAGAGAAGGTTGTTGTGTTCATGATTTTATCATAGGTTAAGAATGAATCTAACCCAACAAATTAGTGACACCATTATTAATTAATTTCCTTAGTTCATGGGGATCTGCATAAAAATGGATAGAAACCTTTGGTATTCGATCCCTTGTTATACCCAGGTGTTGGTCTCTATTTCCACCGCCTTTGCCTCTTCCTATGCTTCTATTTCTTCTGAAGAAATTCATTATAAAATAATTTCAAATGATTAGTTATAAACAAGTAGTTATAATAAGGCAGTACCATTTTGTCTCATGAAAGTAAACCATTGAGTTTTAAACACATCAGAAAAGGAAATAGAAGGAAAAAGGCACAGAAAGACAAATGTATGCAAAGCTCATTTGAAGTCGAAAGATAGTATTTATTTTTTAATAGATGACCAAATTGAAATGAAAGAGTTTATTATTATTGTTTATTTAATTTTGAATCAAAGGCATAATGTGTGCACAAAGCATTTGTGTAGACCGGAAGTGACAGGGACTACAAAATGGATATATTTTAGGAATGTGTTAATATAGAACAAAATTGTAGGAATGTGTTAATGGTGAGAACTTGCTCCCTATAAAGTGAATTTTGGATAGAATACGAGAACGAAAGATAATATTGTCACTTTATAATCTTGAAGCAGTGATTAGATGGATAGAAGCATGAAAAAAGATTCATTATAGCCATGAAAATCTTATCAAACTCCAACATCATCAAGCTATTTTCTGAGCATGGCATCCACAGGGGTTTTGCGCTTAGAAATCAAAGGTCCAACAGCTCCCTAATGTGGTGAATTTAATGAAATATGAATGATGGATATTTCGTATAATAATGAAATTAAACCCTTAAATCATGAACCAAAACTAAAATGTGAGGCATGAACAAACACTAATATTTGGTTGCCAAAAATGGATGACATTTTTATATGAAAATTGTTTTGTCTGATAAATATGAATGTTCATTAATTAATGCATAATTAAAATAATTAAAACGTCCATGGATGTTATAGTGAAAGGACAAGCTGCCAAGTCCAAGGCTTAAGGGCCTCTAAGGCTCTACACCACAAATACACAAACAATACTTGCTAATTTCTCAAAAATTTGTTAATTGAACAAGAAAATGCAAAGGGTCTAATGAATGATTCCTACAATTAACCAGGAAAATCACCATGCATACAAATTATGTACAAATTAGGGGAGTAAAGGTAAAAAGAGGAAACTTTGTGTAACCCACAAGAGAAGAAATCATGGGATTAGGCAACATATGTCGGTGTTGCTTCAAAAAAACAGGGTTTATGTGACCAGCTCAAGATGAAAAATGCACTTTGGAGCAAAATGTTTTCCTATCAGTAGTTCATGAAACCAAATTTGTAATTTTATAGGGTTTGTAGGGGAGGAATTTTATTATAGAGGGTTTTTGTGAGGATAGCATGAATCAAGAAAAGTATTGATTGAAAGGTGGCAAAGTAAATGTGGGAGTGAAATGGGATATGCATCATAGTTCCCAATTCAACTATTTCTGTGCAAGCGTGATGACTCAGGTTGGTGGCAGTTTCCATTAAGAGTCCACATAAGCAAGGGCTAGCTAAAAGAACCAATGATCATTGCTATGTCATGTGCCCAAATATTTCACCAAAATAAGCCATAAATGATCATTTATTGAATCCATGACTCCCACTAGCCAAGGATTATGTTAGTGCCTCAAAATAAAACTAACATACCACTGCCAAATTTGTCAAGCGAGTCGAAATACTTCATAGCTAGTGCACCATTCACATCAGATATGGACAATGATTAAAATAACATTTTGACAAACACACAATCCTATAGCAAGCATACCAGAACTTTGATATATTTTGTCAACATGATAGCTACATAATCACCGAAGTCTCCATATCAATCAAAATACCATGAATTCACAGGAATGCTATACAACTTTCGTGCACAAAATATTTCGCATATTTGTCCATTGAAATTTGATAACTAAATGTTGTAGGCATATATTTGTATTCATACATATAGTTTCACTGGTCCATCGTAAATTGTGTCATAGTTAATACAACAAAATGTCGCATACAACAATTAGAATACCAAATGATTTTCCCAAATATTACACATACCAACTCATGAATTAATTACTTTCATTTAAATATAACTTACACACAAATATCTTGATATCCTATAGTTCGTTCTCTTTAATAACTTAGACCATTAAAGCTCAAAAGGTTAAATTAATAGGAGGGTCCCACCTATTAAAGTTAAAAATCTAAACAACTTATTTAAGAGAAAAAATAACTTAGGGCCTGCAATGTCTCTGAATTTCATTAACATTGACCATCATCAACACTGGTGAATCCATAAGGAGGCTTGCCTTGTGGGCAAGACAGAACTCATAAATCCAATAAGAAATGAAATGATTTTACTTATGGAGAGTAGGTTGCAGGTTATTACAGGGGAAATGAAGCAAGGGTCGTAAGAAAATGGAACAGTAGGAGCACCCATTTGAGTGACTTATGTAGTTAATATTTGGGTGAAAAGAAACTGAAATGACCATTAGAAATAAGGACGAGGTCTCTTTATTTTTGTAAAATCATCACTACAAAAGGATAAATATGTCAACTAAAAATTAATAGAATAATTACTGCCATAAAACATCATTTTTGTTAAAGGATTATTTGTTGCCCATAAACTTTAAGAGGCTATGTGAAAACCATAACATAGTAGGAAAACATGTGAAATTACTAATGCAGATGTTAATAAAAGGAAACTAACGAAAAATATAAATGAAATGATTGAAAAGAAAAGAAAGAAGGAAAAAAAAGACAAATATAGTGTATAGATCATTGAAGAAGTGATCATATCATGGATTATTCTCTACAAATGGCTTTAGGTGAGAGGCATTAGTGGTATATGGGAGCATACGGTTATCATGATCTTTCAAAAGATAAGTATTTGGCTTGAATACAACTACAATGTTAAAAGGTCCAATCCATAGTTTTTAAAATTTGTGGTTCTTTCAATTGTCAGCGTGGGCAAAATCCCATAAGAGAACTTTTTGATCAACGGTGAAATTCACCATTTTAGAATTTTTATTAAAATATCTCTTAACAATCTTCATTCTACTTTGTAGATTTTCTAAAGAGTGATTTCGTTGTTCTTCCAAAGCTTGAAGAGATAGAACCCTTTGAGAGGTATTATTCGAAGAGACTTCTTTAGCTTGAGCAGTTAGGTGGAGGGACAATAATTCTAATTCTGCAAGAAGGATATCCTCTTTTCCATACACTAATTGAAAGGTAGTGGCTCTTGTGCTAGATTTAGGAGTAGTGTGGTTTTCCCATAGTGCGAAATTCAAGATAGTATGCGAGATACGAGGCTTATCAATGATCAACATTTTCAAAATTCTAATAAGGATACTGTTAGTTGATTCAACCAAACCATTACCTTGTGGAAAATATTCTGATGACATGGAATGTTGAACTTGATATTGATCACAAAATCGAGTGAAGTTAGCAGAGATTAAGGCAAGACTGTTATGAGAGATCAATTCGTGAGGAAGTCCAAAATGAGAAAAAAAATAATGTTATTTTCAATGAACTCGATCACCTGTTCATCACATGAAATTTTACAAGGGAAATAATGCTAACCATTTGGTGAAATAGTCACTAGCAGTTAGGATAAAAGTGTGACCTATAGAAGAAGGAGGATTTATAGGTCCAATAAAATCCAACACCCATTTACGAATGGGAATTCAGGAATTACTGGGTGAAGGCGAAGAGCATGAAAAGTTTCTCTCCTTGCTACCTATTATAAATCCTTGCAGCTTTGTACAAACTTGAAATAGTCAGTGAAATTGGTGGTCTAATAAAATCTAGATCTGAAAATTTTATGAGTAGTGGCCTTAGCCACAAAATGGCCTCCTATATGAAAGTTGTCATAAAATGAACCATGAAAGATGGATATTAACCGAGCAGTAGCTTTATCATCCACACATCTAATTAAAAATTAATGATAATACCTATGATACAACATTGTATTTAAAATCAAATACTTCGAAGAGTCTAAGCATAAAAACCTACATTGAGATTTATCTAATTGTTCTAGAAATTTCTGGTTTTGAAGATAAAAGGTGAGGTCAGAGTACCACAGATGGTATGCTACATTTATTGATTATTAATTGATGATGAATAGGGTAGGCAGGGAATCATGATATTCATCATTAAGGTTGAGAGGCTATGGATGTTGAGCCAAATGTAGGGCAAACTCGCATCTGCTTTTGATCTTGGATGTATAAATATTTAAATCATGTTCCTATATTTTAGCAAATCAATGTGCTAGTTTTCGTGAGAGTAAAGTCTATGACAAAATGAACTTAAGAACTAGTAAAGGTAATTTAACCTTTGTTTTCTTACATAGAATGTAATGTTTGAAATTCTCAATTGCCTTAACCAAAGGAAAATCACGTTTCTCGATTAGGGATTATTTGAATTATTTGTTTGATAGAATTTGACTCATGAAGGCAATCATATGTTCATTACCTTTTTTCTTTTATACACTAAGATACTCGAGATGGATTCTTTAGTTGTATTAGTGTAAATAATAGAATATTTTGTGAAGTCAGGTTTGGCCAATATAGGGGAAGATGTGATTTCTTGCTTAATATCCACAAAGGCTTGTTGAGAAGGGTCATTCCATTTAAAATAATCATTTTTTTTAGTGAGGTTATGGATAGGTTTCAAAGTCCTAGCAAAATATTTCATAAAGTTTCTCACTAAATTGATTTTTCCCAACAAGGATTCATTTTTCCTTTTTATTTTGGAGGTGAAAAGTTTTTAATATTAGTGAATTGATTAGGATCAATATTAATCTCTTCCTATGAGACAATATTTCCTAGCAATTTACCTGCAGTAACGCTAAATACAATCTACTTATGATTTAGGGAAATACCAAATCATCTATATTGCAGTAATACATTATCATCTCAGTTTTTAGAGTAAACAATCATGTCATTGAAATAGATCTAAATGGTATTTGCAATGAGGTCATCAAAAGCCAACTGCATGGCTCTTTAAAAGGTGGAACTTGCATTAATTAGCCCAAGGGGAATATATTTGTAAGAAAAGATACCCCAACAGGTGGTGAATGTAGTTTTATACTTGTAAACTTTATTGAGGTGAATCTGGTTATAACTAGAGAAGCCATTTAGAAGCGATATCATATGTGTCCCTAAAACCTATAGCAAAAATTGGTCCATGTTAGGTAAAGAAAAATTATCTTTAATGCTAGATTTATTCAAATATATATAATCAACACAAAGACGGATATCCTCATCTTTCTTTCTGATAGGAACCAAGTTGGCTACCCACTCTGAAAATTTTACTAGAAAGATAAGTTGGGTGTCAAGCATTGTCTGCACTTCTTTATGAATGACTACTTCTAAGGTTGGGTTGACAGGTCTCTGTCTTTCTCGTATGGGCTTCATATCTAGTTTAATTGGAATATTATGTGATATAATACTAGGATCAAAACCACGAAGTTCCTTGTATGATCGTGCGAAGATATCAAAATACTCCTTAAAAAAGGTGATGAATTTCTCTTTTTTGTTCTGAGCATTGGGAACCTACTTGTAATATTTTAGGATCAACTTGGGTACCAATATTAATTGGGAAAATTTCACCTATTTTCATTTTTTACTCTTCTCGGTGTTCCCTTTTTAACATAGTGATCTAGATTTAAACCAGAACGCAGCAAATTACAAATATAGCCACAAATACAGAGATGCAACAGAAATAATACTTCATTTCGTTAATGTAAAATACTAAAATATGCTTAGTAATAGAAATGGAAATAATCTAGCTCGTGCAATGGTAGTGTTATGCTCCTATTCTAATAGGTGTCATATTTCATGATTGACTGGTTAGAATCCCAAATATGTTCATCCTTTCCATGTTGCAAAGGTTTCCATATTTCGAAAAGATCAAAAATTAAAAAATGAAAAGAGGGTATGCCCTAAAAGAAAGATCAAAGGGCAAAAAGAATGAAATGGTCAAAAAAGAAAAGAAATGAATCCCAAATAAAGAAGACTAGGAAAATGTGCCAGTCCAAAATGCCACTACTATTCTATTTTTGCAAAGAATCTCATTGTGTGCAATTAGTTTCACTCTTGCCACAGTTGATGGATGCCCAAACTGCTTAATCTTGGCCAGTTCCTGTTTGAATTCCTTGTTTTAGAGATAGAAAATATAATATGTCCAAACAGTTCAATCATGGTAGATAAGTAGATAGGTAGAGAAGCAAAGGAGCTCAACAGTTAAATCTGAGCCCTGGGAAGAAATAAGGGCAGACTTAGATAGGATTGCAATCAGAAGAAAAGAAGGGAGTAAGGGTTTGCTAGTCCAAGTGCACCCATGGAAGAAGAAGAAAAATGTTAGGTATAATAGACTGGGTAGGTAGTTTTTGTGTTGCAGAAGCAGGCTTATGATTAATTTTGTTTCTTAAAGAGGTTCATCTTATTGATATCATAAGTGCAATGACAATTGTTTGGTTACAAGTCAAGTGATGCATGTCTAACTTCCCCTCACACTTCTCCCAAAATCACTTACTAACCTCCCCACCAAGGATATTGAGATCTGCTCAATATTCCTAAATCACTCCATTTCATGAAAAAGCCTGAGAAGTATAACATTCTTGCCATAGGCAAAGAAGCCACATTTCTGGTGTAAAACCCTTTTCATTTCCCTAAGCCTAAGTTTGTTAACTCTACAACTTAGTGCTTTTTTTTCAGACATAGCTCTCATACTAACACATTAACATTACTATATAAATCCCTATATTCCTCCCCCCCATATTATGTAAACATATGAGAAACCCCAAAAAAAAATTAATATCCCGCCCCTGGTTAATCTATAACCATAACACTATATAAACAAGGGTTTAATGGTTCACTTGGAATGCATTAAAAACCTCCGCTGTGCAAATATTCGAAAGTTAATTAACACCTAGTTAATTAACAGTTTAATCCCCCTGACAACCAATAGAAATCGTCCCGATATGGTTAAAAAATCATTATTTAACATATGGATCCTGCACCGTAGCCCTCCACCACCTCAGATCTCCGCCAGCCATTGGATCCAGGCCTATTGATCGAACGGCTCACGATCATATCGCGAGGCCTTTCCCCACCGATCTTTACCACCCGGGGAGCCAGCAGTATTCTCGCCGTACCTGGGACACGTGGCACCCTCCCGGCATGCTCGCGGCCCCTCCACCCGAAACTACCTTAGCGCATAAGCGGTGTGGGAAAATACCACTTACCACCTTCCTGTTGACCCCGCCCGCTGACGTCATCGCCACGTCAGCATTCCGTACCCCGCGTCACGACAAAACATCACGTCCCGATGATGTCAGCCAACCCAAAAGCGCCAGAGGCCCGCAAAGCTGATTTTTTGTTAAAAAACCCATAAAGTTGTCATTTTTGCTCATTTCTGTTCCTTGTTTTCACAAGACTGTTGCATGCAAAATTACGTCCAGCAGCTACGAGAGCTCCAGTTCGCCACCCCGACTAGCAAAGTCCAGTATTCTTCTCTGCACATCGTCAGTCATCTTGTAATTTACACTAGTTTTCTTCCAAAACATAGGTATTTACCCCGTCTCACCTCCCGAACCTGTGTTTTTGGTTTTCCTCTGCAAAATTGTACCTGTAAGGGCCAAATTTAAGCCAAAACAGTCCATAATTTCCATAACAACCCATCCAAAAATTGCTATGTTGCTCTTTTTCCATAGAAATTCAACCTCCGGTTTAAAAACACAGAGAATTGAATAATGGAAGCCCCTATGTCCCTCAATGTCGCGCCTCTCAATGCGCCTCATACAGACCAGCATCATTTACCCTTGGCCGACAAAGATTTCCAAATAAAAGACCCAACTGGTTGCCAAAATCATCTTCATGCTTTCTGCCTAATCAAAAATAGTCATTTGAACAATTCTGATATCTATGGAATATGGGAATCCAATCTCCCCAGGTACTACCTTCCCTAAGTCAATATATTCCCAGATATTATTCGCCATTGCTATGCCAATTATGACCCTGTGAGTAAAGTAGTTATCTCTCCATCACAAACTGTCCTTTTCTACATAATTGTTGAGTCTATCAATGAAATGTTGCACTTCCTTCCAGCTCAACCTCTTGCTCCTCTTTCCATGGGATATTTGCTGGAGCAAGGCTCTCAACTGTTCAGTACAAAAATAGCCCGGATTTCTAAGTTATTCATGAAACTAGAATGCCAGCCCCAAGGCCCACCTCCTTATTTATATGTCTCCTTCAATGAGACTGGAAGAATTCTTCTTGACATGATATTAGTGATCTTGGGATTCAGGTCCAATGAATTTGTGGATGAGATGGTCCTGGTTCTGTTATGCACCATTACTCCAGGACAGCCCCCTACCGTCAAGTATGACTATGCCTCTTTCATTGCTGACAAAATCCATGCTCAATTCATGAATTTGGAAAGAGGAGTGTTTAAATACACAAGTTTCATATACCATATGTTGTTGTATTATCACCCAGACATTTTTATAATTCTCATCAGGAAATTTGATTCCAAAGGAGAAAGGAGGTGTGTGATCTTTTGGACCTTGATCTTCCACAAAATTATTGAATCCCCTTATACCTACTGTGAATTCATTGACCTATTTATACATCTAGCCTCCACTCTATTGATAGGAGATCCTCCTCCTAGGCTCTCTGGTGACATGAGGAATATTTTACAGCTCTCCAAGAACTACAGGATAGGTGACTGGTACTTCTGCTAGAATCACACTGAAATCAGAATATATGGCTGTGAGTTGTGCCCTTACAAGCTGCCCAAATATGTGCCTATGAGACTATTTGCTCTAGAATATTTCAAGCAACTTATTAATGCAAATTTGACTCACTTTTGCAATGTGAAGAAAAAAGCTCAGCTAAGGATAAGAAACCAATTAGGCCCCTTTATCATTAACAAAAGAGAAGCATGGGAAGATGCTGATAAAATATTAGGGAAGAGCTTAAATTGAAGAAAAGCTTCTGGTGGGTAGGTACCATATGACCCAAATGGCTTTATAAGTGACAGAAAAGTAAAAAACCAGCTGCCCGCTTACACACATCATAGGATGCTTGAAGTAGAGAAATATGCTAATCAAGATGAGTGGATAGAGGGTACATTAGTAGAAGAACTTACTCGGCAAGAAAAAATGGAACAAGCCATGAAAGATTTAGAAAAGACCCTTGACCTGGACTCTTTTGGATAGGTATCTTTCAAGATGCCTCAGCAAACAGAGTGGGTACATCTTCTGCTGGGACTTCACGACAACCTATACAAGGGGACGACACACTAGTTTCAGGTTCTTCAAAGGGCAAGGAAGTGGTAGGCACAGAGCATCAAACCATGATAGATCAGCAGGAGCAAATTCCTCCGGTGCAAACCAAAGCAGCAGAGATTCCTGCACTACAGACTCCTCTAAATGAGGAAAAAGGCAACAAAAGGGAGAGAGAAGAGGCCACACCCATTAGTGGACCTGCAGAACAGCCAGGTGCTAAAAGGCAAAGACTGAATCCTCTATCTGAAGAGGAAATCATTGAAGAGACATTAGAAAGCCTAAGAGGTGAGAGGGAAACCACCCCACAGACCTCCCCAATGATAGATACATCAACCAGCTCACATAGGCAGGAGCTAGAAAGGCAGCATAGTGTGGAAGTTTCATCCACAAGGCCACCAAGCAAGCAGACCTCTGATGTTCAAAGAACATTCATAGAGATAAAGGCTAGAAACGATCCATTGAGGCTGCAAATTTATGACAAATATCTCAAGATGGCCCCCACAAAACAACAAAGATTGATGTCTGCCTATGACATAAAAGAGGGCAAAATGATCAGGAGCTACTTCAAGCCCAACGCGCAACAACCACAATCGGCAGCTGATTATATCAGGACAAATCTGGAGGTCTTGGCCAAAGACATTCATCCAATAGACTAGATTGAGCTGCACAAACAAACTGCAGAGATGGTGTATTCCACGCTAGCTGATAAATCAATGTTGGCTCATAAATTGCAAAACTCATTGGAGAACACCTCTGCTCAACTAGATTTAGAGAAATCTTCCTCTCTGGCAAAGGACAACAGGATAAAATCTTTGGAGGATATTATCATTGAACTGGAACATGATCCCAAAGATTCCAAAGGCATAAAAGCATTAATGAGGAAGAAGGAAGAGGACATTGCTGCCCTCAGAAAACAACTCAAAATGCCTCCTATGCATCCACAAATAGCAGATTTTGTACAACAAAAGTCCGAAGAAGACATGATGGACCTGCTCATGAGGTTGAACGAGACATTGAGTGAGACAGAGTAGGCATTGGAGAAATCATTACAAGAAAAGCAGGGAGAGTTGGCCTCCCAGCCACCTGAAGTAACTCCAACTGTCATAGCCACCCCTCCCACAGTTATAACAGCAGTGCCTTCCATTGCCCCAACATCAATTGCAGAAATCATCACAGGAGCAACATCAACAACAACAACACTAGGCAGCAGCACTGCTATGACCACAGAGCAACTAATAAAAGCCATGGAGGAGTTGAAACTCCAAGTATTTGAATTGAAGCAAGTCAAAGAAAAATTGGCGAAGGTTGAGCAATGCTACGATAAATCTAAGATAAATGTGGCAGAGAAAACAAGGGAGGTCAAAGCATTGGAAAATAAGGTAAGAGCCTTGGAAAAAGATCTATCACTGCATAAGCCTCTGGTAGAAATCAGAGGAATTTTGTGGACCAACATCATTCAATCACATAGTGGTGTATGGAGGTCTATTCAAACCATTTATGAACAGATTGATTTGATAAAAGTAGCCCAGGTGGAAGTTCACAAAACAAGAGCCTTATTGGGGAAAATGCCTGAGCAAGCTAATAGGCTAATCCATTTTTTGAATACCAAGACCAGTGAAGAACTAGAAGCATTGGATATTAGAGACAGAACAGGTACCATTTTGGACATCAAGAGAGTTCTAACCATGAGAACTCTAATGCAAAACTTGGATAGAAGATGCCAGGACATGCAAGTAGAAATTGACTCTTTCACAGACAAATTTACAGTCCTGAATCAAAAGGGTTTGCCAAGTCCTGTGGGAGATAATGATCTTTTGATGAAGCACAAGGACTATGTATACAAATTAAATACATTTTCTGTCAATCAAGCTAGTGCATCTTCAAGTACTTCAACAAAAAAATCACTTCCATTTGACCAGTCCCTTTATGACAGCCTGGAAAATATTTTTTACATAGAGCATGAGGTGAAGCATATGTTCACCATCCCACCTAACTTCTACAGGTACACAGAGACTGATGAGACTTTAAGGAAGCTACAGAGACATCAAATACCAGGACCAAAGTGGTGGCAAAGCATGCTAGAGATCCTGTAAACTTATCATTGGTCAAATCAAAATTGTGCACCACCTGTTACAATGCGCAGAGTAGAAAATAATCACGGTCCTGTAAATCAAAGTGTATCACATCAGCATTAAACAAAATCCATCCAAAGTAGAAAATCACCGCAGAGGATCAGTGGAAGACAAATGGGAAACCAACTTGCAACATCTACCTCCAGTACTTCTCATAAATTCGGATCGACCAACGCAACACGAATTTATTACATCTATTTATTATCTCCCTGTTTTCGAGATTGTCTGTCTCTATCTATGTAAGAGAAACATTAATTGTTAGCAGATATTTATTTCTATCAGATATTTTGCATAATATCTTGGAATTCTTGTATAAATACCCCCTCAGATGAAGTATTTGGGGTTGGTTGTTTGGGATGCATTCTCAGACTTTGTTGTAACTCTGAATTTTTGGAATGAAAGGTTGTTGGAACCATTTTTGTCAAGCTCACTGGGTGAAAAATTGATGCTAAGGACCATGTTGCAGAATTCTTGAATTGTTTTATGGATCAATATGTCTCTTCTAACTTGTGTTTTATAGTTTCTGTGTTTATTATATCATCTATGTTTCATGATCTAAATAATAGACAAAAAGACTAACCCAGAATTTTCTTGTTTGCACTCTATGTTCAATCTCTGTTATTAATGTTTTCTTCAGAATTAGCATAAACAGTGAATTCTTAATTGCTCCTTGGCAGTAATCATCCATTTTCCCTCTATCAACATGATGAAGGATTCTTAGCTACCCTTCACCTATTGACTCCATTCCATCAGATTTCAGCCTATAAATTGTTCCATATTTGAGTACCTTGCTCTGTGATAAATCCTCTGATAAAAAAAAACTTAACCCAGAAAGCCATCCTTCTTTGACTCCATCATGCCCAATGGACTGAAATGTTTCAGTTTTACCTCACTGTTCTATAAATTCCCCATCCTTCCAACCAAAATTCAAAACAAACCCTTGTACTTCATAACTATCATAATATATATCAAAACAAAGCTAAATTATAAAGACAGAGCCCTCTCTGGATGCAGATTGGCTAGAATCTGTATCTAAAAGATCGGTATGTGGTTACCTCAGTCGTATTCCCTTTCTTATAACTTTTGGGAACAACCTGAGTGATAACATCTAGCTTATCCCTGAGAAGAGATGTTGTAGCTACATGCCTCTAAACTATCTTACAATGAGGCTCAAAGGCCTATTTATTGTTGAGAAATAATGGAAAACCCTAAACATCCAAAAACCTAACCCTAGGAGATGAAGCACTAAACTATGGGCCCCATTTGGGTAAATTGGTATATCAACTTCCCAGGGTCATAAATTTGGCATACGATCTTCGTTTGATGCACACAATACCTCATTAGAAATATCTATCTGAGGACTACAACTTTTGAGTGAGGAAAATCGGTCCATGGACCTGTGTTGCTCCCATTTTCCCCCAAAAATTGTTTTTTAGGGCCTCAAAACGGCTCCAAAAGTTTAGGGCTTGAAAAACTGCTAAAAATAGTAAACTGTGCTAGAATTAAGGAAACTGGAAAACTGAAAAAAACAATGGTGGGGGTTCAAGTGGAATTGGCAGATCACCACCAATATCCACCTAGATCATTCCTACCCCCTTAGGAAGCAATGGTCCCCATTGCATTGAGTTCCTCCATGAGATGAGGAAACTTCTATTGAACTTGGTCCCTACTGAGTCACCTACCCTGGTGAAGGAGTTGGTCTTCTTTGACAAATTGATACAGTTGGATCTTCTGTGGTGAGTGTGCTTGATCTGTCTCTCCATGATCCGATCAATTCCAGCTTGTTCCATGCAATATGGATTTAACTCTGTTGGTGTGAGTTGTCCTACAATGTTGGATGTGTCTAGTAATGGTGGAAAGTATGGCTGAAGGTAGTCCACATTGAACACTGGGTGCAAGCCAAGGAATGGGGAAATGATGAGTTAAAATGCATTGTCTCCCATAACCTTGGTAATGGTGTAAGGACCATATTCGAGTGGTCTGAGTTTCTAATAGGATCCAGTAAGGCATTCCTTTTGCAAATGCAACCAGACTTTGTCGCCCTCCTGAAACTTGTGTGGCACTCGATGTTGATCATGTCGCTGCTTGTACTTGGCATTTGATTTCTCCAAAATGTCATGGACCTGCTGGCGAATATATTGGATGTGCTCAATGAAGTTGTTTGCCTTATTTTTTTTGGACTAGACATGAGCTGAATCTGCCTGAGTAGGTGCAAATGGCATGGCCACATCAATGGGACATAGTGGCTGGAAACCCAAGCCCACCTGAAAAGGGTTGTGGCCAATCGAGCTATGGAGAGCCTGCTTATAGATGTACTGAACATAGGGGAGGATCTCAGCCCATGTGTGTGGATGCTTTGAGTTGTACATGCACACAATGTGTACGATCATCATGTTGACAACCTCTGTCTAGCCATCAGTTTGGGGATGGAAGGTTATGGACTTAGTGTGTTTGGTTTCCAGCATCAACGAGAGACTAGACCAAAAGGTACTAAGGAACCTTCTATCCCGATCTGAGATGATAGACTGTGGGATCCCAAAGTGTACCCACACTCGTTCAAAGAAGAGTTTAGCAGTGTCTTCTGCTGTGATATTCTTCTTGTAGGCCGCCATAAAGGCCATCTTCAAGAACCTGTCGACGACCACAAAAACATAATAATTTCCATGCTTAGTATAAGGAAGGCCCAACATGTAATACATGGAGATGGATTCCCAATATCAGCTAGGGGTAGGTAGCAGAGTATAGAGGCCTTGCTTCTTGATGGTCGGTTTGGCAATGGCGCAGGCAGTGCAGGATTCGATGTACTTCTCAACATCTTGTTGAAGATTTAGCCAATAGAAATACTTATGCAGTACTGCCACCATTTTCTTGACCCCAAAATGCCCATCAACCCGACTATAGTGTGCTTCCTAAATCATCTCGGCAAGCTCACTTGAAGGAACACAACGGTGACCCAGGTGGCATAACAGGGCCTCCTGGAGGTGAAAATCTTGAACATGTTGACCCTTCAAGAGTGTTTGATATGTGTGGCCGAATTTTGCGTCACTTTTGTAGAGAAGTGGCCAATCAAAAGTCTTGTGCCCACAAGAGTTGAGCACAGTGGTTAACGCCATGATCGGTGGTCAACTGAGGAAATATGCAACATTATTGGTGCTTCCCTTCTTATACTTGATATTCAAATGGAACTGTTGCAAGTATGTGGACCACTTCTGATGGCAATCATTCTGCAAATTCCCTTGCTTTTGTATGAACTGCAGGGGCTGGTGGTCTGTGTGGATGATCGTTTCCTTCCCCAAAATGTAATGCTTCCATTTTCGGCCGGACTACACAATGGAATACATCTCTTTGTCATAAGTGGGATACTTCCAGACTGTGTCTGAAAGTGTCTCACTATAATATGCCATTGGATTCCCATGTTGAGTAAGGACTACCCGAATATCATAGTCAGAGGCATTTGTCTCGATCTCAAATGGTTCTTGCAAGTTTGGTAATGCGAGAATGGGTGCCGAGCAGAGGTGACGTTTCAACTCTATGAATGCTTTTTGTTGAGATTCATACCAAAATAATTTTTCTTTCACTCCTCCCTTGGTGACTTGACTCAAGGGCCAAGTGATATGAGAAAATCCCAACACGAACCTGCGGTAAAAGTTGGCAAGGCCTAGAAAGTTTTAGAGCTCTGTGAAAGTGGTTGGAGATGGCCAATTCCTAATGACCTGAATCTTGGTTGGATCCACATGCACCCCCTGTTCATCAATAATGTATCCCAGATACTGAACTTGGGTCATGCCAAAAGTGTATTTCTCCAAATTATCACATAACTTCTGTTGCCGCAATGTTTGGAGAACTTGTCGGATGTGGTGGAGGTGTTATTCCCAACTCTGGCTGAAGATCAGGATGTCGTCCAAGTATACCACTACAAATGAGTTGGTGAATGGCTACAAGATGTCATACATTAGCCTCATGAAGGTTGTAGGAGCATTCGTCAACCCAAAAGGCATAACCAACCATTCGAAAAGGCCCTCCTTGGCTTTGAAGGCAGTCTTCCACACATTAGAGGGTTCGATTGGTCATATCCTGACTTCAAATTGATCTTGCTAGTAGTGATCTTGTTTAGCGCCCGATAGTCAATCCAGAGTCTCCAAGTCCAATCCTTCTTCTATGCCAACACGATTAGGCTCCCAGAGGGTGATGAACTTGGTCGGATGTGACCTTTCTGCAGTAGCTCCTGAATCTGACTCTTGATTTCATTGTTCTCCATAACGGAGCACCGATAGATTGGTCTATTAGGCAGCGATACACCTAGGGTCAGATCGATGGAGTGTTGGACTCGACAATGCAGATGAACCCCTATGGGGGAGATGAATATGTACTCATACTCATCCACAACCTTGTCCATATGTAGTTATCATGCAGAGGGGCCTTATCTGGAGATCATCGCCACTGTCTTCTTCTTTCCCCGAGGGTGTATTATTGGGCATGGAATCCCCCCAAGGCATGTTTTGGGGCTTAAAGACCAAGTTTTTACCAAGTCCTTTGTAAAAGCTCCACGAATTGTGGGCGCAGAGTGCGAAGCCATAATAGAGTCACAGGGTTTTCTGCTGTTGGTTTTGTAATGTAATGTCGACTTGATAGACCTACCCATGGTCCACGGACCATGGGATTGTATAAATAGAACGAGGCTCTAAGTGTAGAAGATGGTAGATAGCTAATGAGTCCAAGAGACTGAGTCAAAGTGTAAAGTGTGTCTTTGGGTCATAGAGTAGAAGGCTCTACAACTAAGTGCGTAGAGGCCTATAGTCCGTAGCTGAGTGCATGGACCCCTGCAGTTGAGTGCGCAGGGCACGTTGAGTCTGTAACCAGTGGAAGAATTAATAAAGAGAAGTTTACCATATTTTTGTGTACCTTTTCCTGTTTTAATGTATGATTGGGTATAAATTTCAAGTGTACTATTTATTTGTTGTGTGAACTCATATGAATGTGTTGTATAAATAAATATAACGTAAGACATCCATTTATGTGAAGATAATTGACTGGCATAGGAAGATAAGTAAGATCCTAGGTGCAACTTAGGGGAATATCATAGAGAATTGTTCCTGAAATGCCCCTCAGCCCCTCGTTAGGGTTGTGCAAAGGCAAGGATATTAGGGCACGAAGAATAGGAAGTGTGTAAAGCAACCTGTGTGAAGGGACTAACAGTTGGACCAGTTAAACCTCTTAGACATCTCAAGGGTGTAGAAACCTAGTTCCAGCACCCCCCATACTACTTCGGGTGAGACCTCAGTCCACGCTCCACAGAATATTGTCGAAAGGGCCAGTAGTACAGGGATTTGTTTAGCTAATTAGCTCTAAAATTTGGTTAGGCCCCAACAAGCCAACAAATGGCTCTGTTGCTAGGACCGGGATCTGCATAGAGATGTATGATGCTGTATCACCAGAATCTAATAAAGAAAGGAATTTAATATTGGTTGGATAGAAATATTCGTGAGTTCGTGGCGAAGGAGAATAGGAACCTGTGACTATCAAAAGAAGAGTGGTTAGGCTGCTACTTATACACAGAGGTCAATGAAATTTTCTTTGCATCTTTCCCCACTGAGCTATACGAGTGGATCGCGAAGCTAGTAGATAACCAAGGAAGGTGTAAACTCGACAGACCTATTGTGTGGACTCCAGAATTGGTGTGTATATTGGAAGCATCAGAGGATAAGATTTCACACGTTATTGATCAGTCGCTCGATCGAATCATAGGAGGATTCATCACCAAGTTTGCGATAGATACTTCAGTAAGCTATAGTGAGGCTGAACGACACTTCCTCAAAGGACCGTGAGGTAATTACATTAAATATTTGAACACTTGGATTAAAATTCTACTGTGTGAAAAGTGGGTTATGTGAATAATTTGATGTTTGGGGCTACACGAAGTGGGAGAATCTATAGAAACGAAGATAATACAGTACTAGAAACTAGTCCATTGATTTCACCTCCATGAGGGGGCGAAGAAGAGCTCGCAAAGGTCTCACCAAGAAGTGTGATCAATTTGATAAGACAAAGAATTCCGCACATACCACCCCCACCCACACCATCACCAGTTTCACCGTCTTCACCCCAATCTTCGCCCATACTACCTCCACCACCACCGCGAAGTAATATTGTGAGCGCGATAAAGTTGTCAGTGTTCAAGGGAGTACGGAATGAGGATCTAGACTAGTTTTGGTTCGTGATCAAAGCTGTATGGGAAGCGCAGGGAGTCACGGATAACAATATAAAGAAGGCAACGTTGGTCAATGCTCTACAGGATCGCATGCTAACCTGCTACATTAAGCATTCCAATGACAATTCGAGTGTGGTGATCACATATATCCAAGTCGTGCTAAACAAGGAATTTAGCAGGGCAAAGTGAGAGGCGCAATCAATCATTAGGTTTAAGGAAATCACAATGCTACCAGGCGAGACCCCTTGGGAGTTGGATCAGAGACTAAAGTGCACAATTTGTGAAGCTAACATGATGTTGATAGAAGGACAACACCGTGAATGGTTTGTAGCATCATTAACATCATATCTAAGGAACACGTTGTCACAACAGAGGCTAACAACTCTGGCCAAGGCCTTGGAGGTCACAATGAGACTGCACAAGACCTTAATACAAGATCCCAACCTGAGAGTTTAGCAGATTCATGCACAGTTGAAAAACTTGTGCCTTGAGATGTCGAGTTTGAAACAAGATATGACAGTTCACCTTGAAGTGCGTGATGAAGTATGGTGTGTAAAGTGCAAGGGCTAGGGACATGACAAGGACCACTGCTTGGTGTTTGTGAATTACCTCGTGGGAGGAGGGTCAATGCCATCGAGACTGGAGACACAAGCAGGACCGAATGCGGTGCCTGCATTATGGTGCACGATTTGTTAGATAGGAGGAAAGCATGCTACAGATAATTGCCATTTATTGCAGAAGTACACGCAGAATTCACAGTAGTTGTTCTGTAATTTCTCTAGATCAGTGGGACACGACGAGCACACCTGTAGAAGTTATGAGTTGATGATGGATCAGAATCCTACCTACAAAGTTCACGTTGAAACGCGACCCCTTGACCAGAACACAGAGATGGCGAGAACCAGATTTTAGGGGTGCGGACGAGGCTGAGGTGGAGGAGGACTAGGAAGAGGTCACGACCAACTGATATGTTACAAGCCAGGACATTATGCCCGTGATTGTATGAATCCAATGCAACCATCATGTTTATATTGTACACTGTTTGATCACGAGACAGAGGATTGTCCCATGCTGATAGCAAGGTTGTACGATAAAGGAGCACTCCAACCTCCCTCGAATCAGAACCTGCAAATGATGAGGTCTGAGCCACACGAGGAAGACCCTAATGTGAATATTGTGCTCTGAAGTGGAATTAAAATAGGGGATGACAAAGGCAAGCTACCTGAAGAAAGTACTTGGGTTCGCAAGGCTCCAACGAATGAACGAGAGTTTGATTTAGAGTGCACTAAGGAAACCTTCATCGAAGCCAAGAAGAGCTTTGTTGATGCCTCCTGGTGAGCTCCAGTATTGTAGCAATAATGCTACAACTCCTGGAACTCCCTTCTTTAATTTTATTAACCCGGTAGTTCGTAACAAACTTGGAAGCGACAGTGCTGTATGTACAAGTACTAGCTCTTGCCGCAGCTGTCACTTGGTCAGCTGGCACAAGTCCACTAGGAGCTTAAGCCAACTTCTATGAGCTCTTAGAAGAAGCTTTTTAATTGATGGATAAAAGCTAACTCAAAGGAAGCTAATCTAATTGCAAAAAGAAACTGAAAGCCAAAAAGAAACGCAAACCCTAGCAAACCCTAATTCTACCAGCTAGTCCTACTGACGCAAAGGAGAGCATGCAAACTATTGAAAGAGATGCCATTACTTCTATGAAGGTAAAATACATGTGTCTAGACTACCTATATCTGAAGAAAACATCTTTTTGTATTTTTGTTTAAGTTGTTGGAATTATCATGCATGTGCTTCTAACTATTTTTGACTATGCAGAGGTGGATCAGGGAGGAGAAATGCTTGGGAAAGGTTGGGAAGGTTCAGAGAGGGTCTAAGGGGTCCCTAACACCCTTCCAGAGAGTCTCACAAAATTTGGCTGCCAAGAAACCGTGTTTATGAGCTTCTACAGGAAGTCTGCAGGGGTTCTACAGGATGTTCAGGATTTCTACAGGATGTTCTGTAATTCTCTTACAGGATGTTTCGAAATGGGATTTTGGAGCATGGATGGAGGGAAAAAGATGGAGGAATGAGTATGGAGGTGAAATAGGGGTGTGAAGAGGCCTAGGACTTGGTGGATGAGGCTAAGGAGCGATTGGATTTGCTCAAGGATGGAGGAAGCGATGATGCACAAGAATGTAGGAATTAGGGCAAGGTGGGGAAAGTATGGCAAATGAAGGGTACAAATCATGGACTAAGGGTTGGAGTAGATTATCAGATGAATTATGGGTAGATAGAGAAGGATAACAAGTACTCTGCAAGTGGTTTTTAAAACTGAACAAACAAAGACATGCAAGAAAACAAAGATCTAGTTATGCTACCCTAATATGATCTAGCTAACAGTAACAAGAATGGACAGCAGCTTTATTTATAACAAGAACCACGTACAACACGTGAGCAAGAACATTCCAAAAGATCTGAATGCATGAATAACTCCTACAAATCTATTCTAGACATAAAAAGCTACTTTAACCATCAAGAGCAACCTAAATAACAAAGCAAGACTTAAATTTAAAGAGCAGATTTTATTTTAAGAACGCAACAAACACACATAAAGATAAACAAAGGAGGTACTGGGCACTTGAGATGGGCCCAACCCCAAGAGCTATAGCCTCCTAAGAGAGATTTAGAGCTGGTGCAAAGCTGGATTCATCTTTATTGATCAAGAAATGAAGAGTTACATCAAAACTGTCCACAAGGAGAGCTTGAGAATGAGCTGAAAGCAAAGCTAATCTATTGCTTAAAAATCGAACTACAAAATGACTACAACAAGACTATGAAATGACTAACTACCAGCTACAAAATGACTAACCACTAGCTAACCAAAATGAGGCCCTAAGCCTTCGTATTTATACAAATTGAGGACCCCAACAGTCCTCCTAAACTTTAGGGACTCGGCTGCCCAAAACTTGTAGTTAACAGCAGTCCTACTTGACTTGCTTGGTTGCCCTTGTGCTGATTGATTTGGTGGACCTTGAACTCTGAGCTGATGGTGGAGAATTCGAGGTAAGGGCCCATAAATGAGGGGAACACCTTCCTAAAAATACTCTCCACGAATTTGGCTGCCAAGTGCTCATTTCAACCATTGAATTTGTCTCCAAATTGACCAAAAAGGCTACACAAAACACACATTAGACTTGTTGGCATAATGACTAACCAAATTCACTCTATTAGCATAAATATAATCGAAAACATGCAATAAACCAATGAGAATGGTTGATTAAGTCGAATTAGGAGGTTGAATGAGCCCAAATAATTATCCATTTTTGGGGCCATACGCTGCATGATTCCTGGCTGATTGCTAGAGAATTGGAAAAGGAACTATCGCCTCAATGTTTCCATATTCGTGCCTTAATTCCACCATTCCATTTGTTTAAGCATTTCTTCAATTAGATTCATGCAACAGAGGAACAAGTTTTAGTCACGTACCTGAAGTCAAATGGCTGCTATGGCCTGTCATTTGCTGCATGCATTGGTTTTTCTGATTGCATGTGGTTTGGATGCTAATTTTTAGTTGTTTTCCTTGTGCATGTGTCCTCTATCCAGATGCATGCTGCAGGAGTCCATTTCCACGCTCAGATCTGCACCTTGAAGCTGCTGCTGCTGAATTTTCACCAGACCAGAACTTATTTTTGCCATTGCTCCCAAACGGTAAACCAGATCGATCTAAAACTTGCTGAGCATGTTCCTTTCATCATTATGCACCTCCCATAGAAAAATCGTGATCAATGGATGCACGGATTTCGAGAAAAATGGAAAATGGCTGAATATTTCAGAGATCGATTTCTAGGAAACCGTGCATCGGAATCGGCTGAAACTGCTTGAGTAGGTTACCACCACCCATATGCATATCCCCATGAAACAAGTTTTGAAA
The DNA here is from genome assembly GCA_031772625.1 of Pinus tabuliformis. Classification (NCBI taxonomy): domain Eukaryota; kingdom Viridiplantae; phylum Streptophyta; class Pinopsida; order Pinales; family Pinaceae; genus Pinus; species Pinus tabuliformis. The sequence continues at coordinate 1,853,067,789 of CM062817.1, read as the reverse complement.
TGGATGCACGGATATGGAGAAAATGCAAAAATGGCTGATGGCGATGGAGGCTAATTTCTTGGAAACCATGCACCGGAATTGGCTGAAACTGCTCAGGCATGTTGCCATCACCCTTGTATAATTCCCCATAAAACGGTTTTTCAAATGGATGCATGGTTTTCAAGTTATGGCAAAAACAAATTTTGTTCTAGGCATTTTGGCTTCAAGGCATTTTGCATTTTTGTTGCATGGTATGAAAAATGAATTTGGGTTGTGATGCAGGTATGGAGATGATGGAGGAGGAGTTGGAAGATTGCATGAGGACTTCTGAATCCTTGAGGAAGCTACCATGTTCACCAAACCACTTTTTTTCAATCCATTTTTAACTTCTTGTAGTTCCTACAGGAACTTCCTGTAGAAAACACAGTTTTGAGGAAAGAAGCACAATGACATGAAAAAAAATGATGGAAAATGGGTGAGGGATGGAAACATGGATGCTTGCAGGCATAACCAATAGATTCCAAGCTTTAAATCCCCTTCCAAAATCGAATCTGGCTCGCTTGAAGGTTCTACAAGATGTTTCCTGTAGAAATATAGAACTTCCTCTAGAAGGCCCAAAAACTTCTTTGTCTTTTTTTTGAGTGATCCTCCCGACCTGAAATGTCATTGCTACAACATGAAATTATTCAATGGAGATTAGCTTTATTTTTCTTTTTCTTTTTCTCTTTTTTTTTTTTTTTTTGAAAAGCAACTAGGGCGCCTCATGGAGGTTTTCACCCTAATTACCTGTCCTGGACGCCTCCAAGGGAGGTTTTCACCCAGAGATCTTATTCTCTTTTCTCTTTTTTCCCAACCCATTGACCGCCTCATGGAGGTTTTCAATCAATGAGCCAATTTAAGGCGCCTCTGAGGAGGTTTTCACCTTAGATTTTTATTTTTTTCTTCTTATTTTCATTTTTTCTCTTTTTTCTTTTTTTTTTCTCTACCCTACCCTACTTGAAAAACAAAATCATTTTCAAGTATAAGAATACTTCCAATGGAGCCATGTGCACATCGAGATTAGAGAAACAATGATGTGAAGGCTCGAAATGCATGCTTTGATAGGTATCCAGATCTCAGAGACCAAATGATCTGACTTTTAAGGGATCAAACATAGCTGAGGAAGAGAGTACCGCTACAACTTAGTGACCGTCTGAAACCATATCTAAATATAGCTCTGATATCCTTGGTTCTTTTGCTGATCTGGATCATGTTTCATGTCACCTTCTAACATGACTTTCTCATCTTCCTCTTTTTGCTGATCTTTCTCTTGAATACATGGAAGATTTGATGGTAACCATGAGGAGGCTTTCTCGATCTCTGATTCTGATCTCTTCTCTTCATCAAGTGCAGCCCATGGTTCTTTGATCTCCTCTTTGGAATCTTCTTTTTCCTTTGGTCCTTCAATGTTGTCAATATAATCTCTATTTTGCAACACTCTTCCTGAGCTTTGGTGAACATCATTGAGCTCAAAAGGAGTCATTTGCACATGTTGTGCCTCAGCTTTGCAATTGGGTTGAGCTACTCCATTGTATGGCTTTGGAAATGGTACAGGTAGTTGAGTGGAGGTGTGAAATTGAGATGGAGATGGATGGCATTGTGGTTGGGTAGGCATTTGGGGTTGCCTTGGTGGAGGAGGAGGCGATGGTTGTGGATGAGCACGTGGTGGAGGAAAATGAGCGGGATGAGAGTTGTACTGGGGCCTCCACTACTGATAAGGTGCATTCCACTGAGGCTGTGGCTGAGCATAAGAGTGAAATGAATGAGCAACTGGTTGGGCATAATATGGATCTGTGAAGGAACAAGGAGGAGGTGTGAACCAGGAAGGATGAGCAGTGGGACCCCAAGAAGGCATGAAAGTGGCTCGGTAGGGGTCATAATAGGTCTCAGGTGTCCCTTGCAGTTCCTGCTGGTAAGATTTAGGTCCAGGCGGCTTCCTTTGGTTCATATGATAGAGTGGTTCAGTGGCTCCTTTAACTCTTTGATATGCAACTTTAAGTCCAGGCAAGGAAGGGCACTGATTCGTAGGATGGTATTCTTCACAGACAAAACACACTTCTAGGGAGTGCATTGGACATTCATTCCTAGGATGCTTTCTAGTGCACCTAGGACAAAAGATGACCAAAGCCCTCTTGGCTTCCTCTTGCTTCTTTTGGATCCACAGGGTATCCAATTGCATGGCAAGAAACTACCTCATATCACTCTTGAAATCTTCTATCTGATCTTCAAATTCGTCTTTGGACAAGGGACTGCTCCCAACATTTCTGCTTGTAGCCATTTGCTCCAAAGGAATGGTTTCTTCTTCTTCTCCCCTTGAGGTTCTTCAAATATGTCTTGCTGTCCACCTAAGGGTTCTTTAATCACAGCCATCAAGAAGAGAGAGAAGGTTGGCTGTGTGAAGCAGTGGGGGTGTTGTGCAATCATTTTTCTAACTTATCTCTACTCCTACAAGGCATGAAATGGAAAGACTTTTGATTTCTTTTGTTTTTTTTCTCTGGTACTTGCAAAACTAAAATAGATTGAACTACAACTAACTATATTGCTGAAATGAAAATGCGGAATTGAAATGAAAGCAGGAGGGGACTAATCTATTTTGCTCAAATGAAATTGCCGGAATGAAATGCTAATCTACGCTTGCAGAAATGAAATTATGGAATTGAAATGCTAATCTATGAAAGCAGGAAAGGCTAATCTACTTTTGCATAAATGAAATTGCATAATGGAAATGAAATAAACTACTTAGCAGAAGATTGTAGTGGAAAATAGAAGAAAAGCAACAATCACCAATACTCTGACGCTTCCCCGGCAACGGCGCCAAAAAGATGGTGAGCTCCAGTATTGTAGCAATAATGCTACAACTCCTGGAACTCCCTTCTTTAATTTTATCAACCCGGTAGTTCGTAACAAACTTGGAAGCGACAGTGTTGTATGCACAAGTACTAGCTCTTGCCGCAGCTGTCACTTGGTCAGCTGGCACAAGTCCACTAGGAGCTTAAGCCAACTTCTATGAGCTCTTAGAAGAAGTTTTTTAATTGATGGATGAAAGCTAACTCGAAGGAAGCTAATCTAATTGCAAAAAGAAACTGAAAGCCAAAAAGAAACGCAAACCCTAGCAAACCCTAATTCTACCAGCTAGTCCTACTGACGCAAAGGAGAGCATGCAAACTATTGAAAGAGATGCCATTACTTCTATGAAGGTAAAATACACGTGTCTAGACTACCTATATCTGAAGAAAACATCTTTTTGTATTTTTTTTTAAGTTGTTGGAATTATCATGCATGTGCTTCTAACTATTTTTGACTGTGCAGAGGTGGATCAGGGAGGAGAAATGCTTGGGAAAGGTTGGGAAGGTTCAGAGAGGGTCTAAGGGGTCCCTAACACCCTTCCAGAGAGTCTCACAAAGTTTGTCTGCCAAGAAACCGTGTTTATGAGCTTCTACAGGAAGTCTGCAGGGGTTCTACAGGATGTTCAGGATTTCTACAGGATGTTCTGTAATTCTCTTACAGGATGTTTCGAAATGGGATTTTGGAGCATGGATGGAGGGAAAAAGATGGAGGAATGAGTATGGAGGTGAAATAGGGGTATGAAGAGGCCTAGGACTTGGTGGATGAGGCTAAGGAGCGATTGAATTTGTTCAAGGATGGAGGAAGCGATGATGCACAAGAATGTAGGAATTAGGGCAAGGTGGGGAAAGTATGGCAAATGAAGGGTACGAATCATGGACTAAGGGTTGGAGTAGATTATCAGATGGATTATGGGTAGATAGAGAAGGATAACAGGTACTCTGCAAGTGGTTTTTCAAACTGAACAAACAAAGACATGCAAGAAAACAAAGATCTAGTTATGCTACCCTAATATGATCTAGCTAACAGTAACAACAATGGAAAGCAGCTTTATTTATAACAAGAACCACGCACAAAACGTGAGCAAGAACATTCCAAAAGATCTGAATGCATGAATAACTCCTACAAATCTATTCTAAACATAAAAATCTACTTTAACCATCAAGAGCAACCTAAATAACAAAGCAAGACTTAAATTTAAAGAGCAGATTTTATTTTAAGAACGCAGCAAACACACATAAAGATAAACAAAGGAGGTACTGAGCGCTTGATATGGGCCCAACCCCAAGAGCTACAGCCTCCTAAGAGAGATTTAGAGCTGGTGCAAAGCTGGATTCATCTTTATTGATCAAGAAATGAAGAGTTACATCAAAATTGTCCACAAGGAGAGCTTGAGAATGAGCTGAAAGCAAAGCTAATCTATTGCCTAAAAATCGAACTACAAAATGACTACAACAAGACTATGAAATGACTAACTACCAGCTACAAAATGACTAACCACTAGCTAACCAAAATGAGGCCCTAAGCCTTCTTATTTATACAAATTGAGGACCCCAACAGTCCTCCTAAACTTTAGGGACTCGGCTGCCCAAAACTTGTAGTTAACAGCAGTCCTACTTGACTTGCTTGGCTGCCCTTGTGCTGATTGATTTGGTGGCCCTTGAACTCCGAGCTGATGGTGGAGAATTCGAGGTAAGGGCCCATAAATGAGGGGAACACCTTCCTAAAAATACTCTCCACGAATTTGGCTGCCAAATGCTCATTTCAACCATTGAATTTGTCTCCAAATTGACCAAAAAGGCTACACAAAGCACACATTAGACTTGTTGGCATAATGACTAACCCAATTCACTCTATTAGCATAAATATAATCAAAAACATGCAATAAACCAATGATAATGGTGGATTAAGTCGAATTAGGAGGTTGAATGAGCCCAAATAATTATCCATTTTTGGGGCTCATCACCTCCACTTCAAGAAGTAAAGACAGATTGGAGTCGGAAATGGACCCATTGATGCTCACCACGTTCCTGGAAACATGCATGAAGCTATTGTGCAATAGAACTGCTATAAAAGGGCTACAAGAACTCATAAATAGATGTGTTGGGACCACACAAGGAGAACCACGAGTAGTCTAGAAGCTCAGAAATCACACAACCGAGCAGGAAGAGAGATGAGATTGATCGCACAGATTGGAGAATATGAGATGGACCAAGTGATTCTGGATCTAAGACCGGACGCGAATGTCCTGCCGAAGTAGACCTAGGAGTGCATGGGAAGGCCTACACTACAATGATCTCCTATCCAAATACGAATGGCGAACCAACAAAAGATCCTACCTATGGGGAGATTGTAAGGAATCATAGTAGATATCAAAGGAGCAAGCGTGCTAGCAGATTTCGAAGTGATAGAGATTGTTGATGACCACAATCCCTACCGCATGCTATTAGGAATAGATTGGGCCACTGACATGAATGGGGTGATAAATTTGAAGAAGCACAAGATGATTTTTGAGAAAAAGTCTCTGCGCATGGTTGTAGCTTTGGAACCTACAGAAGAATCATGCTACACGGAGCTGGTGTGCGACTATGACAGCGATGATGACTTGGATTACATCTGCAAGATAACCACGTGAGAGGAAGACTGGGTGAATCTGGTCATGAATGGACGAATCCCATGAGGGCGTTAAAGCTCCTGCACATCAGATTCAGATGAGGAAATAGAATGATCGCAGAACTGGTTACACGAGGTGACCACACTAAACTATAACATGATGATGAGATCGTTGCACTACGTATCGATGGAGATGAGGGATTTGCCTACATATGATGGGTTAAGTGAGGTGGATGAATTCCTGAGAAGATTTGAAGGAGAAGTGCAGGAAAAAAAACATTTCAAAGCTTTGAAATGGGTACTATGCGCTACGCCTGTGAGTTGGTGGGGTAGGCACCAAAGAAGCTTTGAGGACTGGCACGAATGCAAGAGGATGATGCGCATGCGGCTTGGGAAGTCTTAGATGTGAGTAACATGCAAGATTGCTGGAGGAAACGGTTTGTGCTCCCACCTGTCCAGATGGATACAGGCACATGGTACAAAACCTGTGCAGATGCACACAGTCTTCGCATTAGGAGACACGGTCAGTAAGCATGTACGGGCGACGGAGTGGCGCAAATGACCCCTCCTGTTGGAACCATGGAGTATGGTAATACCAAGTGCATAGAAGGTTATCCATGAATAATCCTTTAACAAAGTATGCGAAGTGCTGAACAAGGTCCACAATGCAAAGCAGACTAACTGGGACCTATGCATACCATTGGTTCTATGGGATTATAGGACTGTGTGTAAAAACTTGACGGTGCAGGCACCTTTGAGGTTGGAGTAAGAAGCGAATGCTATAATCCCCATAGAGCATGAAATGCCTAGTCTGCGCATGGAAGAACCGGTAGATATGACAGTTTGTGGAACCATGGAAAAAGCAATCCAATAGGGCAATTTTAGGCTCCAAGAACTTGGGAAAGAAAGGGTGCGATTAAGGGAAAAAAGCGCTCTGGTAGAAGTGGAAATTAAGAAGCTGGAGGATGAGATAAAGGAAGATTTTCTCGATAGGCAGACCATAGTGATAAAACAGGGTCTGCATGATCATGCTAACAAGGTTGAGGACTATCGTCGTGAATTGAACAGTGTGATGCCTTAGTTTGGACTGCATATGACTAAGTAAATCAACCAGGGTGGCACGCTACAAATGATAAAGTGCATGATGCCACCAATAACAATAAAAGGTGTGTGTTTTCTAGGAAAAGTGATGGATGACTGGATGAAACCCTATACAGGTGGCAAGGCAACCTAACTAGCCATGGAAAGTACAGTCTTAGCACTCCTAGAAGTTGAAAGGAGGCGCAGGACTATACACTACTCTGCACAGGAGCTACACGATGTTAGAGTTGCGCATAGAAGCAAACAGTCACAGGGTCCGCAACCATGCAAGGGGGCCTCGTCTACTGCATGGGTTGGCTAGAAAGTGATCATTGAAGTCACTATTCACGATGCGATGCTTGATTTGAGACCAAATGAAGTAGCCGACAAACATTTAAGACGCGATTATGGGCAAGATTTGGGAAAATTTGCTGCCAAGGGAGCATTAATGAACTGGATTTGGGGGGAACAGTTGAATTCATATTCAAAAGGCGCTATAAATTACAAAGGGCTGCCCAACAAACAACACTTGGTCATTTGCAAATTGAGCAGTTGTATACCCTGTATAGCCTAAGCAGAGCCCTGTTTGACCTTTGCAAAACGCTGATTGGGCCCCTGAGTACGCGAGCAATAGATTTCTGGTTGGACACGATGGCAACATCTAAGGAAATTATGGAAATTATAGAAATGACCACCGAAGAGGCCGCATAGGTCCTGACTATGGAAGATGCCCCTAAAGGCACCAGGATTGTGGCAGAAATCCATAAATCACTGTGCATGCCAAGAACAAAGAAAGAAAAACCAGCAATGGTTCCCATACGTGTGTCCCTGCAAAACCCGCTGCGCACTAGGCCGATGATGGAGCAGAAGGGGAAAGTCGTTAACATAGAAACCGACAAGGAGGAGGAAGACCTGGAGGACCTTATCATCGAAGAAGATGGGAACAAAGACATGGAGAAGGAAACTGAGCCTGCGCACCCTCCAACAAAATTCCCCACCTATATCCCCCTGTAGAAGGAAAAGGATAAAATTCCCAAGGATCTTGAAGAGAGCAAGAGCTCTCTCTAGACCCCGCTCCTCCTAGACAACATCATTTTTGATGACACACAACCGGGATGGGTGCCTAGCTTAAAATTTTAAGATTGGGAACTCGCTAACCCCGAGAAGTTCCCTCACCTAGAGACCGTGTAGCTCATGAAGCCTAAGCAAAACACTGCTGCGAGGGTTACTGAATTAGAGCCGCGAAAATGGTTGTGTAGAGTGGAAAAGGCAGGGTTACTGTTATAGACATTTTTGTGCCTTACAGCATTGAGCATGAAATGTCCATAATCAAGGGATCCAAAGTCCCTAAACATGTTGTTCCTACCCCTAGAGGAACAAGGCCAACTAACCACAGCAATTCACAAAAGTTCTCCACCTGAAAACACTCAAAAACAAGCCAATTTTGGATCATGTCAACTGCTCCACTGAGCATCTGCGCTGAATGTCAACTGCTCCACTGTCTACCTGCATTGAATGTCAACTACAACAAAGGCTACCTGCGCTGAGCATAATTGGACAAGTGGCAGGCTCATTCCTCAAGGTGTCAATGCCCAGGAAGCTTCCAAAATGACACTTGGATCAGGGAATTCGACTGGTGATGAGTAAGAGGTTCCAAATCTCCAAGTGGAAGCAAGAACCTCCAAGTGGACTCAAGAACTAAGAGAGGGAGAGGACACTAGTCAGATCTCAAGCTGACTCATCCTCTCTCCAAACATATATATATGGATCTCACCTCCATGGGATCTAGAGGCTGGAATTTGGTATTTGCAAAGAATTGTTGTTGGTTTGTGGCTGGAACATTGGGTGTGTAATGCTTTGAAGGGAGCTGAAGAAGGAATTCCATTCTTCTGGGAAGGAGATGCTGGATTGGAGCCCCATGGGTTGTATCTCTTCCTAAACCCTGTTACTTTCAATAAAGCTATCTTGATTCTTTCCTATATGCTGGTGTATTTTGTATGATTGCATTAGTATATTTGATTTATCTCTAATCCTGAATCATTTATGAATATGTATATTTGTCTTTGTATTGTGTTCTTCTCTTGTCGCAAGTAGCTGTTCTCTTGTCACAGGTAGCTGTTCTCTTGTGATCTCGTGGGATTCAAGTAGCTGTTCTCTTGAGCAAGCGAGGAGACAAGTAGCTGTGGACACACAAAGAGAAGAGGATCTAGATCGAGGGACAACCGGAAGACAACGGTAAGTCTACCGATCTCCCCTCTTTCACATTTCATAAAGGAAGAAATCATGATAGCTGTATTCGTTTGTTGCTAAGGCGCTGTCACACCTTAGGTGGATAGGATCGTCCTGCATAGGCATTTTTCCCCACAACAAATTGGCGACTCAACTGGGGAAGAACTTTTTTATTCATTTCATTTGTGTTTCCGTCATTTGTTTACTTCATAGACTTGACAACAACTTTTGAACTGCATCTTTCCCGGATGCAAAGTAAAAGTTGCTGCTTTGATCCAGTTGTTGGACTTGTCTATGATCTAAACTAGATCCACAAATGATTTGATGATCCTTGTGATAGTCTTTAGTACCCTATCAAAGCATCCCTCTGTTTATACCTTGCTTTTGTTTCTGATTTTGCCTGAAACAGTTGATTTTTGAGCATTTTGTGACCCAGAAACCAAGGGAAACGAGAGTTTTCTCTTTCAGCGCAGACACTGTGAAGGCAGTCTGCATTTCAACGCAGATCCCGAAGGGGCTACCTGCGCTGAATGTCAAACTGACAGTGTTAGACCTGCGCTGAACCAGTGTGGCCTTGTGCAGCTGGGGTTCTTTGTCCTCTATTGCCCTGTTTTGATCTCTGTTTTTTGCAGCCTTTAACCAGCATAGGTACCAATCTGATACCCCTTTTCTTTGCTTGTATTCCGCCTCATTTTTGTACAAAAAGACTGTAAGTGTTTTTATGTGTTTGTGGCGTCATTTACATTTTTCCTTTGCATGAGCGAAATAGTCATCCTGTAGCCCTTGATTCAGATCTGATTGAGTGATTGATTGTGATCTTAGGAGAGAGTTCATTGGCTGTTGGCAGTTTGATTATCATTTGCTTTTGCTTATTGGTTTGAATTTGTCACTTTTAAGTGTCGAAACAAGTATTTCTTTCGAAAAATTGCAAAGTGATTGTAATCTCTTCTACCCTTGCTGATTTGGGAAAAAGTAAACTTGTTTATTTTCAGTCATTTAAATGCAAATTCGAAGTTGTGCAAAAAGCTTTCTTTGTAGGCATTTATACTAAGAAAGTGAAAACAAACACCTGCATTGTGCATTTGCATTTTGATAAGTTTGCATGTTGGATTTAGGAAGAGTGCATTAGAGTGTGCTGATTGCTCTTTGAGAAAAGATAGTCGCTCTCTTTTCCCTTAGTAGCTAGGATTTTCAAAGTTGAAAGATTATAAAGCTTGCTTATCATCTTAGACTGCATTTAGGAATTTGTGCCAATACATCTCGTGGTGATCCTGAAAGACAAACTTTAAAAAGATCAACTTAAAATATATTGAATGAACCTAACAACGCTTTGCAACATAACGCTCATCGTAGAGGTCTAGGTAGAGACGTGTTCCGGCGTTGTTAAACGTAGTGACTGTCGATCTCTAAGAAGGTGGGTGATTCCTCCTGAGGGACGATAGCACTAATACGGACTTGTGCTCCCACGTACCGTCGCGTATATATTGGGAGACCCCTATAGGCATATATCTTTTATCCTTAGGAAGCCGTGTCGGCCGCCCTACTGATCGCAATGCAGTGAACACAACATTCACGAAGATCGACCACCCGTACCGTAAAAAGTATTCTGTGGTTTTGCGAAAAGTTTGGCACACCCTCTGCCTAGATCTCCAGAGCAGTTTCTTTTGGCCTTTTTCAGACTCTATAACAGAAAAATTCCATCCGAGCATTTGTCACTTCGGGCTCGTTAAAACATCGAAGGAGACTAGAGTCATCTTTAGCTTTTTCTCGACTCTTTAAAAGTGAAAAAGCAAGTTGTGTCTAAAGCGTCGTTAACAATTTATTTTAAACAGAACAATCACCCTTTAATCCTGCATTGATCTTTAGGTTGAAAAGATGGAGCACACCAACCAAGGAGTTCCCTTGGGTGGAAATCCTAGTCCCTTCTCCTCTTGGGGAGATGTTGGTGTGCCCCACATGGCCACATTGTCGCTTCCAGGACTGTCAATTGGCCTACCAGTTTGGCTCTTTTCAACCAATGTCGTTCAGAATACCACCATTCCTGAACAGTCGAGTCAACAGTTAGATCAGACAAGAGTTGCCTCCTAGCCTTCAACTTCATCTTCCTCCCCTCCTTCCTCTTTGCTTAACGGAACTGGTCGAATTAAAAACCAGGTTCCTAAGGAGAAGAAGGAGAAGAAGAAGAAAGAGAAGAAGAAGAAGGAGCCTAAGGCGACTGGGGGCAAACAAGTGTCATCTAACAAAAATCCACACACCGCACTCGTAAGGCCTAAATCGCCATGTGTCATATGCAAGGGAGACCACTTCCATAGAGATTGTCCCTGTATCCCACGGATACTAAGAGACTGGTCCCCCCGTTTGCACAATTCGGTAGCATCGACCTCTGATAGCCATGTCGACTGCTCACCGTCAACTAGTGGGAGTGAAGCTCCAGGACAGAGCGGGAAAGCTAAATTCCCCTGCAGACTGTGTGAAGGTGATCACGCCATCCACCGTTGTCCCTTCTTAGATGAGGAAAAAAGAGTTCTGGAAGATCGCCCGATTTTACGAGCGCATCTCCCTCCTAGATATCAAAGACTCCTGCCAAGTCCCTCACTAGTTGAAAATCCGGCTGACCCACCCAGGTGGTCAGCCGAAGCACCTGTCATTGAAAATGAACCGTCTGGATCCATGCCTGATGAAAGTCAAAAGGTTGATATGGCAGTTGACCCGGTTTTGCCTTCAGAGGCTCCATCTTCGAATGACACCATCAGAGGGGAGAATCAAGACGACGCCGTCCAGATTCTCTTCATCAGCACTGACTCTCATGATCAAGGGGGCAATGCCACCATTCCTTTATCGCAGGAAGGAAGTTCATCAGAGCGCTATCCGGCCGTATATTCGGTCCCACCACCAAGCAACCTGGTTGTATCCTTTGATTGGAACCAACTAGGCAGACCCCGGTTGCCTGCCAGTATACCATTCAGAATTATTTGTCAAATATACAGAATGGTAATGGATGGCACTATCATTGATGAAGGGGCATCTGTGAGTATCCTTTCCTCTATTGCTTGGAGAGCGCTTGGTTCGCCAACACTCTTACCTGAGATGAGAAATCTATCAGGTTTTGATAAAGGAACCAGTCGACCTTTAGGGATCCTCCCCAATGTGCCTGTAACATTGAAAGGGAAGACCATTCAAATGAACGTGATGGTCGTTCAAGGACCCTTGGATTATAACCTACTCCTTGGACGAGACTATATATATTGCATGGGAGCTGTAGTCTCCTCACTCTTTAGAGTAATGTGTTTTCCGCATGAAGGAAGAATCGTCAAGCTCATAGACCAACTTTCGTTTCCCGGATCACACATCGCAAATAGTCATGTACCATCCCTAAATGGTCTATACACGCAAGAAGTGTCTCAACCCACGGTCCGTTCTCCTGATGAGTGCGAGTAATCCAGGAGGATATGACCTGAACCCAGGGGGCATGCGTCCTGGTCTGCTTCGGCAGGTAAACTTTGGGTATAGGGTAGGTTTCCGCGGGAGAATATGACTAGTCTGTACCCCGTCCGTAGAGGAAGAGGGGTTATTCTAGAATAATATTCTTTTGTCAAAGTTATGTGAGTTGACAAGAGCGTCACTCACCTTTGTCTATTTCGGTAGGCATTGCTGAAGAAGTGTTTTGTTTGAAAGATTAACGAGACAATCTTTGGGTAACCTGAAAGAGGTAGGCCTCTCCCAGTGAAACGAAAGTTTCGACGGAATTGAAGTAGAGGTAACCTTGAAATCGTACTTTATACCTGGGGGCATGCAAACCTTTTGGAGTGCAAGCAAGGGGAGACTATTTATTTTTTAAATTTTTAGGTCCTCCCTTTAAACCTGTAGGTCTAACCCTTTAAACTCGTAGGATTAGCCGTTTCTGAACTTGCATAAAGAAAGGAGACGGAGCAAAGCGTGGTGAGATGAAGCTCCATAAAAAATAGCGATCTCCAATGAGACACTCTTATCATATGACTGGTATAATCGAGCAGTTTTAGCATAAAGTTCATGCTCGTTAAAAAATAAATGCAAGATCCGAGCAGTTTTAACGCGGAATTCATGCTCGTTAAAAAATAAACATAAGCTTGAGCAGTGTTTTGGCGCATTCAAGCTCTTTAAAAAATGAACCCAGTACCGGTAAAATAACCATTGTGTACGTAACCTTATCAGCCATAAAAGCCTTGGTCGTGTTTGCACCGTCACCTCCACTTTTCATTTGGCCGATCGTTTACCTCCATATGATTGTTTACCCATTTTGAGGAACAGCTGCGAAGAGTGATTTCACCTAGCCATCCTTGTAACTCTGCCGTGATTGGAAAATTCCAACCTGTACCTGGAATCAGCTGCTAACCCTGTTCATCACTCGTTCCTCAAAAGACGAGTCTTCTTTAAGCTCTTTTCAACTGACTCATAAAATATGAAAAGATTGCCGAGTTTTGGCCTTCCAGCTCGTTAAAGGACAGGAAGTGCTATCCCTCCTCTAGATTTTAATCTTTTTGGACCTGAGGGATTATTGCACAAAAAGATCGAGCGCTTGCTTTATTCGGCTCGTTAAAATTATCGAAAACTCATCCCTTCTGTATTGTTTTATACTTTTTCGGACTTAAGGGATTAGATGACGAAAAAGGAATTTTGGAGTTAACTTTATGTACCTTTTCAGACTCTCTAAAAATGAAAAGGACCGAGTTATCCTTGTCGTTAGACTCGTTAAAATTATTAAATAGCGACAAACTTGTCTTTAGACGAGAACGAGTTTCACTATCGCTAAGCTCGTTAAAACATAGCGATGGGCTTGCCCGAAGGGCAGGTTATAGAACAAGCATATGTTATCCTCCTCAAGCTTGACAAAAATAAAGAGGTACTGGTCAGCAATGACTGGGGAAAAATTGGGAAAAATCAAGAAAACTTTGATGGTAGCAGGTCGCTCTTGAGCATGACACTTTTCCTCCGTACCACATTCGGGTTGGGTTGTTTCATTCACCGGTCACATCACCATGGTCTCGCCATACCATCCATATTTGGGGTAATGCTACCAATCCATCGCATCAGTGTCGCCATATGTTCAAGAGAAGTCGTTCAGAAAGAGTCAGCCAGGTCCCATCCACTGCCATACATTATCCTTCATCCATTCATGACCGCCACCCTGAATCATATGTCACAGATCATTTTTCACCTCCATTAAAATCATTAACTCCGTTCCGTGTCACTGATGTGGGATTCATTAAGGCCCTCCTTTGACGGATCGCTCCTTGTCGACATTAGCTCATTATCCAAGGAGTTGATCTAGGGACAACCCCTTCAGTACTTTGGAGCTTGCATGCCTCAATGGCAAGTTTCTCACTTCCGGCGACAGGTATACATCAATGACCTTCGACCAGAAGATTTTGCATGGTGTTCGACGTCAAGTCCTTTATTCACACCACGTGAATTGTACTGCAGTACCTTGAGGGTCATTATCATTATCGGTGATTCCTCTCGCGCTTGTTAACGGTTTACATCATCGACCGGTAATCAAGCGATGTCTTTCCATGTTCGACTTCAACGCAATTCTCACATGGATAGACTTGTACTTAGAGTGAAGATCGAACGAGTTTGAAGACCCCGGATCTAGTTTCATCCATCCGGGCTGCGATATATATTCGGGAAAAATAAAGACATTTGACATGTACATCATTGCAACAGATGATCATCCTACTCAAAGGATGATAATTTAGCCAAAATTATCAGTCTACCATCAGACGATTGTCTGTTCTATGTAAAAAAAATGAATTTATAAAGCTGAGCATGGGAATGCCCGCCTCAGCTAGATCATGAAAGCAGTATGAATCATAATGTATTGTATTGTATTTTATTACAGGTCTCCTCCCGGCGGATGGATGAACTTCGGACCCTCCTGGATAAAGCATTTCACCCGATAAACGGCCTCATACTTTAGGGGGCAACTGTTATAGACATTTTTGTGCCTTACAGCATTGAGCATGAAATGTCCATAATCAAGGGATCCAAAGTCCCTAAACATGTTGTTCCTACCCCTAGAGGAACAAGGCCAACTAACCACAGCAATTCACAAAAGTTCTCCACCTGAAAACACTAAAAAACAAACCAATTCTGGATCATGTCAACTGCTCCACTGAGCATCTGCGCTGAATGTCAACTGCTCCACTGTCTACCTGCGTTGAATGTCAACTACAACAAAGGCTACCTGCGCTGAGCGTAATTAGACAAGTGGCAGGCTCATTCCTCAAGGTGTCAATGCCCAGGAAGCTTCGAAAATGACACTTGGATCAGGGAATTCGACTGGTGATGAGTAAGAGGTTCCAAATCTCCAAGTGGAAGCAAGAACCTCCAAGTGGACTCAAGAACTAAGAGAGGGAGAGGACACTAGTCAGATCTCAAGCTGACTCATCCTCTCTCCAAACATCTATATATGGATCTCACCTCCATGGGATCTAGAGGCTGGAATTTGGTATTTGCAAAGAATTGTTGTTGGTTTGTGGCTGGAACATTGGGTGTGTAATGCTTTGAAGGGAGCTGAAGAAGGAATTCCATTCTGCTGGGAAGGAGATGCTGGATTGGAGCCCCATGGGTTGTATCTCTTCCTGAACCCTGTTACTTTCAATAAAACTATCTTGATTCTTTCCTATATGCTAGTGTATTTTGTATGATTGCATTAGTATATTTGATTTATCTCGAATCCTGAATCATTTATGAATATGTATATTTGCCTTTGTATTGTGTTCTTCTCTTGTCGCAAGTAGCTGTTCTCTTGTCACAGGTAGCTGTTCTCTTGTGATCTCGTGGGATTCAAGTAGCTGTTCTCTTGAGCAAGCGAGGAGACAAGTAGCTGTGGACACACAAAGAGAAGAGGATCTAGATCGAGGGACAACCGGAAGACAACGGTAAGTCTACCGATCTCCCCTCTTTCACATTTCATAAAGGAAGAAATCATGATAGCTGTATTCGTTTGTTGCTAAGGCGCTGTCACACCTTAGGTGGATAGGATCGTCCTACATAGGCATTTTTCCCCACAACAGTTACTAAACCTGCTTTGGGTGCCGCATTTCGACCGTGCCCTAATAACAATTTTCATCATCAGGAAGTTGCTTTGCTTGGTGCATGGTGGGTGTTTGTGGCTAGAGCAGCCCATCCCCATCACGGAACACTTGATTCTTTGTATCACCCTTCTTCCATGCGAAGGAGAGGACCCCACAGATATCTCGCAGGGGAAAAGCAATGAATTGGCCATCACGGAGGCCATGAAGAAGAAATATAAATTGGAAAAGGAGAAGAGGGGCTATGCCATATCTAGCATCAACGATAAAGCAATAAGAATGGTGACCCAAATACTGGTAGGTAAGGTCATGCGCAAGTGCCGCGTAGATGAGGTACCTACGTTGGTGATAGCACTTGCTGAGCGAATGCGCGGAGGGGTTCAATTTAATTGGTTCGAGTTCCTCTACAAGAAATTTTTGGAGAATTTTCGTGAAGCTCAAGAACAAGGCAAAACATTCCACTATGCATGGCTTCTACTTTCCATAGTTCTCATGGCAGGGGAATTATTAGAGGATAGTCAATCCCCCACAATTGAAAGAGATCAGTCGGAGGTCACGAAGTACACTTTGCTCTAGTTCACGAAGGACACAAACCAAATCCAAAACAACAAGATATTCTGGGTGTTCATGGAAACGAACCTCAGGAATGGGATCAACTACAAGCTGCAGTTATCTCCCACTGTCTACAACAACCTGCAAAGTTTTGCAGAGTTTAATGCGGACCTCCACAACATATACATCAGACCATGCAAGGACCCGACCAAGAAATGGAGAGAGATACCCTTTGTAGCCACGGATGATGTAATCTTTAATGTACTGGAGACATGGCCACCGGAGTGGCGCGCTCTAGACATTGCGGCAATAGAAAAGTCTGTGGCACAGAGGAGGAAAGAGGATGCCAAACTGCACATGGAAAAATTGGCAGAGAAGAGAAGGAAGGAGGCAGTAGCAGCAGAAGCGCAAGAGGCACGGGACATTGCACAAGTAGTAGCTGAACAGAAAAAGGTCGTAGTAGCAGCAATAGTGCAGGAGGCAGCCACGAAGGTGCATGAGGGCCAAACGTTGCCTTCGCATGGGCAGGAAGTCGAGGAAGAGGAGTGATCCGTGGACCCAGAAACAACGTCAACATAACTGAAGTGCCAACACCCGATCGAGCGAATGGGGTCATGCAAGAAGGTCAAGGAAACTAAGTTGTCTATTGACACTATCACCCTTACCGACGGTGATCTACATGACATCGGCGAGACAGTGGATGGTGTCACCTTCGAGGCCCTCCAGAATTTTGTGCAGGAGAACCAGATTGTGTTGGGGGCCCTTAGAGCATAGCTGCAGGAGTTGTAGGTGTACACTCCTCAGGATGGTACACTTTCGACCAAAATCGCAGCAGGGACAACTGCAGCATAGCATATTCTGCGTGCTCGGGTGACGAATCCCATAGTGCTGCCGGAAGGGGCACTGTGTTGTAGCATTTTTTGGTTTTGATGAAATAGAATATTTGAAAAATGTTAAGTTAGGATATGGACATAATGTTAGAAAATTATATATTACGGAGCAATGGAACACATAAAATATTGCAGAAATATAAACGCAGAAAACACACAAAACAAGAGAGACACATATATACGTGGTTCACCGAGTTTGGGCTACGTCCACCCCGAACAGCCAATCCTTCCTTTCTATTATCCAACAAAATGAAGAGACACAACGTACAGCAAATCCGCTGTAATATCTTTTGTTTTCTCTCACAGTCTCACCTCTCTGTTTCTCTCTCACAGAATACACATCTATATCTCAGCCTCAAATACAATGCCCTCATACAAAGAGAGGGGGTTTCCTTCTAGGGTAAAAAATCCTAAACTAAACATAAGTTCTACCGTCAGATCATCTGCCTAATGAACGGCCCAGATTGATTAGAAATTACTATACTTTTACAAGGCAATTCTACATTTGTTTTTAGCTTCGGGGGTGCTACCCCCGAGCCCCCGCTGGGGGACCGCTGGCCCCCGGACCCCCCAGCCGGGGGGGATCGGCCCCCCCACACCCCCCGCGTGGAGGGGTGTATAAACTTCCTGGGGTATACATCTGGTTGAAACAAAGACCTCTGAACAATCATGCTCCACACACAACAAATTGTAGAAACTCCACCGCTGCTTCATTTGCTAGACAATGACTCCTCTTTGGACCTGGTTGTTTCTCATCTTCATCGTCATCCTTAAAGACCAATTGAAACTGAGAATATTCTTAGTTTCTCCCTGGTTACAACTTTTGTTAGCATATCTGCAGGATTCTGGACAGTGTGTATCTTTTCCAGCTTCAACTCTCCATCTTCCAACACTGATCGTATGAAATGGTACTTGAGCTGTATATGTTTAGTCCTAGAATGAAATGCTGAGTTCTTTGCAAGATGAATGGCACTTTGGCTATCACTGTATAACGTGCCCATATCATGCTCCTTACCCAATTCACCCATAAACCTTTGTAACCAAATCATTTCTTTACTAGCCTCTGTAGCAGCAACATAATCTGCTTCTGTTGTTGAAAGTGCAACAACACTTTGGATTTTTGAAACCCAACTGACAGTGTTTCCTCCAACAGTAAATACATATCCTGTAGTGCTCCTCCTATTATCTCTGTCACCTGCCATATCTGCATCAACATATCCCTGTAGAGAAATGTTTGAACCACCAAAGCATAATGCTTGATTTGTGGTACCTTTCAAATATCTGAGAATCCATTTCACTGCCATCCAATGTTCCTTTCCTGGATTGTTCATGTACCTGCTTACAACTCCCACTGCATGTGCAATATCAGGCCTTGTGCAGACCATTGCATACATTAAGCTTCCAACTGCTGATGCATATGGAACTTTAGACATATAATCCATGTCTTCTTGGGTCTTTGGGCACATTTCCTTGCTAAGTTTGAAATGGCTAGCAAAAGGTGTACTAACTGGTTTTGCATTTTGCATATTAAATCTTTTCAACACCTTTTGTATGTACTCATTCTGAGACAATGTTAATTTGCGATTTTTCCTGTCTCTAGTTATTCTCATACCAAGGATTTGTTTTGTAGCTCCCAAATCCTTCATTCCAATTGAATTTTCCAATTTTCTTTTGAGTACATTTATTTCCTGCATGTTAGATCCTGCAACAAGCATGTCATCCACATACAATAACAATATATTATAGCTGCCATCATTTTGCTTTTCCAGATAAACACAATGATCAGAGTGACATCTAGTATAACCTTGTTTAGACATAAACTTGTCAAATTTTAGATACCACTGCCTTGGAGCTTGTTTTAAGCCATACAAGCTCTTCTTCAACCTGCACACTAGTTTCTCCTTCCCTTTCACCTCATATCCTTGTGGTTGCTGCATATATATCTCTTCCCCCAAATCCCCATGGAGAAAGGCTGTCTTTACATCTAACTGCTCAAGATGCAAATCTTCAGCTGCTACAAGACTTAAAATAGTTCTGATTGAAGTCATTTTAACAACAGGAGAAAATATTTCATCAAAATCAATACCTTTCTTCTGTGCAAACCCCTTCACCACAAGTCTAGCTTTGTACCTCTGTTTTCCTCCATCTTCTTCCTTCAGCCTGTAAACCCATTTATTCTTCAATGTAGTTTTTCCTATAGGGAACCTGACTAAATCCCAAGTCTAGTTATGCATTAAGGAGTCCATCTCTTCTTCCATGGCTACCTACCACTTCTTCCTGCTTTCAACCTGCATTTCTTCTTCATAACATTCGAGTTCACCAGAATCAGTCAACAATAAATAATATAATGAAGGAGAGTATCGTTCATGGGGTCTACTTATCCTGGTAGATCTTCTAACACCACTTTCAGGTGTTTGGGGTGCCTGTTGCTGTTATTGTGCTTGGTGTTGTTGATTATTATTATTTTCAGGCTCCTTTACCTTTTCAGTGATGTCATCAAGAACTGCGTATTCCTTGTTTTCGTTTTCTTTCTTCTTTTCCTGCAACTGATTCTTATACAAGACCTTTTCATTGAATATTACATCTCTCCTCCTAATGATTTTGTGATTTTCATAATCATATAAGCGATAACCAAAATCATTAACACCATATCTAATAAAGGTACATTTCTTTGACTTTGCCTCAAGATTTGTTCTATTTTCTTTATCAATATGGACAAAGGCCTCACAACCAAAAAGCTTTAAAAAAGAGTAGTTTACCTTTTTACCTGTCCATCCTTCCTCGGGAACACCACCATCCAAGGAACTTGAAGGCCCTTTATTTATTAGATAAACAACAGTATCTACAGCATCTGCCCAAAACTGTAAAGGCAAACCTGCATGCAATCTCATGCACCTTGCACGCTCCATGATTGTTCTGTTCATCCTTTCTGACACACCATTTTCTTGTGGTGTTCTTGGAACTGTCTTCTCTCTACGAATTCCATGTTCTGAACAGTACCTATCAAACTCTTTACTGCAATATTCACCTCCATTGTCTGATCTAAGACACTTCAATTTCTTTCCTGTCTCAATCTCAACCAAAGCTTTCCATTTCTTGAAAGTATCAAATACATCAGATTTATTCTTAATACAATAAATCCAAGTTTTTCTAGTTGCATCATCAATAAAGGTAACATAATAACGAGAGCCACCGAGAGATGATACCTGAGCAGGTCCCCATACGTCTGTATGCACAAGCTCTACTTTTTCATTCTTATTTTCTTTCCCAACTCTGAGAAATCTGACTCTCTTCTGTTTTCCATAAATGCAGTTCTCACAGAAGTCCAAATCAACATTCTTCAAACCCGGCAACAAATTCCTTGAGTGAAGAATATTCATCCCCTTTTCACTCATGTGTTCGAGCCTATGATGCCATAATGCTGCATCTGCTCCTTTGGAAGTTAAAGCATTAACAGAGTTAGAAATACCATTGCATAAATACAATGTACCAACCTTTTCACCTCTTGCTATTACCAGGGCTCCTTTGGTGACCTTCCAAGATTTATCTGTGAAAGTTGTCACATAACCTTCACCGCCTAACTACCCTGTTGAAATCAGATTTTTCTTTAGATCTGGAACATGCCTTACCTCCTTTAATAGCCATTGGTTTACATTCTGTTGTTTTACAAGAACCTTACCCATTCCAATGATTTTACAGGGTTTATCATCACCCAGACGAACTTGTCCAAAATCTCCTTGAACATAGTCATGAAAGTATTTCTTATCAGGTGTGGCATGGAATGAAGCCCCTGAATCTACCACCCAGGAATCAGTAATATTTTCAAAAGAAAGAATCAAAGCATCTTGTAACACCTCACCTGTCACATTTGCTTCATGATTTTTTTCTTGCTGTGCATCTCCTTCGTTTCCCTTCCGAGATCTACAGTCTTTCTTTAGGTGTCCTTTCTTTCCACATTTCCAGCACACTATCCCCGATCTGGACTTGGATCTGCCTTTCCTTGATTTATTGCGATATCCTGAGCTCTTTCTTCTTTCCATAGACTCTGCACTCAAAGCATTTCCCGATGTCTCACCGGAGCTTTTCCATCGCATTTCCTCACTAAGGATAGCACCGACAACATCATCAAACTTTAAAGTACTAGATCCAGAAACAGAGTTACTAATGGCCATTACCAAACCATTCCAACTTTCTGGTAATGAGCACAAGAATAACAGAGCTCTAACTTCATCATCAAATTTTACCTCTACAGAACTTAACTGACTTGTAACTGTATTAAAATCATTTAAATGGTTTGCAACAGATCCACCTTCCGACATATTCATATTAAATAACCGTTTCATAAGAAATACCTTGTTTGAGGCTGAGGGTTTTTCATATAGTTTTGACAATGATTACATCAAACCCTCTCTCGTGGTTTCCTTCGAAATTTTGAAGGCGACTGACGTAGCAAGGCACAATCATATTGTTCCGAGTGCCTTTCTATCGAGAAGGTTCCATTCTTCGTCTTTCATACCCATCGGCATCTTTGTTTTTCCGCCCAATGGTAGGTATAGATCTTTCTGATACAAATAATCTTCCATCTGCATCTTCCACAGCGAGAAGTTTTGGCCGTTAAATTTCTCGACCCTAAACTTACCATCTTCCGCCATTGCTCCCACTCGAACCAGGAACCCTTCTTTCCTGTGAGTTTATCAGTCAAATAGACCTTCGGCTCTGATATGAGTTGTTAGAAAATTATATATTGTGGAGCAATGGAACACATAAAATATTGCAAAAATATAAACACAGAAAACACACAAAACAAGAGAGACACTGATATACGTGGTTCACCTAGTTTGGGCTACGTCCACCCCGAACAGCTAGTCCTTCCTTTCTATTATCCAGCAAAATGAAGAGACACAACCTACAGCAAATCCGCTCTTTTCTCTCACACTCTCACCTCTCTGTTTCTCGCTCACAGAATACATATCTATATCTCAACCTCAAATACAATGCCCTCATACAAAGAGAGGGGGTTGCATTCTAGGGAAAAAAACCCTAAACTAAACATAAGTTCTACCATTAGATCATCTGCCTAATGAACGGCCCAGATTGATTAGAAATTACTATACTTTTACAAGGCAATTTTACATTTACATTTAGCTTCGGGGGCACTGCCCCCGAGCCCCCGCCGGGGGACCGCTGGCCCCCGGACCCCCCAGCCGGGCGGATCGGCCCCCCCGCACCCCCCTGCGTGGAGGGGTGTACAAACTTCCTGGGGTATACATCCGGCTGAAACAAAGACCTATGAACAATCATGCTCCATGCACAACACATAACAATAGTTTATAAATGTTAGTAAAAGAAAATATCTTGATAATGATGTCCGTATCAAAGAAAATGTTAGGTAGATGCTCTAAAAAAATCAAGGCAAAAAGAAAACGTTAGGTTAGAAAGAAAAGAAAACAAATAAACTTTGAAAGTGAGCAAGTCTAAATGCCACTACTATTGTTTCTGCAAAATAATCGATGTGTGCAGCTTGTTTTAAAAGCCACAACCCATGACAGTCAAACTGTCTATTCTTGACTGCTTTATGTTTTAAATTTGATGTTATAGTTAAAGAATAAAGATCTTGCCAAACTTTTTAATTTTGGCAGATCAGTAGTTAGGTAGAGAATAATAAGGTGCTCATCAGTTTAATCTGAGCCCTTGGAGGTTATACGAGTAGATTTAGATAGTTTGTTTTTGTTAAATAACAAGAAAGGAAAAGGGTTTTCTAACTTAAATGCACCCATTAAGTGAAGAAAAATGATAGGATAAGCAAAGGGTAAGTCGAGAAAGGTTGCAGCAGTTTGATTATTGATTGGACAAAATGTACATTTATCATGTTTTTGTGTCCATGATTCAATTACACAAAGCAAAAGAAGGTCTACTAGATCAATTAATTAACTTCCCATTCATCCCCATTCATCCCTATATTCACTAATTTCCCTTCCTACCTTCATACATTCATATTCATTCATTTTCCACTAAGAACCCCTTTTCCTAAGGTAAAAACCCTTTTACCTAAGAAAAGTGACAATCTCATACAAAATCCCTTTTTACATGAAAAACCCACAAAAAGTCATTTAGCCTAAGTATTCATATATATGTGAAAAGCCAATAACACATAAAAAACATCATAACTTAGCGCATTTTCACTTTCCACTCATATTCCACATTAATACTAACTTAATGTATTAAACCCCTAAAATTCCCTTTCCCATATATATTAGCTCCTTTAATTAAATAACCCGAAACCCTTAGTTTTGTTATAAAACTATGTATTTTATATAAAACATCACATCGACAGGATCGCAAGTCTTTCATATAAATAACCCTCCACCACTACGAAATGCGATTTCCATGGGCTCAGACCTAATGCAGATATATATTATATTTCATGTCATATCACATCTGCCCCCATCACAAAGTCCTAGCTATAACATATATCCTCCACATTGCAATATGCGATACGTGAAGGACCCAAAGCAATATATAACATAATTTATCGCCATTTCGCATCCACCCTTCATCGCAAGTCCTGCTAATAGAAATACCCTCTGCCGATGCGACCTCCAATATGCTATTTGAACCTGGACCCGACAATGTTTATCCTCCCACATTTATAAAATATCAAATCCACTATATGCATTTTGCAAAGTTTTTCTTCGTTAATTTTTTTTTATGATTTTAATGAAGAAATAACTAAACAACTACTAATATAGGTTTTAAGCCATAATACAGCCATTTCTGCCATTTTTATTCATTCATGCCCTCTGTACTCCTTCTTCACTCCACCACTATCTGATCTAAGGCGTTCAAATCCAACGGCCCTCGACAAATTTCGGGTTGACTCTCTGTATGGGCATTACCCACCTAAAAAGTGGTATTCCACAATTCCCTTTGCTACGTGTTAGGCTCAGATCATTTCAGGTGACCTCTCCCAAAAATCACCTGGTCCTTATAAGCAGTGCGAAGAAAACCACCTTCCTCAAAATGACGAAATGGTTACTTTTCACTATCGTACCATATTTCAAAGGAAAACTATTTTTCCCGTTTAAACGCCAAATGACCATTTTGCTCTGTTTTTGCCTGTTTTACATAGAGAACCCTCCATAAGCCTCTGCAACCAAAAAAACATCATTTTACCTTCAGATACACCCCGAAATCCTTCCGATATCCTTTAAAGCTCAATAAATTCATCGCCAACCTTCTCTGCCACCTGTGTTTTCTTAAATGATTTCTGTCTTTTGCAGGTGAAGTCTTTTGTTCTAGGTTTACACAGAAAAATCCTGTGTATAGTTGGAGGACAAATATGAAGACCATATCAAACCACTTCACCCTATAACATAAAATCCAAAGCGATTTACTGTTGAAAAACACAGTAAAAATATGAAATCCACAGTAAGGATAAAAGGATCACAGTAAAGGTTACTCAGCAGGGTGAAAGCATATTAAATAGAGTTTAAAGAGTATCAGATAAAGATTAAATGATGGAATCAGCCAGAGTAAAATATACAAACAATCAATCAACATAAGGGGCAAAATATCAGATAGCAAAGCCATCACAACCTAAATAAAAGGAGACAGCAAGAAGCAGTTCAATAGTTGCCCCTATCTTCTTGCATGAAGATCTTTACTTTCCTAGAATAAATCTTAAACAATTTTAAGATATTTTTAGTTTTATTATTGTATAAATAACTCTCTTCTCAAGATGTTATGGGTTCAGAGTTCAAGATTCATAGTTCATTTCTTGTAAAGTCTTGACTGTTAATTCTACTTTGAACCTGGAAACCACCTTTGAAGGAAGCTTTTGAAGACACTTGATGTACTCAATCTTTCTGGAACCTTAATATAAAGGAGAGGATTCTGAATCTGGTTTTACACAGTTTTGTGTTATCCTATATTTTTTTCTAGTTTTCAATCATTATGTTTTTCTTCATATGCTTATGACTTATAGAAATATCTAGGTAGGAACAATTTGTGTCTCAATTGATTCCTATAAGCTCGTGAAGTGATCATCTATTAAGAGAATGGATTAATGAACTGTTTGTTTAGCTAATCCCCTCTAATCAATAAATCATCAGCATCTTGTGTAAGCATTAAGTATACTGCCTTGAACCTTTGGAACATAGTTTAGAAGGTTTTCCAACTTATGATTGTTCTGTTTTACAGTCTGGAAACTATGATAATCATATTTTTTGTTGTCTTCTACTCACCACTATTTTTGATCTATATCACTGTGTAATGCTTTATAGCAGCCCTTTTCTGAAGTATTAATATAACCTAAAGGATTAATTACTTTAATTCTACATCTACCTTCATTCATTGGTCTTCCAAGAAACTTAAACCAAAAACACCAAAACAATTATTTTAGACGCTCTAGTATTGGTAACTAACCTACTACTATCTTAGAGGTACAACATCAGACTGGCGCCATTGCCGGGGATTCAAATTTCATTTAAGTTTCCCTTGGGACAATGATATTCATTCATTCTTATCCTTTAAAGGGATTAAAGGTTTAGAAAGGTTAAAATCATTCACCTAGGCGACTCCACACTCCCAAGCTGGCACCTTATAAACATACCAGATCTCATTCAGAAGCTGACATAGTTAAACCTCTGTCAGATCCTGAAAGGCTTCTAAGAAAAGACAGTTCTAAAAGGGGACACCAACCATCTTCTTCTTCCTCTTCATTCCTACAGTCTGAAGAATTAGAATCATTTGACCCCTATAGTAATATCCCAGCTAATCCTGATTACTCCCATTTATCTCCTAGGGTTGCTGAACTTCTAGATAAAGGAGTTGATTTCAGCTCAGCATACCTTATTAATTCATTAGAATCTCATCCAATACCCACACTACCACCAGGATCACCAAAAAATGAATCTGATTTTGGTGTCAATCTACCATAATATAAACCCACAGATTTCATATCCCCTACCACCTATCATTTTCCTTCCATTTTTGACCGACCTGAAGCTTCTTCTTCCAAACAATCTGAGGACACCTTTTCTATATATTCCAATCCTCTCTTTGAAACAAAATAAGGTATTCCTTTACAGGTCCAAAAGTTAGTTCTTAGGACTCCTTTGAAGTCTTTCAAGAGATCTCCTCCTTCATCTCCTCCTTCACCTCCAACTAGTCCATCAACCCCTGAATCACCATCTTGTTCCTCTACTTCTTCTTCATCCTCTACATCCACAAAAACACCTCATATTCCACCTGGACAAGCTCATACACCTCAAAAACCTCATATACCTCAAGCACCTCATACACCACCCGCTGTCATGGTTTTCTGACCTATTGTACATGATAGATATGCTATCTTAGTCTTACCTAATAACCTTGATGCATTCCCAGCTAGATACTTAAAATACCTTCCCAAGTACAATGGAGAAACTAGTCCCTCAGTTGAGGACCATCTTCAAGCTTTCCTTGACTTTGTAGACAACATGAATATTGAACAAGAACATGTTTATATGAGATTGTTTGTACATTCACTTGAAGGAAACGTGAGGATTTGGTTTAGACAATTACTAGAAGCTACCATTAGAAATTGGGAAGAGCTTACAAACATATTTAAAAATCAATGGGGTGTGAAAAAGGATCCTCTTTACTTCCTGACAGAATTTGAAGAGCTTAAAAGGAATTTTGGTGAACCAATATCAGATTTTATCAAAAGATTTAATAAGCTCTATCACAAACTGCCTGCTAATTCTAAGCCCCCTGTAGCAGCAGCTAAGTCTATATTTTCTAAAGCTTTTGATGATGACATTGTTGTTATGATATGGGAGAGAACTTCAATAACTCTTGAAGATATGCAAACAAATGCTATAGAAGTAGAAGCAAATAGGGCAGCCTCAACTTCTTTAAAACTTAAGGAAGAAAAGGCCCAAAGAAAATTCAAAACTGTTCAAGAAGCCTCTAGTTCCTCTAAGACTAAATCAGAAGATTCAAAAATAGATGAAATAATATCTCTTCTTAGAAACCTATCAAATAGGATTTCAAAGATTGAAAACCAACCTAGGACAATAAAACAAACAGTTACTAGACCCCAAAATCAAAATCAAGGTCAGTATAAAAGAAATCCACCACTACAAATTCTTCAGAGACCTAGCAATGATCAACAGGTTCCTACTCCTCTATTAATAGATGAACAACAACTTGATGATAATACTATGAAAATTACTGAAGATATTAATAGTATGGATTCATCTTCCAATCAAACATCCATCATTCCTATCTCACAACAGAATCAGGTACAAGAAGATCAGGAAGCTTCACAAGTCTCTAAATATCATGCTTTCTCTGAATTTTTAATTGTAGAATTAAACAAGTGGTATGATCTTAGGCCTAGGCCTAGTCCTAGGAGATCTCCAAAGGAAAATCCAGTAATTGAATAGCGTACCAAAACTGCTGAAGCTCAAACAACTCTTATTCAGCCCTTAGATCAGTCAATTGATACTACCTAAGCTAGTAAAAACATTTTGACTACATTTAATGTTGAAAAAGAATTAGAGAGGATTAAGATCCCCATTCCACTGTCAGAATGTTCTAAAAACCCCACAAAATGGATTCAAAATACCTCGGTTGATGCAGAAGGTGATGTCATAAGTCTACAAGATGAAAAACTAGCAGTAGTTTCTGGCCCTAGTTCAGACATGATATATGAGATAGTGCCTCCTTTCTATGTAACTCTTAAAACAAATGACTCTATGTTGTATAATTGTATGCTTGATTCAGGAGCATCACACAACCTTATGCCAAAATCTATCATGGACCATTTGAAACTTGACATAACTAGATCCTACCATGACCTGTACACCTTTGATTCTAAAAAGGTGCCCTGTTTAGGATTGATCAAGGATTTAGTGGTTACCCTTGCCCAAATCCTAGTGAAAAGTGTAGTACTTGATATTGTTGTCATAGATATCCCTCCCAAGTTTGGAATGCTCCTTTCTAGGTCTTGTTGTGCCAAATTAGGAGGAACTCTACAGATGGATATGTCACATGCTACTATTCCATTTTATGGAGGAGAGCAATTAAGATTATATAGATAGGTAATATTTATACATACTGTTTGTAAAATTGACCAGCCAAGGAACCATCCAATTTATGCCATAGATAAAGACTTTGGTTGTTTTCAACTCACTTCAAACCAACATAAAACTCAACTCAAAATTGAAGAGGTAGTTGAAAGTCCTGGACCAAATCAAAGTAATATTTGGAAATTGTTCTTTGATTGCTCTTGCACAAAGCATGGGGTAGGAGCTGGAGTAGTTTTAATTTCCCTTGAAAAAGAAAATATAACTCAATCATGTGAATTAGATTTTGAAGTTACCAATAATTTTGTTGAATATGAAGGTTTCCTTTTAGGATTTCAACTAGCCAAAAACCTAAAAGTTCAAAACTTAAGTGTGTTTACTGATTCAGAACTTATTGTTAGGAAAGTAAAAAATGTTTGCCAGACCAAGCACCCTAGACTTAGGTCCTACTGAAATGAAGTATGGGATTCAGTTGAAAACCTCTTTGATGCTTTTAATTTGACTCATATTCCCAGATATGATAATATTCACACAGAGGCCTTAGCTATTTCAGATAGCTCTTTTAAAATTCCTGATCATACTGATGTACTCTATCAGATACAAGTCAAATATAGGCCATCTATCCCAGATAATCTGAAACATTGGCAAATATTTAAAGATGATGAACAGTTGAAATCATTTCTGTAGGTAATAGATGATTTTTCATTTCTACAAATTGATGAAGATAGCACTGAAACAAATGAAAATGCAGATGGAAATGATACTTCAGATTTTAAAACCCAAATTTCTAATCTTGACATTATTCAATTATCCAATAATTTTATTCCAAAAGGACTTATTACTTTAGAAAAATTGTTTGATCAAAATGTTGTCCTCCGAAACCCTCAGTCAATTTCTTTAGAAGATGACCTAGAAGGGATTAACATTGGAACTAATGAAGATATCAAAAACATCAAAATATGTGCATCTCTGGACCTTGAGGTCAAAGCTCAATATCTTAGGTTAATGCAAAATTATAAGGATGTTTTTGCTTGGACTTATGTTGATTTAAAGACCTATGATACCTCGTTAATACAACATAAGATTCCTATGAAGCTAGAAGCAAAACCTTATCAACAGAAACTTAGAAGGATAAATCTAGCCCTTCTACCAACTATAGAAATGGAGATTAAGAAAATTCTAGATGCTCAAATCATCCTCCCTCATATATATTCTAATTGGGTTGCAAATTTAGTTTCTGTTAAAAAGAAAAATGGAAAAATAAGACTCTGCGTGGATTTTAGAAATCTAAATAAGGGATCATTAAAAGATAATTATCCCTTGCCCAAAATGGATCAGTTACTTCAAATGGTTTTAGGAGCACAAATACTTTCTATGCTTTATGGTTTTTCAGGCTACAATCAGGTGAATGTTGATACAACAGACAAAGAGAAGACAACTTTTACTACACCCTTGGGTACATTCATGTATGCTAGGATGCTATTTGGCTTAACCAATGCTGGAGTGACATTTCAAAGAGCTATGGACATAGCCTTCATGGGTCAGGTAAATAGATTTGTGGTTATTTATCTTAATGACATAACTGTTTTTCCTAAATTTGATCAGAAACATTTAAAGCACTTGATGAAGGTTTTTGATAGGTGTAGAAAATTTGGAATATCATTGAACCCTAAGAAATCCTTGTTTGCTGTCAAAGAAGGAAAATTGTTGGGCCGTGTCATTTTAAAGGAAGGTGTAGTAATTGACCCTAAATGAGTATCCGCCATTGAAACATTGACCTTACCTAGAAATAGGAAGGAGAATCAAGCTTTTCTAGGAAAGATTAATTTTCTAAGAGTGTTTATTCCAAATTATGCAGAGATTGTAAAGGATATAATAGACATGCTCTGAAAGAGCCATGAAGTCAAATGGAATCCCTCTTCTAGGCATGCATTTGAGCAAATAAAAAGGGCACTCTCTGAAGCTCCCACATTAGCCAGCTCCGATTATACTAAGCCATTTAGTATTTTTTCTTTTTCCTCTGAAACAACCCTTGCTGATGTTCTTTTACAGAAAAATTAAGATTCCCATGACCAACCCATAGCCTTTTTTATCAAGGTTATGAGAGATGTTGAGCTTAATTATGAAATCATTGAGAAGAAAGCCTATGCCCTAATTCAAGCCCTTAAATCATTCAGAATGTATGTCTTATATTCACCTATTACTGCTTATGTCCCTAATAGTGTTGTG
The DNA here is from genome assembly GCA_031772625.1 of Pinus tabuliformis. Taxonomy (NCBI): domain Eukaryota; kingdom Viridiplantae; phylum Streptophyta; class Pinopsida; order Pinales; family Pinaceae; genus Pinus; species Pinus tabuliformis. Next base: position 1,853,037,189 of record CM062817.1, on the reverse strand, counting down.
AAAATTGTCTTAACCCAGCCAAACACTAATGGGAAAAGAGGTAGATGGATCACTCAAATTCTAGAATTTGATCTAACTATCAAGACTGCCAAGCTAGTAAAAGGCCAAGGATTAGCTAAGCTTCTAGTTGAATCCAACTGCAAAGTACTTGGAATCAATTCTATTTTAGAAATACAAGGGAAGAACACACAAGAACCTTTTGTCCTTGCAGAAGGGGAGAATCCAAAAGAACCTTCCCTTCATCCTAAAGGGGAGAATCCATAAGAACCTCTACCTTCATAGAAAATCAGTCCTATACACATTGATGAAAAATTCTTGTTTTCAAACTAGTATCAAGATATTTTAAATTTCTTGATCCATTTTGAGTGTCCAACATCATTCTCCAAAACCCAATGTAAAACCCTCAAGTTAAAATCGGTCAAGTACCGCATTATAAATGCAAATTTATACTGGAAAGATCCATTGAATATTTTGTTATTTTGTTTAAAAGAATCAGAAACTGAAGGAATCATTGATCAGTTTCATGCAATATTTTATGGGGGACATTATTCTTGGCGAGCAACAGCATACACGATTCTAAAGGGAGGATTTTATTGGCCCACATTGTTCTTGCAAGTAGGGGAAAAGGTCAAAGGTTGTGTTCCATGTCAGATGTTTGCTAGTAAACAAAAATTAGCATCTCTTCCACTTGTTCCATCAATAGTTTCAACACCTTTTTCTCAATGGGGATTGGATTTTGTTGGAGAGATTCACCCCACTTCAAATAATTAGCATAGATGGATCCCACTGCTATGGATTACTTTACTAAATGGGCGGAAGAAATTCTAGTCAGAAATGCTACTGATGTAGTAGTAATTAAGTTTATTGGGGAGAATATATTATCTAGATTTGGTTGTCCAACTCAAATTGTCACTGACAATGCAACAACTTTTTCTAGTGTTAAAATAATTGACTTTTGCCAGAAATGTGAGATTCTGCTACATCATTCAACACCATACTACCCTCAAGGTAATGGCCTTGGAGAGTCATCAAACAAGAGTTTGGTAAAGGTAATAAAAAAGACTCTAGCTGATCATAAGAAGAGCTTGGATTCACATTTGATTTATGCAGTACGGGAAAAAAGAATGACTCCAAAGAGATCAACTGGAAAATCTCCATTTCAGTTAGTCTATCGGAAAGATGCAATTTTCCCTACCAATTTGGCCTTCCCTGTTTTAAAAGTCTTGCAGGATTCAACAGATGAACCTAATGATTTCTCAAGAAGGATAAATAAGATTATTGAACTTAATGAAAATAGAAATGAAGTTCAATACAAATTGAATAAATATCAGAACAAAATGAAGACCCTGTTTGACAGAAGAGCTAGGGAAAGTGACTTTAAGGAAGGTAATCTAGTTCTAAGATGGGATGCCAGAAGAGAATAGAAAGGGAAGCATGAAAAATTTGACAATCTCTGGTTTGGACCTTTAGAAATTGCTGAAGTCAAGGGTAACAACACTTTTGTGCTACAGAATCTTGAGGGGCTATATTCCACTTATCCTGTAGATGGAAGGTTTCTCAAACATTACGGTCAGTACTAAGAAGTTGAAATGCTTTCATTGTAAATACTCTAGTTTTCTTTACTTTTCAAGATGTTAGTGTGATTTTCTTATAGTAAGGACTCCATAGCCCGAGGAGAAGGCACATGGATCTGCAAGTTCTCTGCATTCTACAGGGGAAAGCAGTCCCTAGTTGGAGCCAATGTTGTAGCATTTTTTGGTTTTGATGAAATACAATATTTGAAAAATGTTAATTTAGGATATGGACATAACAATAGTGAATAAAATGTTAGTAAAATAAAATATCTTGATAATGATGTCCATATCAAAGAAAATTTTAGGTAGATGCTCTAAAAAAATCAAGGCAAAAAGAAAATGTTAGGTTAGAAAGAAAAGAAAACAAATAAACTGTGAGAGTGATCAAGTCTATATGCCACTACTGTTGTTTCCACAAAATAATGGTTGTGTGCAGCTTGTTTTAAATGCCACAACCCATGACAGTCAAACTATTTAATCTTGGCAGATCAGTAGTTAGGTAGAGAATAATAAGGTGCTCATTAGTTTAATCTGAGCCCTTGGAGGTTATAAGGGTAGATTTAGATAGTTTATTTTTGTTAAATAAGAAGAAAGGAAAAGGGTTTGCTAACTTAAATGTGCCCATTAAGTGAATAAAAAATGATAGGATAAGCAATGGGTAAGTAGAGAAAGGTTGCAGCAGTTTGATTATTGATTGGAAAAAATGTACATTTATCATGTTTTTGTGTCCATGATTCAATTACACAAAGCAAAAGAAGGTCTATTAGATCAATTAATTAACTTCCCATCCATCCCCATTCATCCCTATCTTCAATAATTTCCCTTCCTACCTTCATACATTCATATTCATTCATTTTCCACTAAGAGCCCTGTTAGCACCTAAATCTGCCTTAGGCTGAAGGAAGGCAAAATTCAGGGTAACCACAAACCACACTCAGTCTGGTAGCTAGCCCTACCAGAACAGGAGAGGGCTCTCTTCGGGTCACGCTCAGGAAAATAAACAATAGGGTCTGAGATGACTCAAAAATGAATACTGATTTTAGGCTAGGTAAATAAATATGAAAGAGATATTTGATGAGTGACTGAGTTTTCTGGGATGTGTGGGGCCAAGGAACAACATGAGCAGAGAATTTAACTCAAAGACGTAGGTTATTTCGTGAGTCAATACAGGCGGAAAGTATAGCAATTAGATTTGAAATAATGTGAAGTGGAGAGATTGTTTGAGAGTGTGAAAAGGGCATAAATACATGAATCCTTTTCAACAGAAGAAACATAGAACGTGAAAACTATCCCAAGGTAAAGCAGTACACTGAATTCTACCTTTTTTTACTTAGAAAGTTTTCACTCGAAATGAATATGAATGAAAATATGAAACATAACAAAATACATATGAAACATAAAGAAGATACATTTGCTAAACTCACGCCACAGGAATCTCATGAACCAGAGCTGCAATCTTTCATTAATTCTCTGTCAAAATGTACAGTGGGTGACTAGGTTTCTCTCCCACAGTTTCCCAGAAATTCCAACCCTTTACAAAATGACTTTCAATACAATAAGTAAGCTTTTCCATGAGAAGGTCGATCAACCCAGGCAATGAAGAGCCAACCATCAGTAGTTACATTGAATTTTCTATGAAGACCAATTAGAAAAAAGAAAATATGAGCATAGATTTTGTGGGTGGTTGTTCACCTTCATTTGGCCACTTGGATAGAAGCCAAAAGTGATTTTTAAACTTTTCCTTTAATGCCAGGAAAAATGTGTTGTAAATGAGCGGGCCCACTTGGAGAATATTGAGAATCGAAATTTCACGAAGCGGGAGTGATTTTGGCCTTTGGGTCTTTATGCGCCGCACTAAAAACTGTATGCATCGTGATACTTTGGAGCTGGTTTTGAGGCACTTTCCGAAGTCCAAATTGAGCCCAAGTGTGCTTGTTGGAAATCCCTGCCTATCTACTCTCCAACCCAAGTGAAATTTCTGAATTTCGTGCCCATTTTCCCCTCCAAAACTGCAATCTCCCAAGACTGCTTCCTGTGTGTCAAAATAGGGGCAGAGAGTTCATTTTTTGGGTGTTTTAGACCTCCTGAGGACTCAAAACTGGCCCAAACTTCTTGGCCATGCACCAAAAGTCATGATTTTCCATGGAAAATCCAAAAATTCAAACCTTTTGTCATTTGGAGCTCCCTATTGTAAGCGCGCGCCAGGTGGCGCGGCGCACAAGGAAAAAAACCTTGTTTTTTGCACAAAAATTTCCAAAAACACCAAAAATGCCCCAAATTTCTTGGAATTTGGGCTAGAGATTCCTTATAAAGTGTTATGCTAGGCCAAAGAGGCTTTGGCCAATATCTAAAGTTGATCGATCTCCCTTTGCCTCTTTTGACTCTTGATTACCTTACTCAATTTTGCCTTCAAATTCCTGATTCCGACCTTGCATACTTTGTTTCGCGCCATGTAGTGGAAAGCCATATGTCTCAAAAATGCATGGTCCTTGTCAACCTTGTCCAATAGCCTCTCTAAGTGCATGTTAACTCTCTCGAGGTTGGCCTCCTGATCCTCATTAATCTCTTGCTCCAATGGCGTGAGCTCAACTCTTCTCCTTTGTGTAGCTTGGCGATGCTCACGAATGTTTTGTAGCTCCATGATCGCTTGTTGATCCTCAAGCTGTTTGTTCCTCTGCTCTAGATATTTCATGTTCCATTTGGCCCTTTCCAAATCAAGGGACAAGGCTTGAATATCTGCTTGCTGCTCCTGGATGATCTCTTTAAGTTGTGCACTTTTCAGATCTGTATCTGTATCATCATCATGAAGGAGAACGAATTCAGTCTCTCATTCACCTGATGGCTCACTTGAAGGCCCTTCATCTTGCATTGGCTCCTTGCCTTTGTCCTGTTCCTGTGATGCTGGTGGAAGAAGCGAGGTCCCTTCCACCCCAGGTGGAGATAACACTCGCTTTGCCACTGCAAACAAACGTCTGGTGCCCTTCTGATATGTGATGAAAACCGGCACACTAGCAGTCTCATGGCGCTCATACCGATGAGAAGGTTCACCCTCATGCTTAACCTCTTTTACTCTCCATGAAGCTGTGAAGAAATCATGCGAGATGAAATCATCCCAAGTGATGCCTTGCAATCCAAGCTGATGAACCACCAAAATCTTGATAAGAGCAAAATGATAGACACTGTTAAGTTGTTGCTGTGGTGTTTTGCGCTGTATAAAGGTGGTCATCCTCTCTATGTTTTGGCAAATGAAATATGGAATATTCATCGTCTGTACCCTGGTAAAATGCATGAGCAACCTGATGTGGTAAGCATAAAGACGAGAGAACCGTCCCTCACAGCTGAAATATTTCATGTTCAATCTCATTAGTGGAGCATATTCATCCTTTTGATATCGGAACGAGAACACTCTCTTGAGATGCCTTAAGAAACTGGTTTTTATGTATGGCTCATAATGCTACCGGTAAATCTTCTTTTTCTTGTGCCATGGTTCACCAATGCTCGGTATACCGGTTGCCAATGAGACGGATTCTGGTGTAAGTGTGAAGGTGACACCAGCCAAGATAGCTTGATCTCCATGCAAGTGCAGCACAAAAAGACGAGCCAACTCATGATGAAATTGGACACTAGCTACCTTTTGACAAAACTCATAACATGACTGATGCTGAAAACATGACATAGCAAGAGGACAGGCCTGCAATTCTGTAAGGGTGGTCGGTTCCTCTCTAACATGTCTACCACTTTTATGAGGCCTCCGGGGTGTCTGTTCTTCCAAGGGAGAGTCACTTTGGTTTTCCACCTCATATTCCGATGAATGCTCAGATGCCATGACTACTATACAAAATACCCTGAAGACAAGATGACTGCTGTGTATGAACTCTGCTTGAACTGCCGTTTTTGATGTGTTGAAATCTGCCACCAAGGGGAAAATGCAACAAGGGACTGTTAGGAAGGGGAATAATATGAAGGGATTAGGGAGTTTAGGAGATTTTATATGGGGTAGGGTTTGGGGTGTTAGGAAAACTTATATGGGGTAGGGTTTGGGGTTTTACCTTTGGTAAATGTGCGGAGGGGATAGGGAATAGGATTTTAGTAGCAATTTAGGATAGGAAGAAATGGAAAAAGTGGAATAGGGAAGAAGGGAATGAGGGAAAGAAGGGAAAAATGAAATGGAGGAAGAACCTTGGCACCAACAAAATCATTTGGTAACCCTGACAACATTTGCTTTGGTGATTTTAAGTGTTAGGGTTTAAGAGTTTTTGTGCAACCATAAGCCACCATTTACTATCATCATACTAACATAAAAATGGATGAAACACTGAGAGATTGACCCCACCTGGCAAATTCAAGGGATTGAAGGCGATTGGTTGCAAATTCTGAGCAAAAACGGGCTTCTGTGTATATGAAACGCTCCAAGAACCCAGTGCGCCACGCCCTCTATGTGCACCGCACCCATTTGAATTAGCACTGGGCGGAAATCCCCAATACGCCGCGCGCTCTATGTGCACCGTGCTCCTCCACCTGTGCACCGTGCTCCAATTCTTAACACAGTCACAGGCTTTCCAAATGGTAGTTTGCTCTCCAACCTCCAAATTCGACTTTACAATAAGATTTCATCAATGTAACTTGACACAAATGGTTTATATAACTTGGAGAAATATCTTGCAAGAGTTGGGCTTGATTTTTTCTTCCTCCAAAACCCATTTTATAATGTTTTCACTTTGGCACTTTTTCACAATTAATACAACTATTCTTTCCACACTTCCTTTTGATTTCTTTGACTTAAATGATGAAATTTTTGGCAATTTTTTGTAGGGGTAGCCGACATGGAATTTGGCTAAGGAGACTAGGGTTGCGCTTGGAGAAATCCACTGAGAAACTTTTGAAAATTATTGCAAATGATAAACTGTTGACTTTTCTTCAAAACAGAGCTTTGAAGAACAATCGTAATATATCAACATGACGATGAAAATCTTTGAATCAAAACTTTATAAGAGCCTCCCTCTGGCCTTGCTGGCTTTATTGTACATTGTTTGAAGACCAAATGACTAATCCCTAGACTTAATGACCGAAATGACTCCTGTCCATTAAAATATCAAACATTGACTGTCATGGAATTTAATACATATTGATGAAAATACCTAAGCCAGCAGGTGCAAGACACGAGGGGAATGAATGATAAGGCCCTTCCGTCAGATCATGGCATGCCCCTAGCAGAACACAGCAGAGTGAATGGAGTGAGACACCTAAAAATGAAATGCAGAAAGAGTTTTGATCTCTAACGGAGGACTGACAAGATCGACTCTAACAAGCCCCTTTTCCTAAGGTCAAAACCCTTTTTACCTAAGAAAAGTGAAAATCTCATACAAAATCCCTTTTTACATGAAAAACCCACAAAAAGTCATTTAGCCTAAATATTCATATATATGTGAAAAGCCAATAACACATAAAAAACATCATAACTTAGCGCAATTTCCCTTTCCGCTCATATTCCACATTAATACTAACTTAATGTATTAAAAATCCTAAAATTCCCTTTCCCATATATATTAGCTCCTTTAATTAAATAACTCGAAACCCTTAGTTTTTTTATAAAACTATGTATTTTATAAAAAGCATCAAATCGGCGGGATCGCAAGTCTTTCATATAAATAACCCTCCACCATTGCAAAATGCAATTGTGATGGGCCTAGACTTGATGCAAATATATATTATATTTCATGTCATATCGCATCCACCCCCATCGCAAAGTCCCAGCTATAACATATATCCTCTGCATTGCGATATGCGATGCGCGACAAACCCGAAGCAATATATACCATAATTTATCGCCATTTCTCATCCACCCTTCATCACAAATCCTGTTAATAGCAATACCCTCTGTCGATGCGATCTCCGATATGTGATTTGAACCTGGACCCGACAGTGTTTATCTACCCACATTTATAAAATCTCAAATCTGCTATATGTGTTTTGCAAAGTTTTTCTTCGTTAAATTGTTTTTTATGATTTTAACGAAGAAATAACTAAACCTCCATTTTAACCGCTAATCTAGGTTTTAAGCCATAATACAGCCATTTCTGCCATTTTTATCATTCGTACCCTCCGTACTCCTTCTTCACTCCACCACCATCCGATCTAAGGCATTTAGATCCAACAACCCTCAACAAATTTTTGGTTGACTCTCTGTACGGGCATTACCCACCCGAAAAGCGGTATTCCACTGTTTCCTTTGCTACGTGTTAGGCTCAGATTGTAACGGGTGACCTCTCCCCAAAACCACCCATGCCTTAGAATCGGTGCGATGAAAACAACCTTCCGCAAAACAACAAAATGGTTATTGTTCACTATCGCACCATATTTCAAAGGAAAACTATTTTTCCCGTTTAAACCCCAAATGACCATTTTGCTCTGTTTTTGCCTATTTTACACAGTGAACCCTCCATAAGCCTCTGTGACCAAAAAACATCATTTTACCTTCAGATACGCCCCAGACTCCTTTTGATAGCCTTTAAAGTTCAATAAAATTATCACCAACCTTCTCTGCCACTTGTGTTTTCTTAAATAATTTCTGTGTTTTGCAGGTGAAGACTGTTGTTCCAGGTTTACAAAGAAAAAGCCTGTGTACAGTTGGAGGACAAATATGAAGACCATATCAAATCTCTTCACCCTATAACATAAAATCCAAAGCGATTAACTATTGAAAAACACAGTAAAAATCTAAAATCCACAGTAAATATAAAAGGATCACAGTAAAGGTTACTCAGCTAGTTGAAAGCATATTAAACAAATTTTAAAGAGTATTAGATAAATATTAAACGAAGGAATCAACCAGAGTAAAAGATACAAACAATCGATCAGCATAAAGGGAAAAATATCAGATAGCAAAGCCAACACAACCTGAATAAAAGGAGACAACAAGAAGCAGTTCAATAATTTCCCCTATATTCTTGCATGAAGATCTTTACTTTCCTAGAATAAATATTAAACAGTTTTAAGATATTTTTATTTTTATTATTGTATAAATAACTCTCTTCTTGAGATGTTATGGGTTTGGAGTTCAAGATTCATAGTTCATTGCTTGTAAAGTCTTGACTGTTAATTTTACTTTAAACCTGGAAGCCACCTTTGAAGGAAGCTTTTGAAGACACTTGATGTACTCAATCTTTTTGGAACCTTAATACAAAGTAGAGGATTCTGAATCTAGTTTTACACAGTTTTGTGTTATCCTGCAAGTTTTCCCAGTTTTCTATCATTATGTTTTTCTTCATATGCTTATGACTTATAGAGATATCTAGGTAGGAACAATTTCTGTCTCAATTGATTCCTATAAGCTCCTGAAGTGATCATATATTAAGAGAATGGATTAATGAACCATCTGTTTAGCTAATCCCCTCTAATCAATAAATCATCAGCATCTTGTGTACGCATTAAGTATACTACCTTGAACCTTTGGAATGTAGTTTAGAAGGTTTTCCAACTTATGATTGTTCTGTTTTACAGTCTGGAAACTGTGATAATCATATTTTTTGTTGTCTTCTACTCACCGCTATTTTTTATCTATATCACTATGTAATGCTTTATAGCAGCCCTTTGTTGAAGTATTAATATAACCCAAAGGATTAATTACTTTAATTCTACATCTTCCTTTATTCATTGGTCTTCCAAAAAACTTAAACCAAAAACCCCAAAACAATTATTTTAGATGCTCTGGCATTGGTAGCTGACCTACTACTATCTCAGAGGTACAACACACTGGTGACAACAAATGAGTTTGATAGGCCTACGATTAGCGCACTGAAGGGTATCGACATAAACATGGCTGCACTCTAATAGGAGACATTATACGTTCTGCAGGATGGGATTACTGCAGAACTACAGGCTAGGGAGAGCCGCGCACTGAATGTACTAAGCGAGTAGAAGATCAACATGGAATATTTGAGCTTGCAGCATGACGAAGTGGTGTCACAGAATTGGCAGCTAGTATAGGTCTTGGACGAAGCTTGTCAAAGTGTCCCTAAGTTGGCCATCCTAGTAGACACACCAGAAGAGGTGTGCATCCACAGGCTAGCAATAGGGGTGTGCGAGGCACGGGAGGAAATGACAAAGGTTCAGCTAGAGCTGAACCTTCAGATCATAGAGCTGCACTTGAAGGCGTAGCCATCCACCACTCCAGAAGTAAGAGAATAGCGTGCCAGCGCTATTACAACAGGATTGGACGAGATCAAAAGTACAGTACGAGACTGCACCAGAATGTCAGAGGAGTCATTTGAGATCCTCGCGAACCTGCAGTGTTATAGACATTTTTGGGCACTGCAACCCCAAGCATAAAATGTCCATAAACCAAGGGCTCCTAAGTCCCTAAAGGTGTTGTTCCAACCCCTAAAAGAACAAGGTCAACTGATTACAACTTCTCTCAGAAGTTCTCCATGAAAAACTACTCAGAACTAGTCAAAACTGGGTCATTTCACCTGCTCCATAGGCAAAGTGTGTTGCATCTCACCTAAATACACATAGTGGGTGCGTTTCATTTCAAGAAGCCCTTCTATGGGGTGCGATGGGCGAGAAGGGACAAATGACAGTGTCAATCTGCGAGGTGGAGAAGCATGGACTCTTCCAGAAACTTCTCCTGTGACACTTGCCTCTCTGAATTCGACCAGGGATGAGTAAGAGATCATCAATCTCCAAGTGGAAGCAAGAACTATCAGAGGGAAGACACTAATCAAATCACAAGCTGACTCATCTCCCTTACAGACATCTATATATGCATCCCTCATCCCAGAGATCCAGAGGCTGGAATTTTACATCTTGTAAGGAATTGATGTTGGTTTCTTGAGGCAACATCATAGTGTTGGGTGATCTAAGCTTTTCATGAGGTGAAGAGGGGCTCACTTGCTGAGAGGATGATGTTGGGTCATAACAATTGGTTGTAACTCTCTTGGCTCTTTCTTGATTATCAATAAAGCTATTCAAGTTTTCCTCAATACTCAATGTGATTTATGTTTTATGCATTTGTATGGTCAATTTACATCTGATCCTAGATTATTTATGATAATAGATCCATGTTCTCGTATAGTGTTATGCTGCTGTGATTCTACAGGTAATCTGTGAAGCTAGGTATACAAGAAAGCAAGTAGCAAAAGACTATCAGAAGGGAGAGGAATCGAGCAAGGAACCAAGCGGAAGACAGAGGTTGGTCTCCTTTATTCTTCTCTCATCTATCTTTCATAAAGGAAAATGAAAGTAGTTTTACTTTGTTTGTTTCTAAGGTAGCTACCACCCTTAGTGGGATTAGCAGTTCTGCATAGACACTTTTCCCTATAACAAATTGGCGACTCCGCTGGGGAGCAAATAGATTGATTGTTTATCTACATTTGTTTACTTTATAAACTTACAGACAGAGCCTGAAGTTGAGCTAGGTAGCCTTCGAACTGCATTTGCTATGCAAATGCAAAGTAGATAAATGCCGCTTCAGTCAATCTCCGGGTTTTGTTTATGAATTAAACAACTAATTTACAAATTCTCTAATTGCCCTTGTGGTGGCTCTAGTAACCTCCTTAGATCTACCCCTGTGATTGATTTACTGATTACCACTTGCTCGGCCAAAATCTCTGAACTGAACTGCAAACTGTGACCCGGAACCCAATTAAAGTCTCATCCCTGGTCCAATGCACTGTCTGTTATGTGAATCTCAAATTCAACGTACTTCCCGAGTGTAGTAGGTGCACTGCATTTCAAATTCACTGTGTTACAGGTGCGCTGATCAAACAAGGCCTTGTTCCTGAATTTTGGTTTCTGTGTTCACTCTTTTCAGATCTATTCAGGAGTTTTGCTGCCTGTAGTCAGTACACCTTTGTTTGAAACCCCTTTCCTTGTTGTTATTCCACCTCCATTGTGCAAAGAACTGTAAATGTTTTTATGTATTTGTTGAGTCATTTTCAGTTCTCCCTTACAAAGAAGTAACGTAATTGTACTGTCGTTTCTTGATTTGAAAGTGTCGCAAGTGTCGTTTCCAGTCATAGAAGAGAATCTAATTGTTCTTGATAGTCGATTACCCTGTTACTATTGTATTTGATCTGAATTAGTAGTTTTTTTAGTGTCGAAAGCAAGTTTTCATTTCCAAATCGCAAAGTGTTGTCATTGTCTTCATTTTGATTTTGAAAAGAAACTTGTTAGTAATTGTCGCTTTGAAAAATAATTTAGATTTGTGCATTAGCTTTCTTTTTATCATTCACATATTAAGAAGGCTGAAAAAAAATACATGCATGTGCATTTGCATTTAGACTGTTTGATTGGTTTGATTTAGGATGGTGCATATACTGTGTGTTCTTTGCTCTTTGTTGAAAGAATACTGTCTCTCTTTCCTTAGTAGCTAGGATTCTCATTGCACAAAGAAGATAAAACGATTGTTTATAATCTTAGATTGCATTTTAGGAATTGTACATCTACATCACGTGGTGAACCTGAAAGGAAAATTTCTTAAGCAAGATCAACTATAAAATAAATTTAATGAATCTAACAACGCTTTGGAACCTAATGCACAACATCTAGAAGTCTAGGCTAGAGATGTATTCCGGCGTCGTAAAGCCTGGTAACTGTTGTTCTCACTGTTGGTTGGGTGATTCCTCCACTTTGAGATGATAAGTGCCAGTACAGACTTGTGCTCCCACGTACTGTTGAGTATATTTTGGGAGACCATAATAGGCTTAATCCTTTATCCATAGGAAGCCGTGTCTACCGCCCTATCGATCGCAATGCACTGAACACAGCATTCGGGAAGATTGACTGCCATACCCTAAAAAGTATTCTGCAGTTTTGCGATTGGTTTGGTAATACTTCTGCCTAGATTTCCAGAGCAGTCCCTTTCGTTCCTTTTCAGACTCCTTAACAGAAAAGGTCCATCTGAGCACTTGTCACTTCAGGCTCATTAAAAATCGAAGGCAACTACAGTCATCTTTTGTTTTTTCTCGACTCTTTAAAATTGAAAAAACAAGTTGTGTCAAAGCGTCTAAAATTTATTTTAAATGGAATAATCATCACCTTTCCTACGTTGGTCTTAGGTTGAGAAAATGGAGTCCACCAACCAAGGAGTTCCCCTTGGAGGAAATCCTAGTCGCTTCTCCTCTTGGGGAGATGTTTGTGCACCCCATATGGCCACATTGTCGCTTCCAGGATTGACAATCGGCTTGCCCGTATGGCTTTCCTCAACCTCCATCGTTCAGAACACTGCAATTCCTGAACAATCGAGTCAGCAACTAGATAATTCCAGAGTTACCCCCCAACCCTCTACATCGTCCAATTCTTCCTCTCCTCCTTCCTCTTCGCTTGATGAGGCCGGTAAAGCCAAAAATCAAGTACCAGAGAAGAAGAAGGAAAAGGAGAAGAAAGAGAAGAAGAAGAAGAAGGAGCCAAAGGCGAAAAGGGGCAACCAAGCGTCGTCTAGCGAAAATCTGCACACTGCACTGACCAGGCCTAAATTGCCATGTGTCAGTTGCAAAGGAGACCATTATCATAGAGATTGTCCTTGCATCCCTCGGATCTTAAGGGACTGGTCTCCTCGTCTGCACAACCCGGTGTCATCAACCTCTGATGATCATGTTGAAAACACACCATCGACTAGTGAAAGTGAAGCTCCTGGACAAAAAGGAAAGTGCAAATTTCCTTGTAAACTGTGTGAAGGCGATCATGCTGTCCACTGTTGTCCCTTCTTAGATGAGGCTAAAAGAGTTTTGGACGATCGTCTGGTTTCACCGTTACGACTTCCTCCTGGATATAAGAAACTCTTGCCAAGTCCATCTCTAGTTGAAAATCCAGCTGACCCGCTCAGGTGGTCGGCCGAAGCGTCTATCATTGAAGATAAACCATCTGAACCCATACCAGACGAAAGTCAAAAGGTCGAGGCAGCAGTTGACCCGGTATTGCCTTCAGAGGTTCCATCTTCAGATGATACAGTCATCGAAGAGAACAAGGATGACACCGTCCAAATTCTTTTCGTAAACACAGACTCCAATGAACATGGGGGAAATTTATCCATTCCTTTACCGCAGGAAGGAAGTTCGTCAGAGTCATACCCAGCCGTCTATTCAGTCCCACCGCCAAGCAACCTGGTTGTCTCCTTCGACTGGAATCAACTAGGCAGACCCCGTTTACTGGCTAGTGTACCATTCCGAATCATTGCTCAAATATATAGAATGGTTATGGCTGGTACCATCATAGATGAAGGGGCTTCTGTGAGTATCCTTTCCTCGACTGATTGGAAAGCACTTGGTTCGCCATTTCTTTTGCCTGAGATGAGAAATCTAACAGGTTTTGACAAAGGAACCAGTCAACTGTTAGGGATCCTTCCCAATGTGCCCATAACATTGAGAGGGAAAACCATTCAAATGAACGTAATGGTAGTCCAAGGACCCCTGGATTATAATCTACTCCTTTGACGAGACTATATTTATTGCATGGGAGCCATTGTCTCATCACTCTTTAGAGTAATGTGTTTTCTGCAAGAAGGAAGAGTGGTCAAGCTCGTAGACCAACTTTCATTTCCCGGTTCACACATGGCAAATAGTCATATACCATCCCTGAATGGTCTTTTCACGCAAGGAATGTCTCATCAATCCCTAGTCCGTCCACATGATGAGCATGAGTGATTCGAGGGACATGACTAAAACCCAGGGGGCATGCACCCTAGTCTGCTTCGGCGGGAAAGCTTCAGGTATAGGATAGGTTTCCGCGAGAGATATATGACTAGTTTGACACTCCCATCCATGATTGGAAAAGGGGGTTAGACTGGAATAAGATTCCCTTGTTAAAGTTATGTGGGTGGAGGCATCTGCACCACTCGCCTTTGTCTATTTCGGTATGCATCGCCAAAGAAGTTTTTTTTTTGCGGTGCAGATAAAACAATCTTTGGTAACCTGAAAGAGGTAAACCTTTCTCGATAAAACAAATGTTTTGTCGGTAGATTGAAGGGTGACCTTGAAACTCTATTTTATACCTGGGGGCATGCAAACCTTTTGGCGTGCAAGTGAAGAGCGACCATTTATTTTTTTAAATTTGTAGGTCCTCTAACCCTTTAAACTCATAGCATTGGTCGTTTCCTAACTTGCATAAAGAAAGGATGCGGGGAAAAACTTTGAAAAGTTACCATTTTTATATATGAGACATCCTTATTATGCGACTGGATTAAGCGAGTAATTTTAATGCAGACTTCATGCTCGTTAAAAAATAAACATAAGCAATGAGCAAATGTTTCCCCCAGCGTTTAAGCTCAATAAAAAATGAACCAATTTCCGATAAATAACCATTGTTGAGCCTCAAACCTGCACCTTCCTATACACCCTCTCAGCCTTCTTTTTCCACTTACTTCATCCACCAAGCTGTTAAATCATTGCATTATAGACTAAAAAGAGCTTCTGACATGGTTTTCTAACTATGCTTATGACTGTTGTTTGGTTTAGATTTTTGTTCAGGCAGCTCTGGAAACTTGTCAATTTCCGCAGCTAGCACAGGTTTCCGCAGCCATTTTGTTAAAGGCTATGCTACAGGTGTCCTATGAAGAAACGAGCCACATGGGCAAGCTACAGGTGATGTGTACATGGAACGTGTCCCTTAAGATCAGCCAAATCATCCATAAAAGGTCACGGTCAACAATGGTCAAAGGCAAAGCCAACCAAGGAATTTAGCGGTGGCACGTCTCTGTTTTGAGCACGTGAAGGTTTACGTGGCACAGTCCTCATCTCATGGAGATATCCACACACCTGGAGATCAACCCCGTAACCTAAATCTACCTGCTACCACTCCGAGGATTTAATGGAGATGATGACCATTACGCTAGATCTCGGGCTGAGGAGATCTACGTGTCTCTGGCAACACAGTTAACAGCATAGGATTTAGGAGTTAGTTACAACACTTTTTCATTATAAATAACGCGTTGTAGAAGCTTTTGGAGATGTAATTTTTGAACTGTTGTTATTATCACCCCACTGCACTCTCTTTTATGTGTTTTTCTATTGCTTTAATACATGAGAAGATTACTTTCCTGAGCTCGTTTTTGTGACTGTTCATTGACTGGCTGAGGTGGCAGAGGGCCCCTACGCACTAAAGCTTTGTATAGTTATCATTTGATTTTATTACGTTTCTGCTTTCATAATTATTAGCTTGTATATAACATGTTGTTTTGATGTTTTTAACTCACTGCTGTTTACATTTTCATTTATGTTTTCTTATAGTTGTCAGCTGATCAGTGCTTTTCTACAGTTTTCTTAGGCAGCCCGGGAAAATTTTCATCTTTTTGACAACTAGTGACATATGAGATCATCTTGTCCTTCCTGCTAATTTTCATTTTCTAAAGTTTAATTCCAGCACTGTCATTTTTCAAATTGTGTTTTTCTTATTTATTTTTCTGCTACTTAGACATAATACTACTCATTTGTTTATGGTTTCTTTCTATAGTCAAGTGACTCTATTAGTAAGGAATCAGAATATTACTCATTGTAGTGTGATTTAGTTTGCTTTCTTGCAATTTAGATATCATATTGCTTAACTTATTCATGATTGCTTCCCATAAGGTAGATTGAGCTGAAGGGTAAAGGATCAGAAGAGTTGAAGTAGTGTGATTAGTTTCCTCTATGCAATTTAATTTCCTACAATTTAGATATCATATTGCTTAACTTGTTCATGATTGCTTCCCATAAGGTAGATTGAGTTGAAGGGTAAAGGATCAGAAGAGTTGAAGTAGTGTGATTAGTTTCCTTTATGAAATTTAATTTCCTGCAATTTAGATATCATATTGCTTAACTTGTTCATGATTGCTTCCCATAAGGTAGATTGAGCTGAAGGGTAAAGGATCAGAAGAGTTGAAGTAGTGTGATTAGTTTCCCTTATGCAATTTAATTTCCTGCAATTTAGATATCATATTGCTTAACTTGTTCATGATTGCTTCCCATAAGGTAGATTGAGCTGAAGGGTAAAGGATCATAAGAGTTGAAGTAGTGTGAATAAGTTGCTTTGCTTTTAGTTTTTGAGTTGGTTTAAGTTCAGTTTTTACTTTCTTTTTCATAAAGCAGCAAGGATACTGGGCCATTGTCATTAGTTCACTGTTTGATACATTTACTTCCTCTTAAGAATTGATTTCATTACAATTATTTTAGAGCTTTCTTTTTGAACACTTTTAAGTTTGGAAAATCACTGTAGAAATCACCATTACCATCCATACTTAGCTTTCATTTTCGCCATCACACACTAGGGAATCCATAAAAGATAAGTCCAAAAACAAACTAAAAAACTCAAAAACGACAAAAGACTAAGAGAATGGTTATCTTGTACATATAGTACACTTCACTTCGTCAGTTTACGAATCCCGAATTGACATTCTAATCAGCGAGTTAGAACACACTAAATTGACCAAACAACCGTCGTGAATGTAGTACTTCAGCCTTTAAAGCCTTGGTCGTGTTCTCATCATCACCTCCACTCTGTATTGGCCGATCATTCACCTCCATTTGATTGTTTACCCCTTTTGAGGAACAACTGCAAAGAGTAATCCTGTTAGCCATCCTTGTAACACTACCATGATTGGAAAATTCCAAACCTTACTTGGAATCAGCTACTACCCAAATTTATCACTCGTTCCTCAAAGACAAGTCTCCTTTAAGCTCTTTTCAACTGACTCATAAAATATGAAAAGATTGCCGAGCCATTGGCCTCTCCAGCTCGTTAAAGGGACCAGAAGTGCTATCCCTCCTTTAGATTTTATCTTTTTGGACCTGAGGGATTATTACACAAAAAGATCGAGTGCTTGTTTTGTTCGGCTCGTTAAAAGTATCGAAAATTCATCCCTTCTATATTGTTTTATACTTTTTCGGACTTAAGGGATTAGATGAAGAAAAAGGATTTTTGGATTTTCCTTTACGTCCCTTTTCAGACTCTCTAAAATTGAAAAGGACCAAGTTATCTTTGTCGTTAAACTCATTAAAACCTAATAGCGACAAACTTGTCCATAGCAGACAAGAACGAGTTTCACTATCGCTAGGCTCGTTAAAACATAGCGATGCATTTTCCTGAAGGGAAAATTATAGAACAAGCATATGTTATCCTCCTCAAGCTTGACAAAAATAAAGAGGTACTGGTCAGAAATGACTGAGTGTTGTGGGGAAAAGTATCCGATGCGGATGACCCTATCCCTACTCTAAAGGTGACAGTCTTTAGCAACAACTGAAAGTAAAGCTTTGATGTTTTCCTTTATGAAAGTACAGAGAGGGGGAAGAAATGATCAACCAACCTGGTATCCTTCGCTTAGTCGATCTTGATCCTCTATCTTTGTCTCTTGTTCCCAGCTCCTTGCTCTCTTTGCCAGTCCAGCTACACACAAGCCCTGCACAAAACGAGAGAGGAAACTACAAGATACAAGTACTCATAACTGATGCATGGATTAGAGTGAATCAAATATACATGTAAATACAATACATCAATGCAATACAAGTATATAGTAGAACATGCAAAACTTTATTGATAGAAGTAACAGGGTTCTGAGAAGGTTACAACCAATGATGGCTCCAATCCAGCAGCACCTCCCCAGTGGAGTCGCCAGTTTGTTGTGGGGAAAAGTATCCGATGCGGATGACCCTATCCCTACTCTAAAGGTGACAGTCTTTAGCAACAACTGAAAGTAAAGTTTTGATGATTTACTTTATGAAAGTACAGAGAGAATGGAGAAAGATTAACCAACCTGGTGTCTTTCGCTTAGTCGATCCTTGTCCTCTCTCTTTGTCTCTTGTTCCCAGCTCCTTGCTCTCTTTGCCGGTCCAGCCACACACAGATCCTGCACAAACAAGAGAGCAAACTACAAGATACATGTACTCATAACTGAAGCATGGATTAGGATGAATCAAATATACATGTAAATACAATACATCAATGCAATACAAGTATATAGGAGAACATGCAAAACTTTATTGATAGAAGTAACAGGGTTCTGAGAAGGTTACAACCAATAATGGCTCCAATCCAGCAGCACCTCCCCAGCAGCAAGAACTCTCCTCTTCACCTCTAGTAAAACAATCACCCAATAGTTCTAACTGTAAACCAACAGCACCTCCTTGCTTTACACAAAATTCCAGCCTCCTTAGACCTCATAGAAGAGCTCTATATATAGGAGAGAAGAAGAGAGGATGAGTCAGCTTGAGGCTGGCATAGAGCTGACTAGTGTCCTCTCCCTCTTCAGTTAATCTTCAGTTCTTGAGTCCACTTGGAGATCCTTGCTTACACATGGTGATCAAGTACCTCTTACTCATCACAAGGCGAATCTGATGAACCAAGTGTCAGTTTGGAAGCTTCCTGGGCAGTTGACACCTTGCAGGATGACTGTGCCACTTGGCCAATCTCGCCCAACGCAGGTAGCCTTCATTACTTTTGACTTCCAGCGCAGGTACAGAGTGGGACAGTTGCATTACAGCGCAGAAGCTCAGTTAAGTAGCTGACATGATCCAAAATAAGCCTGTTTTGAAGTGTTTTCAGGTGGAGAACTGATTGGAAGTGCTGTTGTTTGATGACCTTGTTCTTTTAGGGGTAAGAACAACATGTTTAGGGACTGAGGATCCCTGTAATTATTGACATTCTATGCTCCATGATGCGAGGCACAAAAATGTCTATAAGACTGAGGAAAAATTGGGAAGAAAACTTGAAGAAACTTGGTTGGTAGCAAGTCACTCTTGAACATGACACTTTCACTCCGCATCCAAGTCGGGTTGGGTTGTTTCATTCACTGGTCACATCACCATGGTCACATCACACCATCCACATTTGGGGTTAATGCTATCAATCCATCATGTCAGTGTCACCGGTATGTTCAAGAGAAGTCACTCAGAGAATTCACCTGTGTCTCACCCGCTGCAATACATTTACGCTCCATTCTTTCATGACCGCCACCCTGAACCTTATATCACCAGACCGTTTTCACCTCCAATAAAATCATTTGCTCTATTCTGTGTCATTGATGTGGGATTCATTAAGGCCCTCCTATGACGGATCGCTTCTTGTTGACATCAGCTCATTATCCAAGAAGTCGATCTAGGAACACCCATTTCAGTACTTTGAAGCTTGCATGCCTCAATGGCAAGTTTCTCACTTCCGACGATAGGTTTACACCAATGGCCTTCGACCAAAAGATTTTGCATGGTGTTCGATGCCAAGTCCCTTATTCACATCACGTGAATTGTACTGTAGTACCTTGAGGATCATTATCATTATCAGTGATTCCTCTCGCGCTTGTTAACAACTTACATCATTGGTTGGTAATCAGGCGATGTCTTTCCATGTTCAACTCCAGAACATCTCTCACATGGATCGAATTGTACTTTGAGTGAAGATTGAATGAGATTGAAGACCCCAGATCTAGTTTCATCCATCTGGGCTGTGATATATATTCAGGAAAATAAAGACATCAAATGTACATCATTGCTGCACAGATAATCATCCAATCTATGGGATGATGGCTCCTCCAGAATCATCAGTCTACACTCAGACGATTGTCTGTCCTATGTACATGAAAATGAATTTATAAAGATGAGCATGGGAATGCCCGCCTCAGCTAGATCATGAAAATATTATGAAGATAATGTATTGTATTGTATCTTATTACAAGTCTCCTTCCAGCTTGAAAGAACTTCAGATCCTCATGATAAAGCATTTCCCCCGACATCAAAAAAGATTAATGACCTCATGCTTTAGGGGGCAACTGTTATAGACATTTTTGGGCACTGCAACCCCAAGTATAAAATGTCCATAAACCAAGGGCTCCTAAGTCCCTAAAGGTGTTGTTCCAACCCCTAAAAGAACAAGGTCAACTGATTACAACTTCTCCCAGAAGTTCTCCATGAAAAACTACCCAGAACTAGTCAAAACTGGGTCATTTCACCTGCTCCATAGGCAAAGTGTGTTGCATCTCACCTAAATACACATAGTGGGTGCGTTTCATTTCAAGAAGCCCTTCTATGGGGTGCAATGGGCGAGAAGGTACAAATGGCAGTGTCAATCTGCGAGGTGGAGAAGCATGGAATCTTCCAGAAACTTCTCCTGTGACACTTGCCTCTCTGAATTCGACCAGGGATGAGTAAGAGATCATCAATCTCCAAGTGGAAGCAAGAACTATCAGAGGGAAAACACTAATCAAATCACAAGCTGACTCATCTCCCTTACAGACATCTATATATGCATCCCTCATCCCAGAGATCCAGAGGCTGGAATTTTGCATCTTGTAAGGAATTGTTGTTGGTTTCTTGAGGCAACATCATAGTGTTGGGTGATCTAAGCTTTTCATGAGATGAAGAGGGGCTCACTTGCTGAGAGGATGATGCTGGGTCAGAACAATTGGTTGTAACTCTCTTGGCTCTTTCTTGATTATCAATAAAGCTATTCAAGTTTTCCTCCATACTCTTGTGTGATTTATGTTTTATGCATTTGTATGGTCAATTTACATCTGATCCTAGATTGTTTATGATAATAAATCCATGTTCTCGTATATTGTTATGCTACTATGATTCTACAGGTACTCTGTGAAGCTGGGTATACAAGAAAGAAAGTAGCAAAAGACTATCAGAAGAGAGAGGAATCGAGCAAGGAACCAAGCGGAAGACAGAGGTTGGTCTCCTTTATTCTTCTCTCATCTATCTTTCATAAAGGAAAACGAAAGTAGTTTTACTTTGTTTGTTTCTAAGGTAGCTACCACCCTTAGTGGGATTAGCAGTTCTACATAGACACTTTTCCCTGTAACATGCAGGAAGACCCCAACATACAGTGCTTAGAGACAAAGGTGCATGAACTCTAGAAGCAATATGACAGCGTCAAAGGCACTACGCAAATGGTGGCCCTCACTTAAAGTCTCGCACGGATGCAACAAGCCAAAGCACTGAAAGAACAGGTGGACGCAGCATGGCACAAGGAAGAAATCCTGAAAGTGCGCATTCAACCTTGGATCGATGAGGCCTTCACCATCATAGCAGTAATTGAAGGCAAGCTCGCACAAATGTAGGGGACACAGGCACAGATATAGGGAAGCAGTTCTGACACTGTGATCTCGGAACAACGCGTCCACGAGATCCAGTAGGCAGCCGCTTAGCATGACACCGACCTTGCAGTGGTTCAAGCAAAATTGGAGGGACTCCGCTCGAAGAGCTCCACACCGATAGAGTGACTTGAGGGCGAGTCATGATGTTTGTGTTGGGGGGTTGTTGGGCATGAAATCCCCCCAAGGAATGTTTTGGGGCTTAACGCCAAAGTTTTTACCAAGTCCTTTGTAAAAGCTCCGCAAATTGTGGGCACAGAGCACGAAGTCATTATAGAGTCACAGGGTTGTCCACCCTTGGTTTTGTAATGTAATGTTAGCTTGATATACCTACCCATGGTCCGCGAACCATAAGATTGTATAAATAGAGTGAGGCTCTAAGTGTAGAAGATAGAAGATAGCTAATGAGTCCAAGAGACTGAGTCAAAGTGTAAAGTGTGTCTTTGGGTCGTAGAGTAGGAGAAGGCTCTACAGTTGAGTCCGTAGAGGCCTAATAGTCCACAACTTAGTGCATGGACCCCTGCAGCTGAGTGCGCAGGGCACATCGAGTCTGTAACCAGTGGAAGAAATAATAAAGAGAAGTTTACCATATTTTTGTGTATCCCTTCTTGTTTTAATGTTTGATTGGGCATAAATTGCAAGTGTACTATTTATTTGTTGCGCGAACTCATATGAATGTGTTGTATAAATAAATATAACGTAAGACATCGATTTATGCGAAGATAATTGACTGGCATAGGAAGATAAGTAAGATCGCAAGTGCGACTTAGGGAAATAGCACAGACCATTGTTCCTGCAGTGCGGAAGCCTCTCAGCCCCTAGTTAGGGCTGCATGAAGGCAAGGATATCAGGGCGCGAATACCAGGAAGTGTGCGAAGCAACCTGCGCGAAGGGACTAAAAGTTGGAC
The DNA here is from genome assembly GCA_031772625.1 of Pinus tabuliformis. Lineage (NCBI taxonomy): Eukaryota > Viridiplantae > Streptophyta > Pinopsida > Pinales > Pinaceae > Pinus > Pinus tabuliformis. The sequence goes on along the minus strand of CM062817.1, from coordinate 1,853,014,654 downwards.
CAGTTCAACCTGTCAGACATCTCAAGGGTGCAGAAACTTGGTTCCAGCACCCCCCCATACTACTTTGGGTGAGATCTTAGTCCGCGCTCCACAGACTATTATTGAAAGGGCCAGTAGTAAAGGGATTTTTTTGGCTAATTAACTTCAAACTTGGGTCAGGCCCCAACAAGCCAACAAATGGTTCCATTGCTAGGATTGGCATCTGTATAGAGATGTCTGATGTCGTATCACTAGAATCCGACAAAGAAAGGAATTTAATATTGGTTGGATAGAAAGATTCACGAGTTCATGGTGGAGGAGAATAGAACCTGTGACTATCAAAAGAAGATTGGTTAGACTGCTACTTATACACAGAGATCCATGAAATTTTCTTTGCATTTTTCCCCACTAAGCTATACGAGTGGATCGTGAAGCTAGTAGATAGCCAAGGAAGGTGTAAACTTGATATACCTATCGTGTGGACTCCAAAAGGTGTGCGCAGATTGGAAGCATCGGAGGATAAGATCGCGTGCGCTATTGATCACTAGCTCAATCGAATCATAGGAGGATTCATCACCGAGTTTGTGGTAGATACTTCAGTCAGCTTTAGCAAGGCTGAATGACACTTCCTCAAAGGACCCAGAGGTAAGTACGTTAAATGTTTGAACACTTGGATTAAAATGCTACTATGTGAAAAGTGGGTTATGCGAATAAATCGATGTTTGGGGCTATGCAAAGTTGTAAAATCTATAGAAACAAAGGTAGTACAAAAGTAGAAACTATCCCCTTGATTTCACCTCCATGAGGGGGCAAAGAACAGCTTGTGAAGGTCTCACCAAGAAGTGTGATCAATTTGATAAGACAGATAATTCCGCACATACCACCCCCACCCACACCATCACCATTTTCACCATCTTCACCCCCATCTTCACCATACTACCTCTGCCACCACTGCGAAGCAATATGGTGAGCACAATAAGGTTGTCAGTGTTGAAGGGAGTATGGAATGAGGATCCAAAATAGTTTTTGTTCTTGATCAAAGCTGTATGGGAAGCACATGGAGTCACGGATGACAATATAAAGAAGGAAACATTGGTCAACGCTCTACAGGATCGCGCTCTGACCTGCTACTTAAGCATTCTAATGACAATTCGAGTGCGGGCATCACAAATATCCAAGTCGCGCTAAACAAGGAATTTAATAGACCAAAGTGAGAGGTGCAGTCAATCATTAGGTTTAAGGAAATCACAATGCTACCAGGCGAGACTGCTTGGGAGTCGGATCAGAGACTGAAGTGCACAATTTGCAAAGCTAACATAACATTGATAGAAGGACAACACTGAAAATAGTTTGTAGCATCATTAATGCTGCATATAAGGAACACGCTATCACAACAGAGGCTAACAACTCAAGCTGAGGCCTTGGAGGTCTCAATGAGATTGCACGAGACCCCAATACAAGATCCCAACCTGGGAGTTCAATAGATTCTCACGCAGTTTGAAAAACTTGTGCCTTGAGATGCAGAGTTTGAAACAAGATAGGAAAATTCACCCCGAAGTGTGCAATGAGGTATGGTGCGTAAACTGCAAGGGCCAGGGACATGACAAGGACCACTACTCAGTGTTTGTGAATTACCTCACGGGAGGAAGGCTAATGCCATTGAGATCGAAGGCACAAGAAGGATCGAACATGGTGCCTGCATTATGGTGCGCAATTTGTTAGATAGGAGGAAAGAATGCTACAGATAACTACCATTTATTACATAAGTACACGTAAAACAGCAGTTGTTTAGTAATTTCTATAGATCAGTGGGACATGACGAGTGCACCTATAGAAGTTATGAGTTGATGATGGATCATAATCCTACCTACAGAGTTCAGGTGGAAACGTGGCCCCCTGACTAGAATGCAAGGATGGCGAGAACCAAATTTCAGGGGCGCGAACGAGGCCGAGGTGGAGGAGGATCGGGAAGAGGTCGCGGACAAGTGATATGTTACAATTGCGGAGGGTCGGGACATTATGCCCGCGATTGTACGAATTCAATGCGACCATCATGTTTGTATTATACATTGTTTGATCATGAGACAGAGGATTGTCCCACACTGATAGCAAGGTTGCGCGATAAAGGAGCACTCCAACCTCCCCCGACTTAGAGCCTGCAAATGATGAGGTCTAAGCTATGAGAGGAAGACCCTAATGTGAATATTTTTCTTCAAAGTGGAATTACGACAGGGGATGACAAAGGCAAGTAGCTTGAAGAAAGTTATTGGGTTCGCAAGGATCCAACGAAGGAACTAGAGTTTGATTTAGAGCGCGCTAAGGAAACCTTCGTGGAAGACAAGAAGAGCTTCGTTGATCCCTCCACTTCAGGAAGTAAAGACAGATTGGAGCCGGAAATAGACCCATCGATGCTCATCATGTTCCTAGAAACATGCATGAAGCTACTTCGTAATATCAAGGCTGTAAAAGGGCTGCAAAAACTCATAAATAGATGCGCTCGAACCATGCAAGGAGAACCGTGTGTAGTCCGGAAGCTCAGAAAGCACACAACGTGGGTGGGAAGAGAGATGCGATTAACTTCACAAGTTGGAGAATATGAGATGGACCAAGTGATTCTGGATCTAGGATCGGATGAGAATGTCCTGCCGAAGTAGACCTGGGAGTGTATGTGAAGGCCTACACTGCAATGGTCTCATATCCAATTGCAAATGGCGAACCAACAAACGATCCTACCTATGGGGATATTGCAAGGAATCATAATGGATATCAAAGGAGCAAGCACACTAGCAGATTTCAAAGTGATAGAGATTGTTGATGACAAAAATACCTACCCCACGCTATTAGGAATAGATTGGGCCACTAACATGAATGGGGTGATAAATCTGAAGAAGCGTAAGATGACTTTTGAGAAAAAGTCTCTACGCGTGGTTGTACCTTGGGACCCTATAGAAGAATCGCACTACATGGAGCCGGTGTGCGATTATGACAATGATGATGGCTTGGATTGCATCTACAAGATAACCACGTGAGGGCAAGACTGGGTGAATCCGACTGCAGATGGATGAGTCTCATGGGAGCGTGAAAACTCCTACTCATCGAATTTGGATGAGGAAATAGAACGATGGCAGAATGGGTTACACAAGGTGACCACACTGAACTGTAACATGATGACGAGTTTGTTGCACTACGTATCGATGGAGATGAGGGATCTGCCTACATATGATGGATTAAGTGAGGTGGATGACTTCCTGAGAAGATTTGAAGGAGAAGTGTCAGAACAAAAACGTTTCGAATCTTTGAAATGAGTATTGTGAGCTACGCCCGTGAGGTGGTGGGGTAGGCACCATAGAAGCTTTGAGGACTAGCACGAATGCATGAGGATGATGCGCATGCGGTTTGGGAAGTCTCAGATGTGATTAACAAACAAGATTGCTGGACAAAATGGTCTGCATGCCCACCTGTCCAGATGGATACAGGCATATGGTACAAAACCTGTACAGATGCACACAATATTCACATTAGGAGACATGGTTAGTAAGCATGTACAGGTGACGCAGTGGCACAAACGATCCCTCCGGTTGGAACCACGAAGTATGGGAAGACCAAGTGCACAGAAGGTTATCCACACAGAAGCATTTAACAAAATATGTGAAGCACTGAACAAGGTCCACAATGCAAAGCAGACTGACTGGGACCTGCGTGTACCACCGGTTCTATGCTCTTATAGGACTGCGTGCAAAAAATTGACGGCGCAAGCACCTTCGAGGCTGGAGTATGAAGCGAATGCTGTAATCCCAATAGAGCATGAAATGCCTAGTCCGCGCATGGCAGCACCAGTAGATATGACGGTTTGCGGAACCTTGGAAGAAGAAATCCAATAGGGCAATTTTAGGCTCCAAGAACTTGGGAAAGAAAGGGTGAAATTAAGGGCGAAAAGCGCTCTGGTAGCAGTAGAAATTAAGAAGCTGGAGGACGAGATAAAGGAAGATTTTCTCGATAAGCAGACCATGGTGATAAAATAGGGTGTGCATGATCATGCTGACAAGGTTGAGGAATATCATCATGAATTGATCAGTCTGATGCCTTGGCTTGGATAGCATATGACTAAGTGAATCAACCAGGGTGGCATGCTGCAAATGATAAAGTGCATGACACCGCCAATAACAATAAAAGATGGGTATTTTCCAGGAAAAGTGATGGATGACTGGATGACACCCTATATAGGTGGCGCAACCACCTGACTAACCATGGAAAGTACAGTCTTAGCGCTCCTGGCAGTTGAAAGGAGGCACGGGACTATAAACTACTCTGCCCAGGAGCTATGCGATGTTGGAGCTACCCGCAGAAGCAAAGAGTCACAGGATCTGCAATCGTGCAAGGGGGGCTGCACTGCCACACGGGTTGGCTAGAGAGTGAACATTGAAGTCACTATTCACGATGTGATGCTCGCCTTGAGACCAAATGGAGTGGGTGACAAACATTTAAGATGCGATTTATGGGCAAGATTTTGGAAAATCTGCCGCTAAGGGAGCATTAATTAACTAGATTTGGGGGGAATGGTCAAATTAAAATTCGAAAGGTGCTATAAATCACAAAGGGCTATCCAGCAACACTTGGTAATTTTCAAATTGAGCAGTTGTATACCCTACGTAGCTTGAGGAGAGCCCTGTTTAACCTGTGTAGAATGTTGATTGAGCCCCTGAGTACACGAGCAATAGATTTATGGTCGGACACCATGGCAGCATCTAATGAAGTTATGGAAATTATAGAAATGACCGCCGAAGAGGCCGCGTAGGCCTTGACTGTGGGAGATGCCCCTAAAGGCACCAGGATTGTGGCAGAAAACCCTAAATCACCGTGCACGCTAAGAACAAAGAAAGACAAACTAGCGATGGTTCCCGTACATGTGTCCCCGTGAAACCCGCTGCACACCAGGCCGACAATGGAGCAGAAGGGGAAAGCTATTAACATATAAACTGACAAGGAGGAGGAAGACCTAGAGGACCTTATCATCGAAGAAGATGGGAACAAAGGCATGGAGGAGGAAACTGAGCCTACGCACCCTCCAACAAAGCTCCCTGACTATATCCGCCCGCGAAAGGAAAAGGATAAAGTGCCCAAGGATCTTGACAAGAATAAGAGCTCTCTCCAAACCCTGATCCTCCCAGACAACATCATTTTTTATTTGGGACGGGTGCCTAGCTTAAAATTTGAATATTGAGACCTCGCTAACCACGAGAAGCTCCCTCACCTAGAGACTGCATAGCTCATGAAGCCTAAGCAGAACACTATGGTGGGGGTTACTGAATTAGAGCCATGAAAATGGTTGCGTAGAGTGGAAAAGACAGGGTTACTAAACCTGCTTTGGGTGCCACATTTCCACCGTGCCCCAATAACAATTTTCGTCATTAGGCAACTGCTTTGCCTAGTGCATGGTGGGTGTTTCTGGCTAGAGGAGCCCATACCCATCATGGAACACTAGATTCACTGCATCACCCTGCTTCCATGCAAAGGAGAGGACCCCGCAGATATCTTGGAGGGGAAAAGCAGTGAATTGGCCATTGCGGAGGCCATGAAGAAGAAATTTAAACTGGAAAATAAGAAGAGGGGCTATGCCATATCTAGCATAAATGACAAAGTAGTAAGAGTGGTGACCCAAATACTGGTAGGTAAGGTTATTGTGCAAGTGCCGCATGGATGAGGTACCCGCACTGGTGGTAGCACTTGCTGAGCAGTGCACAGAGGGTGTCTAGTTTAATTGGCCCGAGTTCCTCTACAAGGATTTTTTGGAGAATTACTGCGAAGCTCAGGAACAAGGCAAAACGTTCCACTATGCATGGCTTCTGCTATCCATAGTGCTCGTGGTAGGGGAATTGTCGGAGGATAGTCAATCCCCCAAAATTGAAAGAGATCTACCAGAGGTCACGAAGGACACAAATCGGATCCATGACAGCAAGAGATTCTAGGTGTTCATGGAAATGAACCTCAGGATGGGGATCAACCACAAGTTGTGGTTATCTCCCACTGTCTACAATATCCTACAAAGTTTTGCAAGGTTTAAGGTGGAACTCCATAGCATATACATTAGAGTGCGCAAGGACCGAGCTAAGCAATGGAGAGAGCTACCCTTTGTAGCCACGGATGATGTAATCTTTAATGTACTGGAGACATGGACGCCGGAGTGGCACACTCCAGACATTGTGGCAATAGAAAAGTATGCGGTGCAGAGTAAGAAAGAGGAGGCCAAACTATGCATGGAAAAGTTGGAAGAGAAGAGAAGGAAGGAGGTAGTGGTTATAGAAGCGCAGGAGGCGCGGGACGCTGCACAAACAACAACTGAATAGAAAAAGGTCGCAGCAATAGAAACAACGCAGGAGGCAGCCGCGAAGCTGCGCAAGGGCCAAAAGTCACCTTTGCATGGGCATGAAGCCGACGAAGAAGAGGGATCTGCGGATCCACAGACCACATCAACACATGTGAAGCACCAGCACCCGACCGAGCGGATGGGGTCACGTAAGGTAATGGTAATAAAGTTTTCTATTGAGCCGATCACCCTTATCAAGAGTGATCTGCATGACATCGGTGAGACAGTGCACGATGCCACCTCTGAGGCCCTCTAGAATTTTTTGTAGTAGAACCAAATTGTGTTGGGGGCCCTTAGAGTGCAACTGTAGGAGTTTTAGGTGTGCACTCCTCAGGCTGGTACCCTTTCGACCAGCCTTGCAGTAGGGACAACCGCAGCATAGCATATTCTGCGCGCTCAAGTGACGAATCCCATAGTGCTGCTGGAAGGGGCACTGGTGACAACAAGTGAGGCCGACAATCCTATGATTAGCACACTGAAGGGTATCGACATCATCATGGCTACACTCCGACAGGAGACATTCTACGTTTTACAGGATGGGATTACTGTAGAACTGCGGGCTAGGGAGAGTCACGTGCTGCATGTCCTAAGCGAGCAGAAGATCAATATGGAACAGTTGAGCTTGCAGCATGACAAAGTGGTGTCATAGAATCGGAAGCTCGTATACGTCTTGGACAAAGCTTGTCAAAGCGTCCCTGAGCTGGCCATCCCAGTAGACACACCAGCAGAGGTGCGCATCCACAGGCTAGTAGTAGGGGTGCGCGAGGCACGGGAGGAAATGACAAAGGTTCAGCTGGAGTTGAACCTTCATATCACAGAGCTACAGTTGAAGGCACAGCCATCCACCCCTCCAGAAGTAAGAGAAAAGTGTGTAAGTGCTATTACAGCGGGACTGGATGAGATCGGCAGTGCAGTATGAGACTGCATCGAAATGTTGGAGAAGTCATTTGAGGTCCTCAAAAACCTGTAGGAGGACCCCAACATCCAGCGCTTAGAGATAGAGGTGTGTGAGCTCCAATAGTAGTATGAAAACGTCAAAGGCACTACGTAGATGGTGGCCCTTACTTACAGGCTCGAGTGGATGCAATAGGCCAAAGCACTGAAAGAATAGGTGGACACAGCAGAACACAAGGAAGCAGTCCTGAAATCATGCATTCAGCCTTGGATCGACAAGGCCTTCACCGTCATAGCAACAATTGAAGGCAAGCTCGCACAAATGTAGGGGACATAGGCACAGATGCAGGGAAGTAGTTCTGACACCATGGTCTTGGAACAACGTCTCCAGGAGATCTAGTAGGTAGCCGCTCAGTGCTATGTCGACCTTGCAGCGATTCGAGCAGAATTTGAGGGACTTCATTCGGAGATCTCCGCGCTTATAGAATGACTCGAGGGCGAACCACGATGTTTGTGTTGGGGGCCTGTTGGGCATGGAATCCCCCCAAGGCATGTTTTGGGGCTTAAAGCCCACGTTTTGACCATGTCCTTTGTAAAAGCTCCATGAATTTTGGGCACGGAGCGAAAAGTCATAATAGAGTAACAGGGTTGTCCGCCCTTGGTTTTGTAATGTAATGTCAGCTTGATACACCTACCCATGGTCCGCGGACCATGGGATTGTATAAATAGAGCGAGGCTCTAAGTGTAGAAGATGGCAAATAGCTAATGAGTCCAAGAGACTGAGTCGAAGTGTAAAGTGTGTCTTTGGGTCGTAGAGTAGGAGAAGGCTCTACAGCTGAGTGCACAGAGGCCTAGTAGTCCATAGTTGAGTCCGTGGACCCCTGCAGATGAGTGCGTATGGTAGGTCAAGTCTGTAACTGGTGGAAGAATTAATAAAGAGAAGTTTACCATATTTTTGTGTATCTCTTCCTGTTTTAATGTACGATTGGGTATAAATTGCAAGTGTATTATTTATTTATTGTGCAAAATCATATGAATGTGTTGTATAAAAAAATATAATGTAAGGCATCCATTTACACAAAGATAATTGAATGGCATAGGAAGATAAGTAATATCTTAGGTATGACTTAGGGGAATAGCATAGAGCGTTGTTCCCACGGCATGGAAGCCCCTCAACCCCTGGTTAGGGTTGCGCAAAGGCAAGGATATCAGGGCACGAAGACTAGGGAAGTGTACAAAGCAACCTACATGAAGGGACTAACAGTTGGACCAGTTCAACCTCTTAGACATCTCAAGCGTGCGGAAACCTGGTTCCAGCACCCCCCATACTACTTTGGGTGAGACCTCAGTTCGCGCTCTGCAGACTATTGCTGAAAGGGCCAGTAGTACAGAGATTTGTTTGGCTAGTTATCTATGAACCTGGATCAGGCCCCAACAAGCCAACATGTATAATCAAGAAAACAAATTTCCCTGTTTTGGAAATGAGCTTACTGCATTGTTTTGCAGTAACTAAGGAGATGGTGGTAGGCGGTACTACCTCCGTTATCCTGTACAACTTATTTCCTAAAGTAACAATAACAACATGAGGTCTTGATTAATACATAGCATGTCACTTCCACAAGTATGGTTGGCCTAATACATCACAAACATCAAGGGGAGCAACATCACATAAGCCCTCATCCGTGAAGGGCTTGATGTTGTATGGAAGGTGACACTGCTGGCTCACATGAAGATCCCATCCTTGGTGAATCCACCTGATGGTGTACGGTTGGGGATGTGTTGTGGTCAATAAGCCTAGCCACTTCACGACCTCTGCCAAAATGAGGTTTTTTTCGCCCCTGTTTTGATAATGAAATGTAACAGGGAACCCTTTATCCACATCTAGGAGTGGAAGAGGCACTCCTCCTCCTCTAGATCTTCGAGTTCCTCATTCTGGATCTTCATGGTGGTAACGGTGGCATTGGGCTCCACATCGATAATCTACTTCACTTTTTCATTCCCATTTTCAGGTTCTGACTTAGAGTCCGAACATGCATTTGATTTTGAAGCCTTTAGCTCAGCCACCAGTGACTGCTTGGCCCAACACTCACTTATGTTGTGAGTGGAGCTCTTATCAAACTCACACCACTTTCCCATGTCCTTCTTCAGCTTCGCATTGTTGTTCATTCCTTGAGGCTTTGGCAGGTTGTCCTAGGCCACCTCGCCTTGGCTTTGTCCTTTGTTCTGTGGTTTGGGGGCACCTTTCCCTTGCTTCGGATTCGCAGATCCAAAGTCTTGCTTCTTCTGTTTAAACTTCTGCTCGATCTTGAAAGTTTATTGGTACGCTGTGTCGAGCTAGGAGATGTCCCGGAACTCCATCTCATCCTGAATGTACCTGTATAGGTGGCCACAGTATTTAAGTACCAAATGCTGCTCAGCATCGTTGATACCCAAATTTGTGTGATGGGTATGAAAAGTATTGGTAAATCCCAGCAGGTCTTGTTCCCATCCCTGTCACAGCGTGGTCCACTTTATGTATTTATCCTCATGGCTTTTGACAGGGTAGTACTGCTCCTTGATGGAATCTCGAAATGAATTCCAAGTGGGTGCGGCTGAAACTAGTGAGGTCGTACTTCATTCTTTTGTTCGCAGTAGCTTTCCCACCAGTCCTTGACATGGGGGCATCTTTGAGTAGAACGAAAGTAATCTTTTCCTGTCCAGAAAAATCATGAAAAGAAAAATACTCTTCTAGCAGATTTAACCATTTATCTATAGCATTTGCATCTATGTGACCCTCAAATGTGGGAATGTCAAAGTTAACTTGTACCTTAAAGGGTGTGGTGCTTCTAGAGTAGGTGTTGGAAGTAGATGTGTCACCCTAGGGTAGCCGCTGAAGGATTTGGGCAAAGTTATCCATCATCGCGTTCCTTTGTCACTTGAGGGCCTCTTCAAGCAAGATTTTGATAGGATCTCCTGGCCCCTTGTATTTCTTTTCATCCACCATGGGAGGCCGTCATGATTTTTGAGGTTGTTCTCGCAAAGGTTCGACCAGTTCAAGCCCTAACTCCTTATATCCCGACCTCATTGGGGACATGCAAAGAAAAACAGAAAAAGAGTAGACCCCTCTAATACCACTGATCCAGATTTAAACAAGAACACAAAAAATTATAGATATAACCATAAATACATAGATGCCGTAGAAATAATACTTCATTTCATCAATGTAAAATACTAATATATGATTAGTAATAGAAATGGAGATAAACTAGCTCGGGCGATGGTAGCTTATCCCTGAGAAGAGATGTTGCGGCTACATGCCTCTGAACTGTCTTACAATGAGGCTGAAAGGTCTATTTATGATTGAGAAACAATGGAAAACCCTAAACATCCAAAAACCTAACCCTAGGAGATGAACCGCCAAACTATGGGCCCTGTTTGGTTAAATTGGTACATGAACTTCCCGGGGTCATAACTTTGGCATACGATCTCCGTTTGGCACACAGAATAACTCGTTAGAAATATCTATCTGAGGAATATAGATTTTGAGTGAGAAAATTTAGTCCATGGACCCATGTTGCTCCCATTTTCCTAATAAAACGTTGCTTAGGGCCTCAAAACGGCTTTGGAAGTTCAGTACCCGAAAAACTACTAAAAATAGTAAATTGTGCTACAATTAAGGAAACTGAAAAACTGAAAGAAATAGTGGTGGGGGTTCAACTGGAATTGGCAGGTGGCCACCAATATCCACCTGGATCACATAGAGACATCACTGGGAGAAATGAACATTCTAAGATAGAAGGACCAAAAGGATACCTATTATCCTTCAGAGAGATAATATGATTTTCATTAGTTGTTTGATTTTGAAGGAAGGAGTATATACCTTCATTGTCTTGGAATTATTTTCATTCTTCTTCATTATTTGGTATATGGGACCTATATGGAGACTATAAAAGACAATCAATTCTATTGGGAAGGTTCTATTGAAAGATGTTGAAAGCATAAGAAGCTAGTCGATCAACTAGAGCATTAAGTTCTTTATGAACATGTGTGATATTAAAAACATATAATTGGGGGATATTTTCCCAAACCACTTGAGTTTACCGTCTAATGATCTTATTACTCGAAGCGTAAATTTTCTTGCCAATATTAACTATAATTTTAGAATCCCCATAAGCAGTGAGGACCTTACATCCCAAGGTGAGGGCCTGTTCAATCCCAAGGAGAAGTGCTTGAAATTCATCTACTTTATTAGTAAGTTAAATTCAAGATGATAAGTATATTTATGTAATTTTCCTTGTGGTGAGAATAATAAAATTGCACCATTACCTTCATGAGATGAGGCTCCATCAAAATGTAGATACCAAATAAAATCGCCATACTGAGGTTTAGGGGGTGGAGGAATATATTCTTATGTAAATAAGCAATAAACTTTGATTTCATTCTCAATATAATTGACATGTGGTTGAGTCAAGACTTTGATAAAAGGAGATATATAACCTTCCCTGAACACGATAATGTTTCTTGCATTTTTAGGAATAGTCATGTGAGTCTCAGTTAGCGATAAGTAATCACTTATTATAGTTTTCCAGTCTCTGCCTAGTATGAGTGTTAGGTCCCTATAATAATAGTGATTCCCCCATTACTATTGTCATTGTATTCCTTATTGTTATTTTTGTGCCCCATAGAAGCCTACTATTGTTATTTTTATGCCCTTATATTATTATTGTTAGGTTGACTTTGGTTATATTGTAACCCCTTAGACTCCTATATATGGAAAGGATGTTTTTTCATTTGTATCATCCAAGAATTATTCATTTGTGTAATGTAAATGAGGTTTCCCCATTAAAGAGGCTGATTTATAAGTCGTTGATCTATCTTTTGTATCTTTTCATGAGCTGGTTTCATAACATTTGGTATTAAAGCTTTGGATTCTAGGGTTTCGTTGCTCCAAACAAGACTTCGTGGAATTCTCGCTATAAATTTTTTTTGTGACGTTTCAGAAGATAAAAAAAAACACCCATTTTAGATGCAATCATTCTGGACCTCGAGTCCAAATTTCCGATCTTGTCTCGCTATATTTTTGGAGATATGATCTGAGGAAGTTAGAGTTTTTCCAAGCTCCAGAATTCCATCTCAAATAGGTCATCATGACATTTTCGCTATAATTTGTTTTCTATGAAGTTTTAGATTTTGAAATTCAAACCCATTTGATCCGAAATCTTGGTGAACCTCGGTCTCTAATTTCAGATTTTTATTCGCTACAGTTTCGAAGCTACGGTCCAAGACATTTAGGGTTTTTGAAGGCCCCCAAATTACATCCCAAACAGGTGACCTTGGAACACTTTTCATAACTCTGTCTAGGAGAATCTGATTCAAATTTCGTAAGAAGTGATGGAAATAAGATAGAGTGTAGTTTGTCGGTTATCATTTTAAGAACCTAAGGTTGAAACAATGACACGTGGCATGTCATAAAAGTTCACTCTACTAAGCCAATCTATAAGTAGGCCATTGTGGGAGATTTGGCATAACTCTTCATTGAAGAATCCAATCTTGATCAGACTACAAAGTTAGATAGAGGACTCAAAGGGTTACCACAGGAAGAAATTTTTGACCTTGCAGATCTGAAATCACAGAGATACAACAGATTCAATATCGAGCTCCTACAAAGCGAAAAAAAGGTGTGTATTTTTTTAAAAATTTTGCATAAGTTTGGTTTGAAAAATTAGTTTGAAGGAATTCAAAGGGAATAATGAAGAATTATTATCATTAATTGATGCCCCTAAGAAAGAAAATGGAAACACCTAGTAGGAAACCTAAAAGCTCTAGCATGACTCATGAAGAAGAGGAAGAAATGCAACATGATATATCAAAATTACAAGACCAAGTGCAACAAAATTCACTCGCACAAAAAGTAACAAAAGCTAAGATGGATGGTTTAAAGAAAGACGTAGAAGATAAGATGTATGGTGTGGAAGCTAAGATGGATGGCTTAAAGAAAGGCATAGAAGATAAGATGAATGACGTGGAAGCTAAGATGAATGACATGGAAGATAAGAAGAATGGAGTGGAAGCTAAGATGGATGGCGTGGAAGCTAAGATGGATGTTTTAAAGAAAGGTGTGGAAGCTAAGATGGAATATTTGAAGACAGACTTGACAAAGTTTTTACAAGAAATGCTTACTAATGGAAAAAGGGTAGTAAAGGAAATTCTTGATAAGAACAAAATAAATGTCTGATTTCATAGACTCTAACGTTGGATCGAAGACCCACCATGTTCCAAAGATAGATATGAGGAAGTTTGATGGAAAGGATCCTGTAACATGGATACTACATATGGAGCAATTTTTTGATCTCCATAATGTGAAAAACACACAAAATGCATGCATTAGAACTTTATATTTGGAACCAAATCAGTTTGTATGGTATCGATGGCTTTTCTCTCGTAAAAAAATTGTCACTTGGGCTATTTTTACAGATGAAATGATAACACATTATGAGGATACAAAAAGCAACACATTTTTTTAGCCAATTGATAAATATCAAATGAAAGGGTTCAATGATGGAGCACATTGAGGAATTTCAAAAATTGAATATAAGGGTAAAATATATTCCAGAGGAGCATAGGATTGATGTTTCCATAGGGACTTTAAAGGATAACATCCAACATGAGGTTCGCCTTTGGGAACCCGATTCATTGGAGAAAGCATTCAAGTTGGAAAGAAAAATGGAAACCAAAATTATGGCAACAAGGAAGCCTACCACTTGCGATCATAAACATGGAAGTGTTGTTGCCCCTAGCCATCCAAAAGCTACATGGTTGACACCACAACAATTGGAAGAAAAAAGAGCAAAAGGTGTTTGTTACAGTTGTGATAGAAAATACACTAAAGGTCATAAGTGTGATGAGAATAAATTATTTTACATAGATTGTGAAGAGGAGGAAGAAAAGGAACAAGAAACGTCAAAAGAAGAGGGTATACACCAGGAACAAACCATAGAGGAAGAAGAAATGCATCCGACCATATCTTGTAATGCATTGGCTAGAATTACCACTCCTCAAATTATCAAGATAGAATGGAATATCAAGAAGAAAAAGGTAATAGTGTTGATTGATTTGGGCATTACCCATAATTTTATTCATTGTAAGATAGCCAAGGAATTGAATTTCTTCCTATATCTAGCACTAGAGTGTCAAGTGATGGTTGCAAGTGGAGGAACCATAAATTGCTTAGGAAAGTGCCATAATATCAAGCTATCCATGGGAGAATATATATTGAATATCCAAATGCTTTCCATTCCAATGGGTGGTGATGATGTTGTACTAGGAGTCCAATGGCTATAATCCTTGGGTACAATATCTTTTAATTTTCAATAACTTTTCATGAAATTTTCTTCAGGAGGAAAGGAATATGAATTAAGGGGTATCACAGGGAAACCAAGAAAGATAATCAGCTCAACAGAATGACAAAGATTCTAAAGAAAGAACAATGAGGCATCATTGCACAATTATGTTCACTAGAGGTTCCCATATCAAAATCATATATTTCTCTAGATCTCCAAAAATTCTTGGACAATCATTCAAAAGTATTTGAGACTCTCAAAGGCCTCCCACTTATTTGTGAACATGATCATGCTATTCATTTGATTCCAGGAAGTGTTCCTCCAAAAATCAGGCCTTACAGATATCCCTATGCCCAAAAGAGTGAAATTGAACATATGGTTGAAAAATTCTAGAGTTTGGTAGAATTCAACCTAGTCAATGTTCTTTCTCTGCTCTAGTAGTATTGGTCCAAAAGAAGGATGGATCATGGTGCATGTGTCCATATTATAGGGTGCTCAACAAGATCACTATTAAAGATAAATTTCAGGTTCCTGTCTTTGATGAATTATTGGATGAATTCCATGGATTAATTTACTTCACCAAGTTGGATCTTCGTTCAGCATATCATCAAATCAGAATGAAGACTGAAGACATTCTGAAAACAACATTTAGAACTCATGAGGGTCATTATGAATTTTTGGTCATGCATTTTTGCCTTACCAATGCACCTTCTACATTCCAAGGTTTGATGAATTCCATTTTCAAACCCTTCCTTAGAAATTTTGTGTTAGTATCTTTTGATGATATACTAATCTACAACAAGTCTTGGAAGGATCATGTTCAACATGTTGACAGGGTGCTCAAACTATTGGAGGAGAAACAATTTTATGAAAAAACATCCAAATGTTTCTTTGGAGTAAAAGAGGTGGAATATCTGGGTCATATTGTTTCTCATGAAGGTGTTAAGGTAGACCCTAGCAAAATTAAAACCATTAAGGAATGGAAAATCCCCACATCCTTAAATCATTTGTAAGGATTTCTCGGGTTGACAACGTATTATCGCAAGTTTGTTAAGAATTATGGGAGAATAGCAGCACCTCTAACAACATTATTGACGAAAGATGCATTTTCATGGACTCTAGAACCAACGAAGGCCTTTGAACATCTTAAAGAGGCAATGTGCCAAGCACCGTCTTAGCTACATCGAACTTCAAAAAAACCTTTACTATGGAATGTGATGCCTCAGGAAATGGAATTAATTTTGTTTTAATACAAGAAGAAAGACCCATTTCTTTCGAAAGTCGTCCAATCAAAGGAAAGTATTTACACAAAGTTATTTATGAGAAGGAAATGTTGGCAATACTACATGCACTTAAGAAATGATGGCCCTACCTAATGGGAAGAAACTTCAAGGTAAAAGCATATCATGATAGTCTTAAATACTTTTTAAAACAAAGATTATCTTCAGAAGAGCAACAAAAATGGGTCACAAAGATGTTGGGTTATGACTTTGGAATCATCTACAAAAAAGGGAAGAAAAATGTTGTGGCAGATGCACTCTCAAGAAAGGATGAGGATGTGGAAGAATTTCTTTTCACCATTTCTATTATCCAACCAAATTGGATAAATGAAGCAAGGGATGAATGGAAGAATGAAAAAGAAGTGTGGGAACTCATTCAAAAGCTACAACGAGATCCTAGTACATCTGATACATTTAACTGGAAAAATGATTCGTTATGGTACAAATTCGTTATGTAAGAATTCCCAACTCAAACAAAATATTCTTAGGGAATTGCACACCTCTCCCGTAGGAGGGCACTAAAGATTTCTAAAAACTTACCACAAGGTTAAGAAGGAATTTTTCTGGGATGGTGTTAAATCAGATATTCAAAAGTTTGTGGTAGTATGTTGGGTTTGCCAACAAAGTAAATTTGAAACAATTAAGACCCCAGGTATATTACAACCTTTATCCATTCCAATCCAATGTTGGGAGGATGTTTCAATGGATTTTATCATAGGTTTACCCAAGTCCAAAGGAAGGAGTGTTATCATGTTGGTAGATGACAAACTTACGAAGTATGCACACTTTTGTGCATTATCTCATCCATTTAAAGCAAGTATAGTTTCTACTGCATTTATGGAAACAATTCAAAAGCTACATGGAAACCCAAAGATTATTGTAAGCAATAGAGATCCCATTTTCACTCGAAATTTTTGGACATAATTATTTTCTTGTCGTAGTACTCAGTTAGCTCATAGCTCATTTTATCATCGTCAATCTAATGGGAAAATTGAGATAGTAAACAAACGTTTGGAAGGATATCTTCATTTCTTTTATCTGATAAACAGACACAATGGGTCGAATGGCTCCCTTTGACTGAATGGTGGTATAACACTTCCTTCCATACTACAAAAAAAATGACCCCATTTACAGCACTTTATGGATATCATCCACCATCCATCACATCATATTTAAGAGAAAATTCTAAGGTTCAAGCAGTGGAAAATCACATCAAGCATCAACAACAAGTTCTCCAACTATTAAAGGATAACCTCACATTGGAGCAGAATAGAATGAAATAGCAGGCAGATCAACATCTCAGGGAAATATTTTTTTATGTAGGTGATTGGGTATTCCTACGACTACAACCATGTAAACAAATATCCCTCAAGCAAGCTAAGAAAGATAATAAATTATCACCAAAATATTATGGTCCTTACAAGTTGTTGCAAAAGATAGGTACTATGGAGCTTTGTGCTTTGTGCAGCTTCCCGAGTGCACCGAGTTTTCCATGTTTCATGCCTAAAGAAGGTTATAGGTGACAAGCTCCCAGTTCAAACAATATTTCCAGAACTTGATGAGGAAGGAAAAATCGTATTAGAACCGGAAGAAGTAAAAGAAACAAGAACTCAAAATCTATGAAATCGATCAATTTCAGAGTATCTCATCAAGTGAAAGAACTTACCCATTGAATATTCCACATGGGAGGATGAGAATTTTATACAGAAGCATCCAGAACTACTCAACCATTGAGGAAAACACTTTTTTTAAGGAGAGGGTCATGTTAGGTCCCTATAATACTAATGATTCCCCCACTACTATTGTCATTGTATCCATTATTGTTATTGTTGTGCCCCTATTGTTCCCATATTGTTATTATTGTGCCCCATAGAAGCCCACTATTGTTATTTTTATGCCCTTATATTATTATTGTTAGGTCAACTTTGGTTATATCGTGACCCCTTAGACTCCTATATATAGAAAGGAGTTTTTGTCGTTTGTATCATCCAAGAATTATTCATTTGTGTAATGTAAAGGAGGTTGAACCCTCAAGGAGGTTGATTTCTAAGTCGTTGATCTATCTTTTCTATCTTTTTGTGAGCTGGTTTCATAACAATGAATGAGTAATTTGATACATGCATATCGACCACTTGTATGTTACAAGTTATCCTTATCTCTGGGTCGGTGTAGAAAGCAATATTTACATATTTGATGGTACCTATGGATTCCTACAGATAATTATTAAACTCGATGAGCTTCCTAGGGGTATCATCTATGCACTACAACCTTAATTCTTCCACTATGATTTTTGGCATCACATCCAATTTAAACTTTCCATATACAAGGAAAAAATGAGCAATTTTGTCGAATTTTTTCATACAAATATAGAAAGGAGGGGTTATGTTACGAGTGAAAAGGTTATTCACAATGAAGGTATTTTTCTATTGGAATGATTCATCCTGCATTTCTAGATAATGGATTGGTGGAGGGATCCTATTTTCAAGGAATCCTATTAATTTCCCTTGTTGTGACTTTCTGGTTGGTAGCCATACTTGTCTAAAATATCCTTAACGCTTCGTGAAAGGATGGTTCCTAGTGAAGAGTCAAGGTAAGAAAGGAATACAAGAATGAAATACTAGAGAAGGTCTAGGATCATCCCCTCCGACCAACTCAAACATGGGGATTGGGTGGTAAGTGTGGTACCACATAGAGTATAATATTTGAAGATATGGTATCAAGCATCTACAATATGAGATGTGTATATGGCTCAACAAAGAGGCCAATAGGAAACAATATCCATGTAATGAGAGAATAATTGACCATACCTAGATCGTTGGGATCTAAGTCGAGACTCATTTTAATTAATTGATAAGGTGGCCAGGGGTGTCATCATGCCCCCAAGCATGAGATATTTATGCCCAGCATATGATGATGGAGGGCACATATTAGGTATGCAAAGGTGGGAATAATTCCCCTAGCTATATGAGTTTATGGAGTGCCATTTTGTTCCAAGTGCTCAAATAAGGGATTCAAGCATCCAGTCTGACTAGCACATTATCCTACAGAGGATAATGAGTAGATGTAGGGGCATATGTGCCCCCGAGTTTTGTATGTATGGTTATATAATACTATGGACACATTGGATGTATTTAGAGTAATGGATTCTAAATACTATATGATGGATAATTGGCACATAATGTGGTTAGCATTAGGTTATGATGCCATCACCATTTTCTATTTATGTTTATCTTCTTATGGGAAAAATAAATAAAGGATACATGCAATAGGAGAAAGGAAATGGTGGATTACCAATCTCATATGGTATTGCATATATGAATGAAATGTATTAAATTTTTGGGTTCACATACACGGTTTCACCATACAAAAGAGTGGCTTCAGATATAATGAACTAATGCTCACTTAGATGATATTGGGGTTGTTCAACAACATTCTAAGGTATAGGGTTGTTGATGTAAATATGGAGGGATGATTAGGTGGGTCATCCCTAGGGTTATCTATAGTGATATGGCACTCTAGAAGTTCTTCATCATGGGGAAGAATGATGGGACTACAGTAGACACTACTAGGTACACTAGGAGCGTTATGGAGAATTGCTTCTCCTAGAATCTCAAAAGTGGATGTCCCCTTACCTAAACGTTAGGTGCCAATGTAATGGCCACAAGGTGGATGTGGATCAAATTCATGGGCTTGAAGTAATGGGTGATGGAACCAATCATCATTGTGGGAGACAAGGTTCACATGTGCAACATCTATGGTGGGTGGTTGATTACTAGTAGATGTGACATCTACTGATGTTAAGAAAGAAGTTTTCCTTGAAGAAGGTTATAAAGAAGCGCAATAGGAAACTCCTAAAGAGTCTGAATAGATCAATCCTATTGGCATTCTGTATTTTTGAGGTTGAGGGAGTAAATGCATAGGACAACATCAAAACCACTTTGGAAGCTGGGATCTAGCCTTGCCAACTTCAGAGAGGGATCTCTCAGTAAATTTTCTCTATGTTTTATGTGAATTTTAGGCTATTTATTATTGTGTTGATTGTTTTTATTGGATTTCTTAGTTTATTAAATTTTTATAATTCCATTGGGCTATGGAGTCTAAAGATTAACTGGATCTGCATCAAATTTTAGAAGAGTTTCACAGAGCAAGATAGGTTGCACTAATTGGATCTTTCAAAATTTTAAATGGTTTATGGAACATAATAAATGTAATATTCAATAGAAACTAAGGATCAATGAAGAATTTCTTAATTTGATCTCATTAGAAAACATATAAATTACTAACAACCAGAATAGGGTTCTCTAAATAACATATTCATCACAGTTTCTGTTATGTAATTAATATTTCTAGAAATAAGAAAGAAATAAAACAATGATCAAACACATAAACTGAAGAAAAACATCACCATTTTATAGACCAAATGAATCCTATGAAAATGTCCCTGTATTATTGATGCTTCCAGCAACTTCAAAAATTACCATTTGCAAAGGAAGTTATATTCAGAAATCAACCCTTAATACCTCAAACAATGAAGTATTCATACAAATAATTGCAAAATCATTACAAAATCATTGTCTCAACTGACAATGTATTATTAGCCTTATTCTAAATAATAAAATTTATCTTTGGCAGAAAAATAGGCAAAGTAGACAACAATATGAAGAGGTGACTGTGTTCTTGTGGATTTAGTTGATGAATCAGCCTCAAAACTTTGTTGTGCTGAAGTGCTAACTATTGTGTTGGCCGTTGTGCTAGTTCTATCCAAATTACCTTTTAATCTAGTAAATCACATAATTACTCCCACCTTTTCCCATCTGGAATGGTTAATTTAATTACCCTTCAGTAAATCTCATCAACCTCAGTATACTTTGTAAAAGTTGGCTTTACTGTGAAAACATGTTTTATTTCATATTGAATATAGAAGTCATTCACCATAGTTTCTAAGAATGCTCTTGTTGTCATACTGCCTTCTATGCCACTGAACTTGACACTGCTTCTGGCCACTTCATCTTCAGAACATAATATTCTTGAGTGATTAATTTATCATTAATTACATATATGTTAGGCAACCCTTTCTGGATTAATGCTTCAATTATGTTGGAAAACATGTTCACTCCCAACTCTAGTGTCTCACACCTTTCTTCCAATTGATCAATGAGGTTTCTTTTAGTCAAAACTTTCTTGACTTCCAAGATGGTAGTAGTCCTATCACTAATTCCTAATTCTTCAAGTTCATATTTAGTCTTCGAATTTAGGAGTCCGTTGATATTGGAGGCTTCTGTGGGCATATCTTCCATCTTTTCCCTTACCTAAACAATGGTTTCTATGGCCTTTTAAATCAATTCTTTCTGTTCAAAAATGATTTGGATACATGGCCAAATTTCATTCATGGAGTCTAGAATACCCATCCAAATGGTTTCCTTGGCTTGGGCTAAGGTATGACCAATTGATGTATCCTTTTCTACCTTCTAAAACCTCTCTAGTATTCTTTGTGATTTCTGCACTTTAGCCATATGAGAGGCTTCAGTTCTGGCTTTTTGTTCTTATAGATCTTTGAGCTTCCCCAGTAATGTCTTGATCTCTTTGGACTGGATTGACACATTCTCTAGTGTTTTGTCACTTTTTTAGCACTTGTAGTATGGGTGGAAGAAGTAGTTGCAGTGGTTGTTCTTGTTGCTGGGAGCTTAGTGATGGGTATGGAATCTAGGGGTACTATGACCATCTTTTGACTCTGTTCCTTCTCCTTGATCATTTTTTCCATTTTTGCCTCAATCTGTCTAATCTGTATATTCTTCTCTATGATTAGTTTCATTATGTCAGCCTTCTGTGTCTCATTTTATTCAATGTCTTTAGTCAAGGGATCCTCTGTGGCTGGAAGCTTCATCTGCTTTCTCAATACTACAATATCCATATTTTTCTTCTTGATGATATCCTTTGCAACATTTATATCTTTAGGATCATATCCTATCTTGACTACCAAATATTCCAAAGATTTGATCCTATTATCCTTTGCTAAGGAGGATACCTTTTCCATTTTCAACTGGGACTAAATGTTGGCATATGAAACTTGAAACTTAGACAATGACATGGAAATGTTAGTTGATGTATAAGAAATCATCTCACCAGTCTGCTTATGCATCTCCATTTGATCAATGGGATGGATATCTTTGGTGCTGAGCTCAAAGGTAGTACTCTTGTAATCTACTAATGTTTTTGGATGTGGAATTTGGGCCTCAAGTAAGGCCATCTGCATCTTTTCCTTCTCTGTATTGCATATAAATGGGCCCACCTGTGTCTTTATGTGAAACTATGATTTCTTCTTTGCCACCACAAAGTGAATATCATCTGAATTTAACATTTATCTGATGTATTCTACAGAAAAAATCCTCATGGAGAGGTATTCTGTGAGTTTGTATGGTCCCAACTTGCATCCATAAACTCTGATTTCTATATAGTTTTGGTATAACTACCAATCTCTAGTCTTGGCCTGATTTGTTAGATGTCAAATCCTTTTGATATCTTCACTGATTCTGGGTTGTATGGAATTGTATCAGATGTTCATAGCCGGGTGAACAAACTCCTCAATAAACTTCTTGTATGAGAATTCTTAATTTTCCTTAATGACCAATGAAGTCCAAAATATCATAGGTTGCTGGTTTCCCTCATCATCTAGCTTCTGCATTGCAAAATTGAACCTGTCTGTGTTATGAAACCAGCTCAAGAAAAGATAGAAAAGAAAGATCAACGCCTTAGAATTCAGCCTCTTCGAGGGGGCAACCTCCTTTACATTACATAAATGAACAATTCTTGGATGATACAAATGACAAAACCTCCTTTCTATATATAGGAGTCTAAGGAGTCACAATATAATCCAGCCGACCTAACAATAATAATATAAAGCCACAAAAATAACAATAGAGGGATTCTATGGGGCACAGAAATAACAATATGGGGGTAATAGGGGCACAAAAATATAAATAAGGGGTATAATTACAATAGTAATGGGGTAATCACTAGTATTATAGGGACCCAACATGCCCCTCTCCTTCAAAAAAGTGTTGTCCTCAACGCTTGAGTAGTTCTGGATACGTTTGCATAAAATTTTCATCCTCCCATGTGGAATCTTCAGTAGATAAGTTCTTCCACTTGATAAGATACTCTGAAATTGATCGATTTCGTAGCTGTCGAGTTCTTGTTTCTGTGACTGCTTCCAGTTCCAATATAATTTTTCCTTCCTCGTCAAGTTCTGGCAATATTGTTTGAACTGGGAGCTTGTCGCTTATAACCTTCTTTAAACATGAAACATGGAAAACTGGGTGCAATCGAGAAGTTGCAGGAAGCTCCAATTTGTATGCCATAGTACCAATCTTTTGCAACACCTTGTACGGACCATAATACTTTGGTGATAATTTATTATCCTTCTTAGCTTGCTTTAGGGACATTTGCTTATATGGTTGTAGCCGTAGGAATACCCAATCACCTACATCAAAACTTGTTTCACTGCGATGTTGATCTGCCTGTTGCTTCATTCTGTTTTGTGCCAACACGAGGTTATCCTTTAAGAGTTGGAGGACTTGTTGTTGATGTTCGATGTGATGTTCCACTGCCTGAACCTTAGAATTTTCTCTTAAATATGATGTGATGGACGGTGGTTGGTACCCATAAAGTGCCATAAATGGGGTCATTTTTGTTTTTGTATGGAAGGAAGTGTTATACCACCATTCAGCCAGAGGCAACCATTTGACCCATTGTGTCTGTTTATCAGATACAAAGCAACGAAGATATCCTTCCAAACATTTGTTTACTATCTCAGTTTGCCCATCAGATTGAGGATGATAAGATGAGCTACGAGCTAACTGAGTACCAAGACAAGAAAATAATTTTGTCCAAACATTTCCAGTGAAAATGGGATCTCTGTCACTTACAATAATCTTTGGGTTTCCATGTAGCTTTTGAACTGTTTCCATAAATGCAGTAGAAACTGTACTGGCTTTAAATGGATGTGATAATGCACAAAAGTGTGCATACTTGGTAATTTTGTCAACTACCACCATGATGACACTCTTTCCCTCAGACTTGGGTAAACCTGTGATAAAATCCATTGAAACCTCCTCCCAACGTTGGCTTGGAATGGATAAAGGTTCTAATAGACCCGGTGTCTTAATTGTTTCAAATTTATTTTGTTGGCAAACCAAACATTCTGCCACAAAATTTTGAATATCTAATTTAAGGCCATCCCAAATAAATTCCTTCTTAACCCTATGGTAAGTTTTTAAAAATCCTGAGTGCCCTCCTAAGGGAGAAGTGTGCAATTCCATAAGAATATTTTGTTTTAGCTGGGAATTCTTACAGTGGTATAAGCGATCTTTGTACCATAAAGAATCATTTTGCCAGCTAAATGTATCAGAAGTACTGGAATCTTGTTGTAGCTTTCGAATAAGTGCCCACACTTCTTCGTCATTCTTCCATTCCTCCTTTGCTTCGTTTATCCAATCTGGTTGGATAATAGAAATGGCACACAACAATGCTTCCAAATCCTCATCCTTTCTTGAGAGTGCATCTACCACCACATTTTGCTTCCCTTTTTTGTAGATGATTTCAAAGTCATAACCCAACATCTTTGTGACCCACTTTTGTTGCTCTTCAGAGGATAATCTTTGTTCTAAAAAGTATTTAAGGCTATCATGATCTGTTTTTACCTTGAAGTGTCTTCCCATTAGGTAGGGTCGCCATTTCTTAAGTGCATGGAGTATTGCCAACATTTCCTTCTCATAAATAGCTTTGCTTAAAAACTTTCCCTTGATTGGACGACTTTCAAAAGCAATGGGTCTTTCATCTTGCATTAGAACAGCACCAATTCCATTTCCTGAAGCATCACATTCCACAATAAAGGTTTTTGTGAAGTCCAATGTAGCTAAGACCGGTGCTTGGAACATTGCCTCTTTAAGATGTTTAAAGGCCTTTGTTGCTTCTGGAGTCCATGAAAATGAATCTTTCTTCAATAATGTTGTTAGAGGTGATGCTATTCTCCCATAATTCTTAACGAACTTGCGATAATACCCTGTCAACCCAAGAAATCCTCGCAGATGCTTTATGGATGTGGGGATTTTCCATTCCTTAATGGCTTTAATTTTGTTAGGGTCTACCTTAACTCCTTCATGAGATACAATATGACCCAAATATTCCACCTCCTGGACTCCAAAGAAACATTTGGATCTTTTTGCATATAATTGTTTCTCCTCCAATAGTTGTAGCACCCTGTCAACATGTTCAACATGATCCTTCCAAGACTTGCTGTAGATTAGTATATCATCAAAAAATACTAACACAAATTTTCTAAGGAATGGTTTGAAAATTGAATTCATCAAACCTTGAAATGTTGAAGGTGCATTGGTAAGGCCAAAAGGCATGACCAAAAATTCATAATGACCCTCATGAGTTCTAAATGTTGTTTTCGGAATGTCTTCAATCTTCATTCTGATTTGATGATATCCCGAACGAAGATCCAACTTGGTGAAGTAAATTGATCCATGCAATTCATCCAGTAATTCATCAATGACAGGAATGGGGAACTTATCTTTAATAGTGAGCTTGTTGAGCTCCCTATAATCTGGACACATGCGCCATGATCCATCCTTCTTGTGCACCAATACTACTAGAGCTGAGAAAGAACTTTGACTCGGTTGAATTATACCAGCCTCTAGCATTTCTGCAACCATACGTTCAATTTCACTTTTTTGGACATAGGGATATCTGTACGGCCTGATGTTTGGAGGAACACTTCCTGGAATCAGATGAATAGCATGATCATGATCACGCATAGGTGGGAGACCTTTGGGAGTCTCAAATACCTTGGAATGATTGTCCAGGACTTTTTGGAGATCTGGAGAAATAGATGATTCCAATGTGGAAACATCTAGCGAACATAATTGTGCAATTACACCTCTTTGCTCTTTTTTTAGAAGCTTTGTCATGCCATTAGAGATGATTATCTTTCCTGGTTTCCCTGCAATACCCCTTAATTCAACTTCCTTTCCTTCCACAGAAAATTTCATGAAAAGTTCTTGAAAATTAAAAGCTATTGTACCCAAGGATTGTAGCCATTGGACTCCTAGTACAACATCAACACCTCCCATTGGAATGGAAAGCATTGGGCTAGTCAATACATATTCTCCCATGGATAGCTTGATATTATGGCATTTTCCAGAACAATTTATTGTTCCTCCATTTGCAATCATCACTTGACACTCTGGTGCTGGATATAGGAAGCAATTCAATTCTTTTGCTACCCTACAATGAATAAAATTGTGGGTGCTTCCTGAATCAATCAACACTATTACCTTTTTCTTCTTGATTTGTCCTTCTATCTTGATGGTTTGAGGAGTGGTAATTCCCGCCAATGCATTACAAGATATGGTCGGATTTATTTGTTCTTCATCTAGGCTTTTTTCCTGGAATATATCCTCTTCTTTTGACCTTTCTTGCTCCTTTTCTTCTTCCTCTTCACAATCTATGTAGAATAATTTCTTCTCAGCACACTTATGACCTTTTGTGTATTTTCTATCACAATTGTAACAAAGCCCTTTTGCTCTTTTCTCTTCCAATTGTTGTGGTGTCAACCTTGTAGGTTGTGGAAGACTATGGGCAACAACACTTCCGTCTTTATAGTTGTGAATGGTATGCTTCCTAGTTGCCATAATTTTGCTTTCCATTTTTCTTGCTAACCTGAATGCCTTCTCTAATGAATTAGGTTCCCAAAGGCGCACATCATGTTGGATATTATCCTTTAAAGACCCTATGAACACATCAATCCTATGCTCCTTTGGAATATCTTTTACCCTTATGTTCAATTTTTGGAACTCCTCAATGTGCTCCATTATTGAACCCTTTTGTTTGAGACTTATCAATTGGCTAAAAAAAGTGTTGCTTTTTGTATCCTCATAATGTGCTATCAATTCTTCCGTAAAAATTGCCCAAGTGATAAATTGTTTACGAGAACAAAGCCATTGATACCATACAAACTGATTTGGCTCCAAATATAAAGTTGCCATATGTACCTTTTGTGTGTTTTGCACATTATTGAGATCGAAGAATTGCTCCATCTGTAATATCCATGTGGCGGGATCCTTGCCATCAAACTTCGTCATATCGATTTTTGGAACATGGTGAGTCTTCGATCCAACATTAGAGTCTATGGAATCATGATTAATATTTCTTTTATTCTCATCATGAGTTTCCTTTAGTACTCTTTCACCCTTAGTGACCATTTCTTGTAGCAACTTATTCATATTTATCTTCAATTCTTCCATCTTATCATCCATGCCATCAATTTTAGCGTCCATGCCATTCACCATAGCTTCCATGCCATCCATCTTAGCTTCTACGCCTTTCTTTAAATAGTCCATCTTAGCTTCTACACCTTTCTTTAAACCATCCATCTTAGCCTCTACATCTTTCTTTAAACCATCCATCTTAGATTCTGTTCCTTTTTGTGCAAGGGACAATTGTTGCACTTAGTCTTGTAATTTTGATATATCATGTTGCATTTCTTCCTCTTCTTCATGAGTCATGCTAGAGCTTTCAGGTTCCTTACTAGGTGTTTGCATTTTCTTTCCTCGAGGCATCAGTTACCGATAATAATGCTCTACTATGCCCTTTGAATTCCTTCAAAATAAATTTTTAAACCAAGCTTAAGCAAAAATTTAAAAAAATCTACACACCTTTTTTCACTTTGTAGGAGCTTGATATTGCCTCTGATGTATCTCTGTACTTTCCAATCATCTAGTTCTGAAATTGTGACCTGTAGTAGCTCTCTGTGTCCTCTTTCCAATGCCACCAGTTTGATCCAAATTGGATTCTCCAAGAAAGAGTTATGCACAATCTCCCAAGATGACCTGATTATAGACCTTTCCAGAAGAGTGAACTTGTATGAAGTGCCACGTGTACAATTTTTTATCTTTGGTTCTGAAACAGATATACAAGAAACTACAGTCCGTCCTCTTTTCGTACCTTCTTACGAAATTTCAATCCGATCCCTAGAGAGAAAGTTAGGACGCTTTTCCCTAGGTCACCTGTTTTGAATGTAATTCAGGAGTCTGCAAAAAGACCAACTTCCTCAGAGTATATCGCCGCAAATATCATGCGAAAAGGTCTGAAATTCGAACCCAAGGTTCAGCGCAATTTATTCTCAAATGGGTTTTTTTTGCGACTTCTGAAACATCACAGACAAAAAGTTATAGCGAAAATTCCACGATGACCTATTTGGAGCAGCGAAACCCTAGAATCCAAAGCTCTGATACCAAATGTTATGAAACCAGCTCAAGAAAAGATAGAAAAGAAAGATCAACGCCTTATAATTCAGCCTCTTCGAGAGGGAAACCTCCTTCACATTACATAAATGAACAATTCTTGGATGATACAAATGACAAAACCTCCTTTCTATATATAGGAGTCTGAGGAGTCACAATATAATCCAGCCGACCTAAAAATAATAATATAAAGCCACAAAAATAACAATAGAGGGATTCTATGGGGCACAAAAATAACAATATGGGGGTAATAGGGGCACAACAATATAAATAAGGGGTATAACTACAATAGTAATGGGGTAATCACTATAATAGGTAATCACTAGTATTATAGGGACCCAACAGTCTGCTTGATAATAAAGAAACATGTATATTAAAATGGAAGTGTAATTAAACACCTGCTTTGTTGGAAATTTTGGAAAAATCTCATGGATGCTATCAGCCAAAAATTGACTGAAATTGAACAAAATGGATGGTTTGTTGTCTATGAAAAAAATAGAAACAAAGCCTAGAATGGGTTCATCTACCCACTGATTAGAATAATAACCCAAAATATATGAAATTATGGTTATAATATCTTTAGCTTGATCAGGGAAGATTGAGTAAGGTACGCAGGGTTCTTTTGGGGTAATTGGGCATTTTTGGGTAAGAAGATCTCAAATATTTTGGCTCTTGTAGTGAAATCAAGTTTTTGATAAAGCTGGGTGAGGGGTTCTATGGACAATGGGGCACTATTCTCCGCAGGGGGCACTAGCATCATCTGGTAGATGGATTAGGAAGTAATTCTAAATAGGATGACACCGGATGGGGCCATAATAGCTCTTTAGCTAGGCACATAACATGCTTGACATTTTCTGCTGAAATCAGGGGCATGGAAGGTCAAAGGGAAGATATAATGAGGAATATTAGACTCCTAGAGTCCAATTTCATCATTTTTGTCAGCATGTTTGTCTTCTAGCAAAGAGTAGAGCTCTAAAAAATCATAGTCACATTGGGTTTCACTGATTAGATAATCCCTATTAGCTAAAGGAATGTGATCTAAATCTATGGAGGGAGGGATTAATGGATTAAGCAATTTCTCTTGGGTTTTTCTTTTTGGAGGCATGATTAAACCAGTGAAAAATAACAGTAATTAACAAGATATCTTACCGGGAACAATTTAAGATAATGATTTGTCAGGGGAAAAGGGAGGCAAAGTGCTGAAAATTCCGATTTGGTTCAAAAATGCTTTGAAAATGCTCGATTAGCAAAACTTGCGAATTATTGAGAATGACCAGTGAAAGAGACATTTTGAGGATTTTTCAGGGCTTTTAAAAAAATATGGGAAGTTCTGTTAGAGGTGGCGTAGAACCATTAAAGGCTAACCACTTACCCAGGAAAACAAATTAAATGCCCAACATTAATTTTTCCAGGAATGCATTCAATTAGGAAACAACTATGCAACGTGGCAAGAGATGAGTGGCGGAGGTGTCATGGTAGGGACATGATCACATGATGAGGGGAAGATGGTTTCAGAGGGGGTAGAGGGTGGTAATTAGTATCAGTTGGGGGGAGTGCAAAATGAGGAGAAAGTGCCACGTTAGGATGGGGCATGGTAGAAAAGCCGCCTTTATGAACCCCCCCCCCCCCCAAGTGGTAAAGGTAGGATGGAGAGGTGATGGGGCGAAAGCAAATGAGGGTCATGGATCGTGAGGGATGGTGGATCCCGATGTTTTGACAACAATGTCCATTAACCAAATATGACAAAAGAAACCTTTGTCCATATGCGCCTTTATTTATTGCTTTTAAACTTAGGATAAAGTTTAGAAATATAAAACATGTAAAACACTTTATAGCATCATGCCCCTTTTTTCCTTTTTAAAGTGTCACTAAACTTAGGATGAAGGGCACATAGGCATATATTTATAAAACCAAATATTTCTACCTACCCTTTAACTAAACTAACATATTTATTTTCTAAAGGGTGTGCACTTAGAGTAGCAAACCCACACTATTTTCTTTTATGAAAAATGAAAAACTATCTAAATCCTATCACTTATTTCTCCTCTTGATTCAAATTAAATAGTTGAATCAATGTCATTTTTTACCTAACAACTGATTTACCAAGATTAAACTGTTTCGCGAATCTTTATTCTCTAGTCTAATTTAAATAAATTTAAACATGTTTAACCATGATTATACTGTATGATTAAACAAATAACTAGCCATTGTGGCATTTTAAACAAGCTTCACACAACCTTTATTTATCAATGATGAAGAAAACTATCTATCGGTAGTGGCATTTACACTTGCAAACCTTTTATTATTATTTCTTTTTGTTTCTCTTTCTTTTGGTGGTGTTCAATCTTATTTTCATTTTTTCAATGTTTTTGTTTTCCTTTTTTTATTTTATTTATACCCTCTTTTCATTTTTTATTCTATTTTTATTTTATTTGGAAATAATTTGTAGATTGGCAATTATTTACAATATAAGGTTCCTGATATAAAATACTCAATCACCTTGAGATCCTATAAATTATAGTACCCTAACAGTGGCTCCAGCTGGGGATGGCACTCTCCCTGTGAGGCCAAGAACATTTGATCAATAGGCTTGAATGTTCTATTTCAAAAATATCCACATTTGATTTCTTTTGTTGTAGTACTTGTGGTAACATATCAATTGAATCTTAGCGCCTTCTCTGCGGGCATTAACTTTTCTCAATAGGTCACCCAATCAAAATTATAAAAACAATGATATTTACAATGATTTGATGCTAGAAAACTTCTATTGCTAACAAAAATAGTGCTTCAGAATTCTGCCATTCACAAGTCCACTAAGCATTTCTGTTCCATCTAGATGTTTGAGAAAAATGCATTGTGTCCTCTCAAAGCATGAATGACATAAGGTCATGTCCATAGATTGTCAAATTTTCCATGTTTTCCTTTGTCCTCTCTTTCGGAATCCCACTTTAAAACTCTATCACCCAAAGTGAAATCATATACTTTAGTTCTTCTATCAAAAATCTTTTTGATATTCTCCTGGATGACTTGAACTTTATTATAGATTTTTTCCCTAGATTGTTGAAATTGAATTGTCTGATCAATTCTCCTCTGGATGTCATTTGGCTCAACTTGCAATTCCTGAATTATCAACATAACTAGAACTCCTAAAAAGGATGGAAAAACAACATCCATTCCATAAACCAATTGATATGGTGACATGCCAATTGATTTCTTCGTTGCGAGTCTATCAACCCAAAGTGCATTTATTAACTTGTTGTGCCATGAATTTTTGTTCTCTTCTAACAATTTTTTGATAACGTTTACCAGACTCTTATTTGAAGATTCAGCCAACCCATTACCCCGTGCGTAATAAGTAGTTGAATTTCCCAAAGTAATATGGTATTTGTTGTAGAAATCTATCATTTTCTTGGTTTTAAAAGTTGTAGCATTATCTGTAATGAGCTTGTATAGACAACCAAATCTAGACAAAATATGGGTTTCCATAAATTTGTTAATAACAACATTTTTCCAATATAAAACATTATCTATGATGCAAAATTTCACTGCTTTCAATTTTAGAAATCTAGCCTTTGTCTTAGTTAAACTAGGAGGAGCGTTTAAATTGAATAAAACAAAAATGAGGTCTGCATACCAGGGTGAGGTCATAAAATCCTCATCTAGTTGTTGAGTCGTCTGCTCCTCTTGATCATCTAATGCAACTACAAAGTTGATATCCAATGCATTAAGGTTAGACTCAGCCATCAATTTGGCTAACCCTTGTCCTTTGATAAGCTTGGTGGGCTTGAATTCCATGTCATACTCAAGAATGATGGAAATCCATTTGCCTCTTTTACCATCTGGTCCATTTTCATTTAAAATATCCTTAACCACAATATTTGGTAAATAAGAAATTATGTGAGAATTGAGGATATACACCCTGAAACCTTTGATTTCTTTTATTAATGCAAAGGATTTTTTTTCCATTATATTATATTTGAGTGCAAAATCCCTTAAATCCTTTCTAAAGAAAGCAATGGGTTGTTCAAATCCATTTTTTTTTTATTTTTATTTTTATTTATTTTTTATTTTATTTTATTTTATTTTTTATTTTTATTTTTATTTTTATTTTTGTAAAAGGACAGTTGCAATAGTGTGTTCAAAAGAAAATGAAAATATTATAAAATCCTTAGTGAAATCTAGATTGATTAGGACTGGTTCTTTTGTCAATGCTTGTTTAGTTTGATTAATTGATTGCCTAGCCTCAATGTTCCATATTATTTCTGAATCTCTTTTTAGCATATTCGTTATGTTTCTAAGAACTTCTATAAGGTTGGGGATGAATCTCCTTAGGAAGTTTATTCTACCAATAAATGATTGAAGTTCCTTAATGTTTCTAGGATGGTTTATTTTTAGAATAGCTTCAATCATTTTGGGGTCAATTTTAATACCTTCCTTAGAGATGATATGGCCGATAAGTTTTCCCTCTTCAAGGTCAAACAATGTTTTGTTAGGATTTATTGAAATCCCAAACCTTCTATATTTCTCAAATACTCTTCTCAGATGTAACAAATGTTCTTAATTAGTTTTAGAATAAATAGTAATGTCATCTAGATAGATCACAATAAACCTCCCAATTTCATTAGCAAAAGAAATATCCATTTATCTTTGAAATGTGGCTCCATCATTCATTAACCCAAAAGGCATCTTCACATCAATGAAGGTACCCCATGGAGTAGTAAAGACTATTTTATCTTGATCATCAGGGTGAACTAAAGCCTTATTGTAGCCTGAGAAACCATCTAATAATGAAATCCTAGAAGATCCAACTACCTTCTATAGAATATGATCCATTTTTGGTAAAGGGTAGTTTTCCTTTAAGGAAAATTTAATAAGGTTTCTAAAATCTATGCATAATTTGATTTCACCTGTTTTCTTCTTAGTTGGCACTATATTGGAAACACATTTAGAGTATCTAAGAGGGACTATGATTTTAGAGTCATACATCTTTTAATTTCTTTTTCAAATTAAAGGCATCAGCACTGGATTTATTCTTTGAAGTTTTTGTTTAAATAGTTTCTAATCCTCTTTAATATTTTATGTTGTATAATATTTGTATCATAATTTTTTAGATCTTCATAGCTCCAAGCAAAAACATCACTGAATTCCTTGTATAAAGCAATGCATTTTTGTTTTTTAGTAGTTAGGAGTGATTTGGACAATTTTATGATTTTGGGATCTTTTTCACTACCTATTGCATTCTTCCACTGTTGCTCCTATGGGCTCAATATTAGGCTTTTTAGCCACATCATTGAAATCAAATAATTCTTCCAGTGGAACTAGACCTCTAGGTAAAATGTTATCCTTTAACTGAAGTGTTTCAAACTCTTCTTTTTCTAGATCTATCTTAAGCAATTCTAATTTATTTACAACTTTATTTATGTGTGTATTTACATCTGATCCTAACTTCCTTTCTATATTAGAATGTAAAACTATTTGATTTTGTACTTTAGATTCCAAATCTATACTATCATCTTCTAATTCATCCTTAGATTGCAGAAAACTTTCAATTTGTTTATCACTTCCAAACACGTGCCAATACTTCATATTATCTGGTACATCTGGTCAATGTTTCACTTCCACTGTATATTGTCGATTAGGGTAAGGCATTTTATAGGAGTTGGCTGAAGAAGCTAGACTATTTGGAATGATATTTTGTTTTCTAGGAATTACAGAAAGGTCATATTCGAGAAAACTCTCTAGAAAATCGAGCACAACATTTATGTATGCTCTCATTCTAGGGTGTTTAGCTGAATACTCTCCTTTAGTTTTTTTTAACTCAGCATCCCATTGAATGGAGATTCTCTTGGCACCCAATTTTTTTGACAATTGTAATCCTAAAATAAGGGTTTCATACTCAGCTATGTTATTGGTACATTGAAAATTGAGCTTGTATGAATGACCTTCAGTATGATTGTTTGTTGTGTTTACCACCCACACTCCTACTCTAGAACCATCTTTGCTACAAGAGATATCAAATATAATGTTCCAAAGAGGTTAGAAAGAGTGTTTTGTTCTATTGTTTTTGTTTGGTTTAGATCTGTTTTAGAAACCTCAATTTCTAATTTGATCACCTGAGTGTTTATGTCTCCATTATAAAGAATGAAAGAGTCTAAATCTGAGTGGATAAAATAAAGAGGATAATTGTGAATCTTCTCTTAACTACTCACCATGAATTTCATCAAGGTTTCCCTATATAATATTCTTTACTGACCAAAAACTGGTATGGTGGCAAAAGTCATATCCATCTATAGGGTCCCTTGTAATTTTTCTCCCCATGAACGTGAAAACAACATGCCATACTTAGGGGGACTATCTACAACCACTATGTCAATTACCAGAATTTTGGTCGAGATTTGACCTAAAGTAACACACAGGTCTTTGATGAGACCTAGACATATCACTCTACTAGAATCAAAGGAATATACGTCATTGTAAGGTCTGGTAATATCAAGTCCTAGCTTCTCCATAACAACTTTAGGCATTAACTTGTGGGATCCCCTGAATCTAGCATAACATTATGGAGGATCTTGTTAAGAATATTTAGGATAACATAGAATGGAGGAACACCCAATTCCTATCATTTGACCTCAACTTTTGGACCAAATAAGAGTTCAGGTTATTCATCATTCAAATTAAAAAAAAACTGTGTTTTCCCCTATGTTTAGAGATTTCATCACTTGAGGTCTATACATATTTTTATTCTTTAACTATGTTAGGGGAATAGGAATTTTTAGTTTTTCTAATTCATTCTCAATGTTGAATGATGTTTGAATATTAATCAGGTTGGAAGATCAGATTGATATATAATTTCTTTTGATATAGGCTCTTTTTGTTGGCTTGTGGTTGGGATATCAATTTGAGTAGTTTTGGAAACATTATGAACTATCTTTTTTATAAGAGTTTTTACTTTCATTTTTCCAGAATTATCATCAGTTTTCTTGGGAGAATTATTTGTGGTTTTCTTAGCATCAATGTCAGAGGATTTCTTAGTAGGATTCTCAGAGTTCTTACTGTTGATACTATCAGAATTCTTCTTGCTCCTAAGGTTATACTGCCTATGGAATTCCATAATTTCATTCTCAAAACCTTGTTTATGTTCATCTGATTCCTCAGAATCAAGTTCGGTTTGAGCTAGGAGGAAAAGTTATTGCTCTTGTTGAGTGAGAAAAATAGTTTCATCATCATTTATTCCCATCATATTTATTTGATTTTCATCTAAATCTTCAATAATATTACCTTCATCATCAATATAATTTTCCTAAAAAGGAGGCCAGACCTATTGGTCTGGCCCCTTTTGTTCTCGTTGTTTTATTTGGGGAACATTCCTCCTGAGGTTTTGGTTCCTATTTTGAGGGGGAGTTTGGTTTTCTCTCATTTGAACTTGATCATTTGTGTTTACTATTTGCATCATCTTTTCCATTAGCCTCACTAGGTTATCAATTTTGTGATCAGAGGTAGAAGTGGAAGGCTCTTCTTTAATGGTAACCCTATGTTCAGATTTTAGTTTAGCCTTTTTGGCTAAGATATTAGCCTCAACTTTTATAGCATTGGCTTGCATTTCTTCCAAAGTTGTCGAGTCTCTCTCTCTAAGTTGATATTCCATGTCTACATCAAAGCCATCAGGAAAATTAGTCAAAGCTAGACGAGTGGAGGGTTTGATGTATGTAGGAATTGCATCGTAAACAGTGTTAAATCGTTCACAGTATTCATCCATAATTTCATTTGGCTTTATTTTCAGTACTTTGCATTCATTAAGGAGTTCAAGTGTGTTATAGACATTTTTGTGCCTTACAGCTCTAAGCATGAAATGTCCATAATCCAAGGGATCCTAAGTCCCTAAAAGTGTTGTTTCTGCCCCTAAAGGAACAAGGTCAACCAATGACAGCTTCTCCTAGAAGTTCTCCACCAGAAACTGCTCAAAACTAGTCAAATCAGCATCAATTCAGAAGCTCCACTAGCTGCCTGCGCTGCAAAGCACCCAAATACACTGGCTAGGTGCGTTGCCATGCACTTGAATGCACTACCCCGGTGCGTTGAGCGGGAAATGACAAGTGGCAGAGTCATTCAACGAGGTGGAGAGACAATGGAAGCTTCCAAAATCTTCTCCAATGACACTTGGCTCACTGAATTCGACTAGTGATGAGTAAGAGGCTCTCAGTCTCCAAGTGGAAGCAAGAAATGACAGAGAGAAGCCACAAGTCAAAACATAAGCTGACTCATCCTCTCTGCTTACATCTATATATGGATCCCTCATCCCAGAGATCCAGAGGCTGGAATTTTGTACTTTGTAGAGAATTGCTGTTGGTTTGAGATTGAGATTAGTACATTGGGTGATTTATGCTTTGTTGGAGCAGAGGAAGGGATTCCTTTGCTGGGAGGTAGATGCTGGATCAGGACTCACTTGGTTGTATCTCCTCTTGGACTTTCTTATCATATCAATAAAATTATTTGAGTTTCTCCTACATGCTGTGTATCAATGATGCTTTGTTATATTTGCATATTTAGCTTAATCTGATCCTAAGCTTTTTATGAATGTAAATCTATATCTTCGTGTAGTTTCTCTCTTCTGTGATCTTGCAGGAATTTGGTGAAGTTGGGCCGGTAAGGGAGCAGGGAGCTGGGAGCTATTGAAGAGAGGAGCGATTGGATCAACAAACTAGCGAAAGACACAGGTTAGTTACATCCTTCCTCTTCATTTGCATTTCATAAAGAAGAATACTCAAGTAGTTTTCCTTGTTTGTTGCTAAGGCACTATCACACCTTAGAGTGGGATAGGGGCGTTCTGAATAGATACTTTTCCCAACAACAAAGTGGATTTTTCTTGATTTCCCATCTAGCTAAGAAGGTTTGATGGAATGTATCAAGGTTGGCTATACTTCCTGCAGGTAAACTCCTAAACCATTTTTTGACATCACCTCCTAAACTTTGAGCAAACAATCTCATTTTTACATCAACCTCATCTACTTCTTGAAGGTCAAAAACATCATTCATTCTATCCACATATTACTGAGTAGTATGAGAACTAGTGTGATCAAAGGTCATAATTTTAGATTGATAATCTCCATGCATAGCATTTAGATAGCCTAGTAACACCAAAGATGCATACCTACCTGCCATAACTGGTATGAAAGATTGAATTGAAGATGCACTTGTGGAAGGTGTAATTGTGATAACCACAATGATAGTAGGAACAATAGTTTGAGATATTACAGGTGAAAAAGTAGAGACTATAGAATGAGTAGGACTAGGGGTTGTACATTAATAGACTGGGACTATTGGGTGGAAAAATAATTTGTTGCAACTATTAAAGATGAAAATTAAATAGATTGTTGAATATAAGCTTCTTCAATGGCTTGGTCCAAAACCGAAACTAGACCCTATAATTTATCAAATTGTTGTAGGTATTCTAGATCAGGATCTAACTGAGGAGGTTGAGCTTGGGGTATATATGGTTGCAATAAATCTTGATAAATGATAGTCTTATTTATAAATCTCTCAGATTTTGTCCTAAAAAAGCTGTGTTGGAAAGGAAAATCAAACTCTATGTCTTGAATAGTTTCAAACTTCTCTGGAAGAGAGTTAAACCTAGACAAAGGACTATTCCCAGGAAAATAATTGAACCTAGACAAAGGACTATTACTACCTCGACTCTCTGTAAGACTTTTCTTTCTCACTAATTTCTTTGGATTATCTAAAAAATTAGCAAGGTTGGGATTTGGGTAAGCTCTAGTGAAAATTATTTTGGGAGCCAGATCTATTGAAAAATTATCACACAACTAATAAAATAAAAATTAATAACACACTCAAATATATACAAGATTTCAACCTCGGATCATGTATTTCATTGTGATAAAAGAGTTTTGATTTATAAAAATACTGATTGAATACCAGGGAATAATGATTTCCAATTTAAAAAATATTCTACCCTAGTATGGTTGCCACTATGTTTTTGTTCTATATTTTTCAGGTTGGGGGAGTAAACACATAGGACAACATCAAAACCACTTTGGAAGTTGGGATCTAGCCCTGCCAACTTTAGAGAAGGATCTCTCAGTAAAATTTAGCTATGCTTTATGTCAATTTTAGGCTAGTTATTATTGTACTGATTGTTTTGATTAAATTGCTTGGTTGATTAAATTATTATAATTCCATTGGGATATGGAGTCTGAAGATTAACTAGATCTGCATCAAATTTTAGAGGAGTTTCACAGGGCAAGCTAGGTTGCACTAATTGGATCTTTGAGAATTTTAAATGGTTTATGGAACAGAAGAAATGTAAGATTCAGTAGAAACTAAGGAGAAATGAAGAATTCCTTAATTTGACCTTAGAATAAAACCTATAAGTTACTAACAACTAGAATAGGGTGATCTAAATAACATATCATATTCATCACAGTTTATGTCATGTAATTAAGATTTCCAGGCATAAAAAAGAAAGAAAACAATGATCAAACACGTAAACTGAAGAAAAACATCACTATTTTGTACACCACATGAATCCTGTGAAAATGTCCCTGTATTATTGATGCTTCTAGCAACTTCAAAAATTACAATTTGTAGAGGAAATTATATTCAGAAGTCAACCCTTGATACTTCAAACAGTGAAGTATTTATACAAATAATTACAAAATCATTACAAAATCGCTATCTACCCGACAGTGTATTATTAGCCTTATTCTAAACAATAAAATTTATCCTTGGTAGAAAATTAAGTAATGTAGACAACAACATGAAGAGATGGCTGTGTTTTGGTGGATTCAATTGATGAATCGACCTCAAAATTGTGTTGTGTTGAAGTCGTGTTTGTTGTGCTCACTGTATTCGAATTACATTTTAATCTAGTAAATCACATAATTCCTCCCACCTTTACTCATCAACCTCAGTATACTTTGCAAAAGTTGGCTTTACTCTAAAAACATGTTTTATTTCATTCTTTATATAGAAGTCATTTTCCATAGTTTCTAAGAATTCTCTTACCATCATACTACCTTTTATGCCACTGAACTTGACACTGCTTCTGGCCACTTCCTTCATCTTCAGAACATAATCTTCTTGAGTGATTAATTTATCATTAATTACATATATGCTAGGAAACCGTTTCTAGATTAATGCTTCAATTCTGTTAGAAAACCTATTCACTCCCAGCTCGAGTGTCTCACTCCTTTCTTCGAATTGATCAATGAGGTATCTTTTAGTCAAAACTTTCTTGACTTCCAAGATTGTAGCAGTCCTGTCACTAATTCCTAATTCTTCAAGTTCATATTTAGTCTTCGAATTTAGGAATCTAATGATATTGGAGGCTTTTGTGGGCATATCTCCAAATGTTTCCCTTACCTGAACAAAGGTTTTTATGGTCATTTCAATCAATTCTTTATATTTGAAAACTATTTGGATACATGTCCAAATTTCATTCATGGAGTCCAAAATACCCATCCAAATCGTTCCCTTGGCTTGGGCCAAGGTCTGACCAATTGACGTATCCTTTTCTACCTTCTGCAACCTCTCCAACAATCTCTGTGATTTCTGCACTTGAGCCATATGAGAGGCTTCAGTTCTGGCTTTTTGTTCTTGCAGAGCTTTGAGTTTCCCTTGAAATGTCTTGATCTCTTCAGAATAGATTGACATATTCTCCAGTGTTTTTGTCACTTGTTCAACACTTGTAGGATGAGTGGAAGAAGTAGCTGCAGTGGTTGTTCTTGTTGTTGGGAGCTGAGTGTTAGGTATGGCATCCAAGGGGACTATGGCCATATTTTGGCTTTGTTCCTTCTCCTTGATCATTTTTTCCATTTCTACCTCCATCTATCTAATCTGTATATTCTTCTCTATGATTAGTTTCATCATGTTGGCCTTTTGTGTCTCATTTTCTTCAATGTCTTTTAACAAGGGATC
This sequence comes from Pinus tabuliformis, assembly GCA_031772625.1. NCBI lineage: Eukaryota > Viridiplantae > Streptophyta > Pinopsida > Pinales > Pinaceae > Pinus > Pinus tabuliformis. The sequence continues at coordinate 1,852,974,579 of CM062817.1, read as the reverse complement.
CTCTATGGCTGGAAACTTCAACTTCTTTCTCAATACTACAATATCCATATTTTTCTTCTTGATGATCTCCTCTACAAAATTTATATCTTTAGGATCATATCCTATCTTGACTACCAAATCTTCCAAAGATCTAATCCTATTATCCTTTTCTAAGGAGGATACATTTTCCATTTTCAACTGGGACTGAATGTTGGCATATGAAACCTGCAAATTAGACAATGACATAGAAATATTAGTTAATGTAGAAGAAATCATCTCACCAGTCTACTTGTGCATCTCCATTTGATCAATGGGATAGATATCTTTAGTGTTGAACTCAAAGGTAGTATTCTCGTAGTTTGTTGATGTTTTTGGATGTGGAATTTTGGCCTCAAGGAAGGCCATCTACATCTTTCCCTACTTTGTATTGCATTTAAATGGGCACACCTATGTCTTTATGTGAAATTGTGACTTTTTCTTTTCCACCACAAAGTGAATATCATCCGAGTTTAACATTTGTCTGGTGTATTCTAGGTAAAAAATCCTCATGGGGAGGTATTTTGTGAGTTTGTATGGTCCCAACATGCATCCATAAACTGTAATTTTTGTATAGTTTTGGTATAAATACCAATCTCGAGTCTTGGCCTGATTTGTTAGATGTCAAATCCTTTTGCTATCTTCTCTGATTTTGGGTTGTATGGAACTGCTAAGGATGTTCATAGTTGGGTGAAAAAACTCCTCAATAAACTTCTTGTATGAGAATTCTTAATGCTCCTTAATGACCAATGAAGTCCAAAATATCACAGGTTGATGGTTTCCCTCATCATCTAACTTCTTCATTGCAAAACTGAACATGTCTTCATGATAACAAAGAAACATGTAGTTTAAAATGGAAGTGTAATTAAACACCTACTTTGTTGGAAATTTCATAAACTGCTCATGGATTCTATAAGCCAAAAATTGACTGAAATTGAACAAAATGGATGGTTTGTTGTCTGTGGAAAAAATAGAAAGGAAGCATAGAATGTGTTCATCTACCCACTGATCATAATAATAACCCAAAATATATGAAATTATGGTTATAATCTATTTAGCTTGATCAACGAAGATTGAGGAAGGATACAAAGGGTTCTTCTGGGGTAATTGGGCATTTTTCAGGTAAGAAGATCTCAAAAATTTTGGCTTTTGTAGTGAAATCAAGTTTCTGATAAAGCTGGGTGAGGGCTTCTAAGGGGAATGTGGCACTATTTTCCACAGGGGGTGCTAGCATCATCTATTTTATGGATTGGGCAATAATTGTAAACAGGATGTCAACAGATGAGGCCATAATAGCTCTTTGGCTAGGGACATAACATGCTTGACATTTTCTGGTCAATTTAGGGGCATGGAAGGTCGGAGGGAAGATATAATGACGAATTTTGGACTCCTAGAGTCCAATTTCATTAGTTTTGTCAGCATGTGTGCCTTCCAGCGAATAGTAGAGCTCTAAAAACTCATAATCACACTGGGTTTCACTAATCCGATAATCCCTATCAGCTAAAGGAATGTGTTCTAAATATATGGAGGGAGGGATTAATGGATTCACCATTTCTCCTCGGTTTTTTTTTTGGAGGCATGATTAGACCAGTGAAAAATAACTGTAATTAACAAGATAGCTTACTAGGAATATTTTGAGATAATGAGTTGTCAAGGGAAATATGAGGCAAAGTGCTAAAAATTTTGATCTAGTTCAACAATGCTTTGAAAACTATCGCTTAGCAGAACTTGGAAATTACGGAGAATGACCAGTTAAAGAGACAATTTGAAGACTATTTAGGTCTTTTAAAAAAATATGGGAATTTCCATTGGAGGTAGCATGGGACCGTTAAAGGCTAAATGGTTACTCGGGAAAACAAACTAAATGCCCAACGATAATTCTGTCAAGAATGCATTCCATTAGGCAACGATTATGAAATGTGGTGGGAGATGAGTGGTAGAGGTGCCATGGTAGGGACATGATCATGTGGATGAGGGGAAGTTGGTTTCAGAGGGGATAGAGGGTGGTAAGAAGTATCGGCTAGGGGGGGGTTGCGAAATGAGGAGAAAGCACCATGTTAGGATGGGCCCTGGTAGGGAAAAATCTCCTTTTCAGACCCCCCTAGTGGTAAAGGTAAGATGGAGAGGAGGGGCCACAAGAAAATGAGGGTCATGGATCATGAGGGATGGTGGATCCTGTTGTTCTAACAACATCGTCCATTAACCAAATACGACAAAATAAACCTTTGTCCATATGCACCTTTATTTCTTTCCTTTGAACTTAGGATAAAGGTTAGAAATATAAAACATGTAAAACACTTTATCTGCATCATGCCCCTCTTTTCCTTTTTACAATGTCACTAAACTTAGGATAAAGGGCACATAGGCATATATTTATAAAACCAACTATTTCTACCTACCCTTTAACTAAAATTACATTTTTTTCTAAAGCAGGTGTACTTAGACTACCAAACCCACATTATTTTATTTTATGAAAAATGAAAAGCTATCTAAATCCTATCACTTATTTCTCCTATTGATTCAGATTGAATACTTGAATCAATGTGATTTTCTACCTAACAACTGATTTACAAAGATTAAACTGTTTGGCAAATATTTATTCTCTAGTCTAATTTATAGAAATTTAAACATGTTTAACCATGATTATATTGTATGAATAAAAAAATAACTAGTCGTTGTGGAATTTTAAACAAGTTGTACACAACCTTTATTTATCAATGATGAAGAAAAATATCTATCTGTAGTGGCATTTAGACTTGCAATGCTTTTAGTATTATTTTCTTTTGTTTCTCTTTCTTTTGGTGGGGTTCAATCTTATTTTCTTTTTTTCAATGTTTTTGTTGTCCTTTTTTTTTTATACCCTCTTTTCATCTTTTATTTTGTTTTTCGTTTGTTTGGAAATCATTTGCAGATTACCAATTATTTACAATATAAGTTTCTTGAGATAAATTACTCAATCACCTTGAGATATTATAAATTATAGGACCCTAACAGATCCCATGGATGACGATGGGTAGAGAATAAGGTCTAAAAAATCTATCATCTCGACATCAAGAGGGGGAATCACGATAGTGGGTTGAGAAACATCCTATCCTGGTGAAGAGTTTGTGCTAAGACCCATATGTAGAGGGGAAGTAGAATCACTAATGGTATATAACTCACAAAGAACTTGGAGTGTATTATGAAAATATTCAAGACACAGACAATGATGAGACTAATGTCCATAGTTATCAGACAATGCACAAGGGTGATTCGTTAGTAAGGTTTTGTTCTTTTTGGTGGACTCAGGTAAGGTAACATGGACCTGAATAATCTTAGCGTCTTGAAAAGTATCAGAAACCACATTCTTAATATGAGGGAGCTCAAGATAGTTATTGGTTGCTGCCCAGGAACATCACACAAAGCACATGGAGGAGAAGGCTTTGGTGGTTTAGGATGAATGGGAGTTTCTTGGGGTGCCTTGTCTTTGTTATCATTTTTCTTAGCTTTGCTCCCCTCACTAGATGATTTCGCAACAAGAGTGGCTTCTTGTTGAGGTTGTTGGGGAACTGAAGCAAAGGAAGGAGAGCAACTAATGGGTTGAAATAGAGTCAAATTTGTATAGGTTTTAGTTGGTTGGGGGGAGTGTTTACGGGAGGATCAATATACCATATTGGGATCCCCAAAGTGACATTAGGTAGACTTAACATAGCCATGATAGGGGTAGAAATTTTTCTTGGTGGTGAGAATAATAAATTTATCTGACTGGTGGGGTAATGACCTACCGGAAATTCTACTAGGTGGTTGAGTCCTAGAGGAATGGTTCTGTTGGGTCCCTATAATACTAGTGATTACCCTATTACTATCGTAGTTGTATCCCTTATTAATATTGTTGTGCCCCTATTGTCCCCATATTGTTATTGTTGTGCCCCATAGAATCCCTCTATTGTTATTTTTGTGGCTTTATATTATTATTGTTAGGTCGTCTAGGTTATATTGTGACTCCTTAGACTCCTATATATAGAAAGGAGGTTTTTCCATTTGAATTATCCAAGAATTGTTCATTTATTTAATGTAAAGGAGGTTTCCCCCTTGAAGAGGCTGAATTCTAAGGCGTTGATCTATCTTTTCTATCTTTTTCTTGAGTTGGTTTCATAACGTTTGGTATTAGAGCTTTGGATTCTAGGGTTTTGCTGCTCCAAACAGGTCATCGTGGCATTTTCGCTGTAACTTTTTTTCTGCAAGGTTTTAGAAGCTAAAACAAAATCCCATTTGAGAAGACATTGTGCTGAAGCTTGGATCCGAATTTCAGAGCTTTTTGCACTATATTTGTGGAGATATGATCAGCAGAATTTGGTATTTTTGCAGACTCCTGAATTACATTCCAAACAGGTGACCTGGAGAAAATCGCCATAAATTTCTCTCTGAGCATCGGATTGAAATTGTGTAAGAAGGTACAGAAATAGGACGGACTGTAGTTTCTTGTATATATTTTTCAGAGCCAAACGTCGAAAAAATGACTTGTGGCATGTCGTACAAGCTCACTCTACTGAACTAGTCTATAATCAGGTCACTGTGGGAGATTTTGCATAACTCTTCCTTGGAGAATCCAATTTGGATAAAACTGGTGGAATTGGAAAGATGACATAGAGGGTTACTACAGGTCACAATTTCAGAACTGGGTGATCTGAAAATACAGAGATACAACAGAGGCAATATTGAGCTCCTACAAAGTGAAAAAAGGTGTGTAGATTTTTTTGAATTTTTGCTTAAGCTTGGCTTTAAAATTTATTTTGAAGGAATTCAAAGGTTATAGTAGAGCATTAGTATCGGTAACTGATGCCCCGAGGAAAGAAAATGAAAACACCTAGTAAGCAACCTGAAAGCTCTAGCATGACTCATGAAGAAGAGGAAGAAATGCTACATGATATATCAAAATTACAAGACCAAGTGCAACAAATGTCACTCTCACAAAAGCTAATAGAAGCTAAGATAAAGGGTGTGGAATCTAATATGGATGATTTGGAGATAGATTTGAAGACAGATTTGATAAATTTTCTACAAGAAATACTTACTAATGGTGAAAAGGTAGTAAAGGAAACTCATGATGCAAAAAAAACAAATGTTAATCATGATTTCATAGACTCTAATGTGGGATTGAAGACCCACCATATTCCAAAAATCTATATGAGGAAGTTTGATGGCAAGGATCCCGCAACATGGATATTACAGATGGAGCAATTTTTCGATCTCAATAATGTGAAAAACACACAAAAGGTACGTATTGCAACTTTATATTTGAAACCAAATCAGTTTGTATGGTATCAATGGCTTTGCTCTCGTAAAACAATTATCACTTGGGAAATTTTTACGAAAGAATTGACAGCATATTATGAGAATACAAAAAGCAACACTTTTTTTAGCCAATTGATAAGTCTCAAACAAAAGGGTTCAATAATGGAGCACATTGAGGACTTCCAAAAATTGAACGTAAGGGTAAAAAATATTCGAGAGGAGCATTGGATTGATGTGTTCATAGGGACTTTAAAGGATAATATCCAACATGATGTTTTCCTTTGGGAACTTGATTCATTAGAGAAGGCATTCAGGTTAGCAAGAAAAATGGAAAGCAAAATTATGGCAACCAGGAAGCATACCGCTCACAACTATAAAGATGGAAGTGTTGTTGCCCCTAGTCTCCCACAACTTATAAGGTTGACTCCAAAACAATTGGAAGAAAAAAGAGCAAAAGGGCTTTGTTACAGTTGTGATAGAAAATACACTAAAGGTCATAAGTGTGCTGAGAAGAAATTATTCTACATAGATTGTGAAGAGGAAGAAGAAAATGAGCAAGAAAGGTCAAAAGAAGAGGATATACTCTAGGAACAAAGCCTAGATAAAGAAAAAATGAATCCGACCATATCTTGTAATGCATTGGTTGGAATTACCACTCCTCAAACCATCAAGATAGAAGGAAAAATCAAGAAGAAAAACGTTATAGTGTCGATTGATTCAGGAAGTGCCCACAATTTTATTCATTGTAAGGTAGCAAAAGAATTGAATTACTTCTTATATCCAGCACCGGAGTTTCAAGTGATGGTTGCAAATGGAAGAACAATAAATTACTCTAGAAAGTGCCATAATATTAAGCTATCCATGGGAGAATATGTATTGACTAGCCCAATGCTTTCCATTCCAATGGGAGGTGCTGATGTTGAACTATGAGTCCAATGGATAAAATCCTTGGGTACAATAGCTTTTAATTTTCAAGAATTTTTCATGAATTTTTTTGTGGAAGGAAAGGAAGTTGAACTAAGGGGTATTGCAGGGAAACCAGGAAAGATAATCAACTCTAACGGTATGACAAAGCTTCTAAAAAAGGAACAAAGAGGTGTAATTGCACCATTATGTTTGCTAGATGTTTCCACATTGGAATCATCTATTTCTCCAAATCTCCAAAAAGTCTTGGAAAATCATTCCAAGGTATTTGAGACTACCAGAGGTCTCCCACCTATTCATGATCATGATCATGTTATTCATTTGATTCCAGGAAGTGTTCCTCCAAACATCAAGCCATATAGATATCCCTATGCCCAAAAGAGTGAAATTGAACGTATGGTTGCAGAATGCTAGAGGCTGGTATAATTCAACCGAGTCAAAGTTCTTTCTCTACTCCAGTAGCATTGGTGCACAAGAAGGATGGATCATGGTGAATGTGTCTAGATTATAGGGAGCTCAACAAGCTCACTATTAAAGATAAATTTCCCATTTCTGTCATTGATGAATTATTGGATGAATTGCATGGATCAATTTACTTCACCAAGTTGGATCTTCATTCAGGATATCATTAAATTAGAATGAAGACTAAATACATTCTGAAAATAGCATTTAGAACTCATGAGGGTCATTATGAATTTTTGGTCATTCATTTTGGCCTTACCAATGCACCTTCAACATTTCAAGGTTTGATGAATTCCATTTTCAAACCATTCCTTAGAAAATTTGTGTTAGTATTTTTTGATGATATACTAATCTACAACAAGTCTTGGAAGGATCATGTTGAACATGTTGACAGGGTGCTACAACTATTGGAGGAGAAACAATTATATGCAAAAGGATCCAAATTTTTCTTTGGAGTACAAGAGGTGGAATATCTGGGTCATATTGTATCTCATGAAGGAGTTAAGGTAGACCCTACCAAAATTAAAGCCATTAAGGAATGGAAAATCCCCACATCCATAAAGCATCTGCGAGGATTTCTCGGGTTGACAGGGTATTATCACAAGTTTTTTAAGAATTATGGGAGAATAGCAGCACCTCTAACAACATTATTGAAGAAAGATGCATTTTCATGGACTCCAAAAGCAACAAAAGCCTTCAAACATCTTAAAGAGGTAATGTGCCAAGCACCGGTCTTAGCTACACCGGACTTCACAAAACCTTTATTGTGAAATGTGATGCTTCAGGAAATGGAATTGGTGTTGTTTTAATGCAAGATGAAAGACCCATTGCTTTTGAAAGTTGTCCAATCAAGGGAAAGTCTTTACACAAAGCTATTTATGAGAAGGAAATGTTGGCAATACTCCATGCATTTAAGAAATGACGACCCTACCTAATGGGAAGACACTTCAAGGTAAAAATGGATCATGATAGCCTGAAATAATTTTTAGAACAAATATTATCCTCTGAAGAGAAATAAAGTGGGTCACAAAGATGTTGGGTTATGACTTTTAAATCATCTACAAAAAAGGGAAGCAAAATGTGGTGGCAGATGCACTCTCAAGAAAGGATGAGGATGTGGAAGCATTTTTGTGTGCCATTTCTATTGTCCAACTAGATTGGATAAATGAAGCAAGGGAGGAATGGAAGAATGAAGAAGAAGTGTGGGCACTTATTTGAAAGTTACAACAAGATTCTAGTACATCTGATACATTTAGCTGGAAAAATGATTCGTTATGGTACAAAGATCGCTTATACCTCTGTAAGAATTCCCAGCTAAAACAAAACATTCTTATGGAATTGCACACTTCTCCGTTAGGAGGGCACTCAAGATTTTTAAAAATTGACCATAGGGTTAAGAAGGAATTTTTTTGGGATGGCCTTAAATCATATATTCAAAAGTTTGTGGTAGAATGTTTGGTTTGCCAACAAAATAAAGTTGAAACAATTAAGACACCTAGTCTATTACAACCTTTATCCATTCCAAGCCAACGTTGGGAGGAGGTTTTAATGGATTTTATCACAGGTTTACCCAAGTCTGAGGGAAAGAGTGTCATCATGGTGGTAGTTGACAGACTTACCAAGTATGCACACTTTTGTGCATTATCACATCCATTTAAAGCTAGTACAGTTTCTACTACATTTATGGAAACAATTCAAAAGCTACATGGAAACCCAAAGATTATTGTAAGTGACAGAGATCCCATTTTCACTGGAAATTTTTGGACAGAATTATTTTTTTGTCTTGGTACTCAGTTAGCTCATAGCTCATCTTATCATCCTCAATCTGATGGGCAAACCGAGATAGTAAACAAATGTTTGGAAGGATATCTTCGTTGCTTTGTATCTGATAAAAAAACACAATGGGTCAAATGGGCTCCTCTGGCTAAATGGTGGTATAACACTTCCTTCCATACAGCAGCGAAAATGACCCCATTTATGGAACTTTATGGATATCAGCCACCATCCATCACATCATATTTAAGAGAAAATTATAAGGTTCAAGCAGTGGAACATCACATTGAACATCAACAACAATTCCTCCAACTCTTAAAGGATAACCTCGTGTTGGCACAGAATAGAATGAAACAGTAGGCAGATAAACATCGCAACGAAACAAGTTTTGATGTAGGTGATTAGGTATTCCTACGACTACAACCATATAAAGAAATTTCCGTCAAGCAAGCTAAGAAGGATAATAAATTATCACCAAAGTATTATGGTCCATACAAGGTGTTGCAAAATATTGGTACTATGGCATACAAATTGGAGCTTCTTGCACCTTCTCGATTGCACCTAGTTTTCCATGTTTCACGTTTAAAGAAGGTTATAGGTGACAAGCTCCCAGTTCAAACAATATTGCGAGAACTTGATGAGGAAGGAAAAATGATATTGGAACCAGAAGCAGTCACAAAAAAAAGAACTCAACAGCTACGAAATCAATCAATTTCGGAGTATCTTATCAAGTGGAAGAACTTATTCGCTGAAGATTCCACATGGGAGGATGAGAATTTTATACAGAAGCATCTAGAACTACTCAAGCGTTGAGGAAAACACTTTTTTGAAGGAGAGGGGCATGTTGGGTCCCTATAATACTAGTGATTACCCCATTACTCTTGTATTTGTATCCCTTATTAATATTGTTGTGCCCCTATTGTCCCCATATTGTTATCACTATGCCCGATAGAATCCCTCTATTGTTATTTTTGTGGCTTTATATTATTATTGTTAGGTCGACTGGGTTATATTGTGACTCCTTAAACTCCTATATATAGAAAGGAGGTTTTTCCATTTGAATCATCCAAGAATTGTTCATTTATGTAATGTAAAGGAGGCTGCCCCCTCGAAGAGGCTGAATTCTAAGGCGTTGATCTATCTTTTCTATCTTTTTCTTGAGCTGGTTTCATAATAGGTTCTTGGTTCGAAAATAGTAGGGGAGATACCAACTTAAGGGAATTCACCTAGAGGAATTGTACCTGAATGATGAGTTTAGTCTATAGCACGGAGTTGTAGAGGAGTTGGCTGTTGAGAAGACGTACTAGAATGCTTTCTTGTGGACCATGATGCTTGAAGTGTGCAAGCACTTGAAGATCTAGGCTCAGAAGGAGTAGGAGGTGGGTCATCGTAAGCCCCAAGTAACATGGAATGTTTATAGACCCTAGGGGAAACCTTGGTTAAGGTAGGGGTGGTATTGTTTCCATTCATTGATGATATAATGGATTGAGGAGACGTTTGGGGCTAGGGGTCATAGTAAGTTAATTGATTGATAGTGATGATATTTCCATTATGAGGAAATCGCATCTTGCGAAAGACAAAGGATGCGACAACTGACATGTCATATGGGTAACTATGACCCAACAAGATGTTATAATATAAAGGGGCATCAATGAATTTGATATCAATCAAGATTATCTTACTAGCAATAGTGATGGGCCAATTGTGATATAAACCGAAGGGTTGTGAAGGGTTACCATCCCAAGCACGGAGAGTGATAGTGGATGGTGACAGGTTAGGGGAACCAATTTTCTTTCAAACACTACCAGTCATCACATAGGTGGAGGCACCTTCATTTATTATACACCTCTAAACAATGGCATTTTTTATGGAGACTGTTATATGAAAGGAAGCAGATGAAGTAAGCCAAGTATGTTCCACTTTGTTAACATAATAGACCACCAAACAATCATTAAAGGGATCCATATCACCCAAAGCATATAATAGAGCTTTCCATTGGGATGGGCATTTATGGAGGAGTTCCAACATTTACATCACAGTAGGAGATTGTGCCAAGTAATATACTATGTTATAAGTATGGGCAACCTTAGAGGAAGAAACATTCGATGTAATGGACCTTTGGTGATCTTGGGGGGACCTCTACCTTCGGCGTAGATATATGTAAGGTACCATTTGGTGATGATAGGGGCTCAGTGGAACTTTCAGGTTTGTAGTCAGTCGTTGTCTTATTAGGAGCATTGTCATATTAGAGAGACCTAGGCTGGAGGTTGACTTCTTCGGACTTTAGCATGAGAATTTGGTAACTGCTTGAGCCAGATTATGAAGGTTGACGGTCTGCAATACTCTATGTGGGTTGGGAAGCCACATATCCTTGATGACGAAAAGGGTTGGTAAGCATTGCCAATTGTGATGAAGCATGATAGGGAGGAGGTAGATCAATGGCTTGAGATCCTCTAGAGGAAGCTGCTTGAGCTTCCCATACATGATGAATCTAACGAAAAAGGGGACATTCATGAGTATAATGGAAAAATAATCCACAAGAAGAACAAGGTTTATTAGATATTAGAGGCTTATTTTTCTTGGGATGGCTGCCCTATTGTTGGGTTGCGGGATTACGTTGGTCACCCTTAGGGGCATAGGTTGTCAAACTTGATTGCCTTGGCTACCTTGATATTGTTTATTCTATTTAATCTTTCTATTATTTCTTCTCTTGGGGTTGGGGGGATTGGTAGTACACTACTAAGCATATACTTGACTCTGTGGAGGTGGTTGATGTTGTGGCAGAGGAGGTTGAGGCATGGGAGGCTAAGGTGTTGGTGGGAGAGGGGCTGGAGCACTAGGTGATGCATAAGGATAATAAGGATTCATGGCAACATTTTGATAACCAGGTTGATAAATAGTTGGCCCTGGCATCAACTGATGTAGATGTGGATATGCATATGACATGCTTGTACTTTGGTAAGAGTTTACACACAAAGGATCGGTAGGGGGATAGGTGTAAGCATAACTGGTCCCCCCCTGGGGCTTACCATAACTCATAGGAGGTTAAGGATATGGTGATGGTTGAGGGTAGGAAAGAGATCCAACAATACCCTAAGTGGCATGAGATTCCCTTGGTGCATTAGCATCACTAGGCGAAGGAAGATCATGGATGACAATATAAACATAACCTGACTGGTCATATATCATATCATATTTCAGGCCTATATGGAGGGCTTCTTACTCAATATGAGGGAAGTGAGAGGTGACATATTTACCTATGTGGGCCAAAATATTTCTTAAAAGCTAATCCATGTATGCATAGTCTCCAAACTCAGGGGATCTACACATGCTCCTCCTTCTGCATTATTCTTATACACGGTCAGAAAGGTGGGTGGAAAAAGCTTGAGGAAAAGAGGCAAGAGTTTGGTTCATATGTTGTATCATAGAGGTCACTAGAAATATGAAAGGAAAGAGTTGGTGAGTAGCAAAAGTAGAATGAGAATCATGTTGTTGGTCTAGTTACCATTTGGTAGCAGCTCTAGTTACGATGCATTAGAAGATACGAAGATGAATGGAGTCTTTGGTAATGGAACTTGATGAAAAACACATGTGAAAAGAGTGAACATGATTGGTGGGGTCTTCTCCAGGCTTAAATACAAACTTGGGAATTTCAGAAGGAAGCTTGGTAGGCATAGGAGGCCAATTGGGGGTATGGAGAAGAGGATCATTGATGAGTTCGCTAAAATATGGGAGGATGAAACCAGACATATAGGGAAGAAAAGGGGGATTAGTGACCATACATAAAGAGGTTTTGTCTATTGGATTACCTTGGTTACCACCTTTATTACCACCTTGTTTTCTACCACCCACATTAGCACCTGACATGGTGGTGGTGCAGTGATGGGAGGATGTCGATTCAGAGGAAGAAATGGAAGAATCAGAAGAACTATAGTCAGTAGGGGGACTAAGTGGAGGACTAAGACGATGGGTTCAGACTCGATTAGAGGGAGTAAGGTGTAAAGGAAACTAGGGGTGAAGGCCATAAAGTCTCTACCATAAATTCCTATGGGGAGCAATGGTGTCAAGACAAAGATGAGTCAATAGGCTAAAGGGTGATCATAGAAGAAAAAAGTAACAAACAACAAGAAAACATTAGTGTAGTGCTGCAAGTGTAAACTAACTATAATTCTATTGGTGAGCACCAGTATTGCAGCAATAACGTTGCAACTCTTGGGCTTCCTACTTTACTTTTATCAACCCGGTAGTTCATAACAAACTTGGAAGCGACGATGTTGTATGCACAAGTACTAGTTCTTACTGCAGGCTGTCACTTGGTTAGCTGGCGCAAGATCACTAGGAGCTCAAGCCAACTTCTATGAATTCTAGAAGAAGCTTTATATGTGATGAAAGAAAGGAAATCTTACCCTACAGAGGCTATCCTACTTGCAGAAAATGAAGGAAGACTGAAATGTGAAGTAAACCTAGGAAACCCTAATTAACCAGCTAACCCTACTTTTGCAGAAAGAGAGGTGAAAAACCATAAAATGAATGCAATTACCTACTTAGGAAGTAAACAACATCTACTAAAGCTATTTCTAGAAGGAAATGAGAAAAAAACATCTTTTTGGATTTTTATGTATTTTTAGGTGAAATTGTCATGCATGTGATTTATTTGCTTGTGAATGTGGCAGTGATTAGGTGGCGATGGAGGGCGAATTTGGAGTTTGCAGATGTGTAGGAAGGTGTGGAGGCGTCCTAGGAGGTCCCAGGTGGCCTCCTGGAGGTTTTCCATACAATCAAACTTCAAAAAGACACCTACGGGAAATTCTACAGGAGGCTGTAGGGCATCTACAGGAGGTCTACAGGAGGATGCCGAGAGCTGTTTTAAAGGTTTTGAAGGTGGGAAAATGGGTGGAAATTATAGATGATGTCTAGGAGGATGTGTTAAGGTGTCTAAGGTTCATCAAGGTAGATTAGGGAAGAGAAAGATGGTTGGACTTGTTCAAGGAAAGAGAGGAAAGTTTATGGGAAAAGTGCATAAAATAAGTGCAGATTTGTGAAGGACTTTGGATGACCTGTGCAACATGGATCAAAAATAGATGGTAATGGCTGATTGGTGGACTTATTGTGAGCAGAGACGTACTGCAAGAGGATTGAAAATCAAGATCTGAAACTAAGTAAGCAGAGAAACTAGCTACACTAAAAAACAGAACTGTTCATCAAACTAGTCTAAATTCTGATCTAGGAAAGTAAATGTTGAACAATGTTATATGGAAAGAAAGAATGGAAAGACATTTATTGTAAAGATAGAAATGAGCATGATGAAATAGATATACAGCAAAGCATTAATCTTCTAACAAGCTGCAACACTAGAAATCCTATTGGCAAAGGCAAATCTGTGTCTTTTTTGTGGCATCAATAGGGTCTTTGTCTCAGTTCATGGTCCCGAAGGGGAGAGAGGAGTCCAAAGCTCCGTTGGTGGAATTTTTGTATCTTCTTCTATCACTATTCAACCTGCTACAGTAAACTGAAATGGAAACAACCTTTTAGATTACCAAAAGCAACCAATTCTTAACTAAGAAAGAAATCTATCTATCAGCAACTCATTCATAAACTGAAACAAAGCATATAAATACAAAACAAGAGGTGCTTGGATGCTTGGATTGGGCCCTAACCCAAGAGCTTTAGCCCTCTAAGGTAACTCAGTACTAGCTCAGAAACAATCTCATCTTCATTATCAAAATAACAATAAGATTACATGAAACTGTCTACAAAAGTAAGCTCGAAGTGGAGCAGAGCAAAGCTACAACAAAAGTGCGAAAATTTGACTAAAATCCAACAACCTAATGAGGCCCTAGGCCTCTCTACTTATACAACTGGAGCTTCCAATAGATCCTTTAAAATTAGGGAGGCTCGGCTCCTAGAACTTGAGATAGGCAGTAGTTATACTCCACTTGCTCGGCTGGCTCTTTGGTGCATTGATGTGGCTGCTTGTGCTCCGAGCTTTCTAAAGGAGAAATCAAAGTAGGGAGTCATAAATGAGGGGAACACCCTCCTATAAATCCTCTCCCTTGTTTTCTTCGAATATTTTCTGCCAAATGTTCATTAAACCTTTGACTTTGTCTCCAAAATTGACCAAAAATTTGCATTAAGCACACATTAGACTTCAAGGCATAATGAGCAACCCAACTCACTCTATTAGCATAAATATAATCAAAAGCATGCAATAAACTAATGAGAATGGTGGATTAAGCTAAGTTAAGAGGCAAAATCAGCCCATATAATTACCCATTTATGGGGTTCATCATCACCCCCCTACTAAATATGTTGCTCATCCTCTGAGCAATTAGTCCATCTCCTCATCTTTGATGGCCTTGATGGCCTCGCTAACATCCCATGCTTCTGATGTGAGGTCCTCCTCTTTGTCATGGAATCCTACCTTTCTATCCACCTCTTCCCACTGTTGTTGTTCCTCTTCCTCTTTTCCACCGTCCAGTAGGCCTAGCAGTAGTGGAGGACTCAATTTAAGGCCAATCCAATTGGCCTTCAAACTCCACATAAAGTGCTTGTATAGTGGCACTCTCCTTAATGCTTCTTTCATCCCTGTTGGGGAGTGATACTCCCTGATTTGAGATTGTGTGAGAGAGTGTTCCACCTCCTCATACAAGCATGAATACAGTCTTCTCCAAGTAATCTTTCCATATCTTCAAAATGTGCAATGGCTGGGGCCTACTCATTGATATACTTAGGGGCACTTTGAGGATTATTTGCAAGCAGCTGGTGGACACTGATGAGAGCCATGGGGTCTGCTGGCTCAACTCGGATCATTAAGGGTTCATTTTTCTCTTTTGCCATCAACTTTTTTATTTTTGTTGCCCTTTTCTCCTCATGATTCATCCATGATGCCATGGCCATCAGTTGTGAGTCCCCTAGCCTGGCATTGGGGTCCCATAGGTTCATATCAGTGAGGGCCAAGTTATGAAAATAAAACTCTGCTATCTTTGCCTTGTCTTTTGTTGATCTTCGGTCACATAGGTCTGTAAATTGTTTATAATCTTGGAAAGGCATGGTGCCTCTCTGTGCCAAAGTGTTGATCTAAAACTGCAGCCATTAGTCTTTGAGGTATATTCTATATGATTTTTCTAGTGTCCTGCACTATAGCGCCTCCATAGACCAGCTGGCCATGCATGCCAATTGTGTCTCCTTTTCTTGCAGTTGTTTCCTTAACAACTCATTTTCTGTTTCCAAGTGAGATCTTTTGATTTCCTCTCTTTGTCTTACATCACTTAACTCCCTGCCCATCTCTCTAAGCTGGTTCTCTATATGGCCAATATCCTCTAACCCCTTAGATTTGGAAATTTGCATCCATCTATGGCTCCTTATTCTTTCTTTCTCCAGCTCAAATAAAAGTGGGACTGCAAATTTCTGTGGAATGATTTCGCCCCCCTCAAGAAGATTGTAGTAAGAGCCCAAACTAGGCTAGGGGTTAGGTTCTTGGGTCTCTTTTATTTCCTCCTTCCCCTTTAGCTATTTTTCTACCCTTTTCTCAAGTTTCTCGGTCTCTTGTAGCTTAGTTAGGGTCTCCTGTAGAACAGTCTGTGCTTCCTGTAGAACTGTTTTTGAGTCCTGTAGTTGCACTCTCTCCTTCCAAGTGGAAGATCTAGGACTTCCTCTTTCATATGTGATGGGGGTTTTGAAGGGGGATTCTTCCCCTTTGACAGTGGGTGAATCTTCAATTACAATAGGCATAGTTGAAGATGGCTGTGGTTCTCCCATTTCTATCCTTATGCTTTTCCGAGCCCTGAAGTACATTGATGTTTGCCTCTTCCTTTTTTGTTTGGGTTTCATAAGGGTGCTGAGGGCAGCAATAGCAGATGCTGCCTCTGTTTCTAGGGTCTCAGGAGACACTTCTATCTTTTCTACCCCTTGTTTCTCTCCTTTTGTCTTCTCTGTCTTTGCTGATTTTGTTTCCTCTTGCTTAGTTTTATGTTCTTCCTCCTCTAGTTTAGTTTCCTCCTTCTCTGTTTTAGTTTCCTCCTATTTTATTTTAGTTTCATCCTCTTTTCTTTGCTCCTCATCTCCTTCCCCTTCTTGTCCTTGCTGTTCTCCCCCCTCACTTTCAGAAGGAATGAGGTCATATGTTAGGGCCTTTACATCATCCTCCCTTGTCATATTTCTGAAGATCTCCCATGATATGGGGATTGTGAAGGTGTGGAGGGCTTATTGCACTAATAGTTTTATCAACCCATGGTTAGCTAATTTATCTGGACCCCCTGCCTTTAACTTAATGCTAGAGTCTATAAGGGACTACAGGAGAAAATAGGGGATGCTGAGTTTTTGGGGTGTAGGAATGTTCATGCCATATCTTAGCTCATGGAGAAGTCTAAAATGGTAGCCATAAACTACGCTATACCTCCCTTCACAGGAAATATACTTGATGATTTCGTAACTGGCCTCATCCCAAGGGTAAGGTATGCTTGTTATTCTAATGCCATTTTTTTCTTCTATAGGATGTTCATCTGGTTGGAAGAAGGTTTTCTTGGCAACTTGTCCCATTGGATTTTCATCTTTGCTCCAAGGTAATCCAAGGGGAAGGCTGGTAACTCTGCTGATATATTCTAGGGTGATTTCCATGGTGAGACCTCTAAAAGTAACAGTGGCATGGGTCTTTGAATGAGGTACTAAAGCAAGGGAAAACTCATGAGCCACTTCTTAATCAAACCCTCGAAATTTTTCGAAAAATGGCATCCAATTTTCTCTGGTAAAATTGGCTACTACTTCGGGATGCTCATGGATCCTAGCTAAATTTGTGGGCTCCTTCCTCATGAATCCCCTTGTCATTTTTCTTATACCCCCCTTTTGACACCCAAAATGGAGACGGAGACAAGAATTTTATGGGAACTGGAAAACAGAGAAAAACTGTGCTTTTTTAAGAAAACAGGCAGAATTTTTTTTATGGAATTCCTCTTCTCCTACAAGATTAATTCCTCCTTAGAATTGTAACATTTCTTACACATATTAATATTCAAGGTGGGTCTGTACAAAGCCTACCTCTTCAACCCAGAATCTGAGCAAAAACCTTGTGTTTCTTCCTTAAAAACTTCTCACTGTTCCTCCTATAGAACATGCCGTAGGTGCCCCTGTAGAACCTGTTACTGCTCCTATAGGACTCCGATAGCGGAAGGGTGTATGGAATCGATAGCGAACACTTTTTTCAAGGCTATGGAGGTGGTATGGATCTTGCTGCAGCTAAGTGAATGAGGACAAATGGAAGAAAAGGTGGTGAAGGAGTTTCGAGGAGGAATACTTATGTCTTCTTTGAGATATTTCCAGTGATGGGGTGAGCTGGAAAAAATGTACGTTGCTAGATTCAGACCATTGGTCCCCACTTCTTTGTCATCATGGCTCTTCATGACTCTTTCCTGTAATCACTTACCATCATTGAATCAGAGTTCATCGGAGTTTTTATAACCTCCACTACCTGTCCTTTGGATTTTCTGTGAGTTGACTAGGCACATGTGTGATGTCGTCTCCGGATGTGCGCAGTCAACTGGATGAGGGTGGCCAGTTAACTGGCCACCTTTATCATTCAACCCTAACCATATCATTCATTTATGCATGTTTTCAATTACACAGATGCAATAGAGGAGAGAGTTAGACACTTACCTGCAAGTTGAATGTTTGTGCTATGGTGCATTTTGGTTTCTTTGCTGTTGCATGCTCATAGTTCAGTGGCTGCATGCCTGTATCTCCTCTGTTGTATGATTTCTACTCTCTGATGTGTGGTTTTTTTGCTTTGTGTAGGTACCCTCTAGCTGGATCTACTTCCAAAATCCTTTTCAATCCTATGGATGTATCTATTCTGCTGTTGTGGCTTGATTTTAAGGGGATTAGCTGCTACAGGAAATCTTACAGGAGCTCCTGTAGCTGCTTCTCCCTTTAAAATTTTTAGCTGAATCGTATGCTGGGAGCTGTGAGGATGCTACCAGAGATGCTGATGGTGATGGAGAGGTATTTGGTAAGCTACAGGTGAGCTTTGGAGGCGTTGTTTCTTTTATTTCTTTGTTTTTTCTAAAAATTGGTTTCTGTGTTTTTTTTTGCAGGAAAGGAAGAAATCCATGTAATGAGGTGGTGCAGGTGTGGGATGGCTAGATAGGAGGGTGGATAGCCATAGGAGGGCCTACAGGCTCCTCATGACACTTCCCATCTCCTCAAACTATTTTTAAAATCCATTTTGAGCTCTCTGTGATTTCTACAGGAGCCTCTTATAAAACACATAGGGCTTCTTGTAGGATATACAATGTTAAAAAAAAACACACAGTGAGGTGGAAGAAAGGTCAGAAATGATTGATAAGAGTATGGAGGAGGTGAAATAAGCTCTGTGGCATCCTCTCTTGCTTCCTATGGTCCACTTGTAACCCACAATGCATGTTAAAAATCAATTACCTCTTCCTTTTTTTTTTTTTTTTTTTTTTTTTTTTTTTTTTTTTTTTCTCTGAAAGACAACTAGGGCCCCTCCAGGAGGTTTTCACCCTCATTGCCTACCCTGTGTGCCTCCAAGGGAGGTTTTCACCTAGGGATCTTATTCTCTCTTTTTTGTTTTTGTCATCACTAGGCCGCCTCAAAAGAGGTTTTCAACCCATGATGGGACTCAAGCGCCTCATGGAGGTTTTCACTTGAGCGCGTATTATTATTTTTTTTTTTAGTAGGTGGGTGGAGTGGATGTTGAGACCTACTCCACTACCAGTATTTTCTTATTCAGATATTCAATGAACTCTTTCTTGGAGAGGGGATTCTTGTAAATTTTCAACCTATGTCCATTGACAAGCATGGGGATGGCTTCCTCATCAATGGTTTTGACCAGGACTGGACCATTGTCATTGCATTTTTCCATAATGTAGCATCCTAGCCATCTTGTCCTTAGCTTTCCCTTGAAGTCTTTATACCTTGAGTCATAGAGCAGTGCCCAATATCCCTCTTGGAATTACTTCTCCCTGATGTTTTGATCATGCCATATTTTCCTTTGAAGCTGGACTATCTCTGTGTGGAGAAGGGCCTACAATATTTGTTCATCCAATCCATTGAGCTGGAGTAGCCTTTCCCTCTATGCATGGCTGAGGTCTAGGTCCAGCTGAGCTGCCATCCTTAGTGTATTGTACTCAAATTCTATTGATAGCAAATCCTTCTTCCCATAGACCAGTTCATAGGGTGTGAACCCTGCGGTGGTCTTCCATGTTGTGTTGTAGGCCCAGGTGGCCTCAACTAGTCTATCTGCCCAATCTTTTTTGCTGATGCTCACTACCTTGGTCAGAATTCCTTCCAAAGCTCTATTAGTGACTTCCAACTGCACATTGGCTTGTGGATGGTAAGGGGTGGAAGTCCTGTGCTTGATTTTAGGATGTGTGAGCAGGTCTTCAATCAAATTGGAAGTGAACTGACTGCCTTGATCTGTAACCAGTTCTCTTGGATACCCGAACTTATAGAAGATGTTCTCTCTTAAAAACTCAACTACTTTTTCCTCTGTTGATGCCTTGATTTCTTTTGTCTCTGCCCATTTCATTAGGTAATCAGTCAACACAATAATGTATTGCCTTTGTTTTGAAGGAGGGTTGATAGGACCCACAAAGTCCATGCCCCACTTCTCAAATGGCTCAAAAGTCAATGGAGGTTGCATGGGCATCTCATCCTTTCGAGTAGGTTTCCCCATCCTTTGGCACCGATCGCATTGGCTGGTGTATCTCTTCACATCTTGATAAAGAGTGGGCCAATAGTAACCTGCTTGCAAGATTTTGAAGGCAGTCCTTCTTGCTGCAAAATGGCCTCCACAAGGCCCATCATGACAGGTTAGGAGAATGTCAAAAACTTCCTCCTCCCTGACACCTCTTCTCAAGATCTGATCTGGGCCAAGTTTGAAGAGAGTTCCCCCAATCCAAGTGAAAGGGGTGCTTTTCCTCACAATCTTGCTCTTCTCTTTTGAGGACAGGTGTGGTGGGAACTGTGCTGAAACCAAGTAATTTGCTATATCAACAAACCATGGAGAGAGTACTGAGATAGAAAATATGTTCTCATCTGGCATTTGATCATCCACCATTCCTTCCTCACCTGCAGGCAAATCTACTCTAGACAAAAAGTCAGCAACAACATTTTCTTTACTAGGCTTATCAACAATAGTTAAATCAAACTGCTGCAGTAAAATCAACCATCTAATAATGCGTGCATTTACATCTTGTTTATTCATTAAATACCTAATTTCAGCATGATAAATGTGTAAAAAGGTTTGATAGCATGTGATGTAATGTCTGAACTTATTTAAGGAATGCACTACAGCTAGGAGTTCCTTCTCAATGACCGTGTAGCTTAACTCTGCCTTGGACAATTTTTTACTTATAAAGTATATGGCATAAGTTAACTTGTCATCAATCTGCTCCAAGTCTAATCCTATTGCTTTGTTTGAGGCATCTATGTGAATGTGGAAAGGTAGGGCTCAGTTTGTGCCTCTCAAAATTGGGGCAATCACAAGTTTTCTTTTCAAGGTATCTAGGGCTTCTTGACAATTTTCATTCCATATGAACTCGACATCTTTTCCCAAAAGACTAAACACTGGAGAGGCTAACTTACTAAAATATTTAATGAATCTTTTATAATATCCTGCCAAGCCTTGGAAACTTCAGACATCTCTCACCTTTTGAGGAGGTGATACCCTTTGGATGATGGCGATTTTGTTGGGGTCCACCTGCAATCCTTGTTGAGATATTGCATGACCTAACACGGTCCCTTCAGTCATCAAAAATTTACTTTTTTTCGGATTGAGGGACAAGTTCATTTCAATATGCTTGTCCAAAAATTTCCCTAGGTTAGATAAAGCTTCTTGAAAGTTAGAACCATAGGGAGTAAAGTCATCCATATATATTTCCACCGCATCATGAACCAGTTCGGAAAATATACTCAATACTACTCTCTGGAAAGTGGCTAGAGCATTGCACAAACCAAAAGGAAGGACCTGATATGAAAAGGTACCCCAGGGACAAGTGAAAGTGGTCTTATCTTTATCTTCCGGGCTGATTTGAATATGATTGTACCCGCTAAACCCAGCTAGGAAGGAGAAAAACGTTTTCCCCGCCAGACCATCTATCACTTGATCTATGAAAGGCAAAGGAAAATGGTTCTCTTTAGTGGCCTTGTTCAGTTCCTGATAATCGACATAGATTCTCCACTTATGATTTTTATTTGGCACTAGCACCAAAGGAGAGACCCATTCAATGTCAGAGATGGGGTAGATGAATCCTACATCAAGTAGTTTTTTCAATTCTTCCTTAACAATGTCTTTAAGGGCTGGGTTCATCATCCTTTGAGGCTACCTGACTGGTTTGCAATCCTCCTTAATGTATATATGATGAGTATATATTGAAAGGTGCACTCCCTTCATCTCCTTATAAATCCAAGCCAAGGCATCTAATTGTTTTCTTAATAAGCAGCACAGTTCCTTCTCTTGGGAGGTGGATAGGGATGAGTTGATTTTCAAGGTTCTTTCTGGGCCGAACTCTATATTCTTAACAAAAAGAGAGGTCGGGTCGGCCACACAGATATCAGTTAGGTGATTGTCTTGGGCTTCTTTCACTAGATCTTCTAATGGCAACATACTGGGGGATAGATTTTGAATTCAATTTCCAATGATATCATCCTCATTTTGCGGTTTGTTCCCTATGATAGTTTCTACTGCACACAGTGGTGCAGAATAGACTTCATTCTCATCCTCCTCCAACCAGAGAGGTAGATCATGTTCTAGCAGGGGTTGGGCATGATGGTATAGGTTTAGTTG
Organism: Pinus tabuliformis; assembly: GCA_031772625.1. Lineage (NCBI taxonomy): Eukaryota > Viridiplantae > Streptophyta > Pinopsida > Pinales > Pinaceae > Pinus > Pinus tabuliformis. Next base: position 1,852,952,330 of record CM062817.1, on the reverse strand, counting down.
CTTGGACATATGCCTGTTCTTGATAGTCATGTTCCCAGCCTGACAACTGATTTAAGCATCGGTAGTGGCCAACCAGGGTCTTCCCAGGATGAGAGGTTACCCAGTGAGCTTTGCTTTCGGGTGGAGAACCAAGAAATCAGCAAGGTACTACCAAGAATCAATGGAGACCATCACATCCTCCACAATCCCTTCAAGGGTCATGGTGGAGCGATTTGATAGCTACAGTACTGTTGTGGTATTTCTCAAGGAGCCCTGGAGTTTGAGCTTGAGAATGGTTTCCTTTATCATAACATTAATGGTAGCTCCCAGATCCATCAAGGTATGTAGGATCTTGGTGCCATTGATGTGGACATCAACTAATAGGCTTCCAGGGTCTAGATATTTTGGACAGATTACCTGCCCCAACATCAGGTTAGACAATTGTCCTATGACATTGATGGTTGGGGCATCTCTCTTGCACCTGCCTGGATGCCTAAATCACTTCTTTTTTATCATCTTATTGTATATAAGCACATCCTTTATGGCTTGGAGAAGTGGTATATTTACACATAATTGTTTCAATTCTCCCAGAAGTTTAGTTTCTTCTGGGGTGGGCTGTGTTATCCCAGATAGTCTCTCAAGAAAGGGTGGAATTGCTTTCGGTTCACTTTCCTCTTTATCTTCCTCAACCTCCTGATGAGGAGGCTTGCTACCTGGGAGAACCTTCCCAGATCATAGGTTAATCTCCTGAATCTCCACAACATAAGTTGGGCATGATGGTTCCCCACTATATACTTGTTGGGCTTGTCTGTTGTTTGGGTTCGGGTTCGACTAGGCAGGCATTTAGGGTTGCCTTGGTGGAGAAGGAGGCAATGGTTGTGGTTGAGCAAGTGGTGGAGGAAAAAGAGTGGGAGGAGAGTTGTATTGGGGCCTCCACCCTTGATGAGATGCATTCCACTGAGGTTATGGTTGAGCATAGGATTGAAATTCATGAGCAGTTGGTTGGGCATGATATTAAGATGGATAGGACCAAGGAGGAGGTGTGGACCAGGAAGGATGAGCAGGAGGGCCCCAAGAAGGTATGGAAGTGGCTTGGTTGGGGTTGTAGTATGCCTAAGATGTCCCTTGCATCCCCTGTTGGTATGGTCTAGGTCCATGCAGTCTCCTTTAGTTCATGAAATAGAGTGGCTCAGTGGCTCCTTCGGCCCCCTGGTATATAGGTTTAAGTCTGGGCAAGGAAGGGCACTTATCTGTAGAATGATCTTCTTCATAGACTGAATGAACCTCTATAGAGTTCAATGGACATTCGTTTGTAGGATGCCTTCTGGTGCACCTAGGACAGAAAATGGCCAAAGCTCTCTCTGCTTCCTCTTGTTTCCTTCTGATATGCAAGGTATTAATTTGCATGGAAAGAGTCTGCAACATCTCACTCTTGAAGTCTTCCAGCATGTTTCCAAGTTCACCTTTGAGGGATGAACTGGATGAGGAGGTACTGGCTATGGGTTGACTCCCCCCACCTCTCTTTCTAGCTGCCCTATAATGGTTTCTAAAAACAGTCTTTATGTCTTCATAAGGTAGTTGGTAGATGTCTCCTCCAGCCAGTAGATGGAAGGTGTCTAGAAGGTCTTCCAGAATTTCCCTGAGCAGGACCAACTTCAAAGATTCGGGGTCAAGTGTGCACCTAGACCTTTTATAATTGAGCAGGAACCTCTCTTCATAATCTTCCAAAGATTCATCACTTCCCATGGTCATTTGGAAGATTTCTTCCTTGGTGTCTTTTGACCTACAGTAGTCTCGATATTTTTTATTAAAGGCCTGCTGCATCTGAGCCCAAGTTGTGATGCTATTGCTAGGTAACCCCATGAACCAGCACAATGCTGCATCCTTGAGAGTAGAAGGAAATAGTTTCAACTTTTTCTCATCTTCTGCATAGTCATAAGTTTGACAGATAACAACGAACTCAAACAAGAAGGTGTCAGGATCTTCTGTAGTCAATCCATGGAAGTGAGGTAGGGCTAAAGGGCTTATGTTCTTGATTTTAGTGTTCCCATTGGTCTCTCGGATGGGAAAGGTACCCTCTATTCTTTCTCCATTCCCGCTAGCATTTATGTTTTTAGCCATTGTCTCAGGAGGGATGTTTTCTTCTTCTTCTTCCCCTATAGGTTCTTCAAATGTCTCTGGTTGTTCACCTAAAGGTTCTTCCTAATCACTGCCACCGAAGAAGAGAGAAGGGTGGCTATGTGATGTGGTGGGGGTGTTGGGCAAGAATTTTCCTAAATTATCTTTGTTCCTACGAGGCATGAAAAGAAATATTTTGGTTGTTTTTTTCTTTTTTCTACTTGTACCTACAAAACTAAAATTGATTGAACAAACAAATTGCAACTAATTGAAATGAACTTGCTGAAATGAAATTGCAGAACTGAAAAGGAAAGAAAATGAGATGAAGAATTGAAACGAAAGCAGGGAAATGATTAATCTACTTTTGCTGAAATGGAAATTGCAAAATAATGAGATGCAGAATTTGAAAGGAAAGCAGGGAAATGACTAATCTACTTTTGCTAAAATGGAAATTGTAGAAATTGAAAAGGAAATGCAGAAACTGAAACGAACATCTACTCTACTTTTGCTGAAATAAACTACTTAGTAGAATGTTGCAGTAGAAAATAGAAGAAAAGAAGTAATGACAAAATACTCTGACACTTCCTCGAAAATGGCACCAAAAAAAGTGGTGAGCACCAGTAATGCAGCAATAATGCTACAACTCCTGGGCTTCCTACTTTACTATTGTCAACCCGGTAGTTCGTAACAAACTTGGAAGCGACGGTGCTATATGGACAAATACTAGTTCTTACTGCAGGCTATCACTTGGTCAGCTGGTGTAAGATCACTAGGAGCTTAAGCCAACTTCTATGGATTCCAGAAGAAGCTCTATATGTGATGAAAGAAAGGAAATCTTACTCTACAGAGGCTACTCTACTTGTAGAAAGGAGATGAAGACTAAAATGTAAGGTAAACCTAGCAAACCCTAATTAACCAACTATTCTACTTTTGCAGAAAGAGAAATACAAACCATGAAATGAATGCCATTACTTAATCTAGGAAGAAAACAACATCTACTCATGTTATTTCTAGAAGGAAATGAGGAAAAAACATCTTTTTGGATTTTTATATATTTTTAGGTGAAATTGTCATGCATGTAATTTATTTGTTTGTGAATGTGGCAGTGATTAGGTGGAGATGGAGGGCGACTTTGGAGTTTGAAGAGGTGTAGGAAGGTGCGGATGGGTCCTAGGAGGTCCCAGGTGGCCTTCTAGAGGCTTTTCTTGCAATCGGACTTCAAAAAGACACCTACAGGAAAATATACAGGAGGCTATAGGGGTCTATAGGAGGTCTATAGGAGGTCTACAGGAGGATGCTGAGAGCAATTTTGGAGGTTTTGAAGGTGGGAAAGCGGGTGGAAAGGGTAGATAAAGGATAGGGTGATGGGTTAAGGTATCTAGGGTTCATCAAGAAGGGTTAGGAAAGAGAAATATGGTTGGACTGTTCAAGGAAAGAGAGGAAAGTTGATGAGGAAAGTGTAGAAAACTAAGGCAGATTTGTGAGGGACTTTGGGTGACCTGTGGAACATAGATCAAAGAGAAATGGTGCTGGCTAATTGGATGACTTATTGTGAGAGGAGGATTGCTACAAGATAACTGAAACTCACATCATGAGATTAAACAAGGAAACTAGCTACATCAAAAAATAGAACTTTGCATCAAGCTAGTCTAAATTCTGATATAGGAAAGTAAATGCTGAAAAATGCTACATGGAAAGAAAGCAGGGAACGAAATTTATTGCAAAGACAGAAATGAGCATGGTGAAATAGATCTACAGCAAAAGCATTAACCTTCTAACAAACTGCAACACTAGAAATCCTATGGAAAAGACAAATTTATGTTTTTTGTGGCAGTAAGAGGGTCTTGGCCTCAGTTCATGGTCCCAGGGGGAGGAAAGGAGGCCAAGGCTTTGTTGATGGCCTTTTTTATCTTTTTCCTATCACTATTCAACTTTCTACAACAAACTGAAATGGAAACAACCTTTTAAATCACCAAAAGCAACCTATTCTTAACTAAGGAAGAAATCTATCTAACAACAACTAATTCATAAACTGAAACATAGCATATAAATACAAAACAAGAGGAGCTTGGCTGCTTGGATTGGGCCCTAACCCAAGAGATTTAGCCCTCTAAGGTAACTCAGTGCTATCTTGAACAAGATCTCATCTTCATTATCAAAATAATAATAGGATTACATGAAATTGTTAACGAAAGTAAGCTCGAAGTTGAGCAGATCAAAGATGCAAAAAAAATTCGAAAATTTGACTAAATTCCAACAACCTAATGAGGTCCTAAGCCTCTATACTTGTACAATTGAAGCTCCCAACAAATTCGTTAAAATCAAGGAGGCTTGGCTCCCAAAACTTGAGATAAACAGAAGTTATCCTCCACTTACTCGGTTGCCTCTTTAGTGCATTGACGTGGTTGCTTGTTCTCCGAGCTGCATGATGGAGAATTTGAAGTGGGGAGTCATAAATGAGGGGGATACCCTCCTATAAATCCTTTCCCTTGTATTCTTCAAATATTTGCTGCCAAATGTCCATTAAATCTTTGACTTTGTCTCCAAAATTGACCAAAAATCTGCATTAAGCACACATTAGACTCCATGGCATAATGACCAACCCAACTCACTCTATTATCATAAATATAATAAAAATAACATGCAATAAACTAATGAGAATGGTGGATTAAGATAAGTTAGGAGGAAAATGAGCCCATATAATTACCCATTTATGGGGCTCATCACTACATGGGTTCTTTCTTCATGAATTTCACACTTGAAGAATTCCTTGACTTTGCAATTTTGGAGAATTCTCCAACTTCTTATTGAACATAGCCTAATCCTTCATGCCAAGCATGGCCTCTCTCCTCAATAGGATTAAAAATTCCATGAATATGGATTACAACACCCTTACCATTGTACCCCATTTTGGTCAATAATTTCATACCAATACCCTTGATATGCTTCTCAAATGATGCAAAAGAAGCATGATCATTGCTAAGAGAATTGACCAAGAAGTATATTTTACGACCTTTTCTACTTGAGACTCTTGGTTCTCTTCCTGGAGCTTAGCCATCTCCTCCTTATTCTCTTTTGTAGAAGAAGTGTTAGATGAGGATTCAAGAAAAACACTCTTGTGATTTGACATACAAGCAGTGTTCTCATTTGAGAAAGGGTAAAGACATCAGTCATCCCATGACCACAAACTTGTTGAGACTTGGGGGAATATTCAATAGTTGAATATTCTCTAGTTTTCTCTTCAATGGCATTATGCAACATCAGGTGCAAATTATTCTATTCATCCTATGTGGCTTCAAGCAATATTCTTAGTTCCATGTTCTCCAATTGGAGAGAAAAAAAATAATCTCTTCTAGTTCTAGAAGCCTTGCATGCTGCAAACTTTCACCCATGCTTGCAATCTAGTCAGAACTTGCTCTGATACCACATGATCTAAAAATGAAGCTTGATTGTCCTTTGACACTTTTCAAGTTAAAATTTTGGTCTTCAAAAGTTAACTTAGTTTGGAACATTTCCAACTATGAATAGTTAAGTTTTCAATGAAGTTAAAGATGAAATAAATCATATGCAATCTAGCATGGTAAAAAATGAACAAACATATGATAACGGAGTTCACCCCTCTTGGTCTACGTCTCTGAGCCCTACTCCAATAGCTAGGTTCGTTAATTAATCTCAACAAAAAAAGAGTACATCACAAATATTTCACTCATAGAGTAAACTTCCATCTAGAGTGGCACTTTTTCCTCCTACAAAGAAATTTTCTCCTTCAGAGAACTCTCACTAAAAAGTTGAATCCCTTTAGAAAATAAATGATAACAACAGAAGAAAAAGGAATCTCACACTGAATGTGGCAACACATCCTTGTACTCATTATGAGATAAAACAACACAAAACCAACAATTTCATCATGAATTGTTGAAATGCTATTTTCCCACAATAAAACAAGGAATAAACTACAAATGGATGCACTAATGAAGAAATAATTGCTACATATGTGTCTAGAAGGTTGGAAAACCCTTGCCAAGTTGTTTCATGCTAAAAAAGGTCTCCATATGGCCTCAAAAAGCCAAACACAATCTCTTCCTACAACACAAAATTCATTCACTCTGCAAAATGTCCAACCTGTAGTGCTCAAACTAGAAAAATAACACTTCCAGAACATCAAAAAACGCTTGTGTAGGCTCTTTGTAGGCTCAAAAATACTGAAAAATGACCAAGTTAGGCCTCCTTCTCCACTTCCCTACTATTGTCCTATAAATTGACCGAACTTGCTAACTGAGCAATGAAATTTGCATTTTCACTAACCACCGAGCGACAATTTCACCTGGGCTTGGTGGAATTTCCACCACAATTTGTGCCATTTATTACTTCTTTTAAATGTGCCATTATGGCCTTAGTAATGAATTTTTAGCCTTCGAGTTCATCACATTATGGCCATGTGTCCATGGCCTGGTGCCACGAGTTGGCCCTTCTACCTTTGGCTCCATCACTAGTCATGTGGCCACATGGTACCAGGGCGAGGGCTTAACGCCTGACCCTCTTGACTTAACTCTTGCCATTGGTTACGTGCCTATCATGGGTGTTAATGTGCCTAAGGGGTTGGGCTAATTTCCCTCCCCCTCTACTTATGCCTCTGCTACCGTCATGTGGGTTCTCCATATGGCTCAAGGTCAGGGTGAACCCTCCATGTTTCCCCACTTTGTCATGCTCCCGTTCATGTCTATTCCATGGAACCTAGGGCTGGGACCAACTGCTCCACCTCCTTCCCCCAATGCATCAAGAATATCATTTGAAATAGAGCCACAAAATAATAGATAACAAGAACCATGTGTATGGTGTCATGGTAGAGCGTTGGACTATTGTGCAAGAGGTCAAGGTGCCAAACCCTGCCAAGGTTGGTTACTCCACGTATAAAAAAATTGGCTAATGATTGAGGGCCACATGGCACCCTCCCATTGGGCCACTTCAACAACCAACAACCAATGAAATATTGCAAACTGGCCTTATACAAACATGCCACATTTCAACATGGGATTGGTCCATCTTACATTGTACCTTGCATAGTCACCTGCTGATGTCAGCATGACATCATCGTATGGCCTACCCAGTCAGTAGCTTATTCAATGTTGAAAGTTAACTTTTTAGCTTTTTTCCCAAAAATTCAGAACGACGATAACTCTCACATACAGTTTTGAATTGAGGCGATTCAAACATCCTTGGAATTAGAATGACAAGATCTATGATTTGGAACCAGTTTTGGGAGATTCCAACCACTTTTATTTTTGAGCATATTTTGATCCCTTAGATAATTCTAGATCAAACTATTTCCCCACCACTAGACCTATAGGGTGTTTTCCTAACATTGGCCACTAAGGTTACCTTCGTCAAAGGGCGACAATCGAGTCTTAAGATTTTTGGTGATCAACCATGGCAAGGATTTCTCTACCATGGGTTGGTAGCCCCGTGGAGAGTCACTCACACCATGATCTAGCCTAACCCCCTCTGAATTGGATTTCTGATGCACTCTTACTTTGGACCGTGGGATGGTGAAGGATTTTAAGCTCCATAATATGTCAACTTTATATTTCTCAATGTAAGTGATCAGTGGGGGTTATTGGAAGCCTATCCTATTGATCCTACACTGAATTACAAAGATTTTCTGGGTCTTGGTGCTTAAGCGGGCTTAATCTATGTGAGTTAAGTTATTAATGTGGATTGTTTCAATTCTTCTCTTGGTGGTTTTAACCAAGCTCATATTCGCTTAGGGTGTGTGTGTGACCAATATGTCAAGTGGATGAGTTAATTGAGCATGTTTTGATGATACTAATGTCACTAAAAATAAAGTGCATAAAATGTAAATAACATTGAAAATGAATAGTAAAATAACAACAAACCTAAGCCCAAAACCCCCCACCCAAGAAGAATATCAAGAATAAAAAAAATGAGGGAAAACAAGAAACTCAATGACACACAAATGGCCAAAATATCTAATATCGAAGGGGCTAGGATCTAAAGGCAAAAATATGCTAAAAGTGGTGCAGAAAACCAACAAAACCAGAGATGAAATTGTTGCAAAAATACATGAAAGAAGTTGGAAAAGTAGGGAGACAAAAAAGGATCCTAAGGGGGGAAGGCAACACAAGAATATAAATAGATAAAATTATTTTAAAAACGTGTCTAAAAGGGCTAAAAAACAGTGGAAAAACCCTTGAAAAATAGTGGTTGAACATGTGGCACACTAGACTCCTGAACTCAACAATTCTCTTCCTAAAGGATAGAGGTGTACTCTAAATCGTAGGGGGGTTTTCCCTTCCTCAATGAGAAACTACTAAGTGGATCCAAGCCTAGAGGTGGCTCAAGAAATAATAGAGTCCCTTCTCGACACACACGCAAAATATCTAAAAAAAATAATCTTAAAAATTGTAGAGTGCAAAAACTGACCAGAAACGTGCATTGAGCACAATTTCTAGGAATAAAAGTGCACTGGGTGTAGTTAATGGGAAAAAAGTGTTCTATGTTCCCACTTCTCTCTCTTTGTAGATATGAACCAGATTGTGTCATCTCATAATCGGATGATACCTGTGACCTGTGGAAAGAGAAAAGCCCCAACAAAAACGATTTTTTTTCTAGAAAATAGAAGAGATCTAAAAATAGAAATTGAGAGGAATGAAAATTCTAAAGAAACACTGAAAATAGTTGAAATAGTATTCACCAAGGTTCTTAATTAATACATCAAGGGAGTTTCCATTTTTTGATGACTAAGTAGCTAAAGACGTAGTGGAGTCACCATTTGTTAGTATGAAAATTCTTAGTATGTGTACAAAAAATGCTTCACTTAAGTCGTTTGTGACTAGTTACCCTAACCACAAAATGTGGTTGTCTATGGTTCAGATCTGCAATTAAAAAGGAAGAAAAATACTCTAGCAAAAGATCATATGGAACCAAAAACATATAACAACAAAAATAAAAGTGTAGAAACACAATGGATTATATGAATAAGAAATTTTCATTAATAGAAATGATACACCTGGTAAGGATAACTTACAAACTTGGGTCTATAGACCCCCCTCCATGGGACAAGTCCTTTTTTCCATACACTTCAGTAATTTGTTTCTCTCTCTCAACTTGGAATGGGAAGAAAAAATAACATGGATTGAACTCAAGTGGAAGCTCAAATGTAATGAGACGATAGTGGTGATGATGAAAATGATCATGGTAAAGAATTGATAGAAAATACTTTATTTATAACAAAGCATTGAGCCAAATTAGGAACTAGAAAATAATAAAATACTATTGACTAAATCAAAATCTAGCTGTTGAAAATACTTTATTATATTTTTTGAGATGGAAAAGATATTCAAAATGGTCAAATATATTTATTTAGAAAGTGGTTGAAGTAATTAACAAATAAAAATGATTTATTAATCACTTTGTGAGAATTAAGGAAGAAATAATTACTAAATATTGGTTTAATAATTAAATCATAAGGAAAATATGTAACAAATCAGGAATAATAAATAAAAGTAATTTATGTAATTATTCCAAAGTGATTAAGTCGAAAGTAATCAAGAAATATTTATCAAATAATGATTTAATAATTATTTCTAGAGAAAATTAAATAAATAATGATTTGTTCAATTACTCTGATGGGGTTTTTGAATTTTAATGAGAAATAATTTAGGAAAAATGGTTTATTACTAAATTATTTTCCATGGTTAAAGTGGGCTTACCATGGTAAAATTAATATTACATGGTGTACTTCGATCCACATAGTAACAAATGGATAGGTGATTATTTTTTGGGTGATAACATTCACTATGCCATTTGAATCACTTCAAACTGATTTTTCAAACAAAAGTTATACAAAATTTAAAAAAAATGCACACCTTTTTCTTCGTTTTAGGATCTTGTCCTTGAAACTATTGTATATCTGTTATTTTAGCTCTCCAAGTTCCGAAACTTCATCTTTTGGTAGCCCTTTGAATCTTCTTTTCAACTTGATAAGTAAGACCAATATTGGATTCTTCAAGATAAAGTTATGCCCAATCTCAAACTACAACTTCTTGTTACACTACCTTGGAATATCCACCACAACTAAGGAACTCAGATTCATTGCATGCACTAGCTACTTTGAGTTGATTTATTAGTTAAATGGATGATTGTTGAGTTAGATTGTTGTCCCACTACACAACGAACCTCCGACTAGTTCTATTAAAGGTTATAAGTAGGTTAACTGAATACAATTCGAAATAATTCATTGTGATTTCTACAAATTAGTAATCACACATGCTTAAATGAGCTCCAAGCCCTCTAACTGTAATCACCTTCGTTAACTTCTTCTAAGTTTTTTGTTGATGTGGGAATTCAAATTTTCTCAATTTGACCAAGGCAAAGTCAAATTGATACTTTCCTACTACACTTCTCAACACTCCCTCTTAGCAAGAACGAGATTTTTAATCACCCTATCCTGTACCTGTGGAATGTACTATAGTAAAATCTCTCACATTTATTGTTTCTACTGTAACAACTGCAATTAAGAATAATTAAAAGAAAATAGAATCAACTGTGTTTGCAACTATATTTTGCCAAAAATGTGTTGTTGTTGACTCTTCTACTGAACCTCCTGCTCTGATGTCAACCCTCCTCAATATATAACTGACACTCATCCTCATTATGCTAAATACTCTGAGCCCATGTAGCAAGGTAATGATCCATGAGGATAAAGCCTCAATTTATCCTTCCCAAATTTCTACAATGATGGGACTAAAGATCTACATCACCCCACCTAACTCCTAGAGGTATAACTACATGCATGAAAAAGTTGAATTTGTTACTCAAATAGTTTGAATTTGAAACTTCAGTGTAGCAAGATCTCTTTGGTGTTGGGAAGATGACCTTCAATAGGAGGAGATTAGAGTATACCTTGGAAGGAAACTCATATTTCATTGCATGGAAGGATCACATGGAGTACTTCTCGATGACAATAGATTGTTGGAATATATCAAGATAGACATTGCAAAACCAAGGTCAACTGATGAGAAAAGCCTATACCAATGGAAGAAATTTGTAGCCAAGGCGAGGAGAATTATCTTGGAGGTAGTGTGAGACCACATTGTCTCAAATATCCATGGAAAATGAACTCCATTCGTAATGTGAAAAGAAATAACAAAGCTATTTGAGAATAATACTGACCATAGAAAACTAGCCCTCAAAGGAAAACTTCGATATATCAAGATGCAGAAGAATGATACTATTCCATAATATCTCACCATATTTACACAAGTTTGCAATGTTCTTGGAGGGCTTGGTGTGACTATTGCAAAAGATGACCTGGTGAGCCTAGATCTTCTATGCCTTCCCAAAAGTTGGCATAGCTACTAGGACTCGGTGAAGGGAAGGAAAGAATTACCTAAGTGGGAAAGTTTGTTGTCCACTTTGGTTAAAGAAGAGTTCAGGAGAAATAATTGGGATGGAACTTTATAAAAAAAAGAGGATGAAGAAAATTTGGCATTGGTTGGAAAGGAAAATAAGGGAAAAGGAAGGAATACTCAAAACAAACCAGAATCTAGCCAAGGGGGCAATATGAAAGACTTTTCAAAAATAAAATGCTTCAATTGTCATGAATTTGGGCACTATGCTACAAAGTCTCCGCACAAAATGTATGGCAAGAAGAACTCAGGAGGAGCAATAGTTCAATCGTTGGCTAGACTTCACCCTTATCGCATTCATGGAAAACACTATGATAGGGAGTATGGGGCACTTGGACTTAGGTTCCTCATTCAACATGACAAGGTGTAGAGAGGTTTTTAGTGACCTAGAGGAGAAATATATCCAGATGCACATTAATCTTGGGGATGATGGAAGGTACAGTTCTAACAAAATTTGTAATGTAACCTTTAATAGGGAGTGTAGATCCCCTTATTCCATGACTAAAGGAGAATCTAATCTATGTAACTATTTTGGAAGGCCATGGTCATGATGTGATCTTAAGAAAAGGTAAAGCCTTTCTGAGACACACAACCACTGAACAAGAGAAGCAGATCATGGTTCATGTGAAGAACCTATATAAATTTGATGTGGAAAATTATGCTACATTAAGTAGCAAGGCAGAGAAAGTGTAGAGTCATGATGTTGTTGAGATTTGGAACAATATATTGGGCCATTTGCATCACAACACCCTAAAAATTATTCAACAAATAAACAAAGGCCCCCCTAAAGGTTCACTTGAGCAACACGATGTCTTCAAAGGTTGTACCTTGGGGAAGTATGTGAAATCCACATTCCATGATTGAAACAAAAAAGCACATGCAGTCTTGGAGAGAGTCCACTCTAATGTCTGTGGACCTTTCTTGGTAGCCTCCATTGCTAGACATAAATATTTTGTTATTTTTATTGATGATTTCTCAAGGAAGTGTTGGATATTTTTCATCTGGAAGAAGGGCATTATCCAGGTTTGTAGATTTCAAGGATCTAGTTGAGAAATATATTGGAGAAAAGGTGAAGGCTCTTAGGTGTGACAATGGAGGTGAATATGTTTTGAATAACTTCAAGGATGTTTTCGCGAAATAAGTCATTTGAAGAGAAGTAGCAGCACCCCACAACCCACAACAGAGTGGGGTAGATGAGAGAAAGAACCGTAGCATTGTGGGAGCTATGAGAGGTACGATACATGAAAAAGGTGTACCACTGCATTTGTGGGTAAAGGCATGTAGAATATTAGTCTACTTGCAGAACCAGAGTACTCATTGTATTCTTTGTATGATTACATGAGAGGATGCATTCTCAGGGAGAAGGTTGGATGTGTCTCACTTCAAAATTTTTGGGGCCTCTATTTATTGCCATATCTGCAAAGGTTCTAGGATGAAGCTTGAGCTGGCAACATTGAAAGTCCACACAATTACCATTTGTACTTACCTTCCCTCAAAATGACAATTATGCCAAGGGATGTAAAGTTTGATGAGCAGAGCGATGTGGTTCTCTCTTGAGAGGTAGCTTCAGATCCCACCAAAAGATGAACTTTTAGTTCCAAAGCAAGTGACTCCATAGGAGCCTCAGAAAGTTGTGGATCCACCATAATTGGAGGAGAAGAGAGGAGGTATATTGGAGACATATGATGAAGAAGATCCATCTAAAGAAGGTACAAAAATAACTAGGGAAGATGATATATTGGTGAAGGATGTGAGGAAGAATGTGGGAGCTTCTTCAAATTTGAATAGGAAAATGAGGTCACCTGAGAGGTACACTAACTACATGTCTCTAATGACTAAGGTTATAGAGACTGATCCATCCACTTTTGAGGAAGAAGTAGAGAAACCATTTTGGGTTGATTCCATGGTGGAGTAATATAAATCCAACATGAAGAACAATGTTTGGGAAGTGGTCCGAAGACTGGTAGATAAATTAGTGATGGTTTTGAGATGGATCTTAAAGGTTAAGCATGCAACTGACATAAGCATAGATAATTATGAGGTGAAATTGGTGTTCAAAGGATTCTCTCAAGTTGAGGGAATTGAATATGAAGAAACCTTTGATCTTGTGGAAAGGTATACATCCACTAGACCAATTCTTGCATTGGTTGCATAGATGGGGTGAAAGATCCACCAGATGGATGTAAAAAAAACATTTTGTTGAGATATCATGTGTGTAGACTTAAGTGAGCATTGTACAGTCTCAAACAAGCACCCCGTGATTGGTACACCAAGATCAACAGTTATCTCATTTATTTGGGCTTCACCAAAAGTGAAGTAGATGCAAACCTCTTTCATATTTTGGTAGAAGGTAAACTACTTATTATTATTTTATATGTTGATGATTTAATATTGACAGGTGATGAGAAGCTAATCAACTCTTGCAAGGAGGATCTTACAAGGAAATTTAAGATGAAGGACATGGGTCTCATGCACTAATTCCTCAAGTTGGAAGTGTGGAAAGGAAATGGGGAAGCTTTTATGTCTCAAAGTAAGTGTTCCAACAAGATACTATAGAGATTTCACATGGATAGTTGTAAACTCGTGGAGACACCTCTAGCGACCAACTAGAGGAAGGAGGATGCCACTTGAGGTGAAGAGGTTGATGCTACCATTTACCAATAACTAGTGGTTTGCCTAATGTATATTTTGAACACGTGACTAGATATGTGCTATGCAACCAACTAGTTGAGCCAAGCTATGGTTAGGTTGCCCAAATTGTATTAGAAGGTAGCGAAGCATGTTTTACGGTACCTCAAAGGAACTACCTAGTATGGATTATGGAAATATGAATAGAGAGAGTCAAGTTGTGTGGCTTCATAGATGCATATTGGATAGGGATTCCATCTGACTCAAAGAATACATTAGGTGTAATTTTCAGTGTTGGGTCTTGAAGGGTTAACTAGTACAGCAGGAAGAAGAGATATGTGGTGCTAAGCTCGGTAGAAGCAAAATACATGACTACAAGTCAAGAAGCACGTGAGGTGATCTAGATGCGAAAGATACTTGTGGGACTTTTTGGTGAGGTGATGGATTCAACTATGATCTATTGTTATAATCAGAGTTCCATTAAGATCTATGCAAATCTAGGATTTCATGATTTATCCAAGCATATAGATATCTAGTATCATCATTTACGAGAGTGTGTGCAGAGGCAGATAATGTTTCTACAATACATTCCAATAGACAAACAAGATGTTGACATCTTGACAAAGGCTTTGTTAAGAGGGAAGTTCGAATTCCATAGGTGTAGGATAGGGGTGGTGGAAAATCCATTTCTTGCTAAGAGGGAGTGTTGAGAAGTGTAGCAAGAAAGTCTCAATTTGATTTTGCCTTAGTAAAATTAAGATAATTTGAATTTCCACATTAGCAGACAACTTGGAGGAAGTTAAATCATGTGACATGGCTCTTGTCACTAAGTTAGCTTAGTAAATATGAGTTAGAGGGCTTGGAGTTCATTTTATCATCGGTGATTGCTAATTTGTAGCAACCAAGGTCATTTATTTCCAATTGTATTCAGTTAAACTAGTTTTAACTATTGATAGAAGTAGTGGAAGGTCAATTGTGCAGTGGGATAGTAGTCTAACTTAGTGATCATCCAATTAATTGATCAATCAACCAAAAATAGCTAGTGCATGCAGAGAATTCAAGTTCCCCAGTTGTGGTGGAGATTACAAGACAATGTAACATCAATTGTATACTACTCTTAAGTGTATAGGTGTTGCATGTAGTCCAATAATCAACCTTGGGAATTACACAATCAATTGGAGGAAAATTCCTAAATAATAGGAGCCTAATTCGTCGTGATTTGTGTAAAGAAATAGGGGCTCAAGTAGAGGCAAAAATTTACTAAGTTTAGGTCAGAGCTTCTCATTGATGAGGGAGATAGGTTGTTCACTTTCAAGTTGTGCTCAAAGTGGGAATGAAATTGTGATACATTCTCTATTCATATGATTAATGCAAAGAGGATTAAGGGGTTTTTAGTATTTTATTTCTCCTAAAAAAAATTGTGCATTTGTTTTATTTCTTATGCATGTATGAGATTGTTGTTCTAAATCATGAATTAAGTTTTCTAGAGCAGTAGAGTAGCATAATTTAATTCACAGTTTAGAACAACAATTGTAAACATGCAATAAGAAAAAGCACACATCCAAAGTATTTTTCTAGGGGAACCCAACTAGGAAAACCTGTCAAGAATATTCGTATTAATCAGATGAATAAAGAATGTATTAAAATTGCTTTCCCGCTCTTAGAACAACATGTAAGTGAATAACCTATCTCTATACCCAATGAAAATATCTGACATAGAATTAGTCAATTTCTTCCTCTTCTTAAGCCCATATTTCCTTTTGTAAATCCCAAGGAATTTGGCCCTATTGTATAAGATTTTTCCTCTAGTTTATTGTGTAATTCCCAAGGTTGTATCATTGATTGCATGCAACACTTGTATGCTCAAGACTATTCTACAATTGATGTTATACTAGCTTGGAATCTCCACCGCAACTGAGGAACTCGTATTCCTTTCATGCACTAGCTATTTTGAGTTGATTGATTAGTTAACTGGATGATCATTGAGTTAGACTGGTATCCAACTGCACAAATAACCTCCAACTAGTTCTACCAAAAGTTAGAAATAGTTTAATTGAATACAACTTGAAATAACTAACCTTAATTGCTAAAAATTAGAAATCACACATGCTTAATTGGACTCCAAGCCATCTAACTAAAACTTACTAAGTTAACTGAGTGGAAAGAGACATGTCAAAAAAGTTAATTGCCTCTAAGGTGTCTACTAATGTGGAAATTCAAAATTTCTTAATTTGACCAAGGCAAAGTCAAATTGAGACTTTCTTGCTACACTTCTCAACACTCCCTCCTAGCAAGAAAGGGACTTTCTAAAAACCTTATCCTACACCTCTGGGATGTATTGAAGGAACACCTCTCAATGTTGTTGCTACTAGTACAAAAAATGCAATGAAGAAGCATTGAAAAAACTAAATAAATTGTTTCTACAAATGTCTATTGGAAAAATTTCTATGTTGTTGATTCTACTACTGAGCCTCCTACTCTTTTAGCAGCACTCCTCTACATTCCTTAGTATATAACTAACATTGTTCCTCCTGCTACTAAATACTTTGGGCCTATTACACAAGATTTTGTCATTGTCCCTATACTCCCCACTCCTCGATCCTAGAGGACCTCTACAGTGAACCCTACATGCTTTCCCTTCATGAAGAAACTCCCATTGTGTCCCTCTTCATGATCAGAACAATAACCTTTTGCACCATTTCCCCAAACGCTTCTGTTTTTCCCAGTTTACAAGACGGTGCTAATGACCCTTGTCCTCCTTACGCTGATATGTAGGGATTAACATTTTCCATAGCTCCGACCAGAGCGACTAAGCTTTGTTTCAGTCACGCCAATCCTCTTATGGAAATTTTTTAAATAAGGAGCCGAAGCTTCTAGCTCTAGAAGCTTCGTAACGGAATTCTGGTAAATGGTTTGGCCAGATGGAGTCGAGGATGTTAGTTTGGGCTCCTTTCCCCTATAAGGATGGAACTACCTCAAGAGATAAGACCTTCTCCCATGAGAAGAGGATCCATCTCCCATCCATTTATGCTATAGAAACCTCCACTTTTCCCAAGCAAAAGTTAGTGTTAATGTTGGTGTGCTAGTGCTAATTAAGTTTGGAGTAAACGACAAGCTATTCATAGTTGTAGCTCTCTAGTTGTGTTAGGGAGAAGTGTGAATTTGGTTTAGTGTGAAGTCTAAAGGGAAGAGTCTTAAAAATTTCATTGTTGAGGCCATCATCGAATGCTAACAGAAGTGTGTGGGAACCTGGTTTTGTCGGAGGAGAATGGCAACATCAAGGCAATGGTTGTAATATATTCTTGATTCAATATATATGCAACTATCGATTGATTTCCTACATAATGTGTCATCTTACATGTTTATGGGTTAATGTTTCTTGACTTGTTAAGTAGGTTTAATTAAAATTTTTCTATTATCATGGTTGTTCTTTGTTGTTGTTTACTTGTTTCAGGTGTTTGAAGAAGGAAATGAGAGATAGCTAGAGTGAACAAGCAAGGTCATCATCAAAAGGGATAAGCGTACTAAGAGGTAGGCCCTCTTAATTGGTTCTAACCCAAGGAAATATTCCATAGAATGTATCGGTTGTGGCTAGACCCATTATCAGGCTAGAGGAATTGTTTGTGCCCGCACTCATAATTTTACTTCACCACAAATTGGCAACTCCACTAGGGAGCAAATCCTTCTATTTGTTTGGGATTTCATGGTTATGTGTGCACTTTTCTAGTTCCACTTTTTCCCTTTGGTTCTATTTGTTTTCCTTTTCTTACTAGTCGAGTTTGAAATTCATAGTAGCAAATCTGGTCCCAGGTTTAAAAAAAAAAAAATTCTTGGCTTCCTCGCTCAGCATGCTTAATTCGCTGACAATCACCTTAATCAACATGATATGCTGAGAAACAATCGTGTCGAGCCCCTTCTAGTGCTTGTTGTTAGTTGGGCAGCCACACCGATGCCTATAAGTGAAGATTAGGGTTTGTCCCAAATCTTGGCTAGTGTGTTTTTCTCTCATGATTTCGACCCTATAAGCCTTTTAGACTATTTTCTCCCTGACTAGAAAACTTATTTTCATTTTGTTTGTTTTCTTGTTGATTTTCCATCTTTCCGCTTGATTTCTTGGGTCATTAGATGGTTAATTGCACTAGGCCATCTAGATTTTCATCCATTCAGCTGATTGTGAACTCAGTGAGTCGAGTTTTTAGTGCATTTACTCCTTGCATTTCGTTTGTTGTCCTGATATGGCTTTGACCCCCATTACACAAGTTTGAAAAGTTTTGTTTACTTGTCTAAACATTTCTTTTCTAGCATGGATCACATTTCTTGTATTGTTTTTGGTAAAGTCAGTGTTTCATTAGTCTGAAAGGGATTCTCTTTTCGTGTTTTCATCTGCTTGAAAAGCTAATTGTCTCGAAAATTTTTCATTGAAGAGTTTTATGCGAAAAATTCATTTCGTCGTTTCATGAAAAGTATAAAATTCTTGTTTGCTGCATCGGTATGCTATGGTAGTTAGCATCATTGAAGACTAAGATTGCATTGGCATTTGAAAAGAAAAAGAACTCTCTTTTATTTTGAAAGGACTGTTATAAATGTACTCGTGAGGAAATTAGGAATTGGAATGTATTTTTCATTAGTTTATTTTCTCAAAAAGTGAAGTAGTGAAAAATAATTTTGCTTTCATTTGCTTGGTTGTTTGCATTTGATTGTGTGTTTTCTACCCTCTCTAGTGTATACAATTCATCGAATTGAAAGGGTCTTGTCTCATTTAGTTGCATTTAGGGTTTCTTCAGTCACATTGCTAAGGCCTGAAAACTGAGACATAACTCAAGATAAACTTTAAAATGAACTCAATTAACCTAAGGCCCATTTGAAATCTAAAGATCACATCTAGAAGGTCTAGGCTAGAGATGTTTTCTGGTGTCTTTAAACCTAGCATTTGTTGTTAACTTCGGCTCTAGACAGTGCTAGTACGGATTTTTGCTCCCCATACCGTCAAGTATATAGCGGGAGACCTCTCTAGGCTACAATCCTTTATCCATATAAGCCGATTCGGCTACCTTGCAAACGTGATACACCGAAAATAACATTCAGGGAGATTGCCTGCCCATAATTCTTGGTTCACCGGGAGGTATTCTGCAGTTCACAGTTGCCTGGTAATCCTTTTTACCTAGACCATCTAGAGTAGTCATTTGATCTTTTTAACTCATTAAACTTAAAATATCATTTGAGTGCTTGTCCTTTCGAGCTCATTTCCAATTGAAAGTGATAGAGTCATATTTGTTTCTTTCTCGACTCTTAAAACATGAAAGAGCACCAATCTATTTATGTGTCTTGATAAATTGATTGCCCACGATCTTATAACATCCTGTTAGTCTTTCTAGAAAAGATCATGAGTTTCCCTTCAAGAACATTTTAAAGCCTTCAAGTTTATCTCTCTCTTTTCGTGTTAACTAACACAAGGTCATCATGGTTGAACCATCTGGTTAACCTAGTTCCTCTTCCTCTCATCAGTCTGAAAGATTGCCTGAGGAGCCATTTCCTGAATTACCAGAGTCACTCGAGGACCAAGGTGTTGAACTCAAAATTGTTCTGAGCATTCAACCTCTATCATCTCATCCTCCACCTACTTCAGATACTGGTTCACCTACTAATTTTGGCCTAGAATCTCTGGACAATCCCGTTCAAACTCTCGAGAGTTCACCGACCACTGACGGTCAGCTTGGACTGGTTATCTATCGTCCAAATCCTTTGTTCGACCCTGTTGTGATATCACCGCAATGTCTGTACAGTCTGTACGATTAGCTGGAATTATCCCCTCATACCTCTTCGGTCATTCATCATTGTTTGTTCCCATATATGGAACTCGAAGGTGATGCTCCAGTCACCTCTCCGAATGAGTCAGAAGTTTCTACTCCACACACTGTCGAGGAGGAAGAACATCCATTTCCTCCTGAAGGTTTCCCCTATATAGGGAGCATTCCCATTAGTGTGCATTGGGAATTGCCGCCTAATTATGTATCCTTGGCACAATTGGTTTCACGTACACGTAGAGCCTCATCACTTTACCATAACCCTGTTTGGGCTTCTGGTGCCATGCCTACTACAAGTCCATTCATTGTGAACTTGAGCTCCCAACAGGCTGTTACCTTAGTCTCGATGCAACCCACCATTCCAAACCCTCTTGTATCATCCGTCCCAGTTACCTGTCCGGTTCAACCGAGGGTCTCTGTCAGTTGCTCAAGCCCTCCAGTTAGTTGGCCAAGTTGTGCCACTTCCTGGGGGCAGAATCTTAATTTTTCTATGGTGTCAGGCACCACCAATGTGAGTAGCTCAAAAACTCACATGATTGGCATGAACTAGCCTTCTTCTGGCATTATTCAAAACCCTGCTGGTCCTGCTGGATCGAGCAATCACCAGTACCAACAAGTTCAAAATCCACTTGGTTCGTCTGGGTCAAGCAATTTCGAATATCATCAGCCTTATGAGGCTCAGGTTCAATACGAAACTCCTTATGTTCCATATGGTTCTCAAGGAATGGTTAATTTTCCTTATGTCCTTCAGTTTGGGCAATACTTTTAGCCTGGCTCATCCACTTTCTAAGGTGGCTATGGCTAGATTTAGTTTGGAAAATTTTCAGGCACTATTCAACTACCCTTGCTACAGCAAGGACAACCTTTACAGTAAGAATGGAAACCTTTGTTGTAGCAAGGACCATCCATGCAACGATAAGGGCAAATGATCACACAGCAAGGTCAACTGTAACAACCACAGGGGCAACCCTCACAACAGTTGTATCCAACTGTGTCATAGCAGATGTAGTATGATCCGCAAACCTCCTAGCCTATGTCTTCACAGGGCCAACCTCTACAGCCCTAGGGACAAATTTTGCAGCCACAAGGCCAACCCTTGCAGTAACAAAACCAACCCGAGTAGCAATAAACCTTGTATACATATGAGTAGGGTCAAACCTTGCAAGGGCAAGGGTAGGGTCAAGTCCTGCAGCAGCAGGCCCAAAATCCTAATGTCCTAGGTCAACAGGTCCAAAATCCTTTTGGCCAAGGGAAACAGATCCAGAACCCTAATTTCCTAGGTCAACACGTCCAGAATCCTTTTGTCCAAGGGCAATAGGTCCAGAATCCTAATGTCCTAGGTCAAGAGGTCCAGAATTGTTTTGGCCAAGGGCAACAGATACAAAATCCCTATGTCCAAGGGTAACAATTGTACAATCCTTATGCCCAAGGGCACCACGTCCAAAATCCTCTTGTTCACCACTCGCATATTCAGGGACAATAGGTACAATACCCATATGTACAAGGTCAATAGGCTCAATAACCTCTTAACTCGTACGTTGCTTACCAACAACCTATGACTAG
This sequence comes from Pinus tabuliformis, assembly GCA_031772625.1. NCBI lineage: Eukaryota > Viridiplantae > Streptophyta > Pinopsida > Pinales > Pinaceae > Pinus > Pinus tabuliformis. Next base: position 1,852,930,810 of record CM062817.1, on the reverse strand, counting down.
ACAATTCCAAGGTATTCATGGTCAAAATCCTTCCTACGGCCAAGGTAACCCATAATGGGGGAAGAATCAAATGCCATATGGGAAAAATCCCCCACTGTGGGGCTAAAATCCTTACCAGCAGGGATGGGTTCCTCCGGTTGGACCTCCTTACCGACCTCCAATGCTTTTTAATACTGAACTTCCCTTCTTGGCCACACTAAAGTTTCCAGATGTGTCTCGCCTTATGAATGATCCAATTCTTCATTCACCATACTCGCCTCTGGTTCCATCAAACATCTCGAGCAATTGTCCTAAGTTTGATGGGAAAGCAAAAGAAGATCCTCAAGCCCACGTGATGACATCTCACCTCTGTCGCTCTTCGAATTCTTATGTTGATGATTCCATTTGTCTCCGCCTTTTCCAACAAACCCTCACAAGTGTTGCAGCCAAGTGGTACATCAAGCTTCCTCAAAGTACTTACCATGACTTTAACTCTTTAGCCATGGCTTTCCTCACGCATTTCCAACTACTGGTTCGCTATGAAACTGGCACCTATTTGCTCACATCGCTTAAGCAAGATACTGTGACACACATCTTCGATGACATCCATGAATGGAGACGTAGACGTCGCCTGATCAAATTCGATATTTCTAATCAGTTGCTCACTGAGTGGTTCACTAAGTCATTGGTGGCCCTAATTGCTCGCGATATAGCTATGGGTGCGTGTGTTACTAAAGAACAAGCGATTGCTCATGCACAATACTTAGATCTAGTTTAATCTGAATATGGCACTTTGTATGAGTTATTACCCAATTCTTTACGGCCATCATCCGATCTCACGACATCGAAGTCGCAGGCTACACCCCTATTGATGGAGTCATTATTTTAGTGTCCTAGACCCCTACTAAATCTTCTTCCAAATAGAAGTCGGTCTCAAACGTTGTTTCCAATAGTTCCTCCCAAAATCGACTTGGCCCTGGTAAAACCTTAGAGGTCCACGCTGTCCAGTCTACCACAACGGACAAATCCTTGAAAGGTAAGAAGAAAGGAAAAGGAAAGGGTAGAGTCGATGCCCCAAAATAGGGTCCTCCTAAATCGTCTGCTGGTGAGTCTTCAGAACGGAAATCTAAGTATCGCTACCACATTTGTGAGGAGGATCACTATACCAAGGATTGTCCCCAATGATCTGAAGTTAGTTGTTTGCTCAAAGGGATCCCAGCTGTCCTAAAAGAGCCATTTCCATCTCAGCAGATCCAAATGATAGATCAACCTCAATTCTCTGCTTCCTTAGGATCTCAAGTGTTCATGACGAGTATGCCTATTAATGTGACTACTAGATCAAAATATTACCAAACTCCTGCTCTGACAACTGGGAAAGAGAAAGAAGCCACCCCTTCTTCTTCTGCCCCAAGTTCTGGCCCTCTTCATATTGAGCGCCCTAACCCTGATTCCGCTATATGGCCACCCTCTCGAGGTGTGCTAAGGAAATCCTCATACAATCCCAAAGCTGGAGCTGCTCAACGCTATAATATTATTGAGTATTTGGCTTAGGCACCATCAACTATGTCATCTCTCGAGGTGCTCCAAATCTGCCCATCACAGCGAAAATATTTGTTGTTGGCTATCGGGGGTATTGATCCTACTGATTCCAATTTGATATGTTTTGATCTAGAGAACCATGTTCCACGCCTGCCTCATCAGATTGAATTTCTCATTCAAGTAATCATCAATGAGAAGACCATCCATAGGACTGTCATCGATGAAGGTGCTTCCACCTGCATCATGCCAATCGTATGCCGGAAGGCCGTTGGTTTTCCTACTTTGAACCAATCCCTGAACACTTTGGAAGCTTTCGATGGGTGTGATTCACAACCCTTCAGTGTCTTACCTAACCTTGCCATTACTCTGGAGGGCAAGATAGTACAAGTCAAGGTATAGATTGTTGACGTTGATCTTAATTATACTATTCTACTCAGCCGGAGTTGGACCCATGCCATGCATGTTGTAGCCTCCTCCCTATTCCATGTGATTCATTTTCCCCATCAAGGAAGATTATCATTGTTGACCAGTTGTCATTCTTTGCATCTTCCTCCTCGGATGGCAATGTTCCATGTGTTAAGCACACTGGTGCTTCGTTTGAGAGTGTGGGGGTAGGTATTTTTAAAGATTCTTCCTTAAGGGAATTTTTTCTGCTCCCACCTCCTCATGTTGCCTCTATCAACATGATCTCGGTCAAATTTGACCCGTGGGTCATACCTTCACCATATCTTGTTGATACTTAGGGAGAGGTTATGCCACTTAGTCAAAATTGTTTCGGCCTCAAGTTTTGCATCCTTTGATTCTTCTGTTTCGAAGACCTCTCTCAATATGTATTCTCAATCCCCATGGCTTAGTGCTTTGGAATATCTTGATCCCTTAGCTGACACATTTCTTGTTGACAAAGGTATCATGGAAGTAATGTCTCTCGAGGAACTACCTATGAAAAATACTCATCATTGTTCCTCATTCCTACCTCGCTTGACGGTCATGTCTACCAATCTTGAAGAGTTCTCTTCTCTATTGATCTGAAAATGGAATGTACTTGAAAGAGGGTGCAAGGTATCCATTTTCATTTATGTAAATGAGTGCACAAATACTCCAAGTTTAAATCTGAAAATATGTGAACTTCTTATTTCTAATACAGAGATAGATTGTAGGGGCATTTACTGGATATGTCACCTCTAAAGAGAGGATGAGATCCATAAGCTACCTGGCCCTCTACATACTCTGCCTAAAGAAATAAGAGAAGTAAACACTTAGATTCAATAAAAAAAAATACCTTTCTTGAACTTGATGATATGCGGAATTTTAGCTTAAAAGAGGTGTATGTCTTTTCTTTTGTTTATGTGTATTAACTTGATTTGCTTCAGTTGATATTAAACATATATATCAGGCATATAAGGCAAAAAATAAACATCACACATAACAACAAATTTAATAAGGAGTTCACCCCAATCTCGTGGGCTACATCTCCTATGAGCTCTAGTCAACTAGACTTGGCTCTTTGGGATTATGGCTTGAATTATTTTATAGGTTCCACACTCAACTCCAAAAGGTTACTGAATGAACCTATGGGTTTAGAAAAACCATATGCATCCCTGTCATGGTTGTCCTCTTTCTGCAGGCATATATAGGTTTGATTCCTTCAGTAGGTGCATTAAGATTCCTTGAGCTTCTTAATGGCACAAACTCCTTCATAATGCTTCAAATTTCTCTAAAACCTTTTCTAATGTCTCCAGCACATATCTAACATAAACAAATAACTGTTCATTTGCTCAAAATGAGCACTGCATCCCCGATCTAGGCCTTCTCCCATGGTTGGCTCTAGGCTGCCTAAAACTTCTCTTCGGCATTTCAACCTTTAGAAGTCTCCAAATGCTTCTAAAAACACCTTCATTGGATTTAGAAGGTTCCTTACAATAGAAATAGGCTTTTTTTCACCTCAAACAGATGAACCTAGCCCAACACAACTCAATTACCGAAATGGCCCTCATGGCCCTAAAAGATTCCTTGAAGAAATTCAAGGTGAAGAATGCCTCCACAGGAAAAAAGAGATGTAGAAATGGACTTAGAACACTGATTACAATTAGGAATGACCTTTGTTTCACATTGAAATGCTGCACACATCCTAATGCAGCTCCCAAACTGATATGGCCCTCGTGGCTCCTAGAACTTCCATGAAGCAAAATCACCTGCAAATGACCTCTGTTGGCTGTGAAACCTATGCCAATGGCTTTAGAAGGTCGAAGAGACCCAAAATAATAAAAAAAAATCATCCAAAAAGGTCTCTCCTGGCCAAATTTATGGCCTTTTCAATGAACTGCTTGTTTGCCCCTAAAAGAACTCCAGTTAACTTTAGTTGAGGATCAGATAGACCCACCAAATATGGCAGGACCGCCAAAAATGGTGTCTCCACTAAAAATCCGCCAACTTAACCCATAACCATTGGACTTAACTGCTGTTCATTAATGCCATGTGATCAAAATTTGGGGCTGAAAGTTTCCCTTGGATTTCATGCCAACATGGTTGATTGGCGGTTGGATAGACCATGGTTTCCGGCATGAAATGTGACCAAAGCTACGTTAAACGTTATCCGCCAGTGGTTATGGTGGTTGGCCCAATGTTCTGGCTGTGAAGGCATATGGTAAGGGGGCTGGCCACCTTCGGGCCCTGCCCAAACCAAGTTTAAACATGAAATAACATTTTATTTGTAAGCCTTTCAAGATCCATGATCTTGGTGTGTTGGTAGTCCATTGCATTGGTAAGTCGAAGGTCCTATCTTCAATCTGTAGTTCCTCCAAAAAATTTTAAATCATACCAAATTCATTCAATCCTTGGGGCCACATGGCGGCCTCTAGGCTTGCCACGTGGCACCCCTCCATTGGATGCCCAAAAAGAATATTCCCTAGAATATTCTAAGGAATATTCTATTTTAATTTTTTTTGAAAAAATTAAAAAATTAAGGGTTATTGGGTGATTTTTCTTTTTGCCATAACTTCTGCATACGGAGTCCGCTTTTCAAACCGTTCATGGTGCCAAAATCAAGAGGACGAGATCTATCAGGTTGTTTAGTTTTGAACTAGTTTTGAGCACTTTCATTTTTGAGCATTCTTCGACACTTAGTCTTGAGCTCCTGATCACACCTCCCAAATGAGAGGTTTTTGGTCCCCAAAAGCTTACTAAAAACTCTGAACTGAATTGTACAACAAATGGGAGAACAAAACATCCTCTTCCATTCAACCAAATGAGTAGAAATATAACCAAAATCTCTTGCCTTGCCAACTGTCATCATGGCGAATTTTTGCTGCATAAGCCAAGTACTTGTTGAATTCCAAGCAAGTTTTCTTGCCAGCCAAATCTGAAAATTGCAGAAACCAGCAATGAAACTTGCTGATGTATGAGCTAAAATCTTCCACTAAACATATAGGATTGCCAACTGTCACTATGCCCATCAATTGCACCTCCTTCTCCAGAAGGAAAACTAAAGGTGACTTAGGCCAATACCCACAACAAACTTCCAAATATGAAGTAGATGTAGAAGAATGCTTGTACCAGCTATAGCATGCGAAAAGTAATACAAATGCTCATCCCAAAATCTTGGCATACATGCTACAAAAACTTCTCAAAAAGAAGTACAATGGTTCTATTCACGAACAATAAAAGTAAGCAAACCATAATGAACCAAGTAGAGAACCATGCTGAAATTTGAGGCCTCTTTGCATGCATGCTTTTCCAGCTCATGGAATTGTGCTCTGCTTTGCACCAATTTCGTTCCCTACACCAAATGACACCAAAGGTACCTTGTGCAACAAGACAATCATCAAAAACAAGTTGACCTGAAATGTGCTGAACAATGGACTCAACCATAAATGTAGCAAGGGTGTACACAACTGACACAAGTCGACAAAACATGTGCAACACAATCGACACAAGTCGATAAGAAATGTGTGACACAATCGACAATTTAAAAAGTGTGCTCACAAGCGACACTAGTTGACCAACAACAAGATACATTTACAAACACCTATGCATGTATCATGAACAATGAACTATATATAGTTCGACAAATACACCTACAACGTCTATGTACATGTGCAACTTCAACTCTTCTTTTCAAAGACTAACAAGTACATCAACCCAAAAACAACATGTGGGTGACAGGAGCTGAAATGGAAGAAATTGCTACAATAATAGTGAGTACCATACTCATCTTTTACCTCCATGGTGAAATTTTGCAACAACATAAATTTTGCACACATCCAAAGTTTGTATATGTACAAAAGGATTACGCCTTACTGTGTCAAGAAGTCCATCCACTACTCACCAAGCCACTTCCATGGCGATTTTTGCTGCTGCAACTTTTCCTCATGTGAAACTTCCCTTTCCACAACAATAATGGAATCCATGGTTCCACCTTTTCCAATCTTCTTGTCCTCTTGCTGCATGTGTGTGGGATGACAAGCTGGATGTAAAGTCCAAAAATGAGAGACAACATGTCCCTTCTTTGGAAAAATGTTCAAATCTCTTTAAAGGTAGTCTTTGCCTCATCTGTTCCCTATGTGCTTTCTTCCTCATCCAGCATCTCGAAACATGATGATTAAATTGACCACAATATGTTCAAGAAATCTTTCTTCCATTAAAGCATGTAAAATTTTCATGCCTTGTAGAAACACAATCGAATTGATCATGAGAAGATTTATACCTCTTTTGCTGCTTGTAGGTTTTAACCCTGTACAGAAATTACCTGCGTACGAATTCTTAAACAAATAAAATAAACAATGCGAGAGCATAACCCATAAAACACATATGCACAGAGATTTTTTTCCCTGGATCCCAAAACCGAGACTACCAGTTTGATTTTTCATTATGTTCCTTTCAATGTTACAATACATGCCGAAGCATCCAATACCATGGACCGAAAACCATCGCGTCCAAAAAAAATGTGCGAAAATCATGCACAAAACCATAGGTGGGTCCGCCCAACCGAACATATGGTCCAAAACCAAAATTTTCCGGGGCGCTGCCCCGGACCCCATAAAGTGGGGTTACGGGTGCCCTTCAAACCCCCTATTAACTATGTGGAAAGAATATAACACAACCCAACAATCTCCCACTTGTTGTTTTCTTTCCACAGGGGGCCACAAGAGAGCTTAGTCATTTCTCAGCCCTGAGATTCCCATTGCTTCTCTACACCAAGAGAACTTCTCAGAGCTCATAGATTTTGTCAATGCATCTGCAGTATTCTTCAAAGTGTCCACCTTTACCAGCAACACCTTTCTGTCTTCTATCATATCCCTCACAAAGTGATACTGAACATCAATGTGCTTTGTCTTTGAATGATAAGCAGGGTTCTTTGCCAAGAAAATAGCACTTTGGCTGTCACAGTCTATTCTTATAGCTCCCTGTACTAACCCCATACTTGAACACAATCTCTGCAACCAAACTGCTTCCTTGCTTGCATGAGTGGTTGCCATGTATTCTGCCTCTGTAGTTGATAGTGCCACTACAGATTGTTTCTTACTCATCCAACTGACTGCACCTCCAAATAGGTTAAACACATACCCACTTGTAGATCTTCTCTGATCCAGATCTCCAGCCCAGTCTGCATCAACAAAGCCATGAATATCCAACACTCTGTCCAATCATGGTCTTCCTTGGTAGCACAAACCATAATCACTAGTGCCACGCAAATACCTGAAAACTCGCTTCACTGCTGTCCAGTGCTCCTTCCCAGGTTTTGACATAAACCTGCTCAATACTCCCACTGCATGTGCAATGTCTGGTCTAGTACAGACCATTGCATACATCAGGCTACCCACTGCACTTGCATATGGAACACTGGACATGTCCTCTTCCTCTTCTTGTGTCTTGGGACACTGTTCAGCAGATAACCTCACACCTACAGGAATAGGAACCTTCACCGGTTTACTATCCTGCATATTAAACCTCTGGAGTATTGTCTCGACATACTTCCTCTGGTTTAACCAGAGCTTCCTCTTTGACCGATCTCTTTTAATTTCCATGCCCAAAATATAGTTTGCAGCACCAAGATATTTCATGTCGAATTTGGAGGACAATTGGGTCTTCAAATCCTGGATAATTTCTTTGTCATTTCCAACCAGCAACATATCATCCACATACAAGACCAGATAAATAATACGGTCACCAATTAATTTAAAATACACACAATGATCTGCTTTTCTTCTGGTGAAGCCAAGTCCCCATATAAATGTATCAAATTTCTGATACCACATCCTTGGTGACTGTTTTAACCCATACAGAGACTTCTTTAACTTGCATACCAGTTATTTCTTACCCTTCACCGCAAAGCCTTCAGGTTGCTTCATGTAGATTTCTTCTTCCAAATCCCCGTGAAGAAATGATGTCTTCACATCCATCTGTTCTACCTCAAAATCAAAAGCAGCAGCAACAGATAAAAGTAATCTAATAGAAGTTACCTTGGCAATAGGAGAAAAAATATCACCAAAATCAATTCCCGGCACCTGGGAATAACCTTTTGCTACCAACCGAGCTTTGTATTTCTCCACCTTTCCTTCTGCATTTGTCTTCTTCTTGAACACCTTTATCAGGAGCTTTAGATTTACAATCCCTTCTGAAGTGCCCTTCCTTTCCACATTTCCAGCACACCACCTTTGTAGGTTTTCCTGGAGATTTAGATCTCCCTCTAGATTTAGATCTCCCACTCGATGACTTATTTTTGTTTCTATTCTGGGACCGTCCTTATACAGACAAGGCATCACCATTCTGGTTGTCCATATTTTTCCGTCTCATCTCCTTCGTCAGTAAGGCTGAGACTATTTCATCAAACTGCAAAGCAGTTGCATTGCTCCCTATTGCAATAACCAGACTATCCCACGAATCTGGTAGAGAACACAACAGACTGATGCACTTATCTTCATCTGAAATTTTAATATCAACAGATAATAACTGACTTACCACAGTATTAAATGCATTCAGATGCTCTGTCACCGAGTCTCCATCTTTCATCCTCAGGTTATACAAATTTTTCCGCAGGAATAGTTTATTCACCAGAGACTTAGATTGGTACAAAGTCCCTAACTTGACCCACAAAGCCTTTGCCGTAGCTTCCCCTGATACATTCAGCAATACTGAATCTGAGACACACAATCATATTCTGCTCTTTTCCTTTCGATCCAACTTCTTCCATTCTTCATCGGTCACTCCCGACGGTTTAGTACCCGGATCTACCGCGATCCACTGATCTTTATCCACCAACAGATCCTCCATCCTGAGTTTCCACAACTCAAAATTCTGACCATTGAACTTCTCAATCTCTATCTTTCCACTGCTCACCATCTTCTTTCACCACCAGAATTGATCTCGCAGATCTCCCACTGAACAGGGTCTACCACAGGCCCGAGCGAAACCCCTAAGCAACAAAGGCGTCCCCTTGAAGCCAAAACAGCTCTGATACCAAATGTAGGTTTGAACCCTGTACAGAAATTACCTGCATACGAATTCTTAAACAAATAAAATAAACAATGCGAGAACATAACCCATAAAACACATATGCACAGAGATTTTTTTCCCTGGATCCCAAAACCGAGACTACCAGCTTGATTTTTCATTATGTTCCTTTCAATGTTACAATACATATTTATACATGCCGAAGCATCCAATACCATGGACCGAAAACCATCGTGTCCAATACCATGGACCGAAAACCATCGCGTCCAAAAAACATGTGCGAAAATCATGCACAAAACCATAGGTGGGTACGCCCAACCTAACATATGGTCCAAAACCAAAATTTTCCGGGGCGCTGCCCCAGACCCCATAAAGTGGGGTTACCGGTGCCCTTCAAACCCCCTATTAACTACGTGGAAAGAATATAACACAACCCAACACTGCTTTGCATGTTCATCCTTTTTGCGTCCATGAGGAGATGAACTAGTAGAGGCTCCAGCTTTCAATTGTAGATTAACATCATCGTTCTTGTCTTGAAAACTGCATAACATTGCATGCTTGCCATAAGCTACATGTCTACCACCTTCTTGCTGCAAAAAAGGCTTAAAGAAATGACAATCATCTTTGAAACAAATTTGACATATTTTCCTCATGGAACTTGGAACAAAAATTCTCTTTGAATTAGCCTCACATGCCTTAATGGCTTTTGAGTCTTTGCCATTAGATTGCACATAACCAAGTCCAAGATTCTTGGGTCGTTCCTTAATAGAAAGAGGTTCAATCATGCCTTGTGCATGATTTCCTAATCCTTTTCCTTCATAACCCATCTTAATCATTAATTTGGATCCTACTCCCCTTGTATGCTTTTTGAAAGATCCAACACATCTTTCTAAACAAGAAACTGAAGACAAATCAGAATGGATTGCCTCTTTTTCACGCATGTTCTTGGTCAAAGCCTCTTGGGCTTGATGAAGCTACAACTCCATATCATGCAATCTTTGAAGAATTTCTTCCTTCTCCTGCTTCATGGCCAAAAAATTCTCATGAAGCTCCGTGCTTTCTCTTCTATCCTCAAACAGGATCTGCACCATATCCTTCAATATAAGGAATTCACGCTTCATATCCTCATCGAAGAACCTTTTGAAGGAGGAAGCTTCACTTGAAGAAGTTGTCATTATGATGTCAATGAAAAAATTATCTTCAACAATGTTCTTAAAGCTTTTCAAAACAAATGATAAAGCTTTTTCACCCAAATGTCTTTACAGCCATCACATATTCAAACAACCAACAACACACAAATCAAGTGAAAATCATGTTCAAGTAGGCAACAACAAACCAACTCAAGTGAAAATATTGGAGTGGTTTTGAGGTCGTTTTTGGGTAAAGGAAAATATCTTCTATTCCTTTTTGTCTTCTCAAAGACTTAGCTAAGTAGTATCTATCTCCAAACTTCAACAAACTCAAACAACATGTAGTTTGCAAAATAGTAAAGCAGTCAATATTCTACACTGCTTTAAACACCTTTCAAGCTATACAATCAAGATATTGTGATTTCAATAAAGAAAACCAAGTGCTCTAATACCAACCTGATCTGAAAATGGAATGCACTTGAGAAAGGGTGCAAGGTATCCATTTTCATTTATGTAAATGAGTGCACAAATACTCCAAGATTAAATCTACAAATATGTGAACTTCTTATTTCTAATACAGAGATAGATTGTACGGGCATTTACTGGATATGTCACCTCTAAAGAGAGGATGAGATCCAGAAGCTACCTGGCCCTCTACAAAATTTTCCTAAAGAAATAAGAGAAGTAAACACTCAGATTCAATTAAAAAAAAAAGACCTTGCTTCAACTTGACGATATGCAGAATTTTAGCTTGAAAGAGGTGTATGTCTTTTCTTCTGTTTATGTGTTTTAACTTGATTTGTTTTAGCTGATATTAAACATATATATCAGACATATAAGGCAGCAAATAAACATCACACATAACAGCAAATTTAATAAGGAGTTCACCCCAATATCGTCGGCTACTTCGCTCTTTGGGATTATGGCTTGAATTCTTTTACAAGTTCCACACTCAACTCCAAAAAGTTACTGACTAAACCTATGGGTTTAGAAAAACCATATACATCCCTATCATGGTTGTCCTCTTTGTGCAGGCAGATCTAGGCTTGATTCCTTCAGTGGGTCCACTAAGCTTCCCTGAGCTTCTTAATGGCACAAACTCCTTCAGAATGCTTCAAATGTCTCTCAAACCTCTACTAATGTCTCCAGAACATAGCTGACATAAACAAATGGCTATTCATTTGCTCAAAATGAGCATTGCATCCCCGATCTAGGTCTTCTCCCATGGTTGGCTCTGGGTTTCCTGAAACTTCTCTTCAGCATCTCGGCCTTTAGAAGTCTCCAAATGTTAGAAAAATTATATATTACGGAGCAATGGAACACATAAAATATTGCAGAAATATAAACACATAAAACGTGTAAAAGAAGAGAGACACAGATATACGAGGTTCACCCAGTTTGGGCTATGTCCATGGAGAAACAACCAGTACTTCCTTTTATATTATCCAGCAAACTGAAGAGATACAACCTACAACAGATCCACTGTAACACACTCTTTGATCTCAATCTCCTCTCTCTTCCTCACTCAGAATACAGATATGCATAGACGCAATACAATTGCCTCATATATAGTGAGGGGTTGCCTTCTAGGGCAAAGAACCCTAAATTAAACATAACTTCTACCATCAGATCATCCACCTAATCAACGACCCAAATTGACTAGAAATTACTATACTTTTACAAGGCAATTTTACATCTATTTTTTAGCTTTGGGGGTGCTGCCCCGAATCCCCACTGTGGGACCGGTGGCCCCCGGACCCCCAGTCGGGGGGGATTAGCCACCCCAGACCCCCACAGGGGTGACACGTCCCCCCCACACCCCCCCTGCGTGGAGGGGTGTACAGTCTTCCTGTGGTATACATTCGGCTGAAACCTTTGAATACAGAAGATAATCCATCTCCACACTCAACAATATCCCACTTGGAGACTAATTATAGCAAATCCACCGCTACTTCATTTGCTAGAAAATAACTCCACTTTGGATAGGTGGTTGTTTCTCATCTTCTTCATCATACTTGAAGACCAATTGAAACTGAGTAGATTCTCAGTTTTTCCCTGGTTACAACTTTTGTTAACATATCTGCAGGATTCTGGCTAGTGTGTATCTTTTCCAGCTTCAACTGTCCATCTTCCAATGCTGACTGTATGAAATGGTACTTGAGCTGTATATTTTTAGTCTTGGAATGAAATGTAGAGTTCTTTGCAAGATGTATGGCACTCTGGTTATCACTATATAACCTGCCCAACTCCTACTTCTTGCCCAATTCATCTAGAAACCTTTGTAATCAAATCATTTCTTTACTTGTCTCTATAGCAGCAACATACTCTACTTCTGTTGTTGAAAGTGCAACAACACTTTGTATTTTTGAAACCCAACTGACAGTTGTTCCACCTACAGTAAACACATACCCTGTTGTGCTCCTCCTGTTATCTCTATCACCTACCATATCTGCATCGACATATCCCAGTAGAGCAATGTTTGAACCACCAAAGCATAATGCTTGATTTGTGGTACCTCTCAAATACCTGAGAATCCACTTCACTACCATCCACTGTTCTTTTCCTAGATTGTTCATGTACCTACTTACAACTCCCATTACATGTGCAATATCAGGCCTTACGCAGACCATTACATACATTAAGCTTCCAATTGCTGATGCATATGGAACTTTAGACATATGAGCCATTTCTTCCTGAGTCTTGGGACACGCCTTCTTACTTAATTTGAAATGGATAGCCAAAGGTATACTAACTGGTTTTTCATTCTGCATATTAAACCTTTCCAACACCTTTTCTATGTACTCACTTTGAGACAATGTTAATTTGCGATTCTTCCTGTCTCTAGTTATTCTCATACCAAGGATTTTTTTTGCAGCACCCAAATCCTTCATTGCAAATGAGTTTGCCAATTTCCTTTTGAGCACATTTATTTCCTGCATGTTAGAACCTGCAACAAGCATGTCATCTACATACAATAACAATATAATATAGTTGCCATCATTTTTCCTTTTGAGATAAACACAATGATCAGAGTGACATCTAGTATAACCTTATTTAGACATAAAACTGTCAAATTTTAGATACCACTACCTTGGAGCCTATTTTAAGCCATACAAGCTCTTCTTCAACCTGCACACTAGTTTATCCTTCCCTTTATCTCATATCCTTGTGGTTGCTGCATATATATCTCTTCCTCCAAATCCCCATGGAGAAAGGTTGGCTTTACATCTAACTGCTCAAGATGCAAATCTTCAATTGCTACTAGACTTAAAATAATTCTGATTGAAGTCATTTTAACAACAGAAGAAAATATTTCATCAAAATCAATACCTTTCTTTTGTGCAAACCCCTTCACCACAAGTCTAGCTTTGTACCTCTATTTTCCTCCATCTTCATCCTTCAGCCTGTAAACCCATTTATTCTGCAATGTTGTTTTACCTACAGGAAACTAGGCTAAGTCCCAAGTCTGGTTATGTGCTAAGGAGTCCATCTCTTCTTTCATGGCTTGCTCCAACTTCTTCCTAGTTTCTCCCTACACTACTTCTTCATAACGTTCTGGTTCACCAGAATCAGTCAACAATACATAATATAATGAAGGAGAGTATCGTTCAGGGGGTCTACTTATCTTGGTAGATCTTCTAACACCACTTTTAGGTGTTTTAAGTGCTTTTTGCTATTGTGGTTGTTGTTCTAGCTGTTGATCATTATGATTTTCAGGCACCATCACTTTTCCTGTGATATCGTCAAGCACTGTGTATTCTCTGTTTTCTTTTTCTTGTTTCTTTTCCTGCAACTGATTCATATACAAGACCTTTTCATTGAATATTACATCTCTGCTCCTAATGATTTTGTGATTTTCATAATCATGTAAGTGATAACCAAAATCATTAACACCATATCCAATAAGGTACATTTCTTTTATTTTGCCTCGAGCTTTGTTCTATTTCTTTTTTAATGTGGACAAAGGCTTCACAATCAAAAGTCTTTAAAAATGAGTAGTTTACCTTTTTCCCTATCCATGCCTCCTCTGGAATACCACCATCAAAGGAACTTGAAGGCCCTCTGTTTATTAGATAAACAACATTATCTACAACATTTGCCCAAAATTGTAAAGGCAATCTTGCATGCAATCGCATGCACCTTGCACGCTCCATGATTGTCTTGTTCGTCCTTTCTGACACACCATTTTCTTGTGGTGTTCTTGGAATTGTCTTCTCTATGTGAATTCCATTCTCTGAACAGTAACTATCAAACTCTTTGCTGCAATATTCACCTCCATTATCTAATCTGAGACACTTCAACCTTTTCCCTGTCTCATTTTCAACCAAATCTTTCCATTTCTTGAAAGTATCAAATACATTAGATTTATTTCGAATACAATAAATCCAGGTTTTTCTGGTTGCATCATCAATAAAAGTAACATAATAATGAGAGCCACCAAGATATGATACCTGAGTAGGTCCCCATAAATCTGTATGCACAAGCTCTATTTTTTCGCTCTTCTTTTCTTTCCCAACTCTAAGGAATCTGACTCTCTTTTGTTTTCCATAAACACAATTTTCACATAATTTTAAATCAACATGCTTCAAACCTAGTAACAGATTTCTTGAGTGAAGAATACACATGCCCTTCTCACTCACGTGCCCGAGCCTATGATGCCACAATTCCATATATTCTCTTGTAAAGGTTAAAGCATTAACATAATTAGAAATACCATTGCATAAATACAATGTACTAACCTTTTATCCTTTCGCTATTACCAGGGATCCTTTTGTGACCTCCCATGTTTCATCTGTGAAAGTAGTTACGCAACCTTCACCTCCCAACTGCCCTGTTGAAATCAGATTTTTCTTCAGATCTAGAACATGCCTTACCTTCTTCAATAGCCACTGATTTCCATTTTGTTGTTTTATGAAAACTGTACCCATTCCAATGATTTTACAGGGTTTATCATCACCCAATTGAACTTGTCCAAAATCTCCTTGAACATAATCATGAAAATGTTTCTTATCAGGTGTGGCATGGAATGAGGCCCCTAAATCTATCACCCAGGCATCACTAACATTTTCTAATGAAAGAATCAAAGCATCTTGCAACACGTCACCTGTTACATTCGCTTCATGATTAGTTTGTTGCTGCACATCTCCATATTTTCCCTTCTGAGACTTGTAGTCTTTCTTCAGGTGTCCTTTCTTCCCGCATTTCCAGCACACTATCCCCGATCTGGACTTGGATCTTCCTTTTCTTGACTTACTACGATATCCTGGGCTCTTTCCTCTTTCCATTTTTCTTCCCCTAGTCTCTGCAGTCAAAGCATTACCTGATGTCTCACCGGAGCTTTTCCATCTCATTTCCTCTCTAAGGATTGCACCAACAACATCATCAAACTTTAAAGTACTAGATCTAGAGACAAAGTTACTAATGGCCATAACTAAACCATTCCAACTTTCTAGCAATGAGCACAGAAATAATAGAGCCCTAACTTCATCATCAAAATTTACCCCTACTAAACTTAACTGACTTGTAACTGTATTAAAATCATTTAAATGATTTGCAACAAATCCACCTTCTGACATCTTCATATTAAATAGACGCTTCATAAGAAATACCTTATTTGAGACCAAGGGTTTTTCATACAGTTTGGCCAAAGCCGACATTAAACCCTGTGTTGTCGTTTCCTTTGAAATATTAAATGTTACCGACGCTGCTAGGCACAACTGTATTGTTCCAAGTGCCTTTCTATCCAGAATATCCCATTCTGTGTCTGTCATACTCGTCAGCTTCTTTATCTTTCCGCTCAATGGTAGGTACAGATCTCTCTTATACAGATAATCTTCCATCTGCATCTTCCATAGCTAGTAGTTTTGGTCGTTGAATTTTTCAACCCTAAACCTACCATCTTCCGCCATTTCTCCCACTCAAACTAGGAACCCTTCTCTCCTGTGAGTTTGTCAGCCAAATAGACCTTCGGCTCTAATACCAGTTGTTAGAAAAATTATATATCATGAAGCAATGAAACACATAAAATATTGCAAAAATATAAACACAGAAAATGCATAAAATAAGAGAGACATAGATATATGTGGTTCACCCAGTTTGGGCTACGTCCATGGAGAAATAACTAGTCCTTCCTCTTATATTATCTAGCAAACTGAAGAGATGCAACCTACAGCAGATCCGCTGTAACACCCTCTTTGCTCTCAATCTCCTCTCTCTTCCTCACTCACAATACAGATATGCATAGACGTAATACAACTCCCTCATATATAGTGATGGGTTGCCTTCTAGGGCAAAAAACCCTAAATTAAACATAACTTCTACCGTCAGATCATCCACCTAATGAACGGCCTAGATTGACTAGAAATTACTAGACATTTACAAGGCAATTTTACATCTATTTTTTAGCTTCAGGGGCGCTATCCCCGAACCCCTGCCTGGGGACCGCTGGCCCTCAGACCCCCCAGTCGGTGGGGATTAGCTCCCCCGCACCCCCTGGATAGAGGGGTATATATTCTTCCTGGGGTATACATCCGGCTGAAACCTTTGAATACAGAAGATAATCAGGCTCCACACCCAACACCAAATGCTTCTCAAAATAGCTTCAATGGATTCATAAGGTTCCTTACAGCAGAAATAGGTTTTTGTTTCACCTCAAACAGATGAACCTAGCCCAGCACAACTCAATTACTGAAATGGCCCTCATGGCCCTGAAAGCTTCCCTAAAGAAATTTGAGGTGAAGAATGCCTCAACATGCAAAAATAGCTATAGAAATGGACTCAAAACACTGATTACAGTTAGGAATGACCTTCATTTCACATTCAAAGGCTACACACATCCCAATGCGGCTCCCAAATTGATATGGCCTTGGTGGCTCCTGGAACTTCCACAAAGCAAAATCACCTACAAATGACCTCTGTTGGCTATGAAACCTATGGCAATGGCATCAAAAGGTCAAGGAAACCCAAAATAAAATAAAAAATCGTCCAAAAAGGCCTCTCCTAGCCAAAGCTATGGCCTTTTCAATGAACTGCTTGTCTGCCCCTAAAAGAACTCTAGTTAACTTAGTTGAGGGCCAGATAGACCCGCCAAATATGGCGGGACCACCAAAAATGGTGCCTTTGCCAAAAATCTGCCAACTTAACCAATAACAGCTGGACTTAACTACAATTCATTAATGCCATGTGACCAAAATTTTGGGCTGGAAGTTTCCCTCGGATTTCGTGCCAACATGGTTGGTTGGTGGTTGCATAGGCTGTGGTTTCCGGCATGAAATGTGACCAAATCTACATTAAACACTGTCCACCGATGGTTATGGTGGTTGGCCCAAGGTTCTGGGCATGAAGCCATTTGGTAAGGGGGTTGGCCCCCTTCGGGTCCTACCCAAACCAAGTTTAAACATCAAATAACATTTCATTTGTAAGCCTTTCAAGATCCAAGGTCTTGGTGTGTTGGTAGTCCGTTGCATTGGTAAGTTGGAGGTCCTCTGTTTAATCCGCAGTTCCTCCAACAATTTTTAAATCATACAAAATTCGTTCAATCCTTGGGGCCACGTGGCGGCCTTTGGGCTTGCCACATTGCGCCCCTCCATTAGATACCTAAAAGGAATATTCCAAGAATATTTTAGGCATATTCTATGGAATATTCTCAGAATATTCTATTTTATTTTTTTTGAAAAAATTCAAAAATTAAGGATTATTGGCCAATTTTCTTTTTGGCATAACTTCTGCATACCAAGTCCATTTTTCGAACTGTTCATGCACTGGAATTAGGAGAACAAGCTCTATTCATTCGTTTAGGTTCAAACTAGTTCTGATCACTTTCATATTTGAGTATTTTTTGACACTTGGTCTTGAGCTCCTGATCATGTGTTTCCTTCTCTCCTGCTTCCACCACTGGTCATGACTCATGAAGTATGGTCGGAAGGAAATTTGGGTAATATTATCCAAACAATTCCAATTGATTTTTCTATCAATCCTAGTATCATTGAACATGTCCATATTGGGGTAGCTTTTTCTCCAAATGAGATCAAGTCCTATACTCGTCTGTTTCAAGAATTTCGTGATGTGTTTGCGTGGTCCTATGAAGAAATGCTTGGCATTGATCCTAACATTGTTGTGCATAAAATACTAACTTATCCTCATGCGAAGCCTATTAGCCAATGGCTCTGCCTAGTGCACCCTAGGAAGGTTGCCACTATCAAGGGTGAAGTTGAAAAACTTCTCAAAGCCGGATTCATTGATCCAATCCCTCTTACAGATTGGGTATCAAATATTGTCCCGGTGATGGAAAAACAAGGCACGATCCACATTTTCATTGATTATCATTATCTCAATCATGCCTATCCTAAGGATAACTACCCCACTCCCTTCATTGATCAGCTCATTGATGAATGTGCTAGGAGCGAAATTTTTTCCTTTATGGACGGTTTTTTTGGTTATAACCAGATTAACAGTGCACCAGTTGATCAAGACAAGACAACTTTTATGTGTCCATGGCATATGTTTTCATACAAAAATCTCCCTTTTGGCCTAAAAAATGTTGGGGCTACATTTCAATGGGTGATGTCCTATGTGTTTCACGATATTTGCAACATTGTTCAGACTTACTTGGATGAACTTCCCGCTCATTCTCGTAAGCGTAAAGATCACCCTGACCATCTTTGGCATATTTTTCTTCATTTTAGACACTACAAAATTTGGTTAAGCCCGCATAAATGTGTTTTCTGCATCGAATCCAGATGACTTCTTGGCATTATTGTTTCCAAGGACGGTATTCTCCTTGATCTGCTTAAAGTCGAAGCCATTGTAAATTTACCCCCTCCATCTTCATTGCACCAACTCAGAAGCCTACAAGGAAAGGAAAATTTTCTTCATTGATTTATTCCCAATTATGTTGGGATAGCTACAAGATTTACTTGGTTTCTCAAACAAGGAATGCCCTTTGCCTGGGATGAGGTTGCCCAAAAATATTTTGATGATCTCAAGGCTATCCTCGTAAATGCTCCTTTGTTGCATCCCCCAGATTATCATCGAGATTACTTCCTTTACCTAGTTGCAGCCCCTAGCACCATTGCTATGGTCTTGGTCCAAGATGATGACAAATGCAACGAACATTTTATCTACTACCTTAGTCGTAATCTCCTTGACACCGAAACACGTTATGCCCATGTCGAGAAGTTGTCTTTGGATGTCGTCTAGGTTGTTCAATGCTTTTGGCACTGCATTCTCTTATGCACTACTACTGTGATTTCTGAATGCAACCCCATGACCTACATCCTGACTTGTCAGTTGCTGGGGGGCAAGTATTCTAAATGGATTGTCATCCTGCAAGAATTTGATTTGGTATTTATTACTGCCAAATATAAGAAGTCACTAGTTTTTGCCAAGCTAATTTGTTCCCTTCCTTCTACGTCTCTCCTAATTGGTGCATATGAACAGCTTCTGGATGAGACTCTTTTCCTGATTAGCACCCTTGATCCATGGTACAATGATATCATCATGTATCTCCAGACATCCACATTCAAGTCCGCATTGACTAAGGATGATCGCTGACGGATTCGGCATCACTCCCAACCCTACCATATTATTTGTGATACTTTATTCCGTGTCAGTATCAATTCAGTTCTTCACCGATGCCTTACTCTCGAGGAGGCTGAGAGAGTTCTCAATGACTGCCACTCTGAGGCATGTGGTGTTCATATGTCTAGCTATGCTACCGCTCAAAAAATCTTTCGCGCTGGTTATTTCTGGCTATCCATTTTTAACGACTGCATCCTTGCTGTTTGCAAGTGCCATGAATGCCAAATTTACCAATACAAGATGCGCGCCCCACTTGCTCACCTACACCTCGCCATTATCATTTGTCCTTTTTCCAAATGGGGCATCGACTATATGACATGTAACCCTCGTTCAGTTGGGGGGCATGGCTATATTATCGTTGTTGTGGATTATTTCACCAAATGGGCCGAAGCGATGCCTACATACTCTCCAGATGGTAAAACGGCGGCTCAATTCCTTTTGAATCATGTTATTTCTAGGTTCAACGTACCTCAAGCCATTGTCATAGACCATGGCTCCCATTTCAAAGATTACATGACCGCTGAGCTGACTTCCATGTTGAGTTTGTGCCATGATGGTTCAACCCTGTATTACCCTCATGCCAATGGCCAAGTTGAAGTTGTGAACAAGGTTTTGGTTACAATGCTTCAGCGTACTATTGGGATGCATCAGTAAAATTTTCATATCATGCCCTTTTCAGCCCTGTGGGCTTACTGAACCTCGACCAAAGACGCAACTGGTTTCACACCATTCTAGCTTGTCTATGGTCTGGAAGCAACGTTGCCGATTGAATGCGAGATTCCTTCACTCAAACTGGTTGTCAAACTTCTCCCTGAAACATCACCTCAGGAAGAGAACCTCTTATATTTAGAATGCCTAGATGAGATTTTTTGTCTCGCTGCTTTGGTTATCGAAGCACAAAAAAAATGAGTCAAGTCCCATTTTGATCAGTCAGTCTCCCCCCGCGCATTCTTTGAGGGTGATTTGGATTTACTATATGACCAAGCTAATGATAATATTGGGACATGAAAGTTCGAGCCCATGTGGCATGGGCCATACATTGTGAAATGTCTTTTGCAAAAAGGGGCCTATGAGCTTATTGATTACGAAGAAATCCTCTAGACACGCCTCGAAACGAGCTTTACCTCAAGAAGTACTATGCTTAGATCACCTTACATGGTTACTTGTGTACATTAGTGTGTCATTCATGTGCAGTGTGGTTTGGTGTGTTAGATTTCAAACAATTTTCTTATTTACTATGTTTTCCTTTCTTTGGAGATGTCTGTGACTCCCCGCATCGGTTTCACTGACGGTGCTTGCTGTAGTACCCGGAACCTATCATCCGCAGCGTGGGCTATTTATGACCCTCACAGTGACTTGATTGATCTTCAATGTATCTATTTAGGTTTCACATCTAACAACATTGCTGAATACAGTACGGTCATCGAATTGTTGTCAGAATCCATTGATTTTGACATTCGAGAGTTGGTTGTCAACCTAGATTCACAACTTGTCGTCCTTCAACTCAATGGGAAATATTCCGTCAGAAACCCTCATATATTGAGAATGTATCTCAGTATTCGTCTACTGTAAAGGTATTTTGATTATATTACATATCATCATATTCCGAGATGCATGAATACATTGACAGATACATTAGCTAATTATGTGTTGAATAGACATTTATGATACATGTGAAAAGATAAAAAAAATCATTTGTACCATAGTAAGCAAGAAAATACATATATATATATATATATATATATATATATATATATATATATATATATATATATATATATATATATATATATATGGTGATAATATTTGATACATCGAAACCCAAAAAGATAATATGTGTGTCCAAAATAACATCAATAGCTCGTAGGCCTCATATATTCGTGGCACGCAAGCCTCAAAAATGTAAATGATGGACCTAGTAACTAATCATCATGGTGATCGTGGTAGCATGACATGTCTTGTGCAACACGAGTTAGCAATCAGTGAATCTGATCTGATACTCCCAACGCTTGTCTCTGGTACTGGCGAGTAATGTTTCCCACCCAAGCATACTCTGGGATACCATGAGTCAACCCCTCAAGGTTCCTCATGATCTCCTCCTCGTTGTCACTCCCCTCTTGATAAGGAATGACAACATCAAACTGGCGGGCGACGCGCCTAGCTATTGGGGACATCCCAACAGGATGCTCTAGTCCAACATCTGCATCAACAAAGGAAAATGTTATAAACACGTATATATCAAAAAACAATTAAAAAAATCACAAAATTAAAAAAATTGATTTCTTAACTTCATCATCAAAATCCTCTCTATCTTGCAGCGGCATGTCCAAATCTCCACGAAAGTTGATACCACTGTATGGCTAGTCCTCCACGACAATCAGCCGTCATCATAACCATCAAAAGAAGGTAGGCCTTTACGACATGTGCTGGCCCCTAGTGATCTTGGGCATCAAACGACTCCAACGGGCCATCTGCAGGTCGCATGGCATGGGAGGATCTACCTTAGTCAACTGGTACTGGAACAATGGAACCCTTTCCAAGGAAAAGGCCACTAGTATAGATCAGAAGTAAAATTGTTTCAGATTCCCCATGTTAGCTATGGTTAGCTGGTGTTTTATGTTGATCTTCATGGCTTACACCCAATTGAAGATCGTCAGTGTTGTGCAGTCGATGGCATATAGGAATTTTGACTTTTTAGTCTCATGCACTTCTTGGGATGCCACCACTCTATTGATAGTCAACAATAGCATTCTCAGTGTTAGACCTCGGACAGTGACAATCTCAATCTTGCCACTTTTGGATTTGAGGGCTTCAGGGCAATGTTCGGCAAGCAACATGGATATGCTTGCCCCAATCAGTCATGGCCCATATAAGTTGACTGGTTCCCCTCTCAAGGACAGTCCTATGATGAAATATGTATCTGAAGTTTCTAGCTTCAACTCCTGGTCACCAATGACGAATA
This sequence comes from Pinus tabuliformis, assembly GCA_031772625.1. Lineage (NCBI taxonomy): Eukaryota > Viridiplantae > Streptophyta > Pinopsida > Pinales > Pinaceae > Pinus > Pinus tabuliformis. Next base: position 1,852,908,172 of record CM062817.1, on the reverse strand, counting down.
TTTCCTAATTTATGTCCCAAAGACTAATCAGGTACTGAAGCAACTCAGCTTGGGCCTGCATCCCTAGCATGAGAAATAATTTGAGGAGCCCACAGTCCCTCAAAGCGTTCAGGCAATTTTGATCATTCAGTGCCAGGGTGTCCACATCCTTGTGTTCATGTTCTTTCCAGTTTATCATTTTTTTCGATTCTTTCTTGCAAAAACCATAGATTTAAGTCAATAATCATTTTTGGTCCATAAATTTCAAATTCTAATGTGGTTTTGAGGGGAAATTTGTTTTTCCCTATTCATGGTGTTGGTGTGCCTGTTTTAAAAACAATTGCACCAATGACACGATATGCCGTTTTAATTACCCTATGCCCAGAAGTTGCACCGACCAAGGGCAAAATTATTTTAACGAAACCTTCCTCAAAAATCCAAAAAATGGTTGAAAACAGGAATAAATGGTATGAAAATGAAGCGTAGGGTTTTGTCTCTTACTTATAACTGGCGGTTCGGTGAATGACTCCTAGATCTCCCGCAATTTGCTTCGGATCAATTAAGGAAAAAGTGAGTAAAAAGTCTTTCACAGCCAGGTAAAATAGTAAATGGTAAAAAATATTTACTTTCCCTCTCTTTTATTCATTTTTTCATGAAATATTGGTTTTTGTAAATATTTTGACCTATTCTGCCTCAAGAATTGGATAATTCACTTTACCTTTTTGTGCAACAACAGGTGATGGATGTTCGACGATGATGTCGAGTCACGTTTCAGCTCTTTTCTTGACTTGTAAAACTCATGAAAAGATTGTCGAGTATTTTTCCCTTTTAACTCGTAAAAGAGAATAAAATGGGGTTCTGATTTCAACTTCTTTTCCAATACTTTAAAAGTGAAAATATAGTCGGGTTGTTGTCATTTTGAGCTCGTTAATAGATGCGAAACGTCGTGTGCCCAGTATAAGTTTACCCCTTTTCTGGGCTGGGATGCGCTATTTATGAAAAAGGTACTCCTTGACTGAAATTGTCAAGTGGTTCTCTCGAGTATCCTTTTATACCTTTTTGGGCTCAAGAGACACAAATGTACGAAAAGGGACCATGTGGAGTTTTCTTTTTCGTGTCTTTTTCAAACTCTATAAACATGAAAAGGATACCAAGTTACACCATTGTTAGACTCGTTAAAATATTAAATGACATCGCATTCATCACCATGACGAACATGAGCTTCTCCTTCCTAGGGCTCGTTAAAATTACTAGGTCGGATTCGTCCTAAGGATGAACTTATAGTGCAAGCATATGTTATCTCCTTCAAGCTTGTGATTAAAAAATAATTGGGGTACCTCCCAGAAATGGTGGAGGAAAATTTGGAAATCTAATCAGTTGTGTCAACAGCTCACTCTTGAACATGACACTCTTTGCTTTGTGTCAGTTTGGGATAACCTCCTTTGTATCGTTGACCTTCCTGGGTTGGGCCATTCATTTTTGCCTTCCATTTGATCTCTGCCATGTCATCATGACCACCAATCCTATGGATCCAAAAGCTACAAAACATCCAGCCGTGTCACCAATATGTTCAAGAGTTGTCCTTCTGCAGTTACACTTACCTTTAATTCTCTGTATCATCCAAAAATCATTTTGCATCCCTTTGTATTGTGTCGATGATGTAGTATACATTATGGCCCTCCTTCGACATGGTCACTTCTTGTCGACTTCAATTCATTATCTGGGAAGTTGACAGAGATATTCCCTTCCAGTACCTTAGAGCTTGCATGCCTTAATGGCAAGTTCTTCGCTCTCAACGACAAGTTCATATCATTGGATTTTGATTGAGTGATTTGATTGGTGTTCAAATTCAGTTCCTCTATTCACATTCTGTGGATTGTGCTAATAGTACCTTGAGGACCATTGTCATTATTCGTGGTTTCTCTCGTGCTTGTTAACAATTTACATCATTGACTGGTAATCAAGCGACTTTCTAGCATGTTCGACATCAACACATCTATTCACATGTTAGAATTTGTACTTTGATCGGGTAGTGTTGGAGCACAAGACCCTGGGTTTAGATCACAAAATTATAGGTTGCACAGTGATGTGACATGATTATGTTGATATACATGTCTCTTTCAGATGGATGGCTACGACCATACCATGAGTTCTCATATGTGATCCTTTTCATTAATGGATGGCTGCGACCATATCTTGGTTTTGATATGATCCTCTTTATAGGATGGATGTGCCCATACATGAATCCATTTACATCATCATTCTCTAGATGGTTGCTTCCATACCATGATTCATGTATAATTTGACAGAGTTTTTAGTTATGTATATGTATTTGTACTTGATTGCAGGTTTTCTGACAAAAAACTCCAGTTCCATGCACTGATTCATAAAGAATTTCATCCCTCACTCTAGTTCGACCTTCACGCTTTAGAGAGCATCTATCACACAACATTTTGTCACTGTCCCTGTACTCCCCATTCCTTGATCCTGGAGGACCTCTACAGTGAACCCTACATGCTTTCCCTTTATGAAGAAACTCCCAGTGTGTCCCTCTTCATGAGCAGAACAATTCCCTTTTGCACCATTTCCCCAAACTCTTTTGTTTTTCCCAGTTTATAAGACCAGTGGTAATGACCCTTGTCCTCTTCATGCCGATATGTAGGGATTAATGTTGTCCCTAGTGTCGACCAAAGTGACTGAGCTTTGTTCCAGTCATGCTGATCCTCCTATGGAAGGTTTTTTAAATAAGGAGTCGAAGCTTCCAGCTTTAGAAGCTTCGTAACAGAAGTCTGGTAAATGGGTTGGCCAGATGGGGTCGAGGATGTTAGTTTGGGCTCCTTTCCTCTATAAGGATGGAACTACCTCAAGAGATAAGACCTTCTCCCATGAGAAGAGAATCCATCTCCAATCCATTCATGCTATAAAAACCTCCATTTTTCCCAAGCACAAGCTAGGGTTAATGTTGGTGTGCTAGTGCTAATTAAGTTTGGAGTAAACAACAAGCTATTCATAGTTGTAGCTCTCTAGTTGTGTGAGGGTGAAGTGTGAATTTGGTTTAGTGTGAAGTCTAAAGGGAACAGACTTAAAAATATCAATGTTTAGGCCATCATGGAATGCAAATGGAAGTGTGTGGGAACTTGGCTTTTTCAGAGGAGAATGGAAACGTTAATACAATGGCTGTAATCTCTTCTTGATTCAATATATATGCAACTATCGATTGATTTTGTACATAATTTTTCATCTTACATGTTTATGGCTTAATGTTTCTTGACTTTTTAAGTAGGTTGTATTACAATTTGTCTATTATCATGGTTGTTGTTTGTTGTTGTTTACTTGTTTCAGGTGTTTGCAGAAGGAAACAAGAGATAGATGGAGTGAGCAAGCAAGGTCATAATCAAATGGGATAAGTGTGCTAAGGGGTAGGCCCTATTAATTGGTTCTAACCTAAGGAAATATTCCATAGAATGTATCAGTTTCAACTAGACCCATTATCGGGCTAAAGGAATTGTTTGTGTCTGCACTCATAATTTTAATTCACCATAGGGCCCCTGTAGCAAGGTAATGATCCATCAGGAGAACACCTCATGGAACATGCCCAAATTTATGAAACTTTGGGACTAAGGATCTACATCACCCCATCTCACTCCTCGAGGTATTTTTGTATGCATGGAAAATATACTTCTATATTGTAGAGGTTTCTCGCTCTGAATCCAATTTTCTTATTTTCCCTAGAAGCTATGTGTCTTAGAAATCCTTTCCCTTTACTGAAGATCACATCATAGCTACAGTCTTCCAAACTGCTACAGATATTAGATTCTTCTTTAGGCTTGTCACAAACATCACATCTCTAAGGCAAAGAGGGGATCCCAACTCCCTCTTAAAGGTGAGTGTGCCAATCCCAGCAGCACTATACCTTTTGTCATTCCCAAACTCAATATGCAACTCGAGATATTTCTCCTCTAGGTCACTAAAAAACTCTCTACAGCCTGTCATGTGGAACGATGCACTTGAATCCAAGTACCACACACTCCCCATAATAGTGTTGGCTTTGCATATGATCAGGGTGAAGTCTAACTCGAACTATTAATCCAAAGCTTCACTCGCTTCTCCTACTGTAGGCTCCTTATTGCTAGACTCTTTTTTTTCACACTTTGTAACATAGTTCCTGAATTCATGGCAATTGAAGCATTTTATTTTCAAAAATTACTTCTCATTTCCCCATTGGTTGGATTCAACCTATCCTTGGGACTTATCTCCCTTGGCCTTCAATCCCTTTCCAACAAGAGCTAAGTCCTCTTTTGCTCCTATAGATGTTACTCCATCTCTAGTATTTCTCTTGACTCCTAGTTGTACCAAATTAGCCCATAAGAGTTCCCAATCTAGTAATTTCTCCCTACCATTTATGGAGTCCTGGTAGGGATGATAGCTTTTAGGAAGACCTATAATATCTAGGCTCACCAAGTCATCTTCTACAATACTGACGTCATCCCATAAATGATGATACTAGATATATATATATATATATATATGCTTGAATTGATCGTGAAATACTACTTGTTATTGTTTCAACCTTCAACTCTGAAAATTTATACACAAAATATCATTGTCCATGTGCCGTAAGTACGTTTTTGCAAAATTCAAATATGATTCTTTTAGAGAAAGTTATGATGATTTTCCCTAATTCACCTATTTGAGACTGAATTCTAGATCATGCAGAAACACAAAATTCTTTAGACCATATATCAAAAACTATAGCGAACCAATATCTAAAATTTATACATAAAGTTCAACAGTATTTTGACTCTATGTGGTCAAAATTTCAGCTTTTGAAGCTTTGTACCAAAAAGAGACAGTGAAAAATACAAGATGAACTATTTAAAGTAGTGAAACCCTAGAATCCAAAGCTTTGATACCAAATGTTATGCAACCTGATCACAAATAGAAGAAAATATAGACCAAAGGCTTGAAAATTAGCCTCTTCGAGGGGGAAGCCTCCTTTATATCACATAAATGAACAATTATTGGATGATGCAAATGACAAGACTTCCTCGGTATACATAGGTGATTAAGGGGTCACAATATAATTAGATCCTACATAGAAATAATAATGTAAGGGTACAACAATAGCAATAGAGGCCTTCTATGGGGTACAACAATAAAAATAAGGGGGCTCCACTATTATTATAGGCATGTAACAACCTACTTGTTGTTCAAGTTCATATTGGGTTGAGAAGTCATCTATGGTTTCTTGGGTGGATTATTTTTGGGTAGTTGTGGTTGAGGAGGAGGAGGAGGAGGCATTAAGGTGGGTGGTTGGGCTTCCTAAGGCCTCCATCCTTTTTAAGGGTTGCCCCATTGAGGAGGTTGAGATTGATATGGAGTCAAGGGTGGATTGACAAGATCAACAAGATATTAAGGAGGATAAGACGAAGGGGTAAGAATGGATAAAGGTGAGTTGCATAGAGGATACTAAGACTGAAAAGGTTCACCCTAATTTGGATTGGAAGGAGAGTAGTGCACACCTTAATGTATTTCTATTATGGGCAAGGGCCTTCTAGACTTCTTTGACTGAAAAAAAAAAGATGCTCCAATCCATCCTCTGTCACTTGATATACAACCTTCAGACTTAGAAGAGGGGAATTTGTCAATTGCATGGTTCTCCTCACAAATAGAGTAGAATTCTATCGCATTAAGTGGGAACTCATCTCTAGGGTGCCTCTTGGTGCATCTAGGGAAAAAGGTAGCTAGTGCCCTTCTGCTTCCTCTTGTTTCTTCTTAATTTGCATGAAGTCTATTTGTAAGGTAAAGTTATGCAAAATTTCACAATTGAAATATCCTATCATGTTGGCTATGCATGTTTAATAGTTGAGCTAAAGGGGGAATAATTTTCCAGTTCTTGACTAGACCTACCTTTGTTCCTTGTAGCCCTAAAATGATTCTTAAATTCTATCTTGATGTCATCATAATTCAGCTGGTAAATGTCTCCACCAGAAAACATATTAAGGGTCTCTAACAAGTCCTCTCTAATCCCTCCGAGTAGTGAAAGATTTAGTGATTATGGGTCAAGGGTGCAGTTATCTCTTTTATAGTTGAGTTAAAACATTTACTCATAGTGTTCTAAGGATTCATTTGGTCCTAGATTCATCCCAAATTTTTCCTCTTTGGTGTCCCTTGATGTATAATAATCCCTTTATTTCTGATTGGAATCTTGTTGCATTTTATCCCAAGTGGTGATGTTGACTCCTTCCAAGCTCGTAAACCAATGTAAGTGTTGGGATGGGGTCCCCAGGGGCAGAATGGAATTAATTAGTCATTTTTTGTAACAAATTATGTAAAATATGTTAAGTCTCCGCAAAATGTGGATGCAGAGTGCGCAGTTAGATAGAATCAAAGGGGCCTTAACCCCTTGTTTTTGGTCGGCTTTTGGATTCTCCCATGGTCCGTGGACCATGGTATTGTATAAAGAAATAGTATAAATAGATGAGTCTTAGCGAGTCTTATAAAGGGAAAAAAAGTAAGTAAAGATAGAGAATTGGGGTCATTGAAGAGTTTTGGGCAAGAGCTAAGGCAGGAAGGCTCTACTTCCTACACTTAGGTAGAGAAGGGAAGTCTTTGTAGCTGAGTGCACAGATCCTTGTAGCTGTGTGTGCAGGGTAGTTTGATTTTGTAAATAGTGAATTAAAGATCAATAAAGACAATTTTCCAGAGAATTACTGAGTATTTCCATTTGTATTTGTTTATGTTATATGTTTTTGATGAAAGATATGTTTTATGAAATAGTGATTGAATGCTATGCAAATTCATTGAATTTGTCTTAATAATGTACGAAATGCATGCTTAGCCACTTCCGTGAAGTTTCAAATAATTTCTCTTATGTTTTCAGACGAATAAAGTAGATCTATGCGAACTCCAATCTAGGGTTACTTTTTTATGCACGTAAGTAGGTAAATTGATTGTTAAGGATTCGCAAGGACTAATCATGGACCTTCGCGAAGGTCTGAATGCCACTTTAACTAAGTTTTAGTGACATGGCCTAGAAGTTTATCAATCTATGCAGAGGCAGATCCAAAGCGTTGGAAGACATCAAACTAGTCTCTGGATGCAAAAACTTGGTTCTTTCATCCCCCCATACTGATTCGGGTGAGAATTCGGCCTTTAATATGTGGGTTTTTGCTAAAAGGGACATTAGTTTAGGGATTTGTTGGTTGGCACAACTAACTTTGAACCTAGGTCAGGACCCCCTAAGCCAACAGTAAGGTTGAGTCCTTGGGACTGAAAGGGAACAAATTTAGCTTCTTCTCATTAGAAGTGTAATCATAGGTTATATAAACCATAAAAAACTCAAACATGAATGTATCAGGGTCCTCAAAATCTAGGCCATGGAATTATGGGAGAATAGCGGGGTTTATGTTCTTCATTCTCGAATCCCCATTGGTTTCTTTGATAGGAAAGAGCTCAGGCTTCTTGTTTTTAGCCATATTTTTGGTAGGTGATGTACATTCTTCCTCCCCTCTGGGTTATTCAAATATTTTTGGCAGCTCACCTAAAGGGTTCTATAGTTCCTCTGTGGTCAAAGTTGTAGGTCCACAATTAACAAAGAAGTCTGATGGTTTACTTCTTGCACAAGTAGAAGATTTCGGTAGAAATTTTCCTAGGTTATCCCTAACCCTACGAGGCATGAAGTAAATGAGTTTTTTCTGTGTTTATTTTTTTTTTATATTCCTATAAAAACAAGAACTGATGCAAATACTATTTTTTGGTTTTCCAAGAAATAAAATGAAAGCAACTCAAAGTAGAATCAACACCTACTTTGACACCTCCCCAATAATGGTGCCAAAAAGTGATGAGCTCTGGTATTGCAACAAGAATATTGCAACTCCCAAGGCTATCAACTTTAATTTATCAATCTAGGATTCATATAAACTTAAGAGGTGGTAGTATTGTATGCATAAGAAGCTAAGTTCTATTCAATCTTCTATGAGGCAGCGAATCAAACCAAGGTATACATACATCATTTTGCAAACTGAATCTAGGCTTCAAAATAAAGGAAATTCTAATATACTCACAAGAAATTTAATCTTTTCATAAAGGAAATTCTAATATACATCAAGGAACATAAATTTTTCATAAAATGAAATGCTAATCTATTTGCAAGAAATGTAAATATTTGGAATGCAAATCCTAACTTATTGCATAAAATTAATAACAAAGAAACACACCTAGTCTAGTTGCATAAGTAAATAGCTTGAAACCAATTCTATACTACTACATTCAAAGGATATTCTATACTAATGACAAAACTCAATAAATCCTTTAACAAATGACTATGTAATCTATCCTTGTTCTATCAAATTCATGAACTCAATTACTAACCCTAATTGCAGAAATAAACTAGAGGGATGAAAAGAAAGTTTCTAAGTTGTCTTAGATCTTCCTAAATTTTGTTTTCAAGGCCTAAGAGAAGTTGTGAAGGGATAATAGGAAATTATTCATCTTAAAGGACAATTCTAGTCAAATTTTGAGGGTTTCTATGCTACACGATGCTACAAGATTGACCTATTTTGCTCTAGGATTGAATCCGAGAGCATTTCAAGGGCTTAAAGGTGATATAAAGGTGAGGAAGGGAAGTGGGAATTGCTATAAGGTTATGTAAGTACTTTCCAAGCCTAGTACGCCTCAGGAACCCATATTGCACGACGAAGGAATGCAAGAAATTAACTCTAGCAAATTTGTCTAGAAATTTTTGTATGCATTCCTCTTGAAGAATTTAATGAGGATGGAAGGAATGTAATGATGGTAAGGTTAGAGGTGAAAATGATAGTTCATTGCTCCGTAAACCAATAATATGACTTTCATACCACAAATACTACTTAACTTGCAAGACATCTAAAGCATGTGAGTAATACTAATAACATAATTCTAAACTACAAAGGAAATGATGAGTTAAATTTTATTCAAGATATAACCACTAAATCAAAAAATAAACCTATATTTTTAATGCTTTCCAATACAAGGCCTAAAATCACACTTTCCAAGAGAGATGATTGATGAATCTGCAGAGTAAAGCTCTTTATATCAACAAAACGTACAATAAAGGAAATACTACTAAACCAAGTACAACAAAGAAAGATGCATAATGAAAATGTACAAAGGAGAGAGACTAGAGTGCTTGGCTTAGCCCCTAACCCGATGATATTGATCCCTCTAGAACACACTCAGATGGAAGGAATAAAAATTATTTTCATTGATCTCATACAGTGCTTAGGTAGATGATATGGAAATGAAAATAACAATTACAAGCTCCTAGCTCTAGCAGTCACTATCTCCGCTAAATAGTTCAATTCGTCTAAGCACTTGAGCTCCTTTATTCATACAAACTGAGTGAGGGGGATGCCTCCTAGGAAGGAGGGTTGTTCCCCCCCAAAATCCTTGTAAACGTGGATATAACCTCATGAGATCCTCACAACTATTGAGTGGAGTAACTATCTAATAGGCAGCTGAGTTGGTGGTGAGCTAATGCAGGTAATGAGCCTCCTACATTTTCTCTAGTTGTCTCTAGTTTACTTCTGCATAGTAAATGCACCCTTTTCCTACACATTAATCATGTTAGGCCATAATATATCATAAAATTTCCTTAATCTCTCTAATAAACACATCATACTAAGAAAAGTGTGATCAAATGCAAGGATAAAGGTAAACATATGCTCAAGGATGACCTAATGGGCCTTGATTTATACCTACTAGTGATGCCCATTATTATGATTCCTTATTTGTTTTGTCAGTGGTTATTAATTCTATTTGAATTCCATTCTAGAAGATCATTTTTTATTCTCTTTTAATATCCTCTATTAGTATCATGGTTATCTAGAGGGATTGAGGAAGGATAGTTTATTTCTTTCCTTCACAATTATCTTCGAGTATGCTTGTATTTTATTTAGTTTGGTGGAATCCTCATCTAATTCTCCTATAGGATCCTTTGAATTCCTTTTAACTATAGTTTTTTATTGTGTTTAAATTCACATTCCGCAAGCCGATTTTGTAGTGTTCCACTTTCCCTTAGATCTTTATTGTTTTCCTAGTCACTTGATGCCTCAAATTCATTGTCCTTCTTAATGAAGAGGCCATTGAAATTTTGAACCTCCATATACTTCTTATCCTTAATATATACATCAATGTATGTATCCAATACCAAATAGAGGTTTATAGGGATACCCACCAATTAGAAGAGGCTATGTTAGAAAAAAGGTTGATTTTTTATACAATTTTTTAGGAAGAGATCGAAAACTGGATATCAAAAATAGGAAACACCTATCAAAGAAAAATGAGATATATACATAAATTATACCAATATTGGCAGTTGAATACCATCTTGAGGAAAGTTGATGTAGAAATATTAGAGACCAAATACGAGATATTCCTATGCATTAATGAAATCCATAGAAAAAATTGGAATCTACATGACTGGGCCTATATACTAGCTAAATGATTATTGATATAGAGATCTCAAATTTAGAAAAATAAAATGAAGTTGTAGCCACCATATAGTTGGACTCACCTTGAAATTGAAATTTGTCTTTGTTTATGTTTGTCTTTTTGTTTAGAAGAAGAAAATCTACCACCTATATCCTCTCAAGGTTTAAGTTTGATGTTAGATTTCTATAGATTATCATACTTTTCATTAATTTTCATAAAATGATTTCTCATATTCCATTAGTATGCAAAAAATATATTCTTGCATGATACTAATATACTTTCCTACTAGTATGCTAATATGCATGGAAACAATAATATATCTCCTTTTTGATAATTATTAGTAGAAATTTCTTAATATAATTACAAAAAAATATTATACTTAGTTGCAAAATGATATTACCCAATGTTTTACCTATGATGGGAATTCATATACTAGCCTCACTTGAACTAAAGGTGATTTTAGCAAGAGTTTGACACAATTTTAAGAATCCTCTTTTCTTCCATGTCATTTAACTTGTTCTTATAAATTACATACTTGATCATTGATGTACTCTCAATTGGGAAAATACTTCATTTTGTAGAGAGAATACAATAAAATGTATTAATTTTAATATTGATATTTTATAGGTTATAAAAATATTTTGTATCTTTTTTATATTTTTCCAAAACTATATACAAGTATTATATCTCCAAAATTTACATCCCTATAAATAACATGAGTAATGCTATTTTCAAAGAGAAGGTTTTTGTTATCTCATATCCTAGGTTCCATTGATTTAAAAAGATTTTCAAGCTCATAATAAGCTATCCGCCCTTCAATATCCTTTTCTTAATGCTATAATTCCAAATTTTCTTGTGATGAATATTGATTCCAAGATATTTTTATGAGGGTACTTCCTCCAAGTTGTTCTCATATGAAAAATTATCATAGGTGACTTATTGGATTTAATTATCAACATTTTTGTTTTATTAATATTACAGCCGTGCATACCCCCAATTTGGGTGTGTGCCCAAGTACATCTACCAATGATGGTAGCCAGGCCACCTAAGGGATGGGTACTACCCACCGCATCCCACACGTTCATGGAAATGGGTGTGGTGGCCTCCCGCATGACTACTGACAGAGGGCAAGGGAGAAGTGGCAGTCAGTGCCGGTGTAATGACAGAGGTGGGAAGGATAAGCCAGGAGGGCTAATGGGACAGACAAAGGAGGACGCAGATTATGAAAGCAGGCAGGGTGGTGGAAAGAGCATAGTTGATATGGGAGGAAGGAGAAACAACACAGCAAGCCAAGGAAGCGACCAGGAAAGACCTTTGCGCACCATCTTCAGGTATGTTGACTGGCCTTACAAGCCTTATGAAATGCTTTTTGTGTTATTCCATGCCAGGGGGGGGGGGGTGAGGGAACAAACTAGGGAGGGGAATTAGGGAAAAGGATGGGGAGACCACTATATGATGGGATGTCTGAGCCAGAGACAGGCACCGGGAGAAATAAGCAGGGCTAGGACCTTGAGAAACCACCTACAATTAAGTAGGATAGCTGGATTACCAGGGAGGGAGGGGAGAATATAGATAAGCATAAGTGTGGGAAGGAAATTGGGTGTGGCAGAGAGGAGCGAAAGCAGAATAGGATAGAGGGGCAAGGGAAGGTTATGCGAATGGGAGTGATGGTAACTTGGCTCGATGGGCTGGCGGTAAGCATCATAATCATAATTCGAGTCGGGCACCAAGATAATACCCCTGGGAACAAGGGAGGGATATGCCAAAACCAGAAAGGTGGGGAGGCTATCTCTTGGCAGGTGAGTGGCACTCATAACTCAAGCAGAGGAGAGGCTCCACATCCTTAGGCAGAGGGGCACTGGGGAAGAGGCAATTGGGGCTTGAAATTTGAGGGGAGAGGAATTAGCAACAAACTGGAACAACATGAACCTATGCTTCGTGAACTAATGCGAATCGTGTGTGAACAGACTCACACAATAGAAGTGATGGCTATACTAGCACGTGGAAGAGGACAAGGTAGAAGGGGGAGGGAGGTGCCTAGAGTAGAAGACCCGAGCACCTCAGAACATAGGCATGGGAGGAAGCCAGTAGAACGGCTCATTAATGAAGTGGCAACATCGTATAGGGTCGGAACGAATGCAAGCATCCGCAAGATTTTAGAAGATTGGGAGGAACAGATAAAGGAGGAGGCAGAATCCGAAGAGGAAATGGAGACCTGGTGAGAGGTAACCTCGGATCCTAGGAATACTAGGGGCTGACTCACATAGTTTAAGCATACACTATACTTGTACTAGCTCATGAAGAGCCTTTTGGGGAAGGCCATGGAGAAATTATCAATGGGGATGGCCATGACCCTCCAGGACATTCCCAACTACAATAAATACCTACAGACCATTCAATTCTAGTTGTGCAAGTAGGAAATCCATCTATATCATATTCAAAGGCACATCCCTTGTATTATTGAGCTAGCGGACATGCCGGGAGACTCAGCTGAAGACCCGGCTCCAGTGGACTCAGCCTCAGATGATCAGAAGGAATAGTCAGGTTCGAGGATGATTTTTGGTTTCTTGTGGATAACATTTACTTTTTATTTATGGATGCTTATGATAGATAGACACTTAAACTCTTGTCATGATATAGATACATATATAGCTTTGATGAGCCCCAGAAATGGATAATTATATGTGCTCATTCCGCCTCCTAATTCGACTTAATCCACCATTTTCATTAGTTTATTGCATGTTTTTGATTATATTTATGCTAATAGAGTGAATTGTGTTAGTCATTACGCCAAAAAGTCTAATGTGCGCTTTATGAAAATTTTTGGTCAATGTTGAGACAAAATCAAAGGTTGAATGAGCACTTGGCAGCCAAATTCATGGAAGAACAAGGGAGAGGATTTGTAGTAAGGTGTCCCCTTCATTTATGAGCCCTTACCTCGAATTCTCCACCAGCATCTTGGAGTTCAACAGCCCACCAAAGATGATTTCCAATGGCAGCCGAGCAACTTTTGTGAAGTGGCTGATTACTTGCAGTTTTGAGCAGCCAAGCCCCTCAAGTTAAGGAGGGTTGTTGGAGGTCCTCGTGGTGCATAAGTAGGAAGGCTTCAAGCCTTGGTAGTTTAGCTCTTGAACAATTGTTTTTCGCACTTTGGTGCTGCTTTGCCTTTTAGCTCATTTTCGAACTTTTGCTGTAAACATTTTTGTGACATGGTTATTTTTTGAGTAATGGAGATAAATTTCACTTTGCACCAGCTCTGAGCTTTTTTTAGGAGGTTGTAGCTCTTGGGGTTGGGCCCAACCCAAGTGCTAGTACCTCCTTTGTGTACTATTATGTGTTTTCTTTGCATTTATAGAATAATTTCTACTATTTAGGTTAAGATCTTGCTTTGTTACTTAGGTTGTTTTTGACGATTAAAATAGTTTTCCATGCTTCAGGTTGATTTGACAGTTTGATAACAGAAAATATCTGTAAAGAGGCCACCAAGCAATCCTTGATCTCATCTCTCCCTCCTTGAGAGCATGAGATGAGACCAAGGCATACTTGCTGCGACAAAAACACTGTTTTGCCTTTCAATGCAATTGCTAGTGTTAGATTTTTAGTTGGAAAAGTTGATACCAATTGTGCTTGCATATTTAGATCTATTCATAACTTGTTGTTCATCATGTTTCTGGTTTTTAGGTTAGATTAGGTCAAAGTAGATAGATCTCTGATTTTTCTAGTCTTTCTTTGATCAGTTTTGAGAAATAGTGTTCAGATCACCTGTAATACATCCCTGCCTATCCTTCCTTCATCACACAGCCTGCTCTAACCCCAAATTCTAGATTCCTTCCCTTCAGTTGCCACACTTTTCCAATTTGACCAAATTTCTACATTTTTGTGCAACATTGCTCCCTCCATCCTTGAACAAATCCAACCATCTTCATCACTCCTTAGCCTCATTTACCAGGTCCTATACCTCTTCACATCCTCATCCATCCTCCATTTCCACTTTCCCACTGATTTTCCTCCATCAACCCTCAAAAATCCTCTCTTGGCTCTTCCTGTAGAACATCCTGTAGAACCCTTGCAAACTTCATGTAGAAGATCACGTGAGCAGTTTTTTGAGATCTAATTGCTGTGAAACTCTTTGGAAGGGTGCTAGGGACCCCTTAAGCCCTCTTCTCACCTTCCCAACCTCCTGCAAGTGCCCGCTCCATTTCCTTTTGCTAATCAACCTCTGCACAACCAAAAACAGTTAAAGCACATGCATAATAATTCTGCAAGATTACTAAAAAATACAAAAAGATGTTCTTTTCCAGATTTTACTTTAGAAGTAGCTTAGTTACATGCATTTCACCTTTCCAAGAGTCAATGGCATCCCTTTTCGCAGTTTTTATCTCTTTTCTTGCACTAGTAGGGTTAGTCGGTAAAGCTAGGGTTTGCTAGGGTTTGCATTTCCTTTCAACTTTCAACTTCTTTCTGCAAGTAGATTAGCCTCCTTTGAGTTAGCTTTCATCCATCACAGTTAAAATATTCTTCTAAGAGCTCATAGAGGTTGGCTTAAGCTCCTAGCAGACTTGTGCCAGCTGATCAAGTGACATCCTACGGCAAGAGCTAGTACTTGTGCATATAGCACCGTCGCTTCCAAATTTGTTATGAACTACCAGGTTGATAAAAGTAAAGGAGGGAGTCCCAGCAGTTGCAACATCATTTTTGAAATACTGGATCCCACCAAGCTTGCGTAGATCGCCTGAAGCTATATAATTTTTGGATGGCTTATAACAAGGATAGCTGGCCAACAGACTTGGTTTCCCACTGGGCAAGTTGAGGCCACATATCTCTTTTATGTGGTGTAAACATGTCTTTTATAAATAGAAAAGAAAAGGTCCTGCCAAGATTTACAAAAGAAAAATATTACAGTCATACATATATTGGAGTAGAAATCCTTTAATATTCTTAATTTCTTGCAAATATCTTAGGGACTCCTTATCATAAGAACAACATAATCAACATAAAGAGATTAAGTTTGACTATACTAGCAAGTTTTGAGAATATGTAACCTAATTCTTCAAAATAATCCTTTAACTTGTCAATATATATGCCAAAAATGTTATAATACAAGGATAATATTTCTTGACTCTAGTACTGAAATTAATTTATTATGACCATGTATTAGTGTTTCTAAACATGGAAATAACATTCTCATATGATATAATCTTGTTAAAATAGCCCTTAACTCAATATTTGCTTTAATCTCTTCTAACCAACTCCAAAGGTTTATCTTGTATAAAGTGATAAAATATTTTATAAAGTCAACAAAACAACACCACAACTATTTTATTATTGCGGCGCTCATTCGCAATAAGATCTAGATATAAAAATGATATAAAATGTTTTACTTCAGGTAAATATTGAAATATTTTATTTATCTTCAACAATGAAATATATTTTTCGATGTTAGTATTATTTTTAAATACCAAGTGTCAATTCCATGTTAATCCCTAAATGACTTACATATCTTTATTCATATTGAGGCGTAAAATACACCTATTTGTGGAATAATAATTCTTTTGCTTTTAATTACTTTATGGATATACACATATATAAAGTTGATATTCAAATATTTTAATCATAGTTGTTAATAATAATTTTAAATGTAGCATGTCACTTCCACATTAATAATGTTGAACATGTGTTTTAATTGATGTCAAAGGAATTGTGGTCATTGATGTGGGTCAATGTTTGATTATTTGTTATAAGAGTTAAAGGGAAGATAAATAAAGAGCAATATGTGCTTGTGATGATGAGCTCTAGGGTGATGATATACAACTTGCCGTCAATGAAAAGGATTTGCTAAAATTATTTTGTATAATATTTAATGATGTACTATCTACTAACAATTCCCACGTGAATTTGGAGGCATTAGAGTGACTTGGGTTACTGAGTGTTCAATGAGTCATTTATGTGGGTGGTGTGATTGTTAGAGTCAACTCTTTCCAAGGATTGATTTAGAATTTTGTTGTAGCGACTACAACCACCCTACAAAATTTTTCCTTAGCTTCGTTTTGGAGCCTCCCTACCAACCTTTCACAACATGATGTCTTGCTTCGTCAAGTACACAAGATTTAGTGATTTTCTTGCAAAAAGACAACCTGTATATCAAAGCTTGTTGCATCCCCCTCATAGGTTGTTTCTCCAGACTTGGTCCAGTTGCAGGCTAAGTAGCTCCCTCAAGAAATTACGCAATTTTCAAGGGAAACCATCCTTCCCTCTAGAAATTGCACAATTCTGTCTAACATCCTTCTGGGCTCCAAAATTGCACAATTCTGCCAGTCAAGCTTCACCCATAAAATTGCACAATTCCTCCCAGCAAGGCTGCTCAACCCAAGAATTGTGTAATACCGAGCAGTAGTCAGCTACTCTACCCAGAAATTGTGAAAATCTCTAGGGCATCCAGCCCAACTCCCTTCCAGAAATGCACATTTTTTCCCAACAGTTGAGCAGGCTCATGCATGTGTAGTTGGTTTGACCAGTTCTACCCGGGACCAAGGAAACTTGACTTCCATGCATGAGCTGCTTTTTCCTGGAATAGCAAAAGGAAACATGCAAAAAGCATCCCTTGATTTAGGGAGCTATTTTTAGCAACTCGAGGTTACATGCAAAGATCATTTTAGAATCTTTCCTCCAAGTGTCGCTCTTTCCTAGATTTGTAGCATGTGTGTCATGAGCTTCAAACTTATTTATTCAACGCTTCAGAGATCATTTCTTCACATTGATCTTAGAGCTCTAACATCCCACAACACATCCAAGACTCTTCAACACATCCAGCTCAGCTATTCACGGGTGAGTGGTCTCAACTTGAATTTTGCAGCATTTCTATCGCTTTTTGTGTTTTTGCTTGTGTGAATGTTGTTTGCTTGATTTCTTTGAATGCTTGTTGTCATTTACATGCATACTATCTTGTACTAGCACCATTTCAAGTTTTGTGAGTATCTCACTACTTTAGCATGCATTAAATTGATTTGCATGAATTGTCACCAATTTGATGACTCACTTCACCCACATGCATGTTGTTACTTTTTATAAATATTTCATTCATTGTTTCGCATGCATGATCATTTTCTTCTTCTTACACTCAGTATCACCATGCATTCACTTTCACATTTTCTTTCAGTCGCCCATCGGTGGGTCTGGGCAGCGTTCGCCCGAATTCGCCCTCAACAAGACAAAATTGCGTAATCCTAAGAGGGAAGGCTTTGTCTTCCCCTAAAGAAATGTGAATTTATGCCCAGTAACTGTTCCCTAGGCCTGCTTTGCACAATTATGAGGGACAATGACTGTTGACCCAGAAAATTGCGCAATACAGTCATTGAGCCTGCAACCATTGCCAGCTGAAATTGTGCATTGTGCATTGTGCAATTCCAGTAGCCAATCATGCCTCCTAGATAGCCTAGACTAATTTTGCACAAGTATGGCAACCAGTCTCCCAAAATCCCAGAAGAAATTGTGCAATATTTGCCAGTCGATCCCCAGGTATGTGTTATGTTGTTCCCGAATTTACTTTGGTTTTCGCTGACAGATTTCTTGCCATGTGTGTCGCTTTGTCTCCAGATCTAGCAGGTGTTCATCCGCATCTTATTCGTTTAGGATTAATGGCTTCTAAGAGAGCAGGATCAAAGGACACTGATGGAAGTGGAACTGGAGTAGTAGTTGAGTGAGTGTCCGCAAGTCTATCGATCTATGAAGTTACCAAGTTGATTCTAGACAAGGACATCAAGCTGAAATGGCAAGAGGTCAATGATGCATTTGAAGGCACATTTGGGGAATACCTTGAACACTGCCAAGTATATGTGAACATGCAAAATTCTGGCTTGTATCGGATTGCATGCAGATACCCCGCGTTCCCATGCGCGGACATGATACACTAGATCATCTCACACACTAATCCTGAGACGATGACCTTGAGCATTGTCACCAGGACAAAGATTGCAACCTTCAGGGCACAGTATTATGCTAAGATGTATCAGATGTTGGAGCCCATGACTATCATGGAGACTCCCTTCAACTTACTGACCAGTAATTCCAACTCTAGAGACATTCTAAAGAACTGGGTAAAGGATCCGGCTAGATTCAGGATGACACCCAACAATATCTACAAGATGAAGATACTGCGAAAGGTGTATCAATGCTTGGTCATCTTTGCATGTCAATTGTATGGACAAGAAAGCATGGAAACCTTCCAACAGAGTTGGGTGTTCACACTGGACCAACTGGACAAAGAAGACAAAGTATGCAACTAGTCTGGAATGTTGGCTCATTAGCTGAAGGAATAGGTAACAAGGGCTCGATAGCTGCCCAAAGGTATGCAAGTAGAAATCTACATGTTTGTGTACATCTTGGATGCATACTGTACCTGACAAGATTTCTCAGTCTTGAAGTGGGCATGGTCACTGGTGGAGACTGCTGTGAACACTTATTGTAATACGTTGTCCGAATTCAGCTTCGGAGGAGTTATCACATGGTTGTCTGATCATTTTTTCACCCTAGTTTACAAGATGATATTCGAGCAGGATCCACCCTCCATGTCGGAGGTAGTAATGGAGGCACTGGTAGACATAGCTGATTGGTATGCTCCACTATCCAATGCCTTCATATGCATGTACAACGTGGAGAAGCCTCTGCATGTTCTACCGAAGATTGCCTTGGAAATACTCGTTGTTATAGACATTTTTGGGCACTGCAACCCCAAGCATAAATGTCCATAAACCAAAGGCTCCTAAGTCCCTAAAGGTGTTGTTCCAACCCCTAAAAGAACAAGGTCAACTGATTACAACATCTCCCAGAAGTTCTCCATGAAAAGCTACTCAGAACTGGTCAACTGGACCATTTCACCTGCTCCATAGTCAAAGTGCGTTGCATCCCACCTGAATACACACAATAGGTGTGATGCATGTTGGAAAGCCCTTCTATGGGGTGCGATGGGTGAGAGTGGACAAATGGTAGGGTCAATCCGCAAGGTGGAGGAGCATGAAATCTTCCAGAAACTTCCCCTTTAACACTTGCCTCTCTGCATTCGACCAGGGATGAGTAAGAGATCATCAATCTCCAAGTGGAATCAATAACTATCAGAGAGAAGACACTAATCAAATCTCAAAAGCTGACTCATTCCCCTTGCAAACATCTATATATGGATCCCTCATCCCAAAGATCCAGAGGTTGGAATTTTGTATCTTGTAAGGAAGTGTTGTTGGTTTCTTGGTGCAATATCATAGTGTTGGGTGATCTAAGCTTTTCATGAGGTGAAGAAGGGCTTTCTTGCTGAGAGGATGATGTTGGGTCAGAACAATTGATTGTAATCCTCTTTGCTCTTTCTTGATTATCAATAAAGCTATTCAAGTTTTCCTCCACATTCTTGTATGATTGATGATTTATGCATTTGTGTGGTCAATATACATCTGGTCCTGTATTGTTTATGATAATAGATCTATATTCTTGGATAGTGTTATGTTGCTTTGATTCTACAGGTACTCTTTGAAGCTGGGTAGACAAGGAAGCGAGTGGCAAAGACCTATCAGAAGAGAGAGGAAACGAGCAAGGAAACAAACGCAAGATAGAGGTTGGTCTCCTTATTCTTCTCTCATCTATTTCTCATAAAGGAAAACGAAAGTAGTTTTTAGTGTGTTTGTTTCTAAGGTAGCTACCTGTTGGCATTTTGGCTCCGGTGTGGCACTATGGTACAGGTGTTGTCCTTGATGGCAACTCACTTTGGTGAGAGATCTCAGTTGAGGCGCTCAGAATGAAGGAAATCTTGTATACGCAGGTTCACCTTGTCGAAGACGCATATACACGCAGGTTATATGTTCAAAAGTTGCGTATGGTATACACACACTTTTATGCATAGAAAAGCATGTACATTGTGGGAAACTTATTTTTGGTCTGTGGTTGTTAGTCCTTGGAATTTGAACCTATGGTTTTGGACCATGGTATCTCATCAGAAGTGTTGACCCCAGGTTTTGGGCCCTTTGTATTGGTTTATTATGGTTTTGGACCATGGTATTGTGGAAGGGCTAAAACTATAAAAGAGGAAGGAGATCATGTGGCAAAGTATCATCTAATTTATTGAATATCTGATCTCGTGCTAGATCTGGAATACTGGTGATTGGGTTATGGTGCAGATCTAGATATGAATGAAGGAGGAACTTGAGCACGAGAAGGATAAGGACTATTGATGGATCAAAATCTCAAGGCTTGAACATTGGTATCTCTGTATGATTTTGATCTGTTATATGTGGCGCACTCTTGATCTATAAATATGGGTTAACTAACGTCTGAATGTTTAAAAGAATAAATTATCCTTTATAGATCTGTACGCAGGTTCAGTGAAGTGTAGGTGCATATACACGCTTTTTCTGTGAATGAAAGAAGCGTATACGCAGGTTGGTTGTGGTACAGAAGCATATACACGTAGATTGATGAATAGTGAAGTAGCGTACATATCTTGATTTATGTTCTAGCTACTTTTGTTTTATTGCTGCAGTGTTCTGGGTTCAGAATTGGTGTTTGATTACAGTTACTGTGTTTTGGGTACAACTGATAGAGAAGTATTTATCTGATTCAGTTTTTGATTGGTGAGAAGGGTTTGGTTGATGCAGAAATACTTGATGTTTAATTGATATTACTTGTGGATCCAGTCTGAAAATTAATGAAACAAGGTCCCTGAAAGCAGAGAGAAGGTTGCAGCCTTCTGCAGGTAGGAGCCTGCGTACTAGTATCTCAAGCTATTACAAGAATTAAGGGGGTTGGAGCTCCCTTCCAGGAAAGCTGGAGAACAAGAGAGAGTTGTAGCTCTCTGCAGGTTGTAGCCTGCGTACTGGTAAAGACTGCACGAGTGCAAAACATTGTAAAGAGAAGTTTCTAATTAAAATAAGATATAGACGAATTACAGCAGGGGGTTTTCACCCACATTGGGTTTCCTCCTTATATCATGTGTTCATGTGTGTGGCTGTCTTCTGCTCTGTTTCACTGGTTCTAGTACTGTTTATTTGCTTCTGATTCACAGATTAATAACTGACATATGAAAGATAAATCAAATTATAAGTCTGCTTTATATACGCGCTTTTCCTTATCTGAAGTTACGTATATACGCGGTTTTTATTAACTAAAGTAGCATATATTATCTGAAATTGAAAAAGGAAATATTTTTCTTGATAATACTGATTCACCCCCCCCCCCTCAGTATTATTTCCAACAATTGGTATCAGAGCAGGTCCTTCTGAAGAAGCTTGATCGCTTGAAGGAAGATCTTTCATCATGAGCAACTACGAGAGGGAAGCATCAATCAGGCCACTGGTTTTTGATGGGACAAACTTCGTATATTGGAAGGTAAGAGTTACTGCCTATCTTCAATCTTTGGGTATAGAAGTCTGGGACATCATAGAAACAGGGTATACTTTTCCATCGGCTACCCCTACAGATCCAGCTGAGAAGAAGAAATATGAAACAAATGCAGAGGCGGTCAATACTCTTCTAGGATGTCTATCTCAATCAGAATTCGTGAAAGTTATGCAGTTAAAATCAGCAAAAGAAATATGGGGCAAGATTGTCCTAAGCTATGAAGGAGATGATCAGGTAAAACGAGAAAAACTTCAAACCCTCAGGATTCAGTATGAAAATCTCAAGATGTATAATGATGAAAGTGTGGCTAACTATTTTCTTCGTGTAGATGAGATTGTTAATTGTATGAAAAACTTGGGAGAAGAAATAAAAGACTCGGCTGTTGTGGTTGAAAAAGTTCTATGATCTTTGTGACCTAGGTTTGAATCTAAAGTTTCTGCAATAGAAGAAAAGGAGAATCTACAAAGTCTTAAAATGTCACAACTGCATGGAATTCTTACTGCTTATGAAATGACGAAAGGAGGTCCATCAGACAGGAGAGAAGCTGCCTTCAAGGCTTCAGGCAAAGGAGAATACTATGAATCAGGACACGTGTCAGAGGAAGAAGAAGAATCAAATTTTGTCAAAAATCTTCAAAGGGGTGCCGGACGATTCCGAGATAAGTTACCTTTCAAGTGCTTTGCTTGTGGAAGAGTAGGTCACTATGCCGCCAAATGTCCTCATAAGGATAAGATTGACAAGGGAAAGGAACCTGTTAGATGGAACAAGAAACAGAATGTAAATAAGAAAAGCTATTACACTCATGAAGATAGTGATGGTCTTTTAAATAGTGACGAAGATGAACAAGGTAATGAATATAAACTTTTAATGGCTTTTGAAGACGATGACTACATGGATGCTATATATGTAGAAGGTTTTTGTGAAGAGATGACTAATCTCAAAATCTTCTTAGAAGAGAAAAATGCAATTATTGATTCTCTACAATGTCAACTGGCTGAAAGGGAAAAACATCTTGAAAAATTGGAATGTGAAATTGTTTGTCTTATAAAGGAGATTGAGAAAACAAAAGCTATTAATCTTAAATTTGTTAAAGGATCTGAAACTCTGGATGAGATTATCAATGTTCAGCATTCTCCACTAATCAAGACAGGTCTGTGATACAATGGAGAAACATCTCAAGCTTCTACCTCCAAAAGTTATCTTGATGCAGCAAGGAGGAGTGAGCAAAGGCCTAATAGAAATCATTAGGTAAATCAGGGACAATTTACCTCAAGAACGAATAAAGACTATTAAGAAAATCAGGGACAAGCTACCTTAAGGACAAACAGAAGCTACAATCAGCCACAGGTAAAATCTTCCCAATTTGTCTCAATAATGGATGTCAGTAGAAACTACAATCAGTTGGATGATAGATTTGATAATCGGAGGAGTTTCTTCAATGGCCAATGTTTCTCTTGCCATAATTTTCATCACAAAGCAACTCAATGTGTTGCCCATAAGACAATCATGACTAGAGAAGCTCAAAAACAAAGGAATATGACTGGAATCACGAAAAGGACTTATAAAAACTTTTCGGCCCTTGAAAATGAAGTTGAATGTTCTATTTGTAATAACTTTGGTCATGAAGATTCTGAATGCAGGAGCAGGTTTTGGAAGACAACTCAGAAGGAACATACCTCAAGTGCCAGAACATGGAGAATGAAGGAACCACAACGAGAAAGATGTGGGATAACTTTCTATGCAGAAGGATAGGAAAATCTATGGTATATCGACAGTGGATGTTCGAAGCATATGACAGGGGATAAAGAAAAACTTGAATCATATACTGCATTAGAAAAGGGAAAGAAGGTGTCTTTTGGAAACGATACCCCTACTGCCATAAAAGGAAAAGGCACTGCTCAGTTGAAAGAAAAGGTCAAAGCTGGAAATGTTTTGTATGTTGATGGCTTGAAGCATAATCTACTAAGTGTTAGTCAGATGTCCAATCAAGGAACCGAGGTAATATTTCGATCAAATGGATGTAGTGTTCGTGATCTTGATACAGGAAAAACAGTGATCAAATGCAGAAGAACTCCAAATAATCTATACATATTTGAAGAAGGACAACAATAGTGCTATTTGAGCAAGGATGATGAACACTGGTTATGGCACCAGAGGTTGGGGCATCTAAGATTTTCACAAATAAGGAAAGCATGCAAATACCAGGCAGTTCGTGGTCTTCTAGATATCAAAATACCCGACAACACCATATGCAAATCATGTCAGTTTGGTAAGAAAACCATAACTAACTTTCCTGAGAAGGAAGGATCAGCTAGTAGGCCTCTTGAGCTAGTCCACATAAATGTATGTGGTCCATTTAGGACAAGGTCACCTCGAGGAGAAGAATACTTGATATTATTCATTGACGACTTCTCCAGGTTCGTTTGGTTAGGACTTATGAAGCACAAAGACGAAGCATTCGAAAAATTCAAATCCTTCAAATCCTTGGCCGAAAATGAATCAGATTACAAGATTAAGTGCCTCAGGTCCGACAAAGGTGGGGAGTTTACCTCAAATGAATTTTTCGATTTCTGTGAAGAACATGGAATAAGAAGGGAATTCTCTATGGCTAGGACTCCTCAATAAAATGGAGTGGTGGAAAGGACGAACAGAACAGTCCAACAAATGGCTCGTGCTATGCTTGATGAGTCTGGAACTCCCACAACCTTCTGGGGTGAAGCTGCACATGCTGTGGTTTTTATTCTCAACAAAACAAATGTCCGAGTGAACAACACTCAAACTCCTCATGAGCTCTGGTATGGTGAGACTCCTTCGGTAAAGCATTTCAAAACTTTTAGGAGCAAATGATATATTAAGAATATTGATGAGCAGCTTGGCAAACTTGAACCTAGAGAAGATGAAGGCATTCTCCTTGGTTATTCTCCTCACAGCAAAGCATATAAGTGTTACAATAAAATACTTGGAAGAATTGTTGACAGCATTGATGTAGTGGTTGATGAAAAAGGATACATCCCTAGGTAAGTAAATCATGAAGATATCGATGAGGATGAAGACTACTCTCCAAATCAGACAAATAATTAAGAAGAACCTCAAGAGGCACTAGAGGGACAGACAAGGATAGAAGAGAAGACTCCATCCAGGTACGTTCAGAAGAATCATCCTGAATCTCAGATTTTGGGGCAGAAAGAAGCAGGTGTGCAAACTAGAAGAACAATTGCAGAAGCCTCAAGCTATTTGGCATTACTCTCCTCCACTGAACCACAAAATGTAAAAGAGGCGTGAAAATATGAATGCTGGGTCAAGGCAATGGATGAAGAACTTGAGCAGATCAAAAAGAACAGCACTTGGGAGTTGGTTCCTAGACCAAAAGATAAGAATGTCATAGGAAAAAAATGGATCTTCAAGAACAATTTGAATGAAAATGGGGAAGTTATTAGAAACAAGGCCAGGCTTGTTTGTAAAGGGTATGCTCAACAAGAAGGAATAGACTTTGAAGAAACTTTTGCTCCCGTTGCTAGACTTGAAGCCATTCGAATGTTCCTTGCTCTCTCAAGCTTTCAGAAGTTCAAAGTATTTCAAATGGACGTGAAGTCAACCTTTCTGAATGGAAACTTAGAAGAAGAAGTATACATCGAGCAACCAAATGGTTTCATCCTTGGGAATGATCCAAATCTTGTATGCAGACTTAAAAAGGCTCTCTATGGGCTTAAACAAGCTCCAAGGGCTTGGTACTATCATTTGGATAAATACCTTCATCAACAAGGTTTTTCAAAAGGATCAGCAGATAGCAATATCTATATAAAAATTGAAAATAAAAAATTGCTAATACTTGTTGTGTATGTAGATGATATTATCTTTGGAAGCAATGAAGAAGCTATGAGTCAAAGCTTTTCCTTGGTGATGCAGAAAGAATTCAAAATGTCCTTGCTTGGAGAACTGACATACTTTCTTGGATTGCAAATCCAACAAAATGAAGGCGGTATCTTCTTGTCTCAAACCAAGTACCTCAAGCAGATTCTGAAGAAGTATGGCATGGAAGATTCAAAACCAGTTGTACCCAGATTAGTATCTTGGTTCAACAAGAAACACAGTTCGATTGCTTTATCTACAACTGAAGCGGAATATGTGGCTGCTGCATCTTGTTGCACTCAACTTCTTTGGATGATGCAAACCTTGCAGGATTTTCAAATCACTTGTACTCCACCTGTCTCTATCTTATGTGATAATACAAGTGCAATAAGCATTTCAAAGAATTCTGTCATGCATTCAAAGACCAAGCACATATATATCAAATATCACTTTCTTCGGGAACAAGTGCTTGAGAAAAAAGTCAAGTTGGAGTATGTTCCTTCTAAGGAACAAATTGCTGATATCCTCACCAGACCACTGCCCAGGGAAACTTTTGAATATCTTAGACAGAAGCTGGGAGTAGTTGATGCTTCATCCTGCTGTTGAAGCTTGTTTGTTTCAAAGAAAAGTTGGTGTACACGAGTTGGATGAGGGGAATCTGCGTACATACGCTGATTTATGCAGATGCAGTCGCATATATGGAGTTCTGAAGAAAATCAACAAGGACAAACTCTGGTTGAAGAGAATCTGATATGGGTCTATCAGAGACCATCAAGCACAGGTTCATGGGGAGCAGATAATCTTCTAATAATGCATTGTTGTCATTACCTTAGAAGCTCTTGGTTCTAGTACTCAAGCTGTTTTTGGTTCAGGTGGATCAGCTGCAGAAAGAAGAACATAAGGGGAACATGGTTGCTGATATATACAGTGATTGTCAGATGCTGCTGATAGTAGTTATTAGTGATTTGCATAGTCTTGATATTTCGTCTCTATGTCATGTATATCTTTTTTATCAAGGTCATGTAACGGCCTATTTTGGTTTCCCCACTATGCCTAGGATGATTGATGCAATTGTTTGTCATATGTAAATTTCTGATGTATCCCCAGATGGTTGGGTGGATGATCCCCACTTGGTTGGGTGATGGTTGTATGTATTGAGTCTTTTGGTGATAGGAAGGTCTTTTATGATGTATAAGTCATGGTTCTTCTTGAAGAACACCTCTTTGTAGATCTTGCCTACAGTCAGGGGGAGCATGTTCATCACAGCAGAGCAGAGATATCAGCATGTACTCAGGGGGAGCACAACCCTTTGCCCTTGATGACAAAGGGGGAGAATGACTTTGAGGATCTTGGGATTGCCATCAAGTCCAAAGGGGGAGATTGTTGGCATTTTGGCACCGGTGTGGTGCTATGGTACAGGTGTTGTCCTTGATGGCAACTCACTTTGGTGACAGATCTCAGTTCAGGCGCTCAGAATGAAGGAAATCTTGTATATGCAGGTTCACCTTGCCGAAGATGCGTATACACACAGGTTATACGTTCAAAAGTCACGTATGCGTATACATGCACTTTTATGCATAGAAAAGAGCGTACATGGTGGGAAACGTATTTTTGGTCCGTGGTTGTTAGTCCTTGGAATTTGAACCTATGGTTTTGGACCATGGTATCTCGTCAGAAGTGTTGACCCCAGGTTTTGGGCCCTTGGTATTGGTTTATTATGGTTTTGGACCGTGGTATTGTGGAAGGGCTAAAACTATAAAAGAGGAAGGAGATCATGTGGCAAAGTATCATCTGATTTATTGAATATCTGATATCGTGCTAGATCTGGAATACTGGTGATTGGGTTATGGTGCAGATCTAGATCTAAATGAAGGAGGAACCTAAGCGTGAGAGGGATAAGGACTATTGATGGATCAAAATCTCAAGGCTTGAACATTGGTATCTCTGTATGATTTTGATCTGTTATATGTGGTGCACTCTTGATCTATAAATCTGGGTTAACTAATGTCTAAATGTTTAAAAGAATAAATTATCCTTTATAGATCTAGCCGTATTTGGCTAGAAGACATTTGACCATTCTTTGATGATTGATTTGGACCAATATTGAGATATATCTTGCCTTGGAAGCCTTCCAACTTATGTTTAAGTCACCTCAAGTCAAATTTCTAGCTAGTTGTTGTGCCTTTGTCAATCATGTAGAGAAAATCATGGTGTCTGTTAGAGTTTCCTTCACCATGTTTTATGGCATCTTCAAGCTAGGTGTGGGCATCTTGGACCATTAATCACTTATTGGGTAGATTGGCCCCTCTTTTTGAGACATTTTCTCATCAAATCATTGTACATATGTTTTGACCACTTTATCTTTATGTTGTGATAATTTACTTGATTTTAGGAGTGAGTTAGATTTAGTTTTCTTAGGCTAGATCTAAGGAATTAAATCAAATATTCTTATTTTATTGTAGAGAGAGAAGATTTCACTATATAAATATAGGAAAACTTCCTCATTTTTACTCATGTTTGGATTATGAGAACACTCCTCTCCTTGGAGCTTAATGAAAATGTCTTTATTAGAGGAATTTTGGTGTTAAAGGCCTATCTATGTGGTGAATGTTTTTTACTTAGAAAGGTTTTTCCCCCTTGGTTATTCTTCTACTTTTTTAAAGGTATTATTGTGATTTTTCAAGACTATGGTATGGCTGCAAAAATCAGTCCATTTGAAGGGAAACTTTGTCACTTGGAGGGAGAATGCCTAGAGGCTCTTCTCACATGCTCTTCTTTGTTGTTTTGTGGTAAGTTTTAACTCTCATTGCTAGGCCACACTCTCAAGTTCCTTAGTAAGGATTTTGATTCCATTTCATGCCATAGTTGATTTTATGGTTGAAGGATTTCTCCTTGGAGGGATCCCTTCTATTAGTCATGAATTCATAATTCTCCTTGATTATCCAGGGAGTTAATTTCTATTGGGTTCTAACCTCTTGCCCTATTCTGAAAACACTGAGTGATTGACTTCTAAGAGGTTTTTTTATTAATCTCATCTTGCCACTTGATTCCTTAGGACTCCATGCCTTAACAGAATATTGGCAATGGTCTTCATATCCTTTCATCACCCTTTTTCCTTTTCTTACAAAAAACCCTAAAATTTCCAAGAAATATGTTTCATTAAGGCTACCATTTACATTACCTTGTTCCTTTTTTATTAAACCTTAGTGATCCTAAGAAGGGATACCCCCCTTGAGTCGTAGGAGAGTCAGCCTAAAGTGAGAGTAGATGTTGCTAAGGTGATAGTGGCTGACCTTCTTGAAGGTTTCTATCAAATTGTGTATTGTGGATTGGAGCTTTTAAAAGGAATGTACAATTTGGGTTGTAGTAGTAGTCAAATCCAAGGGATTCCTAATTTGATGAAATATTCCATGTTTTTTCTATTTTTGTGTCTATCTGGTTCTTAGTTGTGGCCCATAACGTTTGCAGAATACCCAAGTGGTCTTATTTAAGTGTGTCCAAGTCTTCTTTGTTGATAAGGCAATTGAGTTGCGTTGCTAGGTTTAAGTGGAATTCTCTAATGTACCCATCCAAGAGCGGCCCTTTTAGATCATTTGGGCAAACCCGTTTGTTATTTTATGTCACAAGTCCCAAATGATGTCTTGGTTTAACCAAATGCCCCATAAATGTATTGTTGTTAGGGCCAACTTTATTAAATTCCTAAAGGATCATGTGATTATCCAAATTGCCAATAGGAGCTTGTCTTAATTGGTTTAGCCCCTAAATACCTATTCCCAACATCAAAGTCCTAATTATATGATTAAAGACCATCCATTATCACTTCTCTAGCTCAAGCTTAAGCCCAAATCCCTATCCATTCTTGCTTTGCAAAACTCTAAAGCTATTGTGAAGAAGGACAATAACCAGAGTGAGGTGGGAAACAAACATGACTAACCCAATTGGGAACACCAGGCTCAAAGACACAATACTTTGCCAACCCAAGTAAGGAGTGAAACCATAAAATTATAAATTTCATTTTGTCCTTAAAACTGATAAGCAAACCCAAGGACATCTACCTCAAAACAAACAATGCAAGGAAAACAAGTTCACCATTGCCATTATGGAATTTGTATAGAGAATGTTAAGCCTATAAGGCTAAACATCTAAACATCCACAATTGAGAATAGTTAAAGATTACATAATTGAGAATAGTTAAAGATTACATATTTGGAATCAAGCCCCCAACCACCTCCAATTCATTTGGACCACTAGATGAAACACAAGGAAGTGCATTACTCGTGCAGCAATTTTGAGAGGAGAGTTTGCATTAAAAGGGGAATCGGGTGGAGCAGCAACACCAAGATGGTGCATGACCCTTACCTGGAGCATTTTTTTCCCAGAACCATCTGTTGTAACATCCTGTTGTTCCTATCATATTGATGCTACATGCATATGCACACTATATACATGCGTAGCTCCTCTGCAAATCACACAATATGCGATTACACACCATCGCATTCCCTTTCTATAATGCGCACTAAACTTCACCGACTCGAATCACCTGTCCTTCACACGGGCATATGATATATGTTCTGCACATAGTTTCCAAATCTGAAAATTACCACGATCTCATCCACGGCACATATAATAGCTAGCTCAATAAAATGGTTCGAACTCTCCACTAAGCTAGGTCTTCAAAGCTTTCACACTCCTGGAGGCTTTATTCAACCATGACTACATCAACTCCACAATGATTGCTCCATGACCATATCAATCACTAACTCGATTACTCAAACAATAAATGTGTTCTCATTATAGTAATGACCAAAAACGATATGCAAGTTATAAACCAAGTCAAAACCCCTCAATCGAACCATCTCAGTGAATACTCTGGGAAAATCCTTTTGTATAGCGCATGGTATTTTGTTTTAGCACCTACAGGCATCTGCGGTGGCACTGAATGAGCATCTTAGCAATAAACTGCGCAAGCATACAATGGGAAGGGAGGAGCACAAGCCCAGTGCTACACTGACATTTCACAGATTGCGGCACTGCTCTAAACTGAGGAAAATTACATTTTCTCTGTCTAGAACGCTGCCACTTGTGTTCAAAACTTCTCCCACACTTCTTCAGGACCTGTACAACCTCTGCAACACATGAGTAATCCTATGTCAAGCACCAAAGCATCATCACAAGGGCTTGTACAACCTCTGCGACACATAGAGTAATCTTATATAAATGAAAATTGCAGCACGTGAGATACTGTCCGAAACTAGGAACGGTAAGACGTTGAGACAGAAATGCGAATGGAATCTGAATATATATATATATATATAGTTCAAGCTACAAGGAATTCCTATCACCAATCACTCACCAATGGAATTTCTCCTTTGAGATCTCGAGCAAACAGTAGGAAATACAAAGAAGATATTCTGAATATATATATATATAGTTCAAGCTACAAGGAATTCCTATCACCAATGGCTCACTAATGGAATTTCTCCTTTGAGATCTCGAGCAAACAGTAGGAAATACAAAGAAGATATCTAAGTGAAGAAAATTATGAATATAAGTGAAAGAAAACCTCTGCTGCAATGCCCACTTCAATAAGCATCCAGCGAAGACTGAAAGTTGAAAATCAGCCTCCCGCGCCCCATTACTGTAGAATGCTCTGTTACATACGGAAACTAGGAAATCGAACCCGAGACCTCAGCTTCCTCATCTTCCTCTTCTTTGAAGGGCAGCTTTTTGTTATACTGCTGCGACTCTGCAACTTCTTCAACAATGTGTTCGTCGAAACAAACCGACTCGGCTTCTCTTGTTGTCGACGCGGAGCGACAGAAGAGCAGCGTCGATGCCGCCATGATCGACATGTCGGCTGTGAATAATGTTGGTGCTGTCTCGACGCTTCCTCATTAACTTGAATTTTCCTCCTGGGATGAGCTGTGGGAATCGAACCCGGGCTCTGGCGCCGCTGCTGCTGCTACTCCGAAATGGGAAGGGGTCGAGGTTGCAGAGACTAGGAATGAATGGGAAATTGATGAATGGATGCCGCATGCAGAAATGGATTTTGGCAGTTCCGGGACTCAGGAGATTCAGGATCCCTGATTTTTTTCTAAATCTTGTTTTTGAAATTGGTTGCATGAACGAATGAGATGCCACAGCTCGCAGCCTCGAACCTGTTCTTGCCCTTCCGGTTTCTGGTGACGTGCCGGGTCGAATGCAGCGCGGTTAATTCCCAAATTCGAATTGAGGTGTGAATGGCGGCAACACAGCGATGGAACTCTTGTCAGACATCATTAAATGCGGAGGGTGGCGGAGCTGGGGAGAAATTGCCGGTGGTCGGAGTCGGTGGTTTTTCCGAACGGTGATCGGAAACCGGGCCATTCTACCGCCTGGGTAGACTACTCCAAAAAGGAGTAGTCTACCCAGGCGGTAGAATGGCCCGGTTTCCGGTCACCGCTCGGAAAAACCACCGACTCCGACCACCGGCAATTTCTCCCCAGCTCCGCCACCCTCCGCGAGCTCCGCCCAGCGCCGCCTAGCTCCGCATTTAATGATGTCTGACAAGAGTTCCATCGCTGTGTTGCCGCCATTCACACCTCAATTCGAATTTGGGAATTAACCGCGGGCTGCATTCGACCGGGAACGTCACCAGAAACCGGAAGGGCAAGAACAGGTTCGAGGTTGCGAGCTGTGGCATCTCATTCGTTCATGCAACCAATTTCAAAAACAAGATTTAGGAAAAAATCAGGGATCCTGAATCTCCTGAGTCCCGGAACTGCCAAAATCCATTTCTGCATGCGGCATCCATTCATCAATTTCCCATTCATTCCTAGTCTCTGCAACCTCGACCCCTTCCCATTTCGGAGTAGCAGCAGCAGCGGCGCCAGAGCCCGCGTTCGATTCCCACAGCTCATCCCAGGAGGAAAATTCAAGTTAATGAGGAAGCGTCGAGACAGCACCAACATTATTCACAGCCGACATGTCGATCATGGCAGCATCGACGCTGCTCTTCTGTCGCTCCGCGTCGACAACAAGAGAAGCCGAGTCGGTTTGTTTCGACGAACACATTGTTGAAGAAGTTGCAGAGTCGCAGCAGTATAACAAAAAGTTGCCCTTCAAAGAAGAGGAAGACGAGGAAGCCGAGGTCTCGGGTTCGATTTCCTAGTTTCCGTATGTAACAGAGCATTCTACAGTAATGGGGCGCGGGAGGCTGATTTTCAACTTTCAGTCTTCGCTGGATGCTTATTGAAGTGGGCATTGCAGCAGAGGTTTTCTTTCACTTATATTCATAATTTTCTTCACTTAGATATCTTCTTTGTATTTCCTACTGTTTGCTCGAGATCTCAAAGGAGAAATTCCATTAGTGAGCCATTGGTGATAGGAATTCCTTGTAGCTTGAACTATATATATATATTCAGAATATCTTCTTTGTATTTCCTACTATTTGCTCGAGATCTCAAAGGAGAAATTCCATTGGTGAGTGATTGGTGAGCAGGTTCAGTGAAGTGCAGGTGCATATACATGCTTTTTCTGTGAATGAAAGAAGCTTATACGCAGGTTGGTTGTGGTACAGAAGCATATACATGCAGATTGATGAATATTGAAGTAGCGTACATATCTTGATTTATGTTCTAGCTGCTTCTGTTTTATTGCTGCAGTGTTCTGGGTTCAGAATTGGTGTTTGATTATAGTTACTATTTTTTGGGTACAGCTGACAAAGAAGTATTTATCTGATTCAGTTTTTGATTGGTGAGAAGGGTTTGGTTGATGCAGAAATACTTGATGTTTGATTGATATTACTTGTGGATCCAGTCTGAAAATTAATGAAATGAGGTCCCTGAAAGCAGAGAGAAGGTTGCAGCCTTCTGCAGGTAGGAGCCTGCGTACTAATATCTCAAGTTAGTACAAGAACTAAGAGGGTTGGAGCTCCCTTCCAGGAAAGCTGGAGAACGAGAGAGAGTTGTAGCTCTTTGCAGGTTGCAGCCTGCGTACTGGTAAAGACTGCACCAATGCAAAACATTGTAAAGAGAAGTTTCCAATTAAAAGAAGATAGAGACGAATTGCAGCAGGGGGTTTTCAGCCACATTGTGTTTCCTCCTTATATCTTGTGTTCATGTGTGTGACTGTCTTCTACTCTGTTTCACTGGTTCTAGTACTTTTTATTTGCTTCTAATTCACAGATTCATAACTAACATCTGAAAGATAAATCAAATTTTAAGTCTGCTTTATATACGCGATTTTCCTTATCTGAAGTTGCGTATATACGCATTTTTATTAACTGAAGTAGCGTATATTATCTGAAGTTGAAAAAGGAAATATTTGTCTTGATAATACTGATTCACCCCCCCTCTCAGTATTATTTCCAACACTACCAGCCCTAGTGGGACTAACAGCGCTGTATAGGCACTAGTTTTCCCAATAACAAAATGGCGACTCCGCTGGGGAACGAATAGATTTTTTGTTCATCTACATTTGTTTACTTTATAAACTTATAGACGGAGCCTGAAGTCAAGCCAGCTAGCCTTTGAACTACATTTTCTATGCAAGTGCAAAGTAGATCAACGCTGCTTCAGTCTATCTTCGGGTTTTGTTTATGAATTAAATGATTGATTTAAAAGCTCTCTAATTACCCTCGTGGTGGCTCTAGTAACCTCCTTAGATCTACCCCTATCATTGATTTACTGATTACCACATGCTCGGCCTAAATCCCTGAACTGAACTGCAAACTGTGACCCGAAATCCAATCAAAGTCTCGTCCCTGGTCAACGCACTGTCTGTTCTGTGAACTTCAAATGCATCACACTTCCCGAGTGTAGTAGGTGCGTTGCATTTTAGTTTCACTGTGTTACAGGTGCACTGATCAGACAAGGCCTTGTTCCTAAATTTTGGTTTCTGTGTTCACTCTTTTCAGCTCTATTCAGGAGTTTTGTTGCCTGTAGTCAGTACACCTCTGTTGAAACCCCTTTACTTGCTGTTATTCCGCCTCCATTGTGCAAAGAACTGTAAATGTTTTTGTGTATTTTTGATTCATTTTCAGTTCTCCTTTACAAAGAAGTAGCGTAATTGTACTGTCGTTTCTTGATTTGAAAGTGTCGCAAGTGTCGTTTTCAATCATCGAAGAGACTCTAATTGTTCTTGATAGTCGGTTACACTGTTACTCTTGTATTTGATTGTTGGCATTATGATTTAAGTGTTGTCCTTGATGGCAACTCACTCAGAGGTTGGTACAGGTGATGGCAAACTTAATCAGAAGACAGATCTCAGTACAGCATGCCAAGGAAGCTCATACACGCCGTTTCGTTAAGCCCAAGTCGCGTGTACACGCTAGTTCGATTCAGAAAAAGCGCGTGTATGTGGAAAGGTTCCTTTGGTCCATGGTGGTTAGTCCTTGGAAGTTGTGCCTATGATTTCGGACCATTATGTCTCGACGGGCGTGTCGATCCCTAGTTTTAAAGTTGATGGTATTGTGTTACTATGGTTTTGGCTCTTGGTATTGAGAAAGGCCTAAGGCTATATAAGGAGAAGAAGATCATTAGGCAATATCATCTTTCGACAAGGCTTGAATATCTAAGAGAGAAAGAGATCTGATATGCAGGGTTCGGGTTGCTTGATATGAGCTAAGGAGAAATCACATCGGCGGATGGAAGACTAGATCTAAGGACAAATCGGGATCTAATGGTTTGAAATGCTCTATTATGATATGGTTGATTATGCGTATTTCTAGATCTGCATACTGTCGCAATATTATGTTCTGGATCTAACTGATGTCTGGTACAGCTGCAAGTTGAGAGAATCTATTTTTAGATCTGTACGCAGGTTGGCTTAAGTAAAAACGCGTGTACACGCGGGTTTCGCTCATTGAAGTAGCGTATATCTCTTAAAGCTTATCTTTGGGTTTTGCAGTTGGATCTGACTGTTATTGCAGAGTTCTGTAGACTGCTCTGGGTTCTGGTATCTGGTGATTGACAGGGTTCAGTGGTTCAGTGATTCAAAGTTTGATAATTCTAGTATTGGTTGTTTTATGCTTCATGGATCTGTTATGAAAGTTGAATGAATTGGGTTCTACAGATTGAATGATGTGCTTCAGGAATATCCAGTCTGAAAATGTATGAAAAGTGATACCTGAAAGAAAGAAGATTGTAGCCCAGCACCTACGTACTAGTATCTTGGCTAGTACAAGAGCAAAGGGGGTTGGAGCTCCCTTCCAAGGAAGTTTGGAGAACGAGAGAAGGTTGTAGCCTTCTGCAGGTTGTAGCCTGCGTACTGGTACAAGGCTGCACCAGTACAAAATATTGTAAACTGAAGTTTCTTATTAAAGAAAGATAGAGACAACTTGCAGCAGGTGGTTTTCACCCACATTGGGTTTCCACCTTATATCTTGGTGTTCATGTGTGTGGTTTTTGATCTGTTCTGTTATACTGCACCTGCTTACTGTTAATGTGGTGAATAATGTCCTGATGAACTTAACTGAAGAATAAGCTAACTAAATTATGAGTTTTCTTCTTATACGCTGTTTTACTTAACCACAGTAGCGTGTACACGCTGGTTTACCTAACTGAAGTAGCGTATATGTTTCTGAGCATTGAAAAGTTTGATTGATCTGATAATACTGATTCACCCCCCCTCTCAGTATTATTTCCAACAATTGGTATCAGAGCAGGTCCTTCAGAGAAGCTTGATCGCTTGAAGGTAGATCATTCATCATGAGCAGCTACGAGAAAGAAGCATCAATCAGGCCACCGATTTTTGATGGGACAAATTTCAATTATTGGAAGGTAAGAGTTACTGCATATCTTCAATCTCTTGGTACAGAAGTTTGGAACATTGTAGAAACAGGCTATGCTTTTCCTTCAGCTACTCCTACAGATCCAGCTGAGAAAAAGAAGTATGAAACAAATGCAAAAGCAGTCAGTACTCTATTAGGAAGTATATCTCAAACAGAATTCATGAAGGTCATGCACTTCAAATCAGCAAAAGAAATATGGGACAAAATGATCACTAGCTATGAAGGAGATGAACAGGTAAAGCAAGCTAAACTTCAAACTCTCAGGATTCAATATGAGACTCTCAAGATGTATAATGATGAAAGTGTGGCTAATTATTTTCTTCGGGTAGATGAGATTGTTAATTGTATGAAAAATTTGGGTGAAGAAATAAGAGAAACTATAGTAGTTCAAAAGATTCTAAGATCATTATCCCCCAAGTTTGAATCTAAAGTATCTGCAATAGAAGAAAAAGAAAATCTCCGTGTTCTCACTATGTCTCAGCTACATGGAATTCTAACCGCTTATGAAATGAGAAAGGGAGGTCCATCTGACAGAAGGGAAGCTGCTTTTAAGGCATCAGGAAAAGAAGATTACTATGAAGCAAGCCATGTTCCAGAAGAAGAGGAAGAAGAATCAAATTTTGTCAGAAATCTTCAAAGGGGTTCTGGAAGGTTCAGAGGTAAGCTACCTTTCAAATGCTTTGCTTGTGGGAGAGTAGGTCATTATGCTGCAAAATGTCCTTATAAGGATAAAGGAAAAGAACCTGCTAGATGGAACAAGAAACAAAGTGCAAATAAGAAAAGTTACTACACCCATGAAGATAGTGATGGCTTATCAAACAGTGATGAAGATGAACAAGGTAATAAATATAAGCTGTTAATGGCATTTGAAGATGATGATTATGAGGATGCTGTAGATGTGGATAATCTCTATAATGAAATCACTAGACTCAAGAGAGGCATAGAAGAAAAGAATGTGATCATTGATACTTTGCAATTTCAGATTGATGAAAAGGAAAAACATCTTGAAAAACTAGAAGGTGAAATTGTTGGTCTCAGAAAAGAAATTGAGAAAACAAAAGCTATTAATCTTAAATTTGTCAAAGGATCTGAAACTTTGGATGAGATTATCAGTGTGCAGCGGTCTCCTCTAAACAAGACAGGTTTGGGCTATAATGGAGAAACCTCTCAAGCATCCACCTCAAAAAGTTATCTTGATGCAGCAAGAAGAAATGAGCGGAAGAACAATGAAGATAATCAGGTAAAGCAGGGACGAATTACAAACAGAAACTATCAGGGACAATCCTCCTTAAGGATGAACAAAAGCTACAACCAACCACAGGTAAAATCTTCTCAGTTTAGCTCAAGAATAGATGAAAATAGAAATTACAATCAGTTGGCTGGTAGATTCAATAACCGCAGAAGCTTCTTCAATGGACAATGCTTTTCTTGCCACAACTTTGGTCACAGAGCAGCTCAATGTGTTGCATATAAAACAATCATGACTAGGGAAGCTCAAAAACAAAGAAGTATGACAGGGATTACAAAAAGGACCTATAACAACTTTTCGGTTCTTGAAAATGAAGTTGAATGTTCTATTTGCAATAATTTTGGTCATAAAGACTCTGAATGCAGGAGCAGGTTTCAGGAGAAAAAGGAACAAGCCACAAGCACCAAAACATGGAGAATAAAGGAACCTCAAACAGAAAGATGTGGGATAGCATTTTATGCAGAAGGACAGGAAAATCTATGGTACATTGACAGTGGATGTTCGAAACATATGACAGGTGATAAAGAAAAACTTGAATCTTATTCTACTTTAGAAAAGGGAAAGAAAGTTTCTTTTGGAAATGATACTCCTGCAACTATAAAAGGAAAAGGTATTGCTCCTTTGAAAGAAAAGGTCAAGGCTGGAAATGTTTTATATGTTGATGGATTGAAGCATAATCTTCTAAGTGTCAGCCAGATGTGTGATCAAAAAACCGAGGTTATTTTAGATCAAATGGATGTCTTGTTCGTGATCTTGATACAGGAAAAACAGTTCTCAAGGGCAAAAGAACTCCAAATAATCTGTACATATTTGAAGAAGGACAACAACAATGCTATCTTAGCAAGGATGAAGAGCACTGGTTATGGCATCGAAGGTTGGGACATCTAAGTTTCTCACAAATAAGGAAAGCATGCAAATATCAGGCAGTTCGCGATCTTCCAGATATCAAAATTCCAGACAACACCATATGCAAATCTTGTCAGTTTGGAAAGCAAACCAGAACTAACTTTCCAGAGAAGGAAGGATCAGCTAGCTTGCCTCTTGAGCTAGTCCATACAGATATGTGGTCCATTTAGGAAAAGGACACCTCGAGGAGAAGAATATCTGATATTATTCATTGATGATTTCTCAAGGTTTGTTTGGTTAGGGCTTATGAAGCACAAAGATGAAGCATTCGAAAAATTCAAATCCTTCAAAGCATTGGCTGAAAATGAATCAGGACACAAAATTAAGTGCCTCAGATCTGACAGAGGTGGGGAGTTCACATCAAATGAATTTTTCGATTTCTGCGATGAACATGGGATAAGAAGAGAATTCTCTACAGCTAGAACTCCTCAGCAAAATGGGGTTGTGGAAAGAATGAACAGAACTATCCAACAAATGGCTCGTGCTATGCTCGATGAATCAGGTACTCCTGCAACCTTCTGGGGTGAAGCTGCACATGCTGCTGTTATATTCTTAACAAAACAAATGTCCGAGTAAACAGCACTCAAACACCTCATGAGCTTTGGAGTGGTAAAACTCCTTCCGTGAAGCACTTCAAAATCTTTGGGAGCAAATGTTATATCAAGAATACTGATGAGCAACTTGGCAAACTTGAACCTAGAGCAGATGAGGGCATTCTTCTTGGTTATTCTCCACATAGCAAAGCGTACAAGTGCTACAATAAAAGACTTGGCAGAATTGTTGACAGTATTGATATAGTGGTTGATGAGAAGGGATATATTCCTAGGCAAGTTCATCATGAAGACATTGAAGAAGATGAAGGTTACTCTCAAAGGCGAAATAATGAAGAAGAAGAACCTCAAGAAGAAGAAGAATCTCAAGAAGAACCAGAGGAGCAGACAAGAACGGAAGAGAAGACTCCATCCAGATATGTCCAAAAGAATCATCCAGAAACTCAGATTGTGGGGCAGAAAGAAGCAGGAGTACAAACAAGAAGGACACTTGCAGAAGCTTCAAGCTACTTGGCACTACTCTCCTCCATTGAACCACAAAATGTGAAAGAGGCATGCAAAGATGAATGTTGGGTCAAAGCAATGGATGAAGAACTTGAGCAAATCGAAAAGAACAACACTTGGGAATTAGTTCCTAGACCAAAAGATAAGAATGTAATAGGAACAAAATGGGTCTTCAAGAATAAATTAAATGAAAATGGAGAAGTAATTAGAAACAAGGCCAGACTTGTTTGTAAAGGGTATGCACAGCAAGAAGGAATAGATTTTGAAGAGACCTTTGCTCCTGTGGCAAGACTAGAGGCCATCCGAATGTTCCTTGCTCTCTCAAGCTTTCAAAATTTCAAGGTATTTCAAATGGACGTGAAATCAGCCTTCCTGAATGGAGACTTAGAAGAAGAAGTATATATTGAGCAGCCAGATGGTTTCATTCTTGGGAATGACCCAAACCTTGTATGTAGATTGAAAAAGGCACTCTATGGACTCAAACAAGCTCCAAGGGCTTGGTACTATCGGTTGGACAAATATCTTCACCAACAAGGCTTTTCAAAAGGATCAGCAGATAGCAATCTCTATATAAAAGTTGAAAATAACAAATTGCTAATTCTTGTTGTTTATGTAGATGATATTATTTTTGGCAGCAATGAAGAGACCATGAGTCAAAACTTTGCCTTGGTTATGCAGAAAGAATTCGAAATGTCACTTCTTGGAGAATTGACATATTTTCTTGGATTGCAAATCCAACAAAATGAAGGAGGTATCTTCTTGTCTCAAACCAAATACCTCAAGCAGATCTTGAAGAAGTATGGCATGGAAGAGTCAAAGCCAGTATGTACACCCATGGTTACAGGATGCAGCCTCAGTGCAAATGATGAATCAGCAGCAGTTCACCAACCCACTTATAGATCCATGATTGGGAGTTTGCTTTATTTGACAGGTACTCGACCAGATATTACACATGCAGTAGGAATGGTTGGAAGATTTCAAGCCAACCCAAAGGAAACTCATCTTCAGGCAGTCAAAAGAATCTTCAAATATCTTCAAGGGACCCAAAACTATGGCTTATGGTATCCTAGAAATACAGATCTCACTCTTCATGCTTACACAGATGCAGATTGGGCTGGAAGTGTGGATGATAGGAAAAGCACAAGTGGAAGTGCTTTCTTCATGGGTTCCAGATTAGTATCTTGGTTCAGCAAGAAACAAAGTTCGATTGCCTTATCTACAGCTGAAGCAGAATATGTGGCTGCAGCATCTTGTTGCACACAACTTCTTTGGATGATGCAGACCTTGCAGGACTTTCAAATCACTTGCACTCCACCTGTCTCTATCTTATGTGATAATACAAGTGCAATCAGCATTTCAAAGAATCCAGTCATGCACTCAAAGACCAAGCACATACCAATCAAGTACCATTTTCTTCGGGAACAAGTGCTTGAGCAGAAGGTCAAGTTGGAGTATGTTCCTTCTAAGGAGCAAGTTGCTGATATTCTCACAAAACCACTGCCCAGGGAAACTTTTGAATATCTCAGACAAAAGCTGGGAGTAGTTGATGCTTCATCCTGTTGTTGAAGTTTGTTTGTTCTACAGAAAAGTTGGTATACGCAGGTTACGGAAGGGATATGCGCGTATACACGCGTTTCATGATGGGTAAGTCGCGTATATGTTGGACGCTTGTTGCAGAAAGTATATCCGCGTACATACGCTGTTTTATACAGGAAAAAATCGCGTATATGAAGTTCTGAACAGCAAGGGAAAACTCTGGAGTTCTGAACAGCAATGGGAATGTCAGAATTCTTCAGGCACAG
Organism: Pinus tabuliformis; assembly: GCA_031772625.1. NCBI lineage: Eukaryota > Viridiplantae > Streptophyta > Pinopsida > Pinales > Pinaceae > Pinus > Pinus tabuliformis. The sequence continues at coordinate 1,852,866,712 of CM062817.1, read as the reverse complement.
TTTCAGGGAGTGCAACAGGCACAGGTTCAGGGGGAGCAGCTTAAAAGTCTCATAAAGCATTGTTGGCATTCAGATGTTTTGGTTGTTGGTTTCAGGAGAAGGAGCTCAGAAAGAAATCCTGGTTGCTGATCTAACAAGATGTTTATCAGATGCTGCTGGTGCCTTTCCTAAGTCTTGGTCTAGATCTGTTGTCTCTATGTCATGTATCTCTCTTGTCATATTTCTTTTATGGTGTCAAGGTCATGTAACGGCCTATGTTGGTTTCCCCACTATGCCTGGGATGAATGCTGTAATATAATTGGTTGTTTCTGATATGTCCCCTCTTGGTAGGGAGTATGGATGTATGTATTGAGTCTTTTGGTGATAGGATGGTCCCTTATGGTGTATAAGTCTTGGTTCTTGTTGAAGAACATCTTTTGCAGATCTGGCCTACTGTCAGGGGGAGCACGAGTCAGCACAGCCAAGCAGAGGTATCAGCATGTCCTCAGGGGGAGCACAGCCCTTTGCCCTTGATGTCAAAGGGGGAGAGTGACTTGGTGTGGTGGTTGCCATCAAGTCCAAAGGGGGAGATTGTTGGCATTATGATTTAAGTGTTGTCCTTGATGGCAACTCACTCAGAGGTTGGTACAGGTGATGGCAAACTTAATCAGAAGACAGATCTCAGTACAGCATGCCAAGGAAGCTCATACACGCCGTTTCGTTAAGCCCAAGTCGCGTGTACACGCTAGTTCGATTCAGAAAAAGCGCGTGTATGTGGAAAGGTTCCTTTGGTCCATGGTGGTTAGTCCTTGGAAGTTGTGCCTATGATTTCGGACCATTATGTCTCGACGGGCGTGTCGATCCCTAGTTTTAAAGTTGATGGTATTGTGTTACTATGGTTTTGGCTCTTGGTATTGAGAAAGGCCTAAGGCTATATAAGGAGAAGAAGATCATTAGGCAATATCATCTTTCGACAAGGCTTGAATATCTAAGAGAGAAAGAGATCTGATATGCAGGTTCGGTTGCTTGATATGAGCTAAGGAGAAATCACATCGCGGATGGAAGACTAGATCTAAGGACAAATCGGGATCTAATGGTTTGAAATGCTCTATTATGATATGGTTGATTATGCGTATTTCTAGATCTGCATACTGTCGCAATATTATGTTCTGGATCTAACTGATGTCTGGTACAGCTGCAAGTTGAGAGAATCTATTTTTAGATCTGTACGCAGGTTGGCTTAAGTAAAAACGCGTGTACACGCGGTTTCGCTCATTGAAGTAGCGTATATCTCTTAAAGCTTATCTTTGGGTTTTGCAGTTGGATCTGACTGTTATTGCAGAGTTCTGTAGACTGCTCTGGGTTCTGGTATCTGGTGATTGACAGGGTTCAGTGGTTCAGTGATTCAAAGTTTGATAATTCTAGTATTGGTTGTTTTATGCTTCATGGATCTGTTATGAAAGTTGAATGAATTGGGTTCTACAGATTGAATGATGTGCTTCAGGAATATCCAGTCTGAAAATGTATGAAAAAAAGTACCTGAAAGAAAGAAGATTGTAGCCCAGCACCTACGTACTAGTATCTTGGCTAGTACAAGAGCAAAGGGGGTTGGAGCTCCCTTCCAAGGAAGTTTGGAGAACGAGAGAAGGTTGTAGCCTTTTGCAGGTTGTAGCCTGCGTACTGGTACAAGGCTGCACCAGTACAAAATATTGTAAACTGAAGTTTCTTATTAAAGAAAGATAGAGACAACTTGCAGCAGGTGGTTTTCACCCACATTGGGTTTCCACCTTATATCTTGGTGTTCATGTGTGTGGTTTTTGATCTGTTCTGTTATACTGCACCTGCTTACTGTTAATGTGGTGAATAATGTCCTGATGAACTTAACTGAAGAATAAGCTAACTAAATTATGAGTTTTCTTCTTATACGCTGTTTTACTTAACCACAGTAGCGTGTACACGCTGGTTTACCTAACTGAAGTAGCGTATATGTTTCTGAGCATTGAAAAGTTTGATTGATCTGATAATACTGATTCACCCCCCCTCTCAGTATTATTTCCAACAATTGGTATCAGAGCAGGTCCTTCAGAGAAGCTTGATCGCTTGAAGGTAGATCATTCATCATGAGCAGCTACGAGAAAGAAGCATCAATCAGGCCACCGATTTTTGATGGACAAATTTCAATTATTGGAAGGTAAGAGTTACTGCATATCTTCAATCTCTTGGTACAGAAGTTTGGAACATTGTAGAAACAGGCTATGCTTTTCCTTCAGCTACTCCTACAGATCCAGCTGAGAAAAAGAAGTATGAACAAATGCAAAAGCAGTCAGTACTCTATTAGGAAGTATATCTCAAACAGAATTCATGAAGGTCATGCACTTCAAATCAGCAAAAGAAATATGGGACAAAATGATCACTAGCTATGAAGGAGATGAACAGGTAAAGCAAGCTAAACTTCAAACTCTCAGGATTCAATATGAGACTCTCAAGATGTATAATGATGAAAGTGTGGCTAATTATTTTTTTCGGGTAGATGAGATTGTTAATTGTATGAAAAATTTGGGTGAAGAAATAAGAGAAACTATAGTAGTTCAAAAGATTCTAAGATCATTATCCCCCAAGTTTGAATCTAAAGTATCTGCAATAGAAGAAAAAGAAAATCTCCGTGTTCTCACTATGTCTCAGCTACATGGAATTCTAACCGCTTATGAAATGAGAAAGGGAGGTCCATCTGACAGAAGGGAAGCTGCTTTTAAGGCATCAGGAAAAGAAGATTACTATGAAGCAAGCCATGTTCCAGAAGAAGAGGAAGAAGAATCAAATTTTGTCAGAAATCTTCAAAGGGTTCTGGAAGGTTCAGAGGTAAGCTACCTTTCAAATGCTTTGCTTGTGGGAGAGTAGGTCATTATGCTGCAAAATGTCCTTATAAGGATAAAGGAAAAGAACCTGCTAGATGGAACAAGAAACAAAGTGCAAATAAGAAAAGTTACTACACCCATGAAGATAGTGATGGCTTATCAAACAGTGATGAAGATGAACAAGGTAATAAATATAAGCTGTTAATGGCATTTGAAGATGATGATTATGAGGATGCTGTAGATGTGGATAATCTCTATAATGAAATCACTAGACTCAAGAGAGGCATAGAAGAAAAGAATGTGATCATTGATACTTTGCAATTTCAGAATTGATGAAAAGGAAAAACATCTTGAAAAACTAGAAGGTGAAATTGTTGGTCTCAGAAAAGAAATTGAGAAAACAAAAGCTATTAATCTTAAATTTGTCAAAGGATCTGAAACTTTGGATGAGATTATCATGTGCAGCGGTCTCCTCTAAACAAGACAGGTTTGGGCTATAATGGAGAAACCTCTCAAGCATCCACCTCAAAAAGTTATCTTGATGCAGCAAGAAGAAATGAGCGAAGAACAATGAAGATAATCAGGTAAAGCAGGGACGAATTACAAACAGAAACTATCAGGGACAATCCTCCTTAAGGATGAACAAAAGCTACAACCAACCACAGGTAAAATCTTCTCAGTTTGCTCAAGAATAGATGAAAATAGAAATTACAATCAGTTGGCTGGTAGATTCAATAACCGCAGAAGCTTCTTCAATGGACAATGCTTTTCTTGCCACAACTTTGGTCACAGAGCAGCTCAATGTGTTGCATATAAAACAATCATGACTAGGGAAGCTCAAAAACAAAGAAGTATGACAGGGATTACAAAAAGGACCTATAACAACTTTTCGGTCTTGAAAATGAAGTTGAATGTTCTATTTGCAATAATTTTGGTCATAAAGACTCTGAATGCAGGAGCAGGTTTCAGGAGAAAAAGGAACAAGCCACAAGCACCAAAACATGGAGAATAAAGGAACCTCAAACAGAAAGATGTGGGATAGCATTTTATGCAGAAGGACAGGAAAATCTATGGTACATTGACAGTGGATGTTCGAAACATATGACAGGTGATAAAGAAAAACTTGAATCTTATTCTACTTTAGAAAAGGGAAGAAAGTTTCTTTTGGAAATGATACTCCTGCAACTATAAAAGGAAAAGGTATTGCTCCTTTGAAAGAAAAGGTCAAGGCTGGAAATGTTTTTATGTTGATGGATTGAAGCATAATCTTCTAAGTGTCAGCCAGATGTGTGATCAAAAAACCGAGGTTATTTTTAGATCAAATGGATGTCTTGTTCGTGATCTTGATACAGGAAAACAGTTCTCAAAGGCAAAAGAACTCCAAATAATCTGTACATATTTGAAGAAGGACAACAACAATGCTATCTTAGCAAGGATGAAGAGCACTGGTTATGGCATCGAAGGTTGGGACATCTAAGTTTCTCACAAATAAGGAAAGCATGCAAATATCAGGCAGTTCGCGATCTTCCAGATATCAAAATTCCAGACAACACCATATGCAAATCTTGTCAGTTTGGAAAGCAAACCAGAACTAACTTTCCAGAGAAGGAAGGATCAGCTAGCTTGCCTCTTGAGCTAGTCCATACAGATGTATGTGGTCCATTTAGGAAAAGGACACCTCGAGGAGAAGAATATCTGATATTATTCATTGATGATTTCTCAAGGTTTGTTTGTTAGGGCTTATGAAGCACAAAGATGAAGCATTCGAAAAATTCAAATCCTTCAAAGCATTGGCTGAAAATGAATCAGGACACAAAATTAAGTGCCTCAGATCTGACAGAGGTGGGGAGTTCACATCAAATGAATTTTTCGATTTCTGCGATGAACATGGGATAAGAAGAGAATTCTCTACAGCTAGAACTCCTCAGCAAAATGGGGTTGTGGAAAGAATGAACAGAACTATCCAACAAATGGCTCGTGCTATGCTCGATGAATCAGGTACTCCTGCAACCTTCTGGGTGAAGCTGCACATGCTGCTGTTATTATTCTTAACAAAACAAATGTCCGAGTAAACAGCACTCAAACACCTCATGAGCTTTGGAGTGGTAAAACTCCTTCCGTGAAGCACTTCAAAATCTTTGGGAGCAAATGTTATATCAAGAATACTGATGAGCAACTTGGCAAACTTGAACCTAGAGCAGATGAGGGCATTCTTCTTGGTTATTCTCCACATAGCAAAGCGTACAAGTGCTACAATAAAAGACTTGGCAGAATTGTTGACAGTATTGATATAGTGGTTGATGAGAAGGGATATATTCCTAGGCAAGTTCATCATGAAGACATTGAAGAAGATGAAGGTTACTCTCAAAGGCGAAATAATGAAGAAGAAGAACCTCAAGAAGAAGAAATCTCAAGAAAACCAGAGAGCAGACAAGAACGAAGAGAAGACTCCATCCAGATATGTCCAAAAGAATCATCCAGAAACTCAGATTGTGGGGCAGAAAGAAGCAGGAGTACAAACAAGAAGGACACTTGCAGAAGCTTCAAGCTACTTGGCACTACTCTCCTCCATTGAACCACAAAATTGTGAAAGAGGCATGCAAAGAAGAATGTTGGGTTCAAAGCAATGGATGAAGAACTTGAGCAAATCGAAAAGAACAACACTTGGAATTAGTTCCTAGACCAAAAGATAAGAATGTAATAGGAACAAAATGGGTCTTCAAGAATAAATTAAATGAAAATGGAGAAGTGATTAGAAACAAGGCCAGACTTGTTTGTAAAGGTATGCACAGCAAGAAGGAATAGATTTTGAAGAGACCTTTGCTCCTGTGGCAAGACTAGAGGCCATCCGAATGTTCCTTGCTCTCTCAAGCTTTCAAAATTTCAAGGTATTTCAAATGGACGTGAAATCAGCCTTCCTGAATGGAGACTTAGAAGAAGAAGTATATATTGAGCAGCCAGATGGTTTCATTCTTGGGAATGACCCAAACCTTGTATGTAGATTGAAAAAGGCACTCTATGGACTCAAACAAGCTCCAAGGGCTTGGTACTATCGGTTGGACAAATATCTTCACCAACAAGGCTTTTCAAAAGGATCAGCAGATAGCAATCTCTATATAAAAGTTGAAAATAACAAATTGCTAATTCTTGTTGTTTATGTAGATGATATTATTTTTGGCAGCAATGAAGAGACCATGAGTCAAAACTTTGCCTTGGTTATGCAGAAAGAATTCGAAATGTCACTTCTTGGAGAATTGACATATTTTCTTGGATTGCAAATCCAACAAAATGAAGGAGGTATCTTCTTGTCTCAAACCAAATACCTCAAGCAGATCTTGAAGAAGTATGGCATGGAAGAGTCAAAGCCAGTATGTACACCCATGGTTACAGGATGCAGCCTCAGTGCAAATGATGAATCAGCAGTAGTTCACCAACCCACTTATAGATCCATGATTGGGAGTTTGCTTTATTTGACAGGTACTCGACCAGATATTACACATGCAGTAGGAATGGTTGGAAGATTTCAAGCCAACCCAAAGGAAACTCATCTTCAGGCAGTCAAAAGAATCTTCAAATATCTTCAAGGGACCCAAAACTATGGCTTATGGTATCCTAGAAATACAGATCTCACTCTTCATGCTTACACAGATGCAGATTGGGCTGGAAGTGTGGATGATAGGAAAAGCACAAGTGGAAGTGCTTTCTTCATGGGTTCCAGATTAGTATCTTGGTTCAGCAAGAAACAAAGTTCGATTGCCTTATCTACAGCTGAAGCAGAATATGTGGCTGCAGCATCTTGTTGCACACAACTTCTTTGGATGATGCAGACCTTGCAGGACTTTCAAATCACTTGCACTCCACCTGTCTCTATCTTATGTGATAATACAAGTGCAATCAGCATTTCAAAGAATCCAGTCATGCACTCAAAGACCAAGCACATACCAATCAAGTACCATTTTCTTCGGGAACAAGTGCTTGAGCAAAAGGTCAAGTTGGAGTATGTTCCTTCTAAGGAGCAAGTTGCTGATATTCTCACAAAACCACTGCCCAGGGAAACTTTTGAATATCTCAGACAAAAGCTGGGAGTAGTTGATGCTTCATCCTATTGTTGAAGTTTGTTTGTTCTACAGAAAAGTTGGTATACGCAGGTTACGGAAGGGATATGCGCGTATACACGCGGTTTCATGATGGGTAAGTCGCGTATATGTTGGACGCTTGTTGCAGAAAGTATATCCGCGTACATACGCTGTTTTATACAGGAAAAAATCGCGTATATGAAGTTCTGAACAGCAAGGGAAAACTCTGGAGTTCTGAACAGCAATGGGAATGTCAGAATTCTTCAGGCACAGTTTCAGGGAGTGCAACAGGCACAGGTTCAGGGGGAGCAGCTTAAAAGTCTCATAAAGCATTGTTGGCATTCAGATGTTTTGGTTGTTGGTTTCAGGAGAAGGTGCTCAGAAAGAAATCCTGGTTGCTGATCTAACAAGATGTTTATCAGATGCTGCTGGTGCCTTTCCTAAGTCTTGGTCTAGATCTGTTGTCTCTATGTCATGTATCTCTCTTGTCATATTTCTTTTATGGTGTCAAGGTCATGTAACGGCCTATGTTGGTTTCCCCACTATGCCTGGGATGAATGCTGTAATATAATTGGTTGTTTCTGATATGTCCCCTCTTGGTAGGGAGTATGGATGTATGTATTGAGTCTTTTGGTGATAGGATGGTCCCTTATGGTGTATAAGTCTTGGTTCTTGTTGAAGAACATCTTTTGCAGATCTGGCCTACTGTCAGGGGGAGCACGAGTCAGCACAGCCAAGCAGAGGTATCAGCATGTCCTCAGGGGGAGCACAGCCCTTTGCCCTTGATGTCAAAGGGGGAGAGTGACTTGGTGTGGTGGTTGCCATCAAGTCCAAAGGGGGAGATTGTTGGCATTATGATTTAAGTGTTGTCCTTGATGGCAACTCACTCAGAGGTTGGTACAGGTGATGGAAAACTTAATCAGAAGACAGATCTCAGTACAGCATGCCAAGGAAGCTCATACACGCCGTTTCGTTAAGCCCAAGTCACGTGTACACGCTAGTTCGATTCAGAAAAAGCGCGTGTATGTGGAAAGGTTCCTTTGGTCCATGGTGGTTAGTCCTTGGAAGTTGTGCCTATGATTTCGGACCATTATGTCTCGACGGGCGTGTCGATCCCTAGTTTTAAAGTTGATGGTATTGTGTTACTATGGTTTTGGCTCTTGGTATTGAGAAAGGCCTAAGGCTATATAAGGAGAAGAAGATCATTAGGCAATATCATCTTTCGACATGGCTTGAATATCTAAGAGAGAAAGAGATCTGATATGCAGGGTTCGGGTTGCTTGATATGAGCTAAGGAGAAATCACATCGGCGGATGGAAGACTAGATCTAAGGACAAATCGGGATCTAATGGTTTGAAATGCTCTATTATGATATGGTTGATTATGCGTATTTCTAGATCTGCATACTGTCGCAATATTATGTTCTGGATCTAACTGATGTCTGGTACAGCTGCAAGTTGAGAGAATCTATTTTTAGATCTGTACGCAGGTTGGCTTAAGTAAAAACGCGTGTACACGCGGGTTTCGCTCATTGAAGTAGCGTATATCTCTTAAAGCTTATCTTTGGGTTTTGCAGTTGGATCTGACTGTTATTGCAGAGTTCTGTAGACTGCTCTGGGTTCTGGTATCTGGTGATTGACAGGGTTCAGTGGTTCAGTGATTCAAAGTTTGATAATTCTAGTATTGGTTGTTTTATGCTTCATGGATCTGTTATGAAAGTTGAATGAATTGGGTTCTACAGATTGAATGATGTGCTTCAGGAATATCCAGTCTGAAAATGTATGAAAAGTGATACCTGAAAGAAAGAAGATTGTAGCCCAGCACCTACGTACTAGTATCTTGGCTAGTACAAGAGCAAAGGGGGTTGGAGCTCCCTTCCAAGGAAGTTTGGAGAACGAGAGAAGGTTGTAGCCTTCTGCAGGTTGTAGCCTGCGTACTGGTACAAGGCTGCACCAGTACAAAATATTGTAAACTGAAGTTTCTTATTAAAGAAAGATAGAGACAACTTGCAGCAGGTGGTTTTCACCCACATTGGGTTTCCACCTTATATCTTGGTGTTCATGTGTGTGGTTTTTGATCTGTTCTGTTATACTGCACCTGCTTACTGTTAATGTGGTGAATAATGTCCTGATGAACTTAACTGAAGAATAAGCTAACTAAATTATGAGTTTTCTTCTTATACGCTGTTTTACTTAACCACAGTAGCGTGTACACGCTGGTTTACCTAACTGAAGTAGCGTATATGTTTCTGAGCATTGAAAAGTTTGATTGATCTGATAATACTGATTCACCCCCCCTCTCAGTATTATTTCCAACATTGATTTGAATTAGTAGTTTTTCAAGTGTCGAAAGCAAGTTTTCAATTCAAAATAACAAAGTGTCGTCATTGTCCTCATTTTGTTTTGAAAAGAAACTTGATTAGTAATTGTCGCTTTGAAAAATAATTTAGATTTGCGCTTAGCTTTCTTTTTATCATTCACACATTAAGAAGGCTGAAAACAAATACATGCATGTGCATTTGCATTTAGACTGTTTGCTGGTTTGATTTAGGACAGTGCATATAGTGTGTGCTCTCTGCTCTTTGTTGAAAGAATGCCATCTCTCTTTCCTTAGTAGCTAGGTTTTTCATTGCAAAAGGAAGATTAAACAACTGTTTATCATCTTAGATTGCATTTTAGGAATTGTACATCTACATCATGCGGTGAACCTGAAAGGAAAATTTCTTAAGCAAGATCAACCATAAAATAAATTTAATGAATCTAAAAACTCTTTGGAACCTAACGCACAACGTCTAGAAGTCTAGGCTAGAGACGTATTCCGGCGTCGTAAAGCCTGGTAACTATTGTTTTCACTGTTGGTTGGGTGATTCCTCCACATTGAGACAATAAGTGCTAGTACGGACTTATGCTCCCACGTACCGTCGAGTATATTTTGGGAGACCACAATAGGCTTAATCCTTTATCCATAGGAAGCCGTGTCTGCCGCCCTATCAATCGCAATGCACTGAACACAACATTTAGGAAGATTGACAGACGTACCGTAAAAAGTATTCTGCAGTTTTGTGATTGGTTTGGTAATCCCTCTATCTATATTTCGAAAGCAGTCCCTTTCATTCCTTTTCAGACTCCTTAACGGAAAAGGTCCATCTGAGCACTTGTCACTTCAGGCTCATTAAAAATCGAAGGTGACTAGAGTCATCTTTTGTTTTTTCTCGACTCTTTAAAACTGAAAAAACAAGTTGTGTCAAAGTGTCTAAAATTTATTTTAAATAGAATAAACATCACCTTTCCTGTGTTGGTCTTAGGTTGAGAAAAATGGAGTCCACCAACCAAGGAGTTCCCCTTGGAGGAAATCCTAGTCCCTTCTCCTCTTGGGGAGATGTTGGTGCACCCCATATGGCCTCATTGTCTCTTCCGGGATTGAAAATTGACTTGCCTGTATGGCTCTTCTCAACTTCTGTCGTTCAGAATACCATGATTCCTAAATAGTCAAGTCAGCAACTAAACGATATTAGAGTTACCCCCCAACCCTCTACTTCGTCCAATTCTTCCTCTCCTCCTTCCTCTTCGCTTGATGAAGCTGGTAAAGCCCAAAACAAGTAGCTGAGAAGAATAAGGAGAAGAAGAAGAAAGAGAAGAAGAAGAAGAAGAAGGAGCCAAAGGCGAAAAGGGGCAACTAAGCATCGTCTAGCGAAAATCCACACATTGCACCAACCAGGCCTAAATCACCATGTGTCATTTGCAAAGGAGACCACTATCATCGAGATTGTCCTTGCATCCCTCATATCTTAAGGAATTGGTCTCCTCATTTGCACAATCCAGTGTCATCAACCTCTGACAATCATGTTGAGCATACACCGTCAACTAGTGAAAGTGAAGCCCCTAGACAAAAAGGAAAATATAAATTTCCTTGTAAATTGTGTGAAGGCAATCATGTCGTCCACCGTTGTCCCTTCTTAGACAAAGATAAAAGAGTTTTGGACGACCTTCCGGTTTCACCATTGCGGCTTCCTCCTGGATATAAGAAACTCTTGTCGAGTCCGTCACTAGTTGAAAATCTGGCTGACATGCCCTTGTGGTCGGCCGAAGCATTTATTATTGAAGATAAACCATCTAAATCCATACCAGACGAAAGTCAAAAGGTCGAGGCAGCAGTTGACCCAGTCTTGCCTTCAGAAGGTCCATCTTTAGATGATAAAGTCACCGAAGAGAACAAGAACGACACCGTTCAAGTTCTCTTTGTAAGCACAAACTCCGATGAACATGGGGGTAGTCTACCCGTTCCTTTACCACAGGAAGGAAGTTCATCAGAGTCGTATCCGGCCGTCTATTCGGTCCCACCTCCAAGCAACCTGGTTGTTTCCTTCGACTGGAATCTACTAGGCAGACCCCGTTTACTAGCTAGCATACCATTTCGAATCATTGCTCAAATATATAGAATGGCCATGGCCGGTACCATCATAGATGAAGGGGCTTCTGTGAGTATCCTTTCCTCAACCGCTTGGAAAGCGCTTGGTTTGCCATCGCTTTTGCCTGAGATGAGAAATCTAACAAGCTTTGACAAAGGAACTAGTCGACCGTTAGGGATCCTTCCCGATGTGTCGATAACATTGAGAAGGAAAACTGTTCACATGAATGTAATGGTAGTCCAAGGACCCCTGGATTATAATCTACTCCTTGGATGATACTATATTTATTGCATGGGAGCCATTATCTCCTCACTCTTTAGAGTAATGTGTTTTCCGCAGGAAGGAAGAGTGGTCAAGCTCGTAGACCAGCTTTCATTCCCCGGATCACACATAGCAAATAGTCATATACCAACCCTGAATGGTCTTTTCATGCAAGGAATGTCTCATTTATCCTCATTTCGTCCTCCTGATGAGTGCGAGTGATTTGAAGGATATGACTGAAACCCAGGGGGCATGCACCCTGGCCTCCTTCGACATGAAAACCTTGGGTATAGGGTAGGTTTTAGCGGAGAGTATATGGCTGGCCTGACACACCCGTCCATTTTGGAAAATGGGATTAGACCGGAATAAGATACCTCTATTAAGGTAGGCCTTTCCCGATAAAACAAATGTTTTGTCTGCAAATTGAGGGGTAACCTGAAAAGGTAGGCTTTTCCTGATAAAACAAATGTTTTGTCTGCAAATTGAGGGGTAACCTAGAAACTCTACTTCGCTATACTTGGGGGCATGCAAACCTTCTGGCGTGCAAGCAAAGAGCGACCATTTATTTTTTTAAATTTATAGATCCTCTAACCCTTTAAACTCGTAGGATTGGTCGTTTCCTAACTTGCATAAAGAAAGGATGCAGGGCAAAGCTTTGAAATAATGTTGTTTTTATATATGAGACATCCTTATTATACGACTGGATTATTGAGCAGTTTTAACGCAGAATTCAAGCTCGTTAAAAAATAAACATAAGCAATGAGCAAGTGTTTCCCCTAGTGTTTAAGCTCATTAAAAAATGAACCAATTTCCGGTAAATAACCATCGTCAATGTATTACTTTAGCCTTTGAAGCCTTGGTCGTGTTCTCATCATCACCTCCACTCTCTATTGGCTGATCATTCACCTCCACTTGATTGTTTACCCCTTTTGAGGAACATCTGTGAAGAGTGATCTTGTTAGCCATCCTTGTAACACTGTCGTGATTGGAAAATTCCAAACCTTACTTGGAATCAGATGCTACTCGAATCTATCACTCTTTCCTAAAAAACGAGTCTCCTTTAAGATCTTTTCAACTGACTCATAAAATATGAAAAGATTGCCGAGTCATTGGCCTCTCCAGCTCATTAAAGTGACCGAAAGTGCTATCCCTCCTTTAGATTTTAATCTTTTTGGACCTGAGGGATTATTACACAAAAAGATCGAGCGCTTGTTTTGTTCGGCTCGTTAAAATTACCGAAAATTCATCCCTTTTGTATTATTTTATACTTTTTAGGACTTAAGGGATTAGATGACGAAAAAGGATTTTTGGAGTTTCCTTTATGTCCCTTTTCAGGCTCTCTAAAATTGAAAAGGACCGAGTTATCTTTGTCGTTAAACTCGTTAAAACCTAATAGCGACAAACTTGTCCATAACAGACAAGAACGAGTTTCACTATCGCTAGGCTCGTTAAAACATAGCGATGGGTTTGACCGAAGGGAAAATTATAGAACAAGCATATGATATCCTCCTCAACATTGACAAAAATAAAGAGGTACTAGTCAGCAATGACTGGGGAAAAATTGGGAAGAAAAATTGAAGAAACTTTGTTGGTAGCAAGTCACTCTTGAACATGACACTTTCACTCCGCATCCGAGTCGGGTTGGGTTGTTCCATTCACTGGTCACATCACCATGGTTCCATCACACCATCCACATTTGGGGTTAATGCTACCAATCCATCATGTCAGTGTCACCGATATGTTCAAGAGAAGTCGCTCAACGAATTCACCTGTGTCTCACCCACTATAATACATTTTCGCTCCATTCTTTCATGACCACCACCCTGAAACTTATATCACCAGATCGTATTCACCTCCATTAAAATCATTTGCTCTGTTCTGTGTCATTGATGTGGGATTCACTAAGGCCCTACTATGACAGATCGCTTCTTGTCGACATCAGCTCATTATCCAAGAAGTCGATCTAGGAACAACCCTTTCAGTACTTTGAAGCTTGCATGCCTCAATGGCAAGTTTCTCACTTCTGGCGATAGGTTTATGTCAATGGCCTTCGACCGAAAGATTTTGCGTGGTGTTCAACGCCAAGTCCCTTATTCACACCATGTGTGTTATGAAACCAGCTGAAGAAAAGATAGAAAAGATAGATCAACGCCTTAGAATTCAGCCTCTTCGAGGGGGCAACCTCCTTTACATTACATAAATGAACAATTCTTAGATGATTCAAATGACAAAACCTCCTTTCTATATATAGGAGTCTAAGGAGTCACAATATAATCCAGCCGACCTAACAATAATAATATAAAGCCACAAAAATAACAATAGAGGGATTCTATGGGGCACAGTAATAACAATATGGGGGAAATAGGGGCAAAACAATATTAATAAGGGGTATAAATACAATAGTAATGGGGTAATCACTAGTATTATAGGGACCCAACATGCCCCTCTCCTTCAAAAAAAGTGTTGTACTCAACACTTGAGTAGTTCTGGATACTTCTGCATAAAATTCTCATCCTCCCATGTGGAATCTTCAGCGGATAAGTTCTTCCACTTGATAAGATACTCTGAAATTGATCGATTTCGTAGCTGTCGAGTTCTTGTTTCTATGACTGCTTCTGGTTCCAATATAATTTTTCCTTCCTCATCAAGTTCTGGAAATAGTGTTTGAACTGGGAGCTTATCGCCTATAACCTTCTTTAAACATGAAACATGGAAAACTGGGTGCAATCGAGAAGTTGCAGGAAGATCCAATTTGTATGCCATAGTACCAATATTTTGCAACACCTTGTATGGACCATAATACTTTGGTGATAATTTATTATCCTTCTTAGCTTGCTTGAGGGACATTTGCTTATATGGTTGTAGCCGTAGGAATACCCAATCACCTACATCAAAACTTCTTTCACTGCGATGTTGATCTGCCTGTTGTTTCATTCTATTCTGTGCCAACACGAGGTTATCCTTTAAGAGTTGGAGGACTTGTTGTTGATGTTCGATGTGATGTTCCACTGCCTGAATCTTAGAATTTTCTCTTAAATATGATGTAATGGATGGTGGTTGATACCCATAAAGTGCCATAAATGGGGTCATTTTTGTTGCTGTATGGAAGGAAGTGTTATACCACCATTCAGCCACAGGCAACCATTTGACCCATTGTGTCTGTTTATCAGATACAAAGCAACGAAGATATCCTTCCAAACATTTGTTTACTATCTCAGTTTTCCCATCATATTGAGGATGATAAGATGAGCTATGAGCTAATTGAGTACCAAGACAAGAAAATAATTCTGTCCAAAAATTTCCAGTGAAAATGGGATCTCCGTCACTTACAATAATCTTTAGGTTTCCATGTAGCTTTTGAATTGTTTCCATAAATGCAGTAGAAACTGTACTAGCTTTAAATGGGTGTGATAATGCACAAAAGTGTGTATACTTGGTAAGTCTGTCAACTACTACCATGATGACACTCTTTCCCTCAGACTTGGGTAAACCTGTGATAAAATCCATTGAAACCTCTTCCCAACGTTGGCTTGGAATGGATAAAGGTTGTAATAGACCCGGTGTCTTAATTGTTTCAACCTTATTTTGTTGGCAAACCAAACATTCTGCCACAAACTTTTGAATATCTGATTTAAGGCCATCCCAAAAAATTCCTTCTTAACCCTGTGGTAAGTTTTTAAAAATCCTGAGTGCCCTCCTAAGGGAGAAGTGTGCAATTCCATAAGAATCTTTTGTTTTAGCTGGGAGTTCTTACAGAGGTATAAGCGATCTTTGTACCATAATGAATCATTTTGCCAGCTAAATGTATCAGACATACTGGAATCTTGTTGTAACTTTCGAATAAGTGCCCACACTTCTTTGTCATTCTTCCATTCCTCCCATTCTTCGTTTATCCAATCTAGTTGGATAATAGAAATGGCGCACAACAATTCTTCCACATCCTCATCCTTTCTTGAGAGTGCATCTGCCACCACATTTTGCTTCCCTTTTTTGTAGATGATTTCAAATTCATAACCCAACATCTTTGTGACCCACTTTTGTTGCTCTTCAGAGGATAATCTTTGTTCTAAAAAGTATTTAAGGCTATCATGATCCATTTTTACCTTGAAGTGTCTTCCCATTAGGTAGGGTCACCATTTCTTAAGTGCATGGAGTATTGCCAACATTTCCTTCTCATAAATAGCTTTGCTTAAAAACTTTCCCTTGATTGGACGACTTTCAAAAGCAATAGGTCTTTCATCTTGCATTAGAACAACACCAATTCCATTTCCTGAAGCATCACATTCCACAATAAAGGTTTTTGTGAAGTCCGGTGTAGCTAAGACCAATGCTTGGCACATTGCCTCTTTAATATGTTCAAAGGCCTTTGTTGCTTCCGGAGTCCATGAAAATGCATCGTTCTTCAATAATGTTGTTAGAGGTGCTGCTATTCTCCCATAATTCTTAACAAACTTGCGATAATACCCTGTCAACCCGAGAAATCCTCGCAGATGCTTTATGGATGTGGGGATTTTCCATTCCTTAATGGCTTTAATTTTGCTAGGGTCTACCTTAACTCCTTCATGAGATACAATATGACCCAGATATTCCACCTCCTGGACTCCAAAGAAACATTTGGATCTTTTTGCATATAATTGTTTCTCCTCCAATAGTTGTAGCACCTTGTCAACATGTTCAACATGATCCTTCCAAGACTTGCTGTAGATTAGTATATCATCAAAAAATACTAACACAAATTTTCTAAGGAATGGTTTGAAAATTGAATTCATCAAACCTTGAAATGTTGAAGGTGCATTGGTAAGGCCAAAAAGCATGACCAAAAATTCATAATGACCCTCATGAGTTCTAAATGTTGTTTTCGGAATTTCTTCAGTCTTCATTCTGATTTGATGATATCCTGAACGAAGATCCAACTTGGTGAAGTAAATTGATCCATGCAATTCATCCATTAATTCATCAATGACAGGAATGGGGAACTTATCTTTAATAGTGAGCTTGTTGAGCTCCCTATAATCCGGACACATGCGCCATGATCCATCCTTCTTGTGCACCAATACTACTGGAGCAGAGAAAGAACTTTGACTCGGTTGAATTATACCAGCCTCTAGCATTTCTGCAACCATACGTTCAATTTCACTCTTTTGGACATAGGGATATCTGTACGGCCTGATGTTTGGAGGAACACTTCCTGGAATCATATGAATAGCATGATCATGATCACGCATAGGTGGGAGACCTTTGGGAGTCTCAAATACCTTGGAATGATTTTCCAAGACTTTTTGGAGATCTGGAGAAATAGATGATTCCAATGCGGAAACATCTAGTGAACATAATTGTGCAATTACACCTCTTTTCTCCTTTTTTAGAAGCTTTGTCATACCATTACAGTTGATTATCTTTCCTGGTTTCCCTGTAATACCCCTTAATTCAAATTCTTTTCCTTCCGTAGAAAATTTGATGAAAATTTCTTGAAAATTAAAAGCTATTGTACCCAAGGATTGTAGCCATTGAACTCCTAGTACAACATCAGCACCTCCCATTGGAATGGAAAGCATTGGGCTAGTCAATACATATTCTCCCATGGATAGCTTGATATTATGGCACTTTCTAGAGCAATTTATTGTTCCTCCATTTGCAATCATCACTTGACACTCTGGTGCTAGATATAGGAAGCAACTCAATTCTTTTGCTACCTTACAATGAATAAAATTGTGGGTGCTTCCTGAATCAATCAATACTATTACCTTTTTCTTCTTGATTTGTCCTTGTATCTTGATGGTTTGAGGAGTGGTAATTCCTGCCAATGCATTACAAGATATGGTCAGATTTATTTGTTCTTCATCTAGACTTTGTTCCTGGAGTATATCCTCTTCTTTTGAGCTTTCTTGCTCCTTTTCTTCTTCCTCTTCACAATCTATGTAGAATAATTTCTTCTCAGCACACTTATTACCTTTAGTGTACTTGCTATCACAACTGTAACAAAGCCATTTTTGCTCTTTTTTCTTCCAATTGTTGTGGTGTCAACCTTATAGGTTGTGGAAGACTAGGGGCAACAACACTTCCATCTTTGTAGTTGTGAGTGGTATGCTTCCTGGTTGCCATAATTTTTCTTTCCATTTTTCTTGCTAACCTGAATGCCTTCTCTAATGAATCTGTTTCCCAAAGGCAAACATCATGTTGGATATTATCCTTTAAAGACCCTATGAACACATCAATCCTATGCTCCTCTGGAATATCTTTTACCCTTATGTTCAATTTTTGTAACTCCTCAATGTGCTCCATTATTGAACCCTTTTGTTTGAGACTTATCAATTGGCTAAAAAAAGTGTTGCTTTTTGTATCCTCATAATGTGCTATCAATTCTTCCGTAAAAATTGCCCAAGTGATAAATTGTTTACGAGAGCAAAGCCATTGATACCATACAAACTGATTTGGTTCCAAATATAAAGTTGCCATACGTAACTTTTGTGTGTTTTGCACATTATTGAGATCGAAGAATTTCTCCATCTGTAATATCCATGTGGCGGGATCCTTGCCATCAAACTTCCTCATATCGATTTTTGGAACGTGGTGAGTCCTTGATCCAACATTAGAGTCTATGGAATCATGATTAACATTTCTTTTGTTCTCATCATGAGTTTCCTTTAGTACCCTTTCACCCTTAGTGACCATTTCTTGTAGCAACTTATTCATATTTATCTTCAATTCTTCCATCTTATCATCCATGCCATCAATTTTAGTGTCCATGCCATTCACCTTAGCTTCCATGCCATCCATCTTAGCTTCTACGCCTTTCTTTAAATAGTCCATCTTAGCTTCTACACCTTTCTTTAAACCATCCATCTTAGCTTCTACATCTTTCTTTAAACCACCATTCTTAGATTTTGTTCCTTTTTGTGCAAGGGACAGTTGTTGCACTTGGTCTTGTAATTTTGATATATCATGTTGCATTTCTTCCTCTTCTTCATGAGTCATGCTAGATCTTTCAGGTTCCTTACTAGGTGTTTGCATTTTCTTTCCTCGGGGCATCAGTTACCAATAATAATGCTCTACTATGCCCTTTGAAATCCTTCAAAATAAATTTTCAAACCAAGCTTAAGCAAAAATTTAAGAAAATCTACACACCTTTTTTCACTTTGTAGGAGCTTGATATTGCCTCTGATGTATCTCTGTACTTTCCAATCATCTAGTTCTAAATTTCTGAGCTGTAGTATCCCTCTGTGTCCTCTTTCCAATGCCACAAGTCTGACCCAAATTGGATTCTCCAAGGAAGAGTTATGTGAAATCTTCCACAGTGACTTGCTTATAGACTAGTTTAGTAGAGTGAACTTGTACGACATGCCATGAGTCACTGTTTTGACCTTTGGATCTGAAACATGCATACAAGAAACTACAGTCTGTCCTCTTTCTACACCTTCTTACGAAATTTCAATCCAATCCTTAGAGAGAAAGTTATGATGATTTTCCCTAGGTCACCCGTTTTGAATGTAATTCAGGAGTCTACAAAAAGACCAACTTCCTCAGAGCATATCTCCGCAAATATCGTGCGAAAAGATTTGAAATTTGGACCCAAGGTTCAGAACAATTTCTTCTCAAATGGTGTTTTTTTACGACTTCTGAAACGTAACAGAAAAAAAGTTATAGAGAAAATGCCACGATGACCTGTTTGGAGCAGCGAAACCCTAGAATCTAAAGCTCTGATACCAAATGTTATGAAACCAGCTCAAGAAAAGATAGAAAAGATAGATCAACGCCTTAGAATTCAGCCTCTTCGAGGGGAAACCTCCTTTACATTACATAAATGAACAATTCTTGGATGATTCAAATGAAAAAACCTCCTTTCTATATATAGGAGTCTAAGGAGTCACAATATAATCCAGCTGACCTAACAATAATAATATAAAGCCACAAAAATAACAATAGAGGGATTCTATGGGGCACAGTAATAAAAATATGGGGGCAATAGGGGCACAAAAATATTAATAAGGGGTATAACTACAATAGTAATGGGGTAATCACTAGTATTATAGGGACCCAACAACGTGAATTGTCCTGCAGTACCTTGAGGGTCATCATCATTATTGGTGATTCCTCTCGCGCTTGTTAATAGCTTACATCATTGGCTGGTAATCAGGCTATGTCTTTCCATGTTCGACTCCAGAACATCTCTCACGTGGATCGAACTTTACTTTGAGTGAAGATCGAAAGAGATTGAAGACCCTAGATCTAGTTTCATCCATCCGGGCTGCGATATATATTCAGGAAAATAAAGACATAAAATGTACATCATTGATGCACAGATAATCATCCAATCTAAGGGATGATGGCTCTACTAGAATCATCAGTCTACACTCAGACGATTGTCTGTCCTATGTACATGAAAATGAATTTATAAAGCTGAGCATGGGAATGCCCGCCTTAGCTAGATCATGAAAATATTATGAAGATAATGTATTGTATTGTATCTTATTACAGGTCGCCTTCCAGCTCGAAAAAACTTCGGATCCTCATGATAAAGCATTTCACCCGACATCAAAAGATTAACGACCTCATGCTTTAGGGGGCAACTGTTATAGACATTTTTGGGCACTGCAACCCCAAGCATAAATGTCCATAAACCAAAGGCTCCTAAGTCCCTAAAGGTGTTGTTCCAACCCCTAAAAGAACAAGGTCAACTGATTACAGCATCTCCTAGAAGTTATCCATGCAAAACTACTCAGAACTAGCCAAAACTGGACCATTTCACCTCCTCCATAGTCAAAGTGCATTGCATCCCACCTGAATACACACAGTAGGTGTGATGCATGTTGAAAAGCCCTTTTATGGGGTGCGATGGGTGAGAGTGGACAAATGGCAGGGTCAATCCGCAAGGTGGAGGAGCATGAAATCTTCCAGAAACTTCTCCTGTGACACTTGCCTCTCTGCATTCGACCAGGGATGAGTAAGATATCATCAATCTCCAAGTGGAATCAATAACTATCAGAGAGAGGACACTAATCAAATCTCAAAAGCTGACTCATTCCCCTTGCAAACATCTATATATGGATCCCTCATACCAGAGATCCAGAGGCTGGAATTTTGTATCTTGTAAGGAAGTGTTGTTGGTTTCTTGGTGCAATATCATAGTGTTGGGTGATCTAAGCTTTTCATGAGGTGAAGAAGGGCTTTCTTGCTGAGAGGATGATGCTAGGTCAGAACAATTGGTTGTAATCCTCTTTGTTCTTTCTTGATTATCAATAAAGCTATTCAAGTTTTCCTCCACATTCTTGTATGATTGATGATTTATGCATTTGTGTGATCAATATACATCTAGTCCTGTATTGTTTATGATAATAGATCTATATTCTTGGATAGTGTTATGTTGCTTTGAGTCTACAGGTACTCTTTGAAGCTGGGTAGACAAGGAAGTGAGTGTCAAAGACCTATCAGAAGAGAGAAGAAACGAGCAAGGAATCAAACACAAGACAGAGGTTGGTCTCCTTATTCTTCTCTCATCTATTTCTCATAAAGGAAAACAAAAGTAGTTTTTAGTGTGTTTGTTTCTAAGGTAGCTACCAGCCTTAGTGGGACTAGCAGCTCTGTATAGACACTAGTTTTCCTGATAACACTTGTCATGCAGGAAGTAGCATATCACATCTTGACAAGATTTGAAAGCTAGGTTTCATTGGAAGAAGAAGGCACCTTGCCTTGCTCTTCCACTTCCCATCGAGTTGTACAAGATCTAGAGTTTCAGGCATGTGAATGTCGAAGCTAAACAAGTGAAGAAGTATCCATTCGACCTCTGAAGTTATAATACGTATGACCCGCACTATCTTGTGAAAGGTCATTGCACAAGAGTATCGTTCAACTGGATCCACGGGGCATGTCATTGTGCAGAGGAGCACCCATGGAGATATTGTTACAACTCCTCCAAACTCAATGAAATGGTTGGCTTCGCTGTGGAATGGTTAGTGAAGCAACATGAAGGAACACCCTAGAGAGCACCAGAAGCAGCATCAGCAGTAGAGGTGAACATACCAGTGCACGACAAGGGCAAGAGGAAGATTTTCAATCGCATGGAGGAAGAGAAAAGCTTCAAGTTATGAGTAGATCCACTTGTGGAGAAAGTATCTATGGCCATAGAGGCAAAGAGGCAACAATATAACAAGCGAAATTCACAAAGGCAGAGAGAGAAATAGAAAATGGAGCAAATAGAGAAGGAGTTGCATGAGTTGAAGGAGCAACTCCGAAAGGAATAGGAGTTGCACAAGCAGGAGAGGGTAGTGTAGCAAAAACAGGTACAACAAGGGGCACAACATGTGTAGATGGATGAAACAATTCCCATACAGGTAGCAGACTCATCAGAAGAGCTACCATTAGGCAAACAAGGTGAACCATCGTAGGATAAGGAATTTTATTAGGAGATAGAGCGAGCACTTGAACAAATTGATACCGACATGGAGCAGCAGGAGTTAGAGCAGGACATCGACCTCATGCCTCACCACCAAGAGGTTGACCCACCAGCTTCACCACATCTAGAAGATGAGAAAGTCCCAAGTGACCAAGGAGACACTGAGATCCTTGGAGATCATCCAAAAGGAGAGATGCACAACATCTCATTCGACGAGTCTCAACATAGAGTTATGCAATCTCGTAGAGTGTCAAGTATGGAAGATCTTAAATCTCCTGCATAGTATGAGGAACGAGTGATGGTGTCTAATGTGTGAAAACATCCAAAAACCTTGGTTGATGCCACTAGAGCATATGTCGAAGCCACTAGATCAAGTGTTCGCTTTCTAATAGCTGAGAATGAGTGAATAGCTAAGGAGCTACAAAAGGCCAAGCAAGGAGGAGAGTTGGTGACAACATCCACCTGAGAAGAACTGAAGAACGCAATACTAGATGAAGTACTATCCCTTTACACAGTTATGTGAGCATTGTATTCCAAGTTTGGTATCATGCATAAGGCAGTTGTCCATCTCAACGGATGGCAACAGCGATGTGCTAGAAGAGCACGTATCTTGTCGAACGTGCATGTTGTTGTTGATTACATGAAAATGTGGAGGATGAGATACACGGAAGCCCCGCTTCACTTGAGTAAGATGATGAATCCCAGAGTAGTTGAGCTAATAGAAAGCATCCCGAGTGAGATCCGGAACTATAAAGAGTTCCCGCATCTCATCACTAGTCTACATGCTTCCCATGCATGTGTATTCAAGAGTATGGATGTTGTGCACACACAGATGTGATCCCATCTATTATGATTCCCAATAAGCTGAAGACAAAGGCATAGGTCTAACTAGATCTTGACTCGCACTTTGATGAGTTGATGCGCATAGCCACCAGCCCAGACTTGTTGATTAGTGCAGACACCATGCACAAGTATGTTGCTGGTCCAGCCGTGTTGAAGACAATGATGCACATGCTTTCAGACAAGTTGGACAGAGGAGCTTGATCAGTGTACCTGGATGTTATAGAGGAAAAAGTCAAGTTCTAGAAGGATGTCATTGTTGGGTGTGGGATCCCCCAAGGTAAGTTTTAGGGCTTAAAGCCCAAGTTTTGAATAAATCTAATGTAAAGATTCCGTGTTTTGTGGGCGTAGAGAGCGAAATTTGTAAATGAGTCATAGGGTTTTCTGCCCTTATTTTTGTAATGTAATGTCGGCTTGAGGGATCTACCCATGGTTTGCGGACCATGGGATTATATAAATAGAGCGAGGCTCTAAGTTGTAAATAACAAATTGAGGAATAAAGGATGAAGAATTGAGTCTTAGTTGAAGTGTAGAGTTGATTCTTTGGGTCGTAGAGTAGGAAAAGGCTTTATAGCTGAGTGTGTAAAGGCCTAGTAGGTCGCATCTGAGTGTGCGGACCCCTACAACTGAGTGCGCGGACCCCTGCAGCTGAGTGCATAGGGCAGGTTGAGTCTGTAACCTTTGGAGAAGTAATAAAGTGAAGTTTTACATCATCTCTTTGTATCTTTCTCATTTATTGTATTGAATATAAATTGCATTTCTATCGTTTATATGATGCGCGAACTTATATGAATGTGTTGATGAAGTGAATACAAGATAAAGTATCTTTTTACGTAAAAGATAGCTAACTGTTATAAAAAGATAAGTAAGATATGTGGTGTAACTTGGGGAATTAGCGCAGATCGCTGCTAGGGTAACGCGAAATCACCTTAGCCCCTGGTGAGGACTACATGAAGGCAATTGTAATCGATCATGAAGGTCTCACAGGTCAAGTCAATGCACGAAGCTATTCACAGTTGGACTAAATCGACCCTTCAGACATCTCAAGGGTGTGGAAACTTGGTTCCAGAATCCCCCCATACTGCTTCAGGTGAGACCTCAGTCCGCGCTCTGTGGGGTATTTCCGAAAGGGCCAGTAATACAAGGATTTGTTTGGCTAATTAACTCTAAACCTGGGTCAGGCCCCCTCAATCCAACAAATGGTTCCATTGCCGGGACCGAAATCTGCATAGAGACGTCTGATGTCGTATCATTGAAATCCAACTAAGAAGTAAATTGAAGGTTGGTTGGACAGAAGAATTCACAAGTTCGCAACACAAGAGAACAAGAATCCACGACTGATAAACGAAGAGTGGTTAGACTGCTACTTGTACATAGAGATCCATGAAATATTCTTCACATCTTTCCCTACTGAGCTATATAAGTGGATCACGAAGCTAGGAGATAGTCAAGGAAGGTGGAAGCTTGATGGTCCTATTGTGTGGACCTAGAGTTAGTGCATAGAGTGTAAGCATCGGAGGATAAGATCGCATTCGTTGTTGATCACTGGCTCGATCGGATTATAGGAGGATTCATCACTGAATTCACGGTAGACACATCAGTCAATTATAACGAGGCAGAGCGACGCTTTCTCAAAGGACCACGAGGTAAGTATGTAAAGTCCTTGAATGCTTGGATTAAAATGTGATTGTGTGAAAAGAGGATTATGTAGTTACATTGATGTCCAGGGCTACAGAAAGTGGAGAAACCTACAGGAACAAAGGAATTAAGGGACTAAATAATAGCCCTTTGATCTCATCTCCACGAGGAGATGAGGAAGAGATCCCAAAGGTATCTCGGTGAAGTGAAATCCATTTGATAAGGTAGAGAATTCTGCACATACCACCCCCACCCAAAACACCACTAGATTCACCACCATCACCCCCATCTTCGCTCGTACCACCTCCACCGCCACCGCAAGTCAATATGGAAAGAGAAATTAAGTTGCTTGTGTTCAAGGGATTGGGAAATGAAGATCCTGACCAATTTTGGTTCGTCGTAAAAGCTGTATGGGAAGTTGTTGGGCATGGGATCCCCTGCAGCATGTTTTGGGACTCACAACCCAAGTTTTGGTCAATAAGATTCTAAGACTCCACGAATTGTGGGCGTGGAGCGCGAGTTCTAGGATGAGTCATAGGGTTGTTTGCCTTAAAATATTGTAATTCAATGTAGATTTGTGTCTGGACCATGGGATTGTATAAATAGAGTGAGGCTCTAAGTTTAAAGGTAGCGAAGTAAGAATAAATAGAATAGTGAAGGCATGGTTCGAGGTTAAGGTTGAAAGTGTACTGGGTCATAGTAGTAGGTATAGGCTCTGCAGTTGAGTGTGTAGAGGCCTAATAGATTCCACAACTAAATGCGCAGACCCCTATAGCTGAGTGCGCAGGGCAGAGTCGGGTGTGTAATGGGATTGAAAGATAATAAAGAGAAGTTTACTCTCTGCATCTATTCCTGAATTTGTACTTTGATGTTGTGAATTACTTTTACTATGTTTATTTACTGCGCATAAATTGATATATACTTGTATGGATGCTTATACATGAAAAGAATCTAAGCAATCAGCTAACAGAACCCAATTAAGGAAGATTTGGATCAATAACATGGGTCACGCTTCAATTAGAACTACATGAAGATAGTATCACAGGGTGCGGGGTGTCCGCAGGTGTGCGTAGTGTAGTAAGTGTGAAGATTGGGCCGTGTACAAATCACCTCATCTTAGACATCCCCAGGGTGTAGAAACCTAGTTCTAGCACCCTCCCATACTACTTTGAGTGAGACCTCAGTCTGATCTCTATGGACTATTGCTGAAAGGGCAAGTAGTACCGGGATTTTCTTGGTTAAATCACCTTTGAACCTGGGTTAGGCCCCACTGAACCAACAAATGGTTACGTTGCCAAGATCGGGATCTGCATAAGGGATGTTTGATATCATGCCACTGGAACCCAACGAAGAAGGAAATTGAAGAGTGGTTGGACAAGAAGATTCACGAGTTCGCGACACAGGAAAACATAACTCCGCAAGTATCTAAGGAAAAGTGGTTGGATTGCTACATGTATATAGAAATCCATGAGATTTTCTTTGCATCCTTTCCATCTGAGTTGTATGAGTGGATTGCGAGGTTAGCCGAAACCCAGGGAAGGTGTAGGCTCAACCAACCGATAGTGTGGACTCTGAAATTATCGCACAGACTAGAAGCATCAGGAGATAAGATCATGCGAGCTATGGACCATTGGATTGACCGCATAATAAGGGGATTTATCACTGAGTTTGTGGTAGACATGACCGTGAGCTACAGCGAGGCAGAGCAACACTTCCTCAAGCGACCACGAGGTAAGTATATTAAATCTTTGAATACCTAGATTAAGATGCTATTGTGTGAAAAAGGGTCATGTGAATACATTAATGTTTGGGACTACGCAGAGTGGAAAAATCTACAAAAGTAGTGAAGAATTAGAAAACAGTCCCTTAATTTCACCCTCGCGAGAAAGTGAGGAGGAGTTCACTAAGATCTCTCCAAGAAGGGTGGTCAGTTTGATAAGGTAGCACATCCCGCAGTTACCACCTCCACCGACCCCGCCACCCACTTCACCTCCCTCACCTCCATCTCCACCCACTCCACCTCCACCACTTCCATAGTGCAGTATGGCGAGCGCGATCAAACTACTAGTATTCAGAGGGGTAGGGAATGAAGACCCAGACCAATTCTAGTTCGTGGTAAGAGCAGTATGGGAAGTACAAGGTGTCACAGATGATAATATTAAGAAGGCTACATTGGTGAGCGCATTCCAGGATTGCGCACTAACATGGTATATCAAGCACTCTAATGACCACCCAAACGAAGGGATAGTAGAGATCCAGAACGCGCTGAACAGGGAATTTAGTAGGCCAAAGTCAGAAACATAATCAATCATTGGGCTTAAAGAAATTGTGATGCTCCCAGCGAGACTCCATAGGATCTGTATCAATGGATGAGGAGTACGATCCCCAAATCCAATATGATGTTGACAGATGGATAACATCGCCCGTGGTTTGTAGCATCTCTAACACCGCACTTGAGGATGGCGCTGTCACATCAAAACATTTCTACCCAGGCCGAAGAGTTGGAAATGGAAATGAGATTACATGAGACCCCGATACAAGACCCAGGGTTAGGAGTTCAACAAATCCATGCATAGCTACATAATCGCGTTTGGAAATGCAAAGTTTGAAGCAGGATAGGGCACCGCGGCTAGAGGCGTGTGAGGAAGTATGGTGCATAAAATGCAAAGGTTGGGGCCATGAGAAGGATCACTGTCCAATGTTGACGAACTACTTGGTAGGAGGAAGGCCAATGTCATTGAGGTCAGAGGCATAGGCAAGGCCAAGCGCAGCACCCACATTATGGTGCACGATCTGTCTGATAGGAGGGAAACACGGCGGATAATTGTCATTTGTTGCAGAAATATACCCAAACACCCAAGCAATTGTTTTGTAATTTCTGCAGGTCAGTAGGCCATGATGAGTGCACTTTCCATAACTACGAGCTAATGATGGATTGGACCCCTGCCTATAGGATGCAGACTGAAATGCGAGGCCTCGACCTAGATTCGGGGATGGTGCGCACTAGATTGCAAAGGTGAGGTTGAGGGAGAGGTGGAATGGGACCTGGAAGGGGACACAGACAACTAATTTGTTACAATTGTGGAGGACCAAGGAACTATGCCCACTGCTATACCAACCCGACGAGGATATCCTGTACATATTGTGCTCAGTTTGATCATGAAACAATAGACTGTCCTACGTTGATCACAAGGATGCGCGAAAAAGGGGTATTACAGCCTCCTCCAATTCAGAATACACAAGTGATGACGTTTGAACCAATCGAAGAGGACCTGAACGTAAACATCATGCTCAAAAGCGGTACAACCACGGGAGAGGATATGGGGAATCAACCAGAAGAAAGTATGTCGGTTTGCAAGGATCCTATGAAGGAACCTGAGTTTGACTTAACATGCGCAAAGGAGACATTCATGGAAGCTAAGAAGAGCTTCGCAGAGGCCTCCACTTTAGGTACTAAGGATCAACTAGAGCCAGGAATGGATCCTTCTATGCTCACTACCTTCTGGAGACATGCATGGAACTGTTATGCAATAACAAGGGAGTTAAAGGACTATAGGAACTGATCACCAAGTGTGCAGGGTCAAGAGAACTGTGCATAGTCTGGAAATTAGGGAAGCATGCATTGCGCACTCAAAGGGAAATGAGGTTGACTGCACAGATTGGTGAGTATGAAATGGATCAGGTAATCCTAGATCTAGGTTCGGATGCAAATGTACTACCGAAGCAAAAATGGGAATGCGTGGGTAGGCCCGCTTTACAATGGTCCCCTATTCAATTATGAATGGTGAACCAATAGAAGATTTTTCCCATGGGGAGGTTGCAAGGGGTAATAGTTGATATTGAAAATAGGAGCATGCAGGCGGATTTTGAAGTAATAGAGATTGTCGATGACAACAACCCCTATCCTGCATTGCTAGGAATATACTGGGCCACCAATATGAATGGAGTTATCAACCTGAAGAAGCACAAAATTATCTTCAAGAAAAAGTCACTACACATAGTAGTCCACCTGGACCCAGTAGAAGGAGCATGCTACACTGAACCAGTGCGCGACGATGATAGCGACAATGATATTGATTGTATTAACAAGATAACTGCGTGAGACTAAGATTGGGTGAATCCAACTGCCGATGGTAGGATCTCGTGGGAGCACGAAAGCTTATGCACTTCGGATTTAGATGAAGAAGTAGATCAATGGCAGAATCGGTTGCATGAAGTGATGACACTAAATTGTAAAATGATGGTTAGATCACTGCAGTGCATGAAAACAGAGGCAAGAGTATTACCAACATATGATGGATTGACAGCGGTGGATGAATTCCTAAGCAGATTTGAAATCGCAGTACTAGAACATTAGCGGTTTAATGTGTTGAAGTGGGAACTACGCGCAACACTCGCACGATGGTGGGGTACACATCAAGGGAACTTTGAAGATTGGTGTGGATGTAGAAGGATGATACGCCTATGATTTGGAAGCCCCCAGCTTCGAACAAGAGTCGGCCAACATGGATGGAGTAACTTGCGTGCCCACCTGTCTCGATGGGTACAGACATGTGTTGTGCAGCCCACACAAGCACACCCCAAACTCAGAATAAAAAATCGGAACATGACGCAGCAGCAGGAAAGGCGACGCACACCACAAACATTCCATGTGGAAGCCTTCAGTAAGGTATGTGGAGTCTTGAACATGGTTTACCAGGTGAGACAAATTGATTGGGATCTACGCGTGCAAGCCGTTCGATGGGCCTATAGGGCCATGTGCAAAAACCTGAGCGTGGAGATGATTTCGAAACTGAGGAACAAAGTCGAGACCATAATCCTGGAGGAAAGGAATCCTCATGCAATAGCTCCCACTGTTGGGACAGTGCACAAGGACTAGGAGGAAGGAATCATGCAGCTACACGAGGGAAAACATATGCAGTTTCAAGAATCCATTCAGTGAGGGAACCTTGAGCTTTGCGAAGTCGAAGAAGATCAGGTAC
Organism: Pinus tabuliformis; assembly: GCA_031772625.1. Classification (NCBI taxonomy): domain Eukaryota; kingdom Viridiplantae; phylum Streptophyta; class Pinopsida; order Pinales; family Pinaceae; genus Pinus; species Pinus tabuliformis. Next base: position 1,852,837,283 of record CM062817.1, on the reverse strand, counting down.
GACTAAGGAAGAAAAGCATGTTAATGGACATGAAAATCAAAACACTGGAAAATGAAATTGTGAAAGCGTGTCTCGTCAACAAAATAAGAATGACAAGACAAGATATGAATAGCCATACTAATGCATTAGAAGATTGTCACTGAGAATTTGTGACTCTGCTAACATGGCTACGACCACACCTTACCAAACAAAGAAACCAGGGGAGCGCACTGCATAAGTAAGGGCGTGTGGCACTGACTGCCACAAGGATAGTTGAGGAGTGCCCATGGACTAGGCTGGAAGGTGAATTGAAGTCTCACACAGGCGGTGCGACCACCTGACTAGCCGTAGGGAGCAAAGTCTCAGTGCTCCAAGCAATTGAAAGAGAGTGTGGGACTATAAAAGAGTTTGTGAGGGATCTGCACAATACGGAGGTTGTGCGCAGGATCGGCATGTAACAAGGGTCGCGCCCATGCAGAGGGGGCTGTGCTGCCGCATGGGTAGGCTGGGAAGTGACCATTGGTGTCACTCTTCATGATAAGAAGTCCAATTTAAGACAAATAGGAGTGGGCGGTGGGCAATTAAGACACGAATTAAGAGCTAGATGTGGGACGATCTGCCGCCAAGAAGGCATTAATGACTAAGAAGTGGGAGGAATGGTCAAATTCAAATTCAAAAGATGTTATAAAACTCCCAAGGCTAGCCACAAGACAACACTTGGTTGTTTGAGATTTGAGCAATTACAGAGCATTGAGCGCCGAGCACTCTTGCCACCTTTGAGTACGCAACAGAACATATCCCATGTAAACATGATGATTGCTACCAGACTAGGAGTGCGATTCACCCAAGACATTGTTGGTGAGGCCGCAGAGCCCCATATGGTCCACGTGGAGCCTGGAGATGCGGTGGTTATGCCAGAAATTCCAGAATCGCCACGGACTTCATGGCCAAAGAAGGATAAGCAGGTGATGGGACCAGTCTGCGTATCCCCAAGAAACCCATGGTTCGGAAAATTGTCGATGGAAGAAAAAGGCAAAGCCATCAACATTGAATCAAAGGAAGAGGTGGAAGACTTACAGGCTCTAATTGATCAAATAGAGGTGCAAGACGATGGGGAGGAGGATGTCCCACCAATGCCATCCACAAAAAAGTTACCCACGTACGTCCCTCCATGGAAAGGGAAAGTTAGGGTGGCCAAAGACCTGGAGGCCATGAAGAGTGCGCTCTAGACCTCGCTCCTCCCTGACGGCATTGCTTTTGAAGGCCTGTCCCTTGGCCAGGTGGCTACCCTGAAATTTGAAGATTGGGACCTCGCATACAGTGAGAATTTCCCACACTTGACAACGGAAAGCTTGATGAAACAGAAGTTGGGGGGGTCACTGATCACTTTGGAGCCACGAAAGTGGCTGTGCGGTGTAGAGAAGGCCAAGTTACTTCATCTACAATGGATACCCCACTTTCACTGCGGGCCCATCACCATTTTCCTCATCAGGCAGCTGCTGTGCCTAGTGCATGATGGGTATCTATGGCTGGAGGAGCATATTCCCATCACCACGGAACTTATTCATAGGATTTCTCGGCTCCCCTGTAAGGGAAGGGACCCCAGGGAAATAGCTAGTAAAAGCAGCGATTTGGCTCTCGTGGAAGCCATGAAAACCAAGTACAAGCTAGAGAAGAAGAAGCGCGGCTATGCAATTGCAAGTATCAAGGACAAAGGCATGCACGTAGCCACCCAGCTCTTGGCCGGCAAGCTAATGTGGAAGTGTCGCACCGATGAAGTACCAGCGCCTGTGGTTGCATTGGCCGAGTAGTGCATGGAGGGGGTCCAATTCAACTGGGGGAGTTCCTATGTCAGGAATTTTTGATAAACTGTAAGGAGACCCAAGAGTAGGGTAAGAGCTTCCACTATGCATGGTTGCTCTTATCCATTGTGCTGGTAGTAGGTGAACTATCGGCAGATAGCTAGTTCCCACCGATCAACCAAGATCTTCTTGAGGCTGCGAAGTATGCTTTGCTCTAGGCCATGAATGATACAAAGAGGATTAACGTGGTCAAGGTGTTTTGGGTGCTGATGGAGGCGAGCATCTAGATATGGATCAACAGAAGGCCACGATTTTCTCCCATAGTGTACGCCACCCTACAGAGCTTTGCAGAGTTTAAAGCAAACATGCACAACATTCATGTGCGGGCACGAAAGGATCCAACAAAGGAATGGAAAAATCTTCCATTTATTGCTATGGATGACGCTATCTTCACAGCACTAGAAACATGGCCTCCAGAATGACGTGCCCCCGAATCGGCAGGAATGGAAAAGGCCGCAGCCCAATAAAGGAAGAAGGACGATGCGCAGCTGGCCGAAAAGAGGTGCCAGGAACAAGGAGCAGCTGCATAGAAGAAGACGATTGATGAAGCAGTAGCGGCGCAGATGGAAGAAACAACAACAACACTAATAAAAGAGGCAGAGGGGGGCCATGAAATGTCCACAGGGTAGGAGGTTGAGGACATCAACCTGGACGGCAAGTGTGTGGATCTAGAAAGTACCTCACAACAATTGAAATGGCCATGCATCCCAGAGAAACAGGTCCCTAGAAAGAAGACGAAGGAATCTAATACGTCCATTGACCCAATCACACTTACAGAAGGTGATATGTTTGACATTGGCATGACGGTTCACGATGTCACTAAGGACGCGCTCCAAGAAGTGATGATGGAGCAAAACACTATGTTGGGGGCACTACAAACGGAGCTACAGGGACTATAGGTGTAGCCCCCTCAAATAGGAATGATGGCCCCATATGTCACAGAAGGTATATTAGAGATGGAACAGATGCTGCACGCCCAAGTGACCAACACTTTCGTGTTCCCCGAGGGTGCGTTAGCGGCAGAAAACGAAGTTGACCGAGCTACAGTGGGCAGGATTCAGGAGTTGAGCGTAAACTTGGCTACCCTTGTGTGAGAAACCCTGTACCAGTTACAAGATGGGGTCATAGCCGAGCTCCGTGCCAGAGAAGGCCATGCTATATAGGTATTGGGCGAACAAAATATCAATATGGAACAGCTCAGCCAACAACATGATGAACTCATTGCACAGACATAAGGACTAGCGTAAGCAGTGGGCAATGCTTATAGAACTGTCTGGAAATTAGCTGTCTCTGTAGATCTACCAGTAGGAGAGCAAATTCACATATTGGCCAGTGGATTCTACAAGGCAAAGGAGGAAGCAACAAGGGTACATCTGGACCCCAACCTTTGGCTTGCCAAACTGCAATTGAAGGCACAGTCATCCATGCCCTGGAGGTTAGGGAACAGTGCGCTGGCACTATCCAAAAAGGGCTGGAGGAAATAGGACAGGAAGTGCAAAACTGTACGGCTATGTTAGAAGAATCCTTCGTGGTCCTCACTTCCTTACAGGAGGACCCCACCATATAGTGCCTGGAAATAGAGGCACAGGAGCTTCAAGTATAGTATGACAGTATGCGTGAAACGACACAACATTTGTCTTGACCCAATGGCTGGTGAAACTATAGCAGGTGAAGGCATTGAAGGAACAGGTGGATGCCGCACGACAAAAAGAGGCAGTAATTAAAGCACGCATCTAGCCTTGGATTGATGAGGCCTTCCTCATCACTGGCGCTATCGAAGGAAAGCTCACAAAGATGAAGGTGATGCATACCTTAAGTCATGAATTTTCCCTTGATTGCAAGCATTTGACCGAAAGAGTAGAGCAGATCTAGCAGACGATAGACGAGTGCACTACAAACCTTCACGCAACATAAGCACAGTTGGAGGGGCTCTGTGCCAATATCGCTGCACCAATAGAGTGACTCAAGACAAGTCATGATGATTTTGTTGGGAGCATGTTGGGCATGGGATCCCCTGCAGCATGTTTTGGGACTCAAAACCCAAGTGTTGGTAAATAAGATTCTAAGACTCCGTGAATTATGGGCGCGGAGCGCGAGGTCTAGGATGAGTCATAGGGCTATCTTCCCTAAAATATTGTAATTCAATGTAAAGTTGTGTTGGCCTACCCATGGTCCGTGAACCATGGGATTGTATAAATAGAGCGAGGCTCTCAGTGTAAAGGTCACGAAGTAAGAATAGATAGAATAACGAAGGCATGGTTCGAGGTTAAGGTTAGATCTGAAGTGTACTAGGTCATAGTAGTAGGTAGAGGCTCTGTAGCTGAGTGTGTATAGGCCAATAGAGTCTGCAACTGAGTGCACGGACCCCTATAGCTAAGTGCATAGGATAGAGTCAAGTCTGTAATGGGATTGAAAGATAATAAAGAGAAGTTTACTCTGTGCATCTATTCCTGAATCTGTACTTTGATGTTGTGAATTACTTTTACTCTGTTTATTTACTATGCACAAATTCATATATACTTGTATAGATGCTTATACATGAAAAGAATCTAAGTAATCAACTAATAGGACCTAATAAAGGAAGACTTGGGTCAATAACACGGGTCATGTTGTGGTTAGAACTGCGTGAAGATAGTATCACAGGGCGCGGGGTGCCCGTAGGTGCGCGTAGCGTAGTAAGTGCGAAGGTTGGGTCGCATACAAATCACCTCACATTAGACATCCCCAGGGTGCAGAAACCTGGTTCTAGCACCCTCCCATACTAATTCAGGTGAGACCTCAGTCCACGCTCTGCAGACTATTGCCAAAAGGGCTAGTAGTACCAGGATTTTCTTGGCTAAATCACTTCTGAACCTGGGTTAGGCCCCACTAAGCCAACAAAAGCGCAGGGAGTTATGGACGACAATATAAAGAAAGAAACATTGGTTAGTGCTTGGATCACACACTAACCTGGTACATTAAGCACTGAAGTGACAATCCAAATGTGGGAATCGCGGATATCCAAATTGTGCTAAATAAGGAATTTAGTAGGCTGAAGTTAGAGGCACAGTCAATCATTGGGTTCAAAGAGATAATAATGCTACTAGGTGAGACTCCTTGGGAGCTGGATCAGAGGCTGAAGTGTATGATTCGTAAATCTAATATGACTTTGACAGATGGACAACACCGCGAATGGTTTGTAGCATCGCTAATGCCACATTTGAGGAGCGCGTTTTCGCAATAGAGGTTAATGACTTAGGAAGAGGCCTTGGAGATCACGATGAGGCTACATGAGACCCCAATATAGGATCCTAACTTGGGATTTCATCAGATCCATGCGCAATTGAAAAACTTATGCCTTGAAATGTAGAGTTTGGAACAGGATAGAACAACTCAACCAGAAGTGCGCGAAGAGGTATCGTGGGTTAAATGAAAGGATCAGGGTCATGAGAAGGACCACTACCCAGTATTCACAAATTACCTCGCAAGAGGGGGACCAATGTCGTTAAGGCCATAAGTGCAAGTAGGACCTAGCACGACACCTGATTTATTATGCGCAATTTGTCAAATAGGAGGAAAGCATTCTATGGACAACTACCATTTGTTGTAGAAGTACATGTAGAATTCACAACAATTGTTCTTTAATTTCTACAGATCGGTTGGACACGATGATCGCACTTGTAGAAGCTATGCGTTGATGATGGATAGAACTCCCACCTACAAAGTTCAGGCCGAAATGCGGCCCCTAGACTAGAGTGCAGGGATGGCACAAACTATATTTCAGCGATGCGGACAAGGCCGAGGTGGCAGAGGACCTGGAAGTGGTTGCGGACAATTGATATGCTATAATTATGGAGGGCCAGGACATTATGCCCATGATTGTACAAATCCACTACGTCCATCATGTCTATACTATAGCTTGTTTCATCATGAGACGGAGGATTGTCCTACGGTGATAGCTAGGATACGTGATAAGGGAGTGCTACCACCTCCCCCGACTCAAAACCTGCAAATGATGAGGTTTGAGCCACACGAGTGTTAGGGTCCCACCCTAACCCCCTTATTTATGTCAGGGGATCACGTCATAGTCAAGAGTCAATAAAGCCCATATTAATAATTGTAAGTGGTTAACCCGCAATTAATGACGGGACCACAGTTAGTTGCAAATGGGCGGTAGTATTAGTTAGATGGTAAATGGGCGGTAGTATTAGATAGATGGTATTAATAAAACCCATGATAGTGGCTCGTGGTATTGCATGTATGAGTCATATATAAAGGATAGAGACTCCCTGCGAGGAGCATTGTGTCTTGTTTTGTAATCGAGCTCTGCTCTATTGGAGGTTGCCCCCTCGAAGAGGCCTGTGAACATTTCTCTCTGGATAATAAAATCATTGCTATTCTGTGCTCTGGGTATATTTTCTTCGCATATTTTGTGTTCTCGGTATCTTTTCTTCGCAAATTCTCTGTTTGGGTATCGCTTTGCAGGTTAAGAGCATAACAAGTGGTATCAGAGCACTTTCTAGGGCTCGGTGGGATCTCCAAATTTTAGCAAAATTTTTTTAGGCTAGAGACGTGTTCCGGCGTCTTTAAACCACGGGATCTGTCGTTAAGCGCATAAACCTGCGGATTTGGGGAGGCATGCACGCAGGAAATACAAGAGGTGGTCACGTCTGTTGGACTCCCTTGTAACCCCTGTGGGTACCCCTTCGAGTAGTAGCGCATTAGACAGAACCGCGCACGGACTGTCTTCCACGTACCCTCTGGGTATATAGGAAGCCCCCTAGCTCCCTTGAAACCTTGCCATAGATAAACCTTCGGCCGTCTTTTGCTACAGTACACCGAGAACAGCACTCGGAGAGATTACTCACCCGTACGATAGGGTAGTCGGGTTGTACGGCTAAGGGTACGGTCGATCCTCCTTAGTTAGAGCCCTGAAACATTGGGCCGAGTACTACTGTCAGACCCTTATGTATATTGCGATCTGTAGCACCTGACACTCCCCAAGACCATAGTCCCTTTCTCTCAGATCAGCAGCAGCAGTTGTTCCACCATTCAGATATCTCAGATCCACCAGATCTGATATTCCAGATCAGCAGCAGCAGTTGTTCCACCATTCAAATCTCTCAGATATGATATTCCAGATCAGCAGCAGCAGTTGTTCCACCATTCAGATCTCCCAGATTAGCGAGATTGGAGTAGTTGGAAAGGGTTCCTGTACCTGGATATAATTTTTGCAGGACTTTTGGTGGCATTGACATTTTGAGGATTTGGCGACTGCAGTATTGATCAGAAAGGAGTAAAACTCCGTTAGGAGTTTTCCAAAAAAAAAAAAAAAAAAGAGTCTGAGATCTTCCAGGGCGCTTATTGGTGACCTAGCCCATCAGAATCAGGACGACGAGCTGAGCAAGGTGGTACCATTCAATTCTTGGCAAAAAAAAATTTCGGCGGTCCCAAATTTTAGTCAGACGGGTGTATGGTAGAAACTCGCGCTCAAGCAATGGCCAATGAAAGGGCTCAAGCAATGGCCAATGAAAGGATAGAAAAAATAGAAGAAGAGGTGCACTCCCTCCACTCTGTGGTGGAAAGGGTCGAAAAACATCTTAAAGGATTAGAGTGCCTACTACAGGACAAGGGCAAGGAGCCAGCCCACGAGGAGGCGTATAAGGGTCATGAATACCATGAGGGAGAGTCTAGCCACTCTCCTCACGTCTGGCACACCCATCCACCACCCAATCAAAGACCTCCCAAGTTGGATATGTAGAAATTTGACGGTTCTCACACATCCACATGGCTAGCACAAATGGAGCAGTATTTTCAATTGAATCATATCATAGATGAGGGGACTAAGCTTATGGTGGGCACCATGTACTTGGACAGTGAACGATGGCAATGGAAGGAATGGTATCAGCGTTGCAATGGACAATTTCAGAATTGGGGCCAATTTACCAAAGCTCTTCGAAATCGCTTTGAACAGGAAGACTCTTTTTTGGGGCGTCTCACTAAGCTCCAACAGACGGGTACAGTGGATGAATATATTACCGCCTTTGAAGCCTTAGCCTTCCGCACTAAGGGTCTCACAGATGAATTCTACATGGAATGCTTTATCAACGGTCTTAAAGAAGCCATCAAAGCTCAGGTTCTACTCCACCATCCCCCCACATGGAATGAGGCTTGCCAGGTAGCCCGTAAGGTGGAACGGGCATTAACAGCTCAATCCAGCCGCCCCAACTTTCCAGCTAAAGGTCGTCCCTCACAGGCTCCCAATATGACCCAAACACTTAAGATTCAAAAGGTTTCACCTGTAGAAATGGCCGAAAGAAGGAAGCAAGGACTATGTTACTATTGTGATGAAAAATATTCCCCGGGTCATAAATGCAAAGAGCACAAGTTTTTTCAAATAGATGCCACTGACTACAGCTCAACCGAGGAAGACCCACCACTTGAGGAACCAGAGGCGACCGAAGAAGATCACCAACAGGAGATGGTATCTGATGAACCAATGATTTCGCTACATGCATTGGCAGGAATTTCTTCACCTCAAACTCTCAAAATCAGGGGTTTTCTTAAACATCGGCCAGTAATAGTTTTGATTGATAGTGGAAGTACCCATAATTTCATCCACCAAAAGATCGCTGAAGCAGCACATTGTTATGTCCGAGCAGTTTCCAACTTCCAAGTCCAGATTGCAGATGGAGGCACAATGAAATGTGAAGGTCGCTGTGAAAATGTCAAAATTCAAATGGGGGATTATCACTTGAAAACCCACATGTTTGCAATAAACATGGGGGGTTGCAACATTGTCCTAGGGGCGGAATGGCTCCGCACTCTTGGGCCAATCACAATGGATTTCCAGGAGTTATATATGAGTTTTAAGCAGAACGACTACACACATACCCTCCGTGGGCTACAAGCGGGAGCCCCTTCTATCATAAGCTCGCATCGTATGGAAAAATTGTTAAAAAAGGGCCATCATGGAGTAGTAGCTCAATTTAATGCCATACAGGTAGTAGATACCATGTCTGCGCCAATTCATCCTGAGATGCAACAAATTTTGAATAAACATCATACGGTCTTTGACAAACCTCATGAACTTCCACCCTCGCGAGGCGAACATGATCATAGCATCACATTGGTCCCAGGGGCCCAACCCCCAAATGTGCGGCCATACAGACATCCGTTCACCCAAAAGAATGAAATAGAAAAAATCATCAAGGAATTGTTGGAAGCAGGTGTCATTCGTCCTAGTATTAGTCCTTACTCATCTCTAGTCGTCATGGTCCTCAAGAAAGATGGGGAGTGGCGGATGTGTCCAGACTTCAGGGCCCTCAATAAGTTAACAGTCAAAGATAAATTTCCCATCCCAGTGGTTGACGATTTGCTGAACGAACTCAATGGGGCTCAATTCTTCACTAAATTGGATCTTTGCTCAGGCTACCACCAAATTCGCATGAAGGAAGTTGACATTCCCAAGACAGCTTTCAGAACTCATGAAGGCCATTATGAGTTCTTGGTCATGCCATTTGGTCTCTGTAATGCCCCCTCTACTTTTCAGAGCCTTATGAATCACCTCCTCAGACCATATCTCAGAAAATTTGTCCTGGTCTTCTTCGATGACATCCTCATCTATAGTGGCACTTGGGCGACACATCTTAAGCATGTAGATATCCTCTTGCAACTGCTCAGCAAGCATAAACTATTTGTCAAAATGTCTAAGTGTGCGTTTGGCATGGAAGAAGTTGAGTATTTAGGCCACATTGTGGGTCGTGAAGGTGTCAAGGTTGATCCCAAAAAGATCCATGCAATCCAAGAGTGGCCTCAACCTAAGACCTTGAAAAGCTTGAGAGGATTTTTGGGTCTCACAGGCTATTATCGTAAATTTGTCCGCAACTATGGCCGCATAGCGAAGCCCCTGACGCAACTTCTCAAGAAAAATTCCTTCTTCTGGAACGAAGAAGCACAACAGGCATTTACCGCTCTCAAAACCGCAATGTGTTCCACTCCGGTCTTAGCACTACCGAACTTCACCAAAACATTTGTCATTGAATCTGATGCCTCGGGAACAGGTATTGGAGCAGTCTTAATGTAGGAAGGGCGACCATTTGCCTTCACCAGCCAACAACTAAGTGGGAAGAACTTGGGCCAATCTACCTATGAGAAGGAAATGATGGCCATCTTACATGCAGTTGAGACCTGGCGACCTTACTTGTTGGGGCGACGTTTCCAAATCCGCACAGATCATCACAGTCTTAAATATTTTTTGGAGCAACGCCCATCTTCCCCCCAACAAAATAAATGGTTAGCCAAAATGCTAGGTTATGATTATGAGATCATTTACAAGAAAGGGAAAGACAACAGGGTAGCAGATGCATTGTCACGACAATTTGAGGAGGAAAGTACTTTGCTCGCAATATCCCTCCCCATTCCAGACTGGATTGAAGAGGCTCGCGGGGAATGGTTTTCACATCCTGAGCTCTCCCAACTCATTTCTCAATTACAGGCAGATCCTAATTCCAGCAAGGGCTACTCGTGGCAGAATGATATTCTTCGCTACAAGGACAGAGTCGTCATATCACCAACTTCCACCCTCAAAAGTCGCATTTTGGCAGAATTGCACTCCTCTCCCATTGCAGGACATTCGGGCTTTCAGAAGACATACGCTCGCACCAGAAGATCATTTTTTTGGACCGGCATGAAACAAGACATCCTTACTTTTGTAGCAGAATGTGACGTCTGTCAACGCCACAAGGGGGAAACCGTCAACACACCAGGCACATTACAACCCTTGCCCATTCCAGCATCAATTTGGATGGAGGTCTCCATGGATTTCATTACAGGTCTTCCAAAGTCTGGGAACAAATCAGTCATCATGGTGGCTGTGGACCGACTATCGAAGTATGCTCATTTCTGCGCTCTACCCCAACCATTCACACCTACTTTGGTTGCTCAAACTTTCATGGATAAAATATTCAAATTGCATGGCATGCCCACTTCGATTGTGTCCGACCGCGACCCAATCTTCACCAGTAATTTTTGGTAGGAGCTCTTCAGAATACAAGGCACTCAACTCAAACTCAGTACTTCATATCATCCGCAAACAGATGGGCAAACCGAAGCAGTCAACAAATGTCTAGAAACCTACCTTAGGTGTTTCACTTCAGAAAAACAACACCTTTGGGCACAGTGGTTACCTTTGGCGGAATGGTGGTATAACACCAACTATCATGCCACCACCAAAATGACTCCCTATGAAGCAGTCTATGGACAACTTCCGCCGTCCCCTACTTCTTATCTCACGGGGTGCTCCAAAGTACAAGCAGTGGATCAACTCTTACAACACCGTGCAACCATGCTGGCCCACTTGCGCGAGAATCTTCATCAAGCTCAGAACCGTATGAAGCAACAGGCTGACCAACATCGCTCAGAGCGCCAATTTCAAGAAGGGGATCAGGTCTTTTTGAAATTGCAACCATATAAGCAAACATCACTCAAAGACAAGGGCTGTCAAAAGCTCTCTCCAAAATTCTACGGACCATATCAAGTACTTCAGCGCATTGGAGAAGTGGCTTACAAGCTGGCTTTGCCACCGACAGCAAAAATCCACCCAGTTTTCCATGTATCGTGCCTCAAGAAAGTGATTGGGAACAATTGCAGAGTTCAAACCAGTCTACCTGAATTGGATGAAGAAGGATCAATCTGGCTTCAACCTGAACAGGTTCTAGACACACGAGACAAGCACCTGCGTGGCCGCGTGATTAAGGAGGTCCTAGTCAAATGGAAAGACACCTCGCCGGAAGATGCAACTTGGGAACCAGCCGCTATTCTTCAGCAGTTTCCGCAGTTTCAGCCTTGAGGACAAGGCTAGTCTTAAGGGGGAGGGCATGTTAGGGTCCCACCCTAACCCCCTTATTTATGTCAGGGGATCACGTCATAGTCAAGAGTCAATAAAGCCCATATTAATAATTGTAAGTGGTTAACCCGCAATTAATGACGGGACCACAGTTAGTTGTAAATGGGCGGTAGTATTAGTTAGATGGTAAATGGGCGGTAGTATTAGATAGATGGTATTAATAAAACCCATGATAGTGGCTCGTGGTATTGCATGTATGAGTCATATATAAAGGATAGAGACTCCCTGCGAGGAGCATTGTGTCTTGTTTTGTAATCGAGCTCTGTTCTATTGGAGGTTGCCCCCTCGAAGAGGCCTGTGAACATTTCTCTCTGGATAATAAAATCATTGCTATTCTGTGCTCTGGGTATATTTTCTTCGCATATTTTGTGTTCTCGGTATCTTTTCTTCGCAAATTCTCTTTTTGGGTATCGCTTTGCAGGTTAAGAGCATAACAACGAGGAAGATACAAATGTGAACATTGTGCTCTAAAGTGGAATTACAATGGGAGATGATAAAGGCAAATAGCCAAAAGATAGCACTTGGGTTCGAAAAGCTCCAGCGAAAGAAGTGGAGTTTGATTTGGAGCATGCTCGAGAAACCTTTATGGAAGGTAAGAAGAGCTTCACTGATCCCTCCACTTCAGGAAGCAAACATAGAACAGAGCCAGAGATGGACCCATTGATGCTCACAATGTTCCTGGAAACATGCATGAAGCTACTGCGCGACAGTATGGTTGTAAAGGGATTACAAGAACTCATTAGCATATGTAATGGGACCGCACCAGGAGAACTGCATGTAGTCTGAAAGATTGGAAAACACAAGACTAGGGTGGGGAGAGAAATGAGGCTAACCATGCAGATTGGAGAATATGAGATGGACCAAGTGATTCTGGATTTAGGATTAGACATGAACATTCTGCCAAAGCAGACATGGGAGCACATTGGGAGGCCTACACTGCAGTGGTCTCCTATTCAGCTGCGAATGGAAAACCAACAGAGGATAATACCCCTAGGGCGATTTCAGGGAATCACTGTGGGTATTTAAGGTGCGACCGAACTAGTAGACTTTGAAGTAATAGAGATTTTTGATGACATAAATCCCTACCCTGCACTCTTAGGAATTGATTGGGCCACTCACATGAATATGGTGATTAATTTGAAGAAGTGCAAGACGATTTTTGAAAAGAAGTCTTTGCGTGTAGTTATACCCTTGGACCCTGCTAAAGGATCGTGTTATACAGAGCCAGTGCATGACTATAAAATTGGCGATGATTTTGATTGTATCTACAAGATAACCATGCGAGAAAAGACTAGGTAAATCCCACTGCGGATGGACGAATTTCATGGGAGCACGAAAGCTCCTGTACTTCAGATTCGGATGAGGAGATAGAATGATGGCAGAATAGGTTACACGAGGTAACCACACTTAATTTTAACATGATGACACGGTCACTACATTTCGACAGAAGCGAGAGATTTGCCTACGTATGATGGATTAGGTGAGGTAGATGCTTTCTTGGACATATTCGAAAGGGAGGTGCTGGAAAGCAACGTTTCCAAGCCTTAAACTAGGTAATATGTTCCATGCCCGCAAGGTGGTGGGGTATGCATAGAGGAAGCTTTGAATATTGGTGCACATGTAGAAAAATGTTGTGCTCACGGTTTGAGAAACCTATAGTGCGAATGCCAGATAAATACAATGGACGAGATGGTCTACGTGCGCATTTGTCTAGGTGGGTACATGCATATGGTAAAAAACCTACATAGATGCACATGAACTTCGCATTGAGAGATATGGTCAATAAGCATGTGTTGGGGGGGAAAATGCGCAAATTGTCCCTCAAGATGGAATGACAGAGTGTGAAGAGAATGAGCGCGCAGAAGGTTATCCACATGGAAAAATTTTACAAGGTGTGCAGAGTGTTGAACAAGGTATATAATGAACAACGAAGTGATTGGGACCTGCGCGTACCAGTAGTCTTATGGGCTTATAGGGCGATGTGAAAGAAACTGATGGAACAAACACCTTCTAGACTGGCCTATGGAACAAACACTATAACGCCGATGGAGTCTATCATGCCTAGTTCGAGCATAGCGGTGCCCACGAATATGATAGATCGCGGAGCCTTGGAAGAAGGGATCGCATAGCTGGATGAAGAAGAATGCTTGGGACTTGATGAAGAGATCCTATAGGGTGATCTTAGGCTCTAGGAAATCATGAATGAAAGATTTTGGTTAAGGGAGAAAAGTGTCATGGCGGAGAAAGAAGTCAAGAAGCTTGAGGAAGGAATAAAGAAGGACTTTCTTGACAAAAAGGTCATGGTGATAAAATAGGATGTGCATGATTACGTTGATAAATTTGGGGACTACCGCTGAGAGTTGATCAGTATGATGCCTTGGATTGGACTGTATGTTGCTAAGGGGATCACAGATGGTGGCACGATGCAGTTGGTGAAGTCAAATGGCGAACCTTTCCGAGGAGAAGTAAATGATAGACGATTGAATCCATATATAGGTGGTGCGGCCACCTGACTAGCGGTTGGAAGAATAGTATTAGCACTCCAGGCAATTGAAAGGAGACACGGGACTATAAACTACCCTACCTGAGAGCCACGTGATGACGGGACTGCGTGCAGGAGTGAAGTGTCACAAGGTCCCCAACAGTGCAACGGTGGCTGCGCTGCCACGTGGGTTGGCTGGAAAGTGACCGTTATAGTCACTATTCATGATGTGATGCTTGGTTTGAGACCAAATGGAGTAGGTGGTAGACATTTAAGGTAGGATTTATGGGCTAGATTTGGGAAAATCTACTACCAAAGGAGCATTAGTGGAGCAGCTTTGGGGGGAACGATGGAATTTGAATTCAAAAGGCGCTATAAATTGTAAAGGGCTACCCAACAAACAACACTTGGCCATTTGAGAATTCAGCTGTCATGTGCCCAGAGATTTCTAAACCTAGACATGTTAGAGTTGAAGGCATTGTTTGAGCACCTATCTGAGCAGTTGAGAGATTTCTGGAAAAGCAAGATGGCAGCGTCTGAAGAAGCTAGGGATATCAAGAGAGCTGACTGCCGAAGAGGCTGCGTAGGCCATGACAGTAGGAGATGCCCCTGAGAGCACGGGGATAATCACAGAAATCCCAAATAACTCTGCACTCCAAGACCCAAGAAAGCTAAATAGGTCATGCTTCTAGTGCACGTGTCCCCTTGAAACCCACTGCGAACTAAAATAACCATGGAAGAAAAGGGGAAAGCGGTTAATCTTGAAACTGATGAGGAGGAGGAAGACCTTGAGGAAATCCTTATCGAAGAGGAGGAGGACGAAGACATGGAGCTAGAGACTGAGGGTGCAAACCCTCTAACTAGGCTACCCATGTATGTTCCTCTGCAGAAGGGAAAGGCAAGGGTACCCAAGTACCTAGATGAGAGCAATAGCTCTCTGCAGACTCCGCTGCTACTTGACGATATCGTTTTTGAAAGAGCACACTTGGGACGGGTGTCGAGTCTAGAGTTTGAAGACTGAGATCTTGCGGCCCACGAGAAGTTCCCACCTTGGCAACTGCATAGCTCATGAAGCCAAAGAAAAATACTGTGCCAGGAGTCATAGAGTTGGAGCTACACAAGTGTTTGCGCAGAGTAGAGAAAGAAGGGTTGTTGAACCTGCTCTGTGTGCTGCATTACCATCGTGCCCTAGTAACTATCTTTGTCATCAGACAGCTACTCTTCCTAGTGCATGATGGGTGTTTATGGCTGGAGGAGCCCATCCCCATCACGGACCACCTGATCCATTGAATTACCTGATTTCCTTACAAAGGGGAGGACCCAACAGATATTTCGGAGGGTAAGAGCAATGACTTGACCATCGCGGAGGCCATGAAGGAAAAATTCAAGCTGGAGAAGAAGAAGAGAGGGTACATGATCTCCACTATCAACAATAAGGCAGTCAAATTCGCGACCCATATATTGGCTAGAAAGGTTATGCAGAAGTGTCATGCAGATGAGGTGCCCGCACTGGTGGTGGCACTTTTCACGGAGTGTGGAGAGGACATCCAGTTTAATTGGTTGGAGTACCTATGCAAGGAGTTCCTAGAGAATTGCCGCAAGGCATAGTAACAGGGGAAGACCTTCCACTATGCACAGCTTCTGCTGTCCATAGTGTTGGTGGCTTGGGAGTTGCCTGAGGATAGCCAGTTCCCCACAATTGCATGGGATCTTCCGGAGGCAGCGAAGTACACTTTGCTGTGGGCCACTAATGACGTGCAAAGGATCTAAGCTAGTAAGATATTTTGGGTGTTCATGGAGATTAACATCAAAATGGGGATTAACCACAAGCCACAGTTGTCACCCACTATCTATAATAGTCTATAAAGCTTCGCGAAGTTCAAGGCGGACTTCCATCACATGTACATCAGGGCACACAAGGACCCCACGAAGAAGTGGAATGAACTATTGTACCTGACCACAGACGACGTTATATTCACCGTGCTTGAGTCATGGTCACCGGAGTGGCATGCTCTAGCCATCTCCGCGACAGAAATAGAAAAGACTATTGCACAATGAAAGAAGGAAGAGGAAAAACTATGGATGGTGTAGTTGGCAAAAAATAGAATAAAAGAGGCAGTAGCAGCAAAGGCACAGGAGGCACGGGATGTCGTGAAGACAACAACATAACAGTAGAAAGTAGCAGCTGAGTAGTGACAATAAACAGAGAAGGAGCACGAGGGCCATAAGTCACCCTCATCCGAGGAAGATCCTGAGACAGAGGAAGGCGACACAGACCTAGAAACAACATCTACATAGTTGAAGCACCAACACCCGAGAGAGAAGATGGGGCCGCGAAAGAAATGGAAAGCTTCTAAGAGTTCTTTCAACCTGATCACCCTCACCGAAGGAAATCTTCATGATATAGGGGAGACGATGGGCGATGTCACCGCGGAGGAGAATCCGATTGCGTTGGGGGCCCTCCGGGCACAGATATAGGAGTTGCAAGTGTGCACTCCTCAGGCTGGTACTCTCTTGACCAGTCTTGTAGTAGGAATGGCCGCGGTTGAGGAAATGTTGTGCACCCACATGACTAACACCATAGTGCTACCAGAGGGGGCACTGGTTACAAAGAATGAGTCCAACAGGCCTACGGTTAGTGCGTTGAAGGGAGTAGGGATCAATATGGTTGCGCTCCCTCGGGAGACACTCTATGTCCTACAGGACGGAGTCACAATAGAACTGCGGGCTAGGGAGGGCCGTGCACTACAGGTGTTGAGCAAGTAGAAAATTAATATGGAACAATTGAGCCTGCAGCGTGATGAGGTGGTGGTGCATAACTGGTAGATGGTGCAGGTAATTGAGGAGGCTTGCCAGATGGTCCCTGAGTTGGCCATCCCAGCAGAGGCACCCATCTAGAGGTTAGCAAGAAATGGCCAAGGTTCAGCTGGAGCTGAACCTTCAAATAATAGAGTTGCAATTGAAGGTGTAGCCTTAAACTCCTCCAGAGGTAGTGGAATAGTGCGCTAGCGCCATTACATCGAGGATGGAGGAGATCAGCAGTGCAGTGAAGGACTGCACCAAAATGTTGGAAGAGTCGTTCAAGGTACTCACCACTCTGCAAGAGGACTTGAACATATAGCACTTACAAACAGAGGCGCATGAGCTGTAGCAACCAAATGATGACATCAAAGGGACCGTGCAGGCGGTGGCCCTTACACAGAGGCTCACGGGGATGTGACAGGAAAAAGTGCTTGAGGAACAAGTAGACACAACGTGACACAAAGAAGTGGTTCTGAAGGCATGCATCCAACCATGGATTGATGAGGCCTTCATCATCACAGCATCGATTGAAGGCAAGCTCACGTAGATGTAGGGGACATAGGAGCAGATGTAGGGAAGCAATTCAACAGTCTTTGAATAACACGTCCAGGAGATACAGCAGGTTGCTGCTCAGTGCACTGTCGACCTTATAATAGTTCAGGCAGAGTTGGAAGGCCTCTATGCGAATATCTCCGCACCGACAAAGTGACTTGAGGGCAAGTCAAGGTGTTTTTTTTGGAGGCCTGTTGGGCACAGGATCCCCCAAGGCAAGTTTTGGGGCTTAAAGCCCAATTTTTGACTAAATTCGATGTAAATACTCTGCGTTTTGTTAGCACGGAATGAGAAGATTGTAAATGAGTCATAGGGTTGTCCACCCTTATTTTTGTAATGTAATGTCGGTTTGAGGGATCTACCCATGGTCCGTAGACCATGGGATTGTATAAATATAGCAAGGGTCTAAGTTGTAAATAACGAACTAAGGAATAAAGGATGAAGAATTGGGTCTTAGTTGAAGTGTAGAGTTGAGTCTTTGGGTCATAGAGTAGGAGAAGGCTATGTAACTAAGTGCGTAGAGGCCTAGTAGTCTGTAGTTGAGTGCGCGGACCCTTGCAACTAAGTGCGTAGGGCGGGTCAAGTCTGTAACCCTTGGAGAAGTAATAAAGAGAAATTTTACATTATTTCTATGTATATTTCTCCTAATTTTTTCATTGAACGTATCGAATATAAATTGCATTTCTATTGTTTATGTGATGTGTGAACTTATATGAATGTGTTGATAAAGTGAATACAATATAAAGTATCTACTTACGAAAAGATAATTAACTATTATAAAAAGATAAGTAAGATACGTGGTGTAACTTGGGGAATTAGCACAAATTGCTACTAGGGCAATGCAAAATCACTTCAGCCCTTGGTGAGCGTCATGCAAAGGCGAATATAATAGATCACGAAGGTCTCACAGGTCAGGTCAGTGCGCGAGGTGACCTGCACGAATCTATTCACAGTTGGACTAAATCGACCCTTCAAACATCTCAAGGGTGTGGAAACTTGGTTCCAGCATCCCCCCATATTGCTTCAGGTGAGACCTCATTCCGCACTCCATAGGTTGTTGTCGAAAGGGCCAGTAGTATAGGGATTTGTTTGGCTAATTAACTCTGAACCTGGCTCAGGCCCCCTCAAGCCAACAGTTACCTTGGAGTACACGGACACCATTGCAGACTACCGATCTTATCATCACTACTCTACTATTGATCATCGTGAGGATGTTGAAGAGTTGGGTTTCTGACAGTTGTCTGAGTCATAGTGATCTCTTACATGGCTTGCTCAAGCCATTTTTGTCTCACATGGGTACATGTGCATTGAAATGTAACATCTTTTCAAGTGTAAGTTTGTTGGGTTGTGTTATCTTTTTTCCACGACTAGCTGCCCTAGTAAACCGGGGGGTTAGTGGGGGGGGTGGAGCCCCTCCTTCATTGCGTTGATTGTGTAGCAGGGGGGCCATAGGGGGTTTGAGGGGGGTGGTTAGCCCCCCTCAATGGGGTCCAGGGCAGTGCCCTAGGGAAATTTTTTTTTTGGACCCTCTATTAGGTGGGTGAACCTACCTATGGTTTTGTGCATGGTTTTTATACATGGTTTTGGGTGCGATGGTTTTCGGTCCATGGTATTGGATGCTTTGGAATGTATATATATGTATCGTAACATTGAAAGGAATAATAATGAAAAATCAAGCTGGTAGTCCTGGTTTTGGGATCCAGGGGAAAATCTCTGCGTATATGTGTTTTATTTGTTATGCTCTCACATTGTTTAGTTTCTATGTTTTAGAATTCTTATGTAGGTAATTTCTATACGGGGTTAAAACCTATAAAATTCAAGTGTCGATAGTTGGATGTAATAGTCATAGAGTATATGAAGAGTCATGAGGGTAGATGAACTTTCACAAAAGGGAATGTCAAGGGTCACCCCACCCTTTTCTATAAATAGTCCCTCATAACTCATTGTAAAGGCTTTTGGTCAGCCAAGCTTCTGATAGGACTATCTTAGAGAGAATTTGGATAGTATTGTAATGAGCCTTGGCTTCTCCACTATGCAGAGCTAGTACATCTCTTTGGAGGAGCAGGAAGTTGTGGCTGTAACGTTCTGCTATTGGAACTAGTGGTTGTACATGGATGTATTGTATGATTGGAACTTACACTTCTTAATATAACAAGAGCCAGAATGTTTCATGCATATGTTATATTGTATTTCAACTATCTGTTTACTCTGAATGATATATGTATTTTTTTGCCTACGCATGCATATATAACTATTTCTGTGTATGTATGTATGAATCTTTCTGAAATGTGATGTTGGTTTAACCGTCACTTTGTATTGCTAGCTAACTTTCCTTCCATGTTGTGATGCATCATTTCTCGTGTGTTCCCTTCTTAACTCCGTGCTATCACAGGTTTCCAAGGGGAGCACTCATCTCAATCCCTATGTGTTAGAACCTCTCATGTACCTTCCTTGGTTCACTGCATATGTCACACCCTTGCTACCAACAGAGTTATCCTACCTGACTCTGTGCAAAACCACGGTTAAGGCATTACCGTACAACCCACTGTTGGGACTCCTACACCAAACAGTCTGAGGTCTAATTGGGACTTCTTACCGAGGAGATCCCCTTACATGTTTGCGGGTCTAGCACTGTCAACATTTTTGGCACTAGAAGGAGGGAAAATGACAAGCTGTGTCCTCTCATCCTATTTTCAACCTTTGCATATCTATCATGGAGCCTTACACTCTCCTCCCTCCACAATTTTTTTCGCATGCCAAATCTGTTACCATCATGAGGGAGTTTTTCGATCTGTTGTCAAAAAACACATATGATGGTGAAGGCAAAGTGGCTTGGCCTAAGTTCTTACATGACTTTCTTTCCATGCTTCATGTGGAAGATGGATGTTCTGATGAATAGGCTAGTTTTCTACTTGCATACACACTTCGTAAATCTCCACATCGATCACTGTGCAGCCTATTGACTGACAGCGTGCACTCACTTGAGCACTTCTGTGATCTCATTGAAGACACTTTCTATCATTTTGATCTAGACCATATTGACCAAAAACTACTACAACAACGGAAGGCTCTACATGAATCGCCTATGGATTTTTGGCAGCGCTTCTGTGATTTGCAGTTTCAAGCTCTAAAGAGCCAGATGAAATTTTTATATTTTTGGGACTGATTTGAGTATTGCCTTAAGAAATATACTCATCCCAAAAATAAGTTTGAAATCAAGCCTTTCTCATTATTCCTCAGTGATGTAGACGGATGCGGTCACTCTTACAAGTGATTGTCCATCGTCCCCTCATCAAATAGCTTTGCCACTGCAAAGTGATGTGGGAGATCATGCTCACACATCTGTTCAGTTGTCACATCCTCCCAACATCACTTTGCTTAATTTTCATGAAGATTTGGTTGTGAGTTCATCGAGTTGTCATATGCATTTCGTTCCACAACCTCCATCTTCGTACTCGGCTAATCCTCCGGATGATACTGTCTTGTGTTCTTCCATTCTAGACTCCACACTTCTTGTGAACGAGGATCGAGCCATCGACAGAGTTGGTGTTGCACAACCAACATGCACTATCATTCATGAAGAGTATGATTGGGAGCTTGAGCATCAAAATTGGGTGAAGGATGACTCCTTTCCATCCAAGCCCCCTCCGTTCTTTCCTCACATTTTTGGTGAACCTACCATCCATGATTTCGTATGTGTACCTTCATCTTCAGATGCACCCATCGTTGATCACTCGCGGGACACACCAAATGTTAGTCCATCATCTGACAACAGAGAGGATAAGTTATTCACTGAAAATCCACTTGATTTTTCATCTGCCTTTTCTGGGAACACAGAGGATGAATTTTTTCGCTTCTCATCTACTCCACTGTTTGAATCATTAGATCATGAGAATGCCAATGAAATCATTGATTTTTATGATCATGGCTATCGTGATCCATTTACTCCCATATTCGATCATGATCATGATTCTATTGTAGTTGATTTTTCAAAGCCACTGGTTTATGATGATCTATCTGACGGTGAAGTCGAAATCCCCACACACTGTCGAGGCACTTCAACACGAGCTGATGGTTATGTCAGGCCCTCGCTCTCTTGGGGTTAGTATCACTTCTGATCAGGAAATTTTTGAATAACCCAAGGCTCCTCATCACTCATCTATATGCATTGAAGATCAATCTCAGACACAGATCATGCATCCTCCACTCCAACTGCATGATGCCATCGCTCATCAATTGAAGGAATATTACATTGCAAACAGACATTCACAACACAAGTTGTCTTTGTTTCTTTCGTTTGCTTGCATGTCGCAGTCAAGTGTATGCATATGCTTCAAAGCTGCACATAGTGTCACACAGCACCATGACAAGTCCACGGACCACATGTCATGCATTTGCACTCACTTACGTCCCATGGACACTTTTAAACATGTAGTGTGTTTGCATTCATTGTTATATCTTTCTTGTTTCCTAGTTCGCACGACTGGGTTGCTCGTGGACCAGGCCTTTGCCAACATGGGTCAACCAATGCATTTGTGGCTGCATTGGAAATATCACTTCACGTGATCATGCCTATGCACCGTTAGCTTAGGAGTAGGAGTAGTGTTTGCTTTTAGTTTGTTTTCTTGCATGCTTGTTTTCTTACCTACTTTGCTTGTTTGTTTGGTTTCTTGTTGCTCACTTTGCTTTCACATTAGCTTCTACTTCCGCTTTGCTTTGTTGTTTGTTTGCTTGTTTTTTTCGTACATTAGTTTCACATGAAACCATGTATGACTCTTGAAACAATTTGGGTAAAGTACGAGAGGTCTTGTACTCCTATCACTACTTGGTTATCTGTCATCCTGCCTCTTTGTGAACAACTTGTTACTTTTATTCCATGATACATTGAATGAAAATATGTACTGTTCGAAGTGAACCTTGGTGGAAACACAACGCTTGCGCACTAACTGGTGTCACCTACTCTAGTGGGTCGTTTTTGGGTTAACCCTTATCAGCTCAATCAAGTAGAGTAAGGTGAGGAGGAAAACCTCAACAAGCATGTCATAGGTATATAATAAACTACTTCTCTGAAGGAACAACCTCTTCTTCTCTCAATAAGTCGGGATCCCTCTTCCACCTTTGAAATGAATAAGTGTTATGCATAGTTATGAGAAAATAATAAAAAATTAACAAATTAACAAATTTCAAAAATGAAAAATGAATAAGGTGAAGGAAGAGAAAGACTTCCTACATAGAGAGGTGATGCAAGTAACTCTGCCAGGGTACTGACCAGGCTCGTTGGTAGCAGAGCGATGCTTTTGTTCCTGCGTGACTTCGTCGGGGTACTGTTCAGGCCTGCTAGCAGTGGAGCAACACTAGAGATGAAACTAATACTCTAATGATTATGCTCCTTGTGCACCAATATACCCCTCAACCCCAATCGAAACAACTGTGTTTCCTTGGCTTGGAATGTGTATCAATCGACTAAGATATTGGCAAATGCTACATCTTAAAATCAGGCTAGTGTAAAACAAAGACAAACTAAGAACTAAACAATACTTCCAGAGGTGTTCCACTTGTTTTTCACGAATAAGGTCCATTCAAAGAACTAGATTTCTACCAGTGTGTCGCCAAGTGTTGTAGTGGCTGCAACCACCATCCAAAATTTTTCCTTAGCTTCATTTTGGAGCCTCCATACCAACCCTTCATAGCACCATGTCTTGCTTCATCAAGTACACAAGCTTAAATGATTTTCTTGCAGAAATACAACCTGTCTATCAAATCCTTTTGCATCCCCCTCACAAGTTCTTTCTTCAAACTTGGTCTAGCTCTAGGCTGAGCAGCTGCCTTAAGAAAATGTGCAATTTTAGAGGGAAACTAGCCTTCCCTCCAGAAATTGCACAATTTTGTCTGGCAACCTGTTGGGCTCCAGAATTGTGCAATTATGCCAGTCAAGCTTCATCCATAAAATTGCAAAATTCCTCGCAGTAGGGCTACTAAGCCCAGGAATTGTGAAATTGTGGGCAAGAGTTAGCTACTCTACCCAAAAATTGCACAAATCTCCTAGGCATGCAACCTAGCTCCCTTCCAAAAATGTGCATTTCTTCCCAGCAGTTGAGTACGCTCTTGCATGTGCAGTTGGTTTGAAAAGTTCCACCTAGGACCAAGGAAACTTGACTTGCATGCATGGGCTTCTTTTTCCTAAAATAGAAAAGGGAAACATTCAAAAAGCATCCCTTGTTTAAGGAAGCTAGTTTTAGTAGCTATAGGTTAAATGCAAAGATCGTTTTAGAATATTTCCTCCAAGTCTCGCTCTTTGCTAGATTTGTGGCATGCACATCATGAGCTTTAAACTTATTTATTCGATACTTTAGAGATAATTTCTTCACATCAATCTTGGAGCTCTGACATCCCACAGCACATCCAGGGCTCTTCAACACATCCAGCTCAGCCATTCACGGGTAAGCAGTCTCAACTTGTCTTTTGCAACATTTTTGTCGCTTTTTGTTGTTTTGCTTGTCTAAGTGTTGTTTGCTTGATTTCTTTGAACACTTTCTGTCGTTTACATGCATACTAGTTTGTACTATCACCATTTTAGTTTTTGTCAGTATCTCACTGTTGTCACATGCATGAAACTATTTTTCATAAACGGTCATTGATTTAGCGACTCGCTTCACCCACATGCATGTTGTTCTATTTTTTGAATATTTCATTCACTATTTGCATGCATGATCATTTGCTTCTACTTACACTGAGTACCACCATGCATTCACTTTCACATTTTTTTTCAATTTCTCGTCGGCGGGTCTGGGCAGCCTTGGCCAGGACTCTACCTCACCAAGATAGGATTGCACAATCTTGAGAGAGAAGGCTCTGTCTTCCCCTTAGGAAATTCACATTTCTACTCAGTAACTGTCTCCCAAGCCTGATTTGCACAATTCTAAGGGATATTAACTGCTGGCCTAGAAAATTGCACAATGCAGTCACTGAACTTATAACCATTACCAGTTGAAATTGCGCATTATGCAATTCCAATAGTCAGCAGTCAACTAGATTTCACATTGCGCAATTCTAGTAGCCATCCATGCCTCCAAGATAGCCTAGACTGCTTTTGCACAAGTCAGGTAGCTAGTTTCCTAGACTCCTATAAGAAATTGTGCAATCCTTTCCAGTCAAACCCTAGGTATGTGTTATGTCGTTCTCGAATTTTCTTTGGTTTTCACTAACAGATTTCTTGCCATGCATGTCGCTTTGTCTCCAAATCTAGCAGATGTTCGTCTACCTCTTAACAATTTAGGATCAATGGACTATAAGAGAGCAGGATCAAAGGACACTGATGGAAGTGCAACTAGAGAAGCAGTTGAGTGAGTGTCTACAAGTATATCGATCTATAAAGATATCAAGTTGATTCTAGACAAGGACATCAAGATGAAGTGGCAAGAGGTCAATGATGCATTTGTAGGAACATTTCATGAAGACCTTGAAGATCGCTAGGTATACGCGAACATCCACAAGTCCAAATTGTATAGGATTGCATGCAGATACCCTGCTTTCACATCCACGAACATGATACACTGGATCACCTCGCACACTGATCCCAAGACGATGACCTTGAGTAGTATTAGCCAGATGAAGATTGCAACCTTTAGGGCATAGGATTATGATGAGATGTATTAGATATTAGAGCCCATGACTATCATGTAGACTCCCTTTAGCTTACCCATCAAAAATGCCAACTATAAAGACATTCGGAAGAACTGGGTAAAGGAGCCAGCTAGATTCAGATTGACACCCAACCATATATACAAGATGAAGATATTTTGAGTGGCATATCAATAATTGGTCATCTTTGCATGTCGACTGTATGGCCAAGAAAGCATAGAAACCTTCCCACAAAGTTGGGTGGTTGCGCTGGACCAACTGGCTAGAGAAGGAAAAGTATGCAAATAGTCCGGCATGTTGGCTCATTAGTTCAAGGAATAGGTAATAAGGGCTTGACAACTACCCAAATGTATGTAAGCAGAAATATACATGTCCACCTACATATTGGATGCAGTCTGTGCCTAGCAGGAGTTCTCGGGCTTGAAGTGGGCATGGTCACCATCAGAGACTGCTGTGAACACTTATTGTAAGATGTTATCCGAATGGAGCTTTAGAGGAGTTATCACACAGTTGTTCGATCATTTTTTCACCCTGTTTTACAAGATGATATTCAAACAGGATCCACCATACATGTAGAAGGCAACAATGGAGGCAAGATAGACATAGCTGATTGGTATGCCTCACCATCCGGCACCTTCATACAGATATACATCACAGAGAAGCCTCTGCATGTTCTACCGAAGTTTTTCTTTGACACACTCATCATGCAGGAAGTAGCATATCACATTTCGGTAGAAATCTACATGTCCACCTACATCTTGGATGCAGTTTGTGCCTAACAAGAGTTCCCAGGCTTGAAGTGGGCCTAGTCACCATCAGAGACTACTGTGAACACTTATTGTAAGATGTTTTCTGAATGGAGCTTCATAGGAGTTATCACATGGTTGTTCGATCATTTTGTCACCCCATTTCACAAGATGATATTCGAACAGGATCCACCCTGCATGTTGAAGGCAACAATGGAGGCACTGATAAACATAATTGATTGGTATGCCCCACCATTCGACACCTTCATATGGATGTACAATGTGGAGAAGCCTCTGCATGTTCTACCGAAGTTTGCCTTGGATGTACTCGTCATGCAGGAAGTAGCATATCACATCTTGGTAGGATTAAAAGCTAGGTTTCACCAGAAGAAGAAGGCACTTTGGCTCGCTCTTCCACTGCCCATTGGGTTATACAAGATCCACAGTTTCAAGCATGTGGATGTTGAAGCATAACAAGTGAATAGGTATACATTCGACCTTCGAAGTTACAATCCGTATGACCCGCACTATCTTGTGAAAGACCATTGCACGAGAGTACCATTCAAATGGATCCACGGGCCATGTCATTGGGCAGAGGAGGACCCATGGAGATATTGTTACAACTCCTCTAGACTCAATGAACCGATTGACTTCGTTGTGGAATGGTTAGCAAATAAACGTGAAGTAGCATCCTAGAGAGCACCAGAAGAAGCAACATCATTAGAGGTGAACATACCAGTGCACGGCAAGGGCAAGAGGAAGATTGTTGATCACATTGAAGAAGAGAAAAGTTGTAAGTTCCGAGCAGATCCACTTGTGGATAAAGTAGCTATGGCCATAGAGGCAAAGAGGAAACAATGCGACAAGCGAAATGCATAAAGGAAGAGAGATAAACAGAGAATGGAAGAAATAAAGAAGGAGTTGTATGAGTTGAAGGAGCATCTGTCAAAGGAATAGGAACTGTGTAAACAGGAGAGGGAAGCGCAACAAAAACAAGTACAGTAGGGGGTGCAACATGTGTAGATGGATGAAATAGTGCCCGTATAGGTAGTGGACTCATCAAAACAGCTAGCATCAGGGAAATATGGTGAACCATCACAGGAGCATGACTTTGCTTAGGAGATAGAGCGAGTGCTTGAATAGATGGATACAAACATGGAGTAGCAAGAGTTAGAGTAGGACATTGACCTCATGCCTCACCACCAACATGTTGACCCACCAGCGTCACTGCATCCAGAAGATGAGCAAGTCCTAAGTGACCAAGGAGACACTGAGATCCTTGGAGGCCATCCGAAAGGAGAGATGCACAAAATCGCATTCGATGAGTCTCAACATAGAGTTGTGAAATACTGCAGAGTGTCAACTCCAAAAGGTCATACATCTCCCGCACAGTATGAGGAACAAGTGATTGTCTGATGTGAGCAAACATCCAACAACCTTGGTCAATTCCACTAGAGCATATGTTGAAGCCACTAGCTCAAGTGTTCACTTTCTAATAGTTGAGAATGCGTGAATGGCTAAGGAGATACAAATGGATAAGCAAGGAGGAGAGTTGGTGACAGCGTCTGCCCGAGAAAAACTGAAAAAGGTAATACTAGATGAATTACTGTCCCTTGAAACAGTTATGCGGGCATTTTATTCCAAGTTTGGTACCATGCATAAGGCAATCATCCATCTCAATGGATGGCAGAAACGATGTGCTAGAAGAGCATGTATCTTGTCGAATGTGCATGCTGCTATTGATTACATGCAAACATGGAGGACGAGATATAATGGAGTTGCACTTCACTTGCCTAAGATGATGAAGCCTAGAGTGGTGGAGATGACGGCACACCTCCAGAGTTAGATTTGGAACTATGAAGAGCTCCCATAGCTCATAACTAGTATACATGCTTCCCATGCACGTGTATTCAAGAGTATTGATGTTGTGGTGTGTGCACGTGCGATCCCATCTATTGTGACTCTCACCTAGGTGAAGACAAAGGCATAGGTCTGACTAGATCTTGACTTGTACTTTGATGAGTTCATGTGCATAGACACCAACCCATACTTGTCAATCAGTGTACATACCTTGCACAGGTATGTTGCCAGTCAGGTCACGTTGAAGACAATGATGTGCATGCTTTCAGACAAGTTGGATAGAGGAGCCCGAGTAGTGTACCGGGATGCTATGGAGGCAAGAGTTAGGTTCCAGAAAGATGTCATATTGGAGTACACGGAAATCATCGTAGACTAGTGATCTTGGCATCCGTACGCTAATGTTGATCGTCGCGAGGATTTTGAAGAGTTGGACTTCCCACAGTTTTCCGAGTCATAGTGATGTCTTTCATGGCTTGCTCAAGCCATTTTTGTCTCACATGGGTACATGTGCATTGTAATGTAACATCTTGTCACGTGTCAGTTTAAGTGTCGATAATTGGATGTAACAACCATAGAGTAGATGAAGAGTCATGAGGGTAGATGAACTGTCACAAAAGGGAATGTCAAGGGTGACTCCACCCTTTGATATAAATAGTCCCTTGTAACTCATTGTAAAGGATTTTGGTCAGCCAAGCTTTCAATAAGACTATCTTAGAGAGAGCTTGGACAATATTGGAATGAGCCTTGGCTTCTCCACTATGAAGAGCTAGTACATCTCTTTGGAGGAGTAGGCAGTTGTAGCTGTAACATTCTGGTTTCAATATGACTATCTTAGAGAGAGCTTGGATAATATCGTAACAAGCCTTGGCTTCTCCACTTCGAAGAGCTAGTACATCTCTTTGGAGGAGTAGGCAGTTGTAGCTGTAACGTTTCGTTGTTAGAACTAGTGATTGGACATGGATGTATTGTATGACTTTGAACTTACACTTCTTAATATAACAAGAGACAACACGTTTCATGCATATGTTGTATTGTATTTCAGCTATATGTTTACTCTAAATGATATATGTATTTTTTTTCTTACTCAAGCATGTATATCTATTTCTGTGTATGTATGTATGAATATTTCTGAAACGTGATGTTGGTTTAACCATCACTTTGGATTTCTAGCTAACTTTCTTTCCATGTTGCGATGCATCCTTGCTCGTGTGTTCCCTTCTTAACTCTTGCTATCATAGATTTCCAAGGGGCACACTCATCTCAACCCCCATGTGTTAGAACCTCTCATGTACCTTCCTTGGTTCACTGCATATGTCACACCTTTGCTACCAACAGAGTTATCTTGCTTGCCTCTGTGCGAAACTGCGGTTAAGGCATTGTCGTATGACCCATTGCTAGGACTCCTACACCAAACGGTCTGAGGTCTAATTCGGGCTTCTTACTGAGGAGATCCCCTGACATGTTGGAGGGTCCACCAATGTCAACAACTTTGTAGAAGTCTCATAGCATAGAAAATATTCTTTAATGCATCGTGGCTATGGATCTAATTCACATCTAACATGGATGGGTGTAACATTCTCCTTTCGAAAATGGTGATGTAGATTCTTTATTTGGTTTCAATCTTTCATTTTTCATCTTCTTGCATGAGGATTTCTTCCTCATCAAACAAATAAAGTGTTGATTCTTGCATTAGAAAGAATGGTTCCAAGTTTTAGCACTAGGAATTGAAGCAACAAGAGTTCCAACATGAGAAAATATAAGGGGCTTTTTTTGGAAATACACAGTGATACTCAGAGGGGGGTAAATCAATATCACATTAATTTATATTATTTTCATTTTATAAATATTAAAACGGAAGTCATGTCACACAATAAACCATTAACATATTGCATGAACACAAACATAAAAGTGGAAACCCAAACAAGGAGAAAACCTCTTGAATGCTTTTGTAAGTATTTTAAATTTATTACAATCTCATAGGAAATCACTTGTGAGGAAACCAATCCATTGTAAGCACCAAATAACAATATTTTAGGCTCCAAGTTGTTAAGAAGATAAGGACATGAATCCTCTATAGCACCAGCTTACAATTTCACAGCTACCAACTTGCTTATAGATGACAACATTGATCCTCTGCAATTAAAATCAACTTAACACTTTGTTGTTCATTATTGACATGCCAATTTTTAAGCTTAAATTGATGATCTACCTACTTAGTAATGTGTACCGAACACTACACCCTTTCCCTTGTTTTTCTGGAACTTACTTAGCTATTACAAACTTCAAAAGTCTATTTTTCCCTCACTTTAAGATGCCCTACATGCATGTAGCCTAGATAAACTAGGGCTCGACATCCTCCAAGACCAAAATGGTTAAAAACATGGAGTACCACAATAATATAACGAGAAAATTCACCTTGGAAATCCTCCCTTCCTCTTTATTTTGTAGTTTAGTCCTATCTCCCATAGATTGGTTATGTCCCCCTTAGCCTGACCCTATTTTACTTAGCTTAGTATTTTTACCCCTCATCTTAGTCATATCTCTTTCAACATAATAATATTCTCCCTCATCTCTTGATAGTCTCCTTCATCCTGGTCTTGTTCTCCATCAACCCATCCCCATCTCCCTTATCTCAACCCTGGGGTCACCTCAAACATTATTCCTCACATGGAACTCTAAATTTATTTTTTATTAGCCTATTTTTTTCCCTAGGGTTAATCCTCTTGAGTCAGTATGTAGAAATACGGTGATAAAATTGCAACTATTCAAGAAATTTAATATAAATCAAGAGACATAATTCTACTCTACTCCTTTATGAACATTAATTCACAATTTAGTAGATCATTCAAAAACACTAATGAATCACATATAAAAGTACACATATTTATCTAGGGAAAAATATCTAGTAAAAATACCTTAAGTCGCATTAATTAGATGAATAGAGACTGTACTACAATTGCTTGCTTGCTCTGAGCTCAATGTCCAAGTGAATAATTTTTCTCTATGCTCAAATGAAAAGGTCTGAACCAAAATTAGTCAATTTTTTCCTCCACCTGAGCTCATATTTCCTTTCCCAAATCCTCAGGAATTAGTTTGCTATTTTTTATGAATTTTCCTCCAATTAATAGTGCAATTCCCAAGGATTGTCCATTGATTGCATGCAACATTTGTACACTCAAGACTAGTGTACAACTGATGTTTCACTTCCTTGGAATCTCCACCATAGCTGAACGATTCGAATTCCTTACATGCATGATATCTTTTTGTTTGATTGAACAGTTAATTGGATGATCTCTCAGTTAGATTATTGTCTTATTGTACAATTGACCTCCAACTAGTTCTATCAATAGTTATAACTAGTTTAACTAAATACGTCTATAAATGAATTGGATTTCTACAAATTAGAAATCACACATGCATAATTGAACTCCAAGCCCTCTAACTCAAATTTATTGAGCTAAATGAGTGACAAGAGCCATGCCACCTTAGTTAACTTCCTCCAAGTTGTCTTCTAATGTGGAAATTTATAATTTATTCAATTTGACCAAGACCATGTCAAATTGAGCCTTTCTTGCTACACTTCTCAACACTCCGTCTTAGCAAGAAAGGGATTATCAACCACCCCTATCCTATATCTATGGAATTCAAACTTCCCTCTTAACAAAGCCATTTCCAAGATGTCAACATCCTTTTCCTCTTTCAGAGTGTATTGTAGCAAGCATTATCCTCCTCAACACAAAGTCCTATAAATGATGATACCAGATGTCTATATGATTGGATCGATTCTGAAATACTGGATTCTCAGTGAGATTAATGCAAATTTTATTATCAAAATAGATCAGAGTTGGATCCATATCCTCACCAAATAGTCCCACAAGTATCTTTCTCATCTAGATTTCCTCACATGCTGCTTGACTTGTAGCCATGTATTCAACTTCTTCCAAGTTGAGTGCTAAAAATCTCTATTTCCTGTTGTACCCAGAAATTGTTGCAGACCCAACACTAAAAATTCCACCTAATGTACTCTTGCATTTAGATTAAATCCCTGCCAAATCTACATCTATAAAGCCACACAACCTCACTCCCTATGTCTGTCTGTACCATAATCCATACTTGGTAGTGCATCTGAGGTACCATAAACAATTCTTGTCTTCCTTCCAATAAAATTTGGTTGACCTAACAATAGCTCGGATCATCTGGCTGATTTCATAGAACATATCTATTTATGTGTTCATAAGATATGTCATTGAACCCACTAGCTACTAGTAAATTGTAGCATCAACCTCTTCACCTGAAGTGGCATTCTCCTTGCTCTAGTTGGTCGCTATAGGTATATACATGGGCTTACAACTCTCCATAAGAAATCTCCATAGTATCTCATTGGCATACTTGCATTGGGACACAAAAAATTCCCCATTGCCTTGCCATACTGCCAACCCAAGGAAGTAGTGCATGAGACCCATGTCTTTCATCTCAAATTCCCTTGCAAGGTCCTCCTTCCAAGGGTTGATCGACTGGTCATCACTTGTAAATATTAAATCATCGACATATAAAAAAGTGATAAGAAATTTACCTTCTACCAAAATATGATAGAGGTTTGCATCCACTTCACTTTTGGTAAATCCCAATCTAGTGAGATAACTATCGATCTAAGTGTACCAAGCTCATTATGCCTGTTCAAGACCATGGAATTCTCGCCTGAGTCTGCACACATGAGACTCATGATGAAATGTATCAAAACCTTTTGGTTTCTCTATGTACACTTCCTTCTCAATAACACCATTGAGAAACATTACATTTACATCCATCTAGTGGATATTCCACCCCATCTACATAGCCAATGCAAGAATTGATCTAACTGATGAATACCTTGCTACGAGAGCAAAGGGTTCCTCATAGTCAATTCCCTCAACTTGAGAGAATCCTTTGGCCACAAATCTACCCTTATACTTCTCTATGCTTCCGTCTACTGCATGCTTAACCTTTGAGATCCATCTAAAATCCACAACTCATTTATCTACTGATCTTGGGACCACTTCCCAAACATTGTTCGTCATGATGGATTTGTATTCTTCCACCATTGCATCAATGCAAACTGGTTTTTCAACCGCTTCCTCAAAAGAGGATGGCTCAGTATCTACAAGCTTAGTCATTAGAGCCATGTAGCTAGTGTACCTCTGAGGTGACCTCCTTTTCCTACGCAAATTTTAAGGTGATCCCACATTCTACCTTGTATCTTGTACCAATGTATTAGCTTCCCTGGTTCTCTTTCTACCTTCTCTGGATGGTTCTTCTTGATTGGGTGTCTCCACTTTGCCTCCTCTCTACTCCTCCATTTATGGCCACTCCACAACTTCCTGAGGCTCCTCCATTGGAGATAAAAGCTCCTCTTCTGGTGGGATTTAAAGCTCCCTCTCATGAGAGAATCTCATTGATTTCTCCTCATCAAAAGTTACATCCCTTATCACAACTATCATTCTGAGGGAAGGTAAGTACACTCGGTAATTGTGTGGATTTTTGGTGTAACCCAGAAAAACTACCAACTCTTCTATCAGCTCAAGTTTCTTCCTCGAATATTTGGAGACATGGCAGTAAACAAAGGCTCCAAATTTTTTGAAATGAGATACATCCAACTTTCTCCCCGAGAAAGCATCATGTTATGTAATCATACCAAGAATCTGAAGAGGACTCTAATTCTGCAAGTTGATTGTCTTTTTACATGCCTTTTCCTGCAAATGCAGTGGCAAGCCTTGGTCATGCAACATAGTTCTTGCAGATAAAAAAATTCTATGATTATTTCTCTCAGGTACCCCATTTTGTTGTGCGTTATGGGGAGCTATCGGTTCTCTTAGAATTCCTTCTTTGGAAAAAAATTCCTTGAAGTCATTCAAAATATACTCACCTCCATTGTCTCTCCCAAGAGTCCTCACCTTCCTTTCAGTCTCTTTCTCAACTAGTGCCTTCAATTCTACAAATTTTGAGAATGTCTCATCCTTCTTCTGCATGAAGAAGATCCAACACTTTCTTGATAAATCATCAATAAAAATAGCGTAGTACTTATGTATGGTAGTGCAGGCTGTCGAGAAGGGTACACAAACATCATAGTGGAATCACTCCAAGGCTGTATGTTCTTTTTTTTCTTTATCATGGAATGTGGATTTTATGTACTTCCCCAAGTTACAACCATTGTAGAAACCATGTTGCTCAAGTGATCCTTTACGAAGGCCAGTAAGCATATGCGTTCCCAATTTGGTAGTTTCTACCTCCCATTCACTAAGTCTTGGTAGCTATGCCAGCTTTTGGGAAGGCTTAGAAGATCTAGGCTCACCGGGTCATCTTCTGCAACATTCACACCAACCCCTCCAAGGTCATCCCGAACTTGTGTAAATATCGTGAGATATTGTGGAATAGTATCATTCTTTTGCATCTTGATGTTTCAAATTTTGTATTTGAGGGACAATTTTGTATGGTCACTGATATTCTTGAATAGCTCAGTTAGTTCCTTACACATTGTGAAAGGAGTTTCTTTCCCATGGATATTTGAGACAATCTGGTCTCACACTCCCTCTAAGATTATTCTCCTCACCTTGGCTACATCTTTCTTCCATTCGGATAGGTTCTTGGCATCAACTTATCCTAGTTTTAGAATTTTTTTCTTGACATATTTTAGCAAGCCATTGTCATCAAGCAGTGACTCAATGTGATCGTTCCATGAAATGGAATTCGAGCTACCTTTCAAGGCATACACTGATCTCATTTCATTAAAGGTCATTCTCGCAACTCTGAAGAAATCATGCTACATTGAAGCTTCAACATCGAACCTCCTGAGTAAAAACTTGAAAATTCTTGTTCTAATGTGAATCCTTCTTTGATACCATGTAGAAATATGATGATAGAATTGCAACTGCTCAAGAAATTCAATCTAAATCACAAGACACAATTCCACTCTACTGCTTTTTGGAAATTAATTCACAATTTAGAACAACATTTGCAAACATGCATCTATCACATACACAAGTGCACAAATTTATATAGGGGAAACCGTCTTGTAAATAACACTTAAATATGTTTTCATTAATCATATGAACAGAGAATGCATTACAATTGCTTGCTCACTATGAGGTCAAACTATAAGTGAATAATTTTTCTCTCTTCTCAAATGAAAATCTATGACCCATACATAGTCAATTATGCCTCCACCTAAGCTCCAATTTCCTTGCGTAAATCCTGAGGAATTAGGCCCATGTTTTTTAGGAATTTTCCTCCAATTGATTATACAATTCCCAAGGATTGATCATTAGTTGCATGCAACACCTTTACACTCAAGGCTACTCTACAACTGATGTTACACTACCTTGTAATATTCACCACACCTAAGCAATTCGAATTCCTTGCATGGATGAGTTATTTTTGGTTGGTTGATTGGATAACTAGATGATCTCTGAGTTAGACTACTATCCCATTGCACAATTGAACTCCAACTAGTTCTATCAACAATTAGAACTAGTTTGACTGAATGCAACTGGAAAGAACTGAATTAGATTGCTACAAATTAGCAATCACACATGCATAACTGAACTCCAAGCCATCTAACTCAAATTTACTAAGCTAACTGAGTGACAAGAGCCATGTCACCTCAATTGACTACCTCCAAACTATCTGCTGATGTGAAAATTTCAAATTTACTCAATTTTACTAAGGCTAAGACAAATTGAGCCTTTCTTGCTACACTTCTCAACACAATATGCTTTTCAACTTTTTCCATGTCGTTGACTTCTCTCTTTTCCAAATTTTGTCCCCAACTGCACGCATATCGGCTTATGAGTGTGGTTGGAATGTTACAAACACATGGAAGACGCTTATTCCATGTGGTTATGACTGAGATTTCATAGTTTTGTCCATGCAATTGGGACTTGTTCTAGAGACTTATGGTTCCTAAGAGACCAGTTCAACTCATGGCTTTATTTCATCTATTAGAGCTAGCTAAGACACATGAGTGAGAAGCTCCCTTAACTTCACTTTCTCATAGATGCCTACATTCATCCTCATAGGATTCTCCTTCTTCCTATTTGTACTGGGATATGTTAGAGGTTTAGGTGAGTGAGAATATGTGAGCTAAAAATCATAGTCATATGCTACTATTGTGATTCAATTTTGAGAGCTTCATGCTATTTTGAGTCCATGTTTGTTATAGTGGGGAGACCCTGTTGCAATTAGGAAAGGAATGTAAAAACTGAAGGTGTAATGATGTATTCTTGATTATATGGTTAATCAAGATTCATGTTCCCTTCTTTTATATCAATGTTTGTATTCATTTGATTTCATGCATTTCTTGATTTTTTGAGCTAGTAGTCTTCTCTAGAAGACTACTTGATGTCTTTGTTTGTTTATGCCCATTTGTAGGCTTGGGCTTGATAGCAAAAGAGAGAGATAACTTAATTGGAGTGAGAGGATTTTTCATCAAGCCCAAAACCCTTCACCAACCTACAACGAGGAAAGGTACTTCCTCAAACCCTTTAGTGTTAGAAACTACATGAAGATTGCTTGCATGATCATTTGACTTGGGTATTTTTGTTGTCTTGGGTTAGCCACATATTTTTGTCGACTGGTGATCCTAATAGGGCATAATATCTCAAATAAATGGTTCCTTGTGTGTATAGTTTACCACAACATGATTGACTAAATGAGCCACACAAGTGGCATATATATACTAAAGTATGGGGGGTATATGGCCCAATTCATCTTGTAACTTTTGCCTTAAAAATTGCAATCAGTTAGGATTTATGATAGCAATTGGCTTGAGGTTGACTTTTGTATATAAATGTATATATTGAAAAAGATAATTTATCTTCAAATGTGAAAAGTTGCAAGGCATGTAGCCTATCACTTAAACAATCATTTAATGTGCCATCTATTTAGGAAGATTACCCTTTCATATGAACTTGTCTATAACATCAATAACAACCTTTTTCCAATAATATTCCCCTTTTCTATTGATGGGAACACTTCGATATCGTTTGTTTCTTACAATTTCTCCCCCTATCTACATTCGCTCACACTTTGACATTAATAGAAAATAGTTGTTCTCTCCCCCTTGACATCAATAGCAAAGGGTTTCTCCCCTATCTGTATTCTCTCCCTCTCTTACATCAATAGAAAAGAGATGCTCCCCTTGAGTTTGTTCTTTCTTTTTTGAGATATAGGAGATATCACTCCCAACTTTTGTCTGAGATATTCAAAAGATTCTCTTGGTAGAGGTTTGGTAAAGATATGAACAATCTATTCTTTGGTGTTAATATATTCCATCTTGACATTCTACTTTGGGACTTGTTCTCTGAGGAAATGATACTTGTTTGGAATGTGTAATTCCTTCTAGACATGATATGGAATTGACAAGTTGAGTAAATATGATGAATCCGATGTATTCAATTCAACACTTTACAACTCTATGATTGGGACTCTACTATTTTTGATAGATTCATGACAGGATATTATGCTAGAAGTAGGAATGATTGCAAGATATCATTGAGAACCAAAGGAATCACATATGTAGGAAGTAAAGAACATATTTTGATACTTAAAGGAACACTTGAATTTGGTCTTTGGTATCTTAAGAATATATATTCCACGTTGAAAACATACACAAACACAAATTGTATAGGTAGTATTGATGATATAAAAAAACATTAGTGGAAGTGCATTTTTCATAGGAGAGTGTCTTGTGTCTACAACTAAAGCTAAATACATATTACTAATAGCTTGTTGTACCAAGTTCCCTAGATGAAACAAACTTTGTAGGACACCAAAGTTGAATATGACCAGTCAATAGATCAATTCCATATAATGCCTAGAAAGAATTACACATCTCCTGCAAAATTTGAAAAGTATTTCCTCACATTGGAATCATTTATTATATTTAAAATAATTTTTTATGACATATTTTAAGACCATATGAAAGGTAGAAGAATTACAAATCTCCCTCATATTAAGTATTAAACCATTAAAATGTTTCCGCCCTTTCTCTATATGTAAAATTGATATTAAAATATTTTACTTCATATAAACATACACATATTTAATTTATTACCAACATCTTAATTTTTTTATTTTTTAAATATCTTATATCAACCTTATATTAAATATTGAAAAATTATATATCTTCTTCAAGTTTTAAAAAATATTTTCTAATATACAAATAATTTATTATATTTAAAATAATTTCTATTTTATAAAATTAATAAAAACCTTATTATATAAATGAAAACTAAATTCAAAAATATAATGATAGTTAATTGAAGAGTGAGGTCAATATGTGGCCTCCAAAATGAGCATGATAGTTACAGAGAGTCCACATTGAGCATACCAAATTGAAACAGGAATTGCTAAGTAACAAAGCATGATTACAAAGAAAGCATGATTACAAAGAAAATGTAAAGGTAGCAGTAACTAAAGGACTAGAGGGTTTCAAGATAAGGTTGCAATAATTTTAATGGATGTATCGATGGTGACATGTGAACGCCCAACTAAGACAAACAATTAGACTTGTGATTAAGCGGTAGAGAGCCATTTTTAATGGAGTGTCAATTTTGAAATGAGTTAATTTTGGAATGTTAAAGAGTGGGGTAAAGGATTTTAAATTATTAAAATCGTGAAAAATTATATGTGGATTATAACTTATTTATGTACATTCAATCAAGATAATAAAATAGTATCATCATTGATTTCTCATAGTTTTTAATGTGAGCTGGATTTTTCACATCCTACGTTAGTTGCAGTTAAAGAAGTATGTTAAATTTTCTTTCGATTTTCATTTTGTTTTTATTTATTTATTTTTTATTTTATATATATATATATATTAATTTGAATTTTGTAAGATAATAATTTGAAATAGAAAGTTACTTTATAATTATGAATAAATTATCATTATATAGTGATTTCTGCATCTTAATATATTTAAAATGGAAAATTCTTTCCATAGAAATTTAAAATATATATAATTTTTTTTTTCTAAAATGTAAGTAAATAGAAAATATATGAAATTAATGATTATATATATATATATATATATATATATATATATATATATATATATATAATTATAATTTTAAAATTAATTTAAGGAAAATATGCATATAACAACTAAAATAAGACTATCAATATTTATAAGTATAAATTTAAGAGAAGTTTATCTAATGAAAAGATTATGCAAAAGAATTAGTTATAAAATTCTTTTATTATTATATTATTTATTAAAATTCGAAATGAACAAAATTCTTATTTGAGGTTCTAAATAAAAATTAATAAATTTCAAGATAAGTTATCAAAATTAATAATAAATAGCTTATATGAGAGATGAATTATGTAACATTATTATTCAGAGGTCACTTATAAAAACAAATATGGAGAGAACATGCAATAGAAATGGAAGGTATGAAAGAGGTGAAAAACATATTTATTTATGTCATTAGTTGATGTCCCATTCACATTTTTTTTCGCAGGTATAATATTGTACATTGCATATGAAGAATAGACATATGATACCAATATTATCAATACATGGGGTAAAGTGTTGTCATTAATATGAAAAGGGTAGAGATTGTTGTCAAAGTTAGGGGGGACTCTTGTTGGTTGAAAGAATTTTTGGTTCTAGGAGATCAACTCAAATTCTCCTAAAATTGGCACAATTGGATAGGACTCCAAATGACCTTTCAAATGGTATATGGAATTTTTAAAACTGCCTTCAGGATCAAAATTTATTGAGCTTTTTAAGTTTTCCAATCAAAAGGGTTAAAAGGAAGGGTTTGAGGTTGGTGGTTTCCCGCGGAACAAATGGTGCACAACTGACATTAATAGGAGGAAAACACATGGCTATGGCATGGATCAATCTTTCCAAGCTCAAGACAGACCGCATATTCATAGATCATCACCATGTCATGACCTGTTTTCTATTGGAATGACTCGAGGTCCTAATATTAATGGTCCCGAGAGACGATGTTTTTCCTTTTAGGAGTTGTAAAAATTCCCATCCGACCCTCGCCCAAATATTAGAGTGTTAAGTGTGCTATTATGGTAGCCTGAGGGCCTAAGGTCCTAAGGACTGAGAGATGGAGAGAGAACCAATTTCCATATCTTTTCGTAGAGATTAATGTCTCACCTCGGAGACAAATTTAATCTCATACGTTTCCATGCAGTTAGTGCTGAGGTTGACAGAGTGAGAAATAAGAACTTTGTAGTCAATTGACATTCTGCCAAACATTTGAAATAATGCATCAAGGGTCATGCTTGTGGTAGCTTTCCCATGTAATTTAGAAATGGATAAGTAACAAAAAGGCTCATATATAATATAAAGTATAGGAGAGATAAGACAAATATATAATATAGCACAACCTCCAATTGTTTTTCTATGGTTTTGCACCCATTCACATTCAAATGATGGTTGAAGGCTTAAGGTCTTGATATAGTAACAACTTGCATTTGGATTTCAATTTTCAATCAAGGAATAAGGAGAAAAGTGAAGTAGAGATTGAGTCCAGATCTAGATAAAACCTTAAATGAAGTAGTGTTTTGTGTGGCCTTAGTTATGAATGCTTCCCAGTGGGTAGTGTATTCAATGTGAAAGAGATTGTAGGGTGTAAATAATGTA
This sequence comes from Pinus tabuliformis, assembly GCA_031772625.1. Taxonomy (NCBI): domain Eukaryota; kingdom Viridiplantae; phylum Streptophyta; class Pinopsida; order Pinales; family Pinaceae; genus Pinus; species Pinus tabuliformis. The sequence goes on along the minus strand of CM062817.1, from coordinate 1,852,796,830 downwards.
CTATGTCAAACAATGGAGAAATTAATGAAGACATTTTTCGAACTATGCAAACAACATTGCATGTCTAGACTCAAGAAAAATTAACTATATCTAAGTACCACTAGCTCTCTGATGAAATTAATGGAGATATTAATTAGTGGTGTAGTCTAATATTGAATACTGTATTGAATGTACAACAATTTACTTCTCAAAAAAATGAGCCATGTTTAAGAAATTGTGGTTCTTTGCTAGCCCATTGTAGTTTTCACCTCGAACCATGGGAGATTAGTGCTTGTCCTCCTTGTGTTGTGAAAAGACCTATTGATTTTTCTCTTTGCACATGAAGCAAAATGTGAAGTGTAAGTTGAAAAAAAGTTGTGTGTGTATTTCATGGAAAACAAGAACAAGTGAAACTCTGGTGACACATTGTGAAGGCTGAGTGTACTTGTGTAGGTGGAGTAGTGTGTATTGTGATGCTGATGTAGATTGGAATGTTGTTGAAGAATGAGAACTAAGAATTTTTGTGTAGTAGAGAAAGAGGGGTTGAGTAGATGCCAATTGAGACTGAGACAAATAAGTAGAGGGAGAAATAGAGAAAGAAAATGCTGTTGAAAATGCAACAAGATGATGGAGCTTAGTGAAAAGAAGTCGCCTTCACTAAGTGGGCCTGCAGGCTATTTTTGGCGCAAATTCTATTTTTAGACTATGTCTATTTTTAGACATATGGATCATGGTCTATGAGTTGCAGGATATTATTTGTGGATGATTGGTCATGTTGGTAAAAATAGATGGACTTCTATTTTTAGACATATGGGCGGAGTCTATTTTTAGACTACCAGTCTAAAAATAGAACAGTCGAATATTATTAGCTCTTAATAATATTTGGACTATAAACATTATCTTATCCTCTTGCAGCACTTTCGTTCGAGCTACGGATGTGGCACATGCAACTGCCAGAAGGAAATACACTTTTCCTATGGGTTAGTTGAGCTATTGCATGATGGACTTTAGTTAGAACTCAAGTGATTGATTTTGGTGGAGTTGATTGAGGAGTTGATGGAGTTGTGTTCAGTTTGACTTAGTTGAACTAGTTGTATTTAGTCTAACTGCAAAATACACTAGTTATGAGTGATGTGAATTAATTATTAATTAATTCACTAATTATTAACTCATAAATCAACTAAAGAATACATCAGTTAACTCAGTGCATGGACAGTTCAGTGGAGACAAGTGTTAGAGGTGGGTCAAAGGGTGAGTCTACTATCAGTTGTGACTATAGCTATGCATGAGATTTGCACAATCATTGATTGAGATTGCCAATGAGGATTGTGCAGTACAAGCCAAGGGAAAATGAGCTTGGATCATTCCTATTCTCACATTGGATTGCGCAGTAGAGGCAGGCAAACAGCAGAGGAGATTTGAACCTGTGACTTGATTCAGATCTGAGCTAGTTTGTGTGTAGTAGGTGAAGATAGTATTGAGTACTTGTGAGGAGTATTTTACTATGTATTGTTACATGTTCTCTATCATTATAATATACAAATAGTTGGGGGTTTTTAGCTATATGCTTTCCCCAGTACATATTGTGTTGATATGTGTGATTGATGTTTCAATGTGCGCATGCGATTGTTTTTAATTCCACAAATTGATGATCAACATAGAGGAGGTTATGTATTATGCATGCATTCTGCAAATAGTGTATAATAAGGATAATCTCTGTGAATAAGTGTTATATTATTCAAAATTTCTACATGGTATGAGAGCGAAGTTGATCATCAGATCTATTATTCAGAAAGTGATTACATTTTATTTCTTCAGGGAGAGTCTGTAATTGGGCCAGGTAGCCTCTATATTCATCCTTCTTTTGGAAGGTGATATATCTAGTGAATTCCCATACAGTCAATCTCTGTACGAGAAATACTTTGTTCTCACGAATTTTAGATCAGAAGTGGTTAAGTTTTGAGTTGGTGGAATTTGAATTCACATCAGTGTTTTCTTGGTGTCGAAGTTGAAATGTCTTTCAATGGATTGCGATTGGAGTATGCTTTTGAAGGCAGCTCGAATTATATTGCATGGAAAGACAGAATGAGGCGGTATTAGATGACAATGGGTTGAAGGAGTTCATAGATGTTGAGGTCCCAAAACCTACTGATGCTGCTCATGTTGAGGTTTGGCAAAAGAAGATAGCAAAGTGTCGAAGGATTCTGTTGGAGGGCGTGAAGGATCACATTGTGTCCAGCCTGCATGGAAAGGTTTCTCCATACTTTATGTGGAAAGTGTTGATAGATTTATTCCGAAGCAAGAGCGACCAGAGGAAGTTGGTGCTCAAGGATAAACTCAGAAACATTAAGTGTGAGAATGGAGAGAGTATGCCCAAGTATTTCACGAATTTCACCTAATGCCGAGATGAGTTGGGAAGTGTGGGGGTGACTGTCGATGATGAGGACTTGGTGAGCTTGGCTCTCCTTGGTCTTCTGAAGAGTTGGCATTCCTATCAGGACTCTGTCAATGGTTGGGAGAAATTGCCAGGATGGGAGAGACTTTGGTCAGATCTTGTGCAAGAGGAGATCAGGCGGAATACCAGGGACGGATCTTCATCAAAGGGATTTGATGAAGAAAATTGTGCTATGGCTACCAAAGAAAAGAAGGGGAAGGAGAAGGGTTCTCTTTTCGAATCTAGTTCTTCCAATGATGGGAAGAAGGTTGAAAAATTGAAAGTGCAATGCTTTCGTTGTCATAAGGTGGGTCATTATGCTGCAAATTGTCCACGGAGGAAATCCAAGAAGGGATCTGGGAAGGATCTGAAGGTGAGGCACTTGCTTCATAGTTTGAGTTGGATTTCACACTCTTTGCATGCATGGTTTCATCCATGGTGGGAAGTGGTTGGTTTCTTGATAGTGGAGCTTCTTTCCACATGACCGATGACAAGAGTTTGTTCAGTACTTTGGAGGATAAAGATCTCCAGATACTCATAGCGATGGGTAATGATGAGAAGTATAGTGTCTCAGGTGTAGGCACGATTATTTTTTAGAGGGAGCATGGAGCTCGCCTTACCTTGACCGATGTCAAGTATGTACCCGGACTGAAGAGAAACTTGGTGTCGATCGCGATGCTGGAAGACAGAGGTTATGATGTAGTCTTCAGTAAGGGAAAGGTTTTCCTTGGACACATCATCACTAGACAAGTGAAGTAGATTGGTTCACGGGTCAAGAACATATATGCTCTTGAGGTTCAAGATGCATGCAAAGCCTTGAGCAGTGAGGCAACTGATTGAGACTTGGTGGTTGAGAGGGAGCGTATATTACCTCTCAACATGCAGAGCCAGAAGAAGTCTTAGACGATTGTGGAGGAGTCACGATTGGTGCAGCAGCTTCAGGAGGTTGTGGAGAAGCCAGAACAAGGGAAGCATAGAGGAGATCGAGTAGAGACATCTACTCATGCAGAGACCTCCAGTAGGGGGAAACTTCAAGCCAGGTGGGCTGAGGGATCACATGCAGCCATACCTCCAGGTAGGAGGTGGTGCGATATAGAGTGATCGTCCCAAGGAGGAGGGGCAGGATCCTTGAGGTACCCAACCTCTTGGATGAGACCTTGCTACGGGAGCCCCGATGTGGAGTAGCACGAACTGACTGATTGGGTAGAGACAGATGCAGATGGAGCAGAAGAGAGAGCAACAGTGTAGGGAATCCCAGGATAGCGCATAGCTAGTAGGCTGCAACAATGCGAGAGGCACAAGTGTTTTGCACAGTGCTAGGTGGCACAGAGAGGTGTGCAATGGTGCGAGATGCATGGAGATGTTGTAGTAGCGCAGATGTCAGAGAGGGAGCACTTGTCAGCAGTAGGTAGAGCTTCAGCATCAGAGTATGTTCCTATACCAACAGAGTGGCCAGTTGGGAGTGTTTTTGTTCCAAGTGTTGTTGGAGCAAGTGGACCGGGAAAATGTGTTGCATGCAGAACATTCCAGAGTTGCAGGATAGGGGTTGCAGATAATCCATATCTTGTTGAGATGGAGTGTTGAAAATGCAACAAGATGATGGAGCTTAGTGAAAAGAAGTCGCCTTCACTAAGTGGGGCCGCAGGATATTTTTGGCGCAAAGTCTATTTTTAGACTATGTCTATTTTTAAAAATATGGATCATGGTAGATGAGTTGCAGGATGCTATTTGTGGATGATTGGTCATGTTGGTAAAAATATATGGACTTCTATTTTTATACATATGGGCAGAGTTTATTTTTAGACTGCCAGTCTAAAAATAGAATAGTCGAATATTATTAGCTCTTAATAATATTTGGACTATAAACATTATCTTATCCTCTTGCAACACTTTAGTTCGAGCTACAGATGTGGCACATGAAACTGCCAGAAGGAAATACGCTTTTCCTATGGGTTAGTTGAGCTATTGCATGATGGACTTCAGTTAGAACTCAAGTGATTGAGTTTGGTGGAGTTGATTGAGGAGTTGATGGAGTTGTGTTCAATTTGAGTTAGTTGAACTAGTTGTATTTAGTCTAACTGCCAAATACACTAGTGATGAGTGATGTGAGTTAATTATTAATTAATTCACTAATTATTAACTCATAAATAAACTAAAGAATACATCAGTTAACTTAGTGCATGGACAGTTCAGTGGAGACAAGTGTTAGAGGTGGGTCAAAGGGTGAGTCTACTATCAGTTGTGACTATAGCTGTGCATGAGATTTGCACAATCATTGATTGAGATTGCCAATGAGGATTGCACGGTACAAGCCAAGGGAAAACGAGCTTGGATCATTCCTATTCTCACATTGTATTGCCCAGTAGAGGTAGGCAAACAGCAGAGGAGATTTGAACCTGTGACTTGATTCAGATCTGAGCTAGTTTGTGTGTAGTAGGTGGAGATAGTACTGAGTACTTGTGAGGAGTATTATACTATGTATTGTTACATGTTCTCTCTCATTATAATATACAGATAGTTGGGGGTTTTCAGCTGTATGCTTTCCCCAGTACATATTGTGTTGATATGTGTGATTGATGTTTCAATGTGCGCATGCGATTGTTTTTAATTCCACAAATTGATGATCAACGTAGAGGAGGTTATGTGTTATGCATGCATTCCATAAATAGTGTATAATCAAGATAATCTCTGTGAATAAGTGCTATATTATTCAAAATTTCTACAAATGCCTATATCATATATTTGCATGTTGGAGAGGTAGGCCAAAGTTCTAAGTTTGAAAAAATCCCATGAAATATAGAACTCTTAGCTACTGTAGGTGAGTTCCTACACTTATTAGATGTTGGTGCCTCTAGGAAGGTTGGTGCTTATTGATAGAAGGGGGTTTGGGCCTCCAGTGAGTAGGTGGTCATAAATACTTGATGTAATCAGAGTCATTTGTTTCGATTCACATGATTATACAAAAGAAGATTTAGTTTTGTTTTTCTCTCAAAATTGTTTCCACATTAAAATCATTCTCTTCAAATGTTATGTGATCATTGCAGTCTCATGTTTTGTTGAATGGCTTACAATTGAATGCTTAATTGAGAAGTAAAAATTGTAAATTACTGATTCACCCCACTAGTAATTCCCAATTCCCAACACCACATATATCATGTCACTTTAGGGAATTAAGCCTGGGTGCACAGTGTTATCACTCAGGTTGTCCTTAAATCTCCTTAAAGGATACGGCCGAGGTAACCACAAACCAATATTTGGACTGCAGGTCCTAGCCTACCTGCAATCAGAGAGGGCTCTCTCTTTATAATTTAGCTTTGTTTTTGGTTGATTTTAGGCTAGTTATGATTTTCTTGGGTTTTGTTTTGATTTTGGTGGGATGGGGGATTCTTTCAAACAGAGTTGGGATGCATAGTGTGAGAAGTTCAAACCATTGGGCATGGAGTCGTGGGTTAGGCTTGCTATTGCGTTTTCTTGGTCACAAGAGGAATACAGAGCAGGATAGCTACACATAAAACAATATCGAGCTAGAATAAAGATGGAACGAAGTTAAGTGAATGAAAGGCAACTAAGTAGCTGTCATTATGCTAACAAAGGGAAAGTGAATGAACATTTATATAGGAGCAATCAAGGATTCCTAAAAAACATTCATATATGAAGGAACTAGTGTGAATATGAGCGAATCAGTATTCATATTTAGGACTAATTCAGAGGAAAACATAGATAAATCATAGAAATTGAGAACATAATAGAACTAAGTGAGCTTTGAACTATTCTTTCTTTTTTCTATTTAGATAGTGAAACAATGATGGCATAAACACATATAAACTGTAAACAGAGATAAGAAACACTTATTGGGCTATGTAGAAGCGTTAGGATTCCATAGTCACTCTTCAGTCATTAAAACACAACAGTCAGTTCATCTCCCAAACATTCCAGCGATCTTTGATTATAGAGAATCTCAGAAAATACAGTGCAAGTCTAGAGAGGAAGTTATCGACCAACCAACCCTTTAAACAATGCTTAGGGTGGTTTATATAGGCAAAATATCTACAATAAATAGATCCGAGACGGATCTGATGAAATAACTGTCTTAACCTAATTTGTACTGCAATAAATGCAAGAAATATCTATCTAAGCTACGCCGGAGGCAGCAGCATTCAAAATGAGTAAATATGGTGTCCTTTGAGCTCTGCGCTGGCCAATTCTGCAATAACTATGCCTTGGACCTGAAGCGCTGCTCTTATGTGGCTTAAATGCCCTTAACTGTGCTTGATGAGCCTTTAAAGCCTTAGAGCTGCCTCTTTGACTTTGATGGGGGCTCTTTAATGTTCACTTGCTTTGGAAATAAAGATTTCCACTGAAAAGTATTAACTGATACACTTTTCCGCAACACTGATACTCTTTAACATTGAATCGGGACATTTTCTTTTACTGATACACTTTGACGCTTCAAAATTGCCTCCTTATGGCCACCTATGACAAGATTTGACTGTTGTTGTGTTGTCTTGGGGCTTCTGGAGGCTTTGGAGGAGTTTCGGCGCTGGGCGATTGAAATATCAACGAAAATGAAGAAATACTGCAAAAATGGCGGAGATATGCAAAAAGATAATTGTGCTTGAGCCGTGCTCATTGTCCAGAGCAAAATCTGGGCTTGGAGCGATTCAAAAATGGCTTAAGAATGCATGTTTTTCCTTTGACTGGGCGCACGCACGCGCTGGAAGAAATCCTGTGAAAAATGGCCATTTTCCTTTGACACAGCCAAAGACCCATTTACACGCAAAAATCGTGAAAATTTGGAGCAGGAGCGACACTGTAGACTTGTTTAAATCCTGGCCGTTGGATCGTGCGAAGGCAGATCCAACGGCTGGCGCTAAATCGGCGATCGGCGGATCGGCGGAACCCAATACATAAAATCTCCGATGAGCGATGAGCTTGGCGGACCCGATATACTATAGGCCCTTTCTTTTATGGATTTCGGGTTCGGCCCATCGGCGAACCAAAATTGGCGGATTTTAATGAAAATGGGTCATCGTACCCGAAATGCCATTCAAAACTGCTCTTTATAACTTTTTTTCGGCTCTAGCAAAAAGCGATGCTATATAGGGCCGCGGCTTAATATGGGCCATTGATCTGAGGGCCCGAGTGGGCGGCTGTGATGAAGTCGGCAATTCACTATTGGCGGGGACATGAGGTTTTGTTGATGCCCCGAAAATCGTTGCAACAACATTGGGGAAACCACCCGGTCCGGACCTTAGTGCAGCTCCTTTTCCGTTTGGAATAGTGGTTATGACTGGGGATAATGGGACCAGTTTCCCAAGAATTATAAGTAAACGGGATGGATGAGTGACTTATGACATAGGATGGTAATAAGCGAACAGCTAAACTATAAGCGAAATGTAATAACTATAATCTAATCCCGGGACTTATCACTTGGTAAAGCGTAGCGTTTGATGATCTGTGCTTTAAGGCAGGCATATAGATGACTCTAACACTTAAGCATAGATGTTTAAACCATTTAAGATTGCTCTGCATAATTAGTTATGCAGAGCGATAATAGCGAATTACTACACTTAATCGTTTATATCATTGATACATGCATGGGTGAAAGAGATAACAAATCCCCAAAACATTCAATAGTGAAACGAAATGAAGATTCGTTGTTATATCGCATACATGCATTCAACAATAGCAAAGATAATAACACAGCAATTCATATAATAAGAAAGAACACAGATACAGATAATAGTACCATGTAAGTTGCTCGATCAATCCAGTATATTAATCACTATGTCGCAGTCCTTCCTTCAAATCAAAAAGCATTCCAAACAACAGACAGTCGTGCGCAATTGTGTAAAACAGCCTTCTAATCAAAATTAAGAACCGTTGGTCGAGTTTCACAAAAGAATATAGACTGAAGCACAGTAGTGCAAACTTCAGCCTTTAAGTCTATTACAAAATTTTACGACCCTTTCCAAAACAATGAAAGGGTCTATAAATACTATACTAATCTAAATATCTAAACAACTGAAAAGCTATTAAATTGGCATCAATAAATGTTTTTTCCATCTTTCTTGGCGATCTAGCAGTTGGCGGCAATGCTTCATTCGGTGGGTTCTTTGCCTTTACTCCTTAGCTGACATATCGCCAGCATTGGCTCTACTTCTGGTAGAGTGTTGAGACGCGAAGTTAGCTGGGCATCATATGTAGCATCCTGAATGTCGGGGATCAGGCATCCGAGGGCATCTGTTAAACACTTGAGAGCAGACCTTTGAGTGTGTGGCTTGACTAGAAAGAGCCAATATGCATCAGAGGTTAAAGTATTTACTCCGGTAATTAACTTCCTCTGTTCCTCCAAGCCATGATAACTTGTTTTTTCAAGCATATCTGTTGTTTTTATGCTTCCAGGTGTGCACTTGGAGATCATATTTGCCAAATAAAGTGTATCATTGACTAGGTCGATCATATTGCTGGCAATTATTTTACACCTGGAAGCCGCCCTTTCTGCTTTCATTACCTGAGTGTTCCATTCCGTGAAGAGTATGTCCTTGTACGTTTCATGGATTCGGGACAAATTCGCTGCTTTCCCTTCTTCAGTGTCTTGCCACTCAAGATAATCGGATATGGCTTCTTCGGCCTGATCTAGCTCATTTCTGGCCTTCTCTATTTGCTCACACACTGTTGTAGATATTTCGCATAATGGCTCAGCCTTAGCAAGTTGTTGACATAGAATTCTGATCTGAGACAGTAATGCGCTATTTATTTGAGTTGCCTCTGCTCTGAAATCTTTCACATTCTGTGTGCTCTTGATACCTTCGAGCTGTGCTGATAGTTGAGCTATTTTCTCATCTTTCGATTTCATCATCAGCTCATTTGATGCTTTCAACTGTGACAATGCCTCCGACAATTCTTTTGCCTTCTGAATCTCACTCTGGTCTATCCTTTGTCTTTCAATTTGCAGTTGCTGGGTTAACAAATTGTTTTCCTGCTGTTGAGCCAGCAACTGCTCTTCCACCTGTGCTGCTTTGTTTTTCGCTTCAATTACCTCTGCCCTTGATCCTTCTGTGCCTTTTGCTGCCTTTCTATCTGCTCCTTTTTCTGCCTCTCTGCTTGCTCTTTTCTTTGCTTCTCAGCCTACAGCTTCTTCTGTCTTTCCTCCTGTTGTTTATCCTGTTCTTTAGTTGTAACAGGAGGTGGACGTATCTGTTGCCGATCAGGCTCGCTTGAGGAAGACGCTGGTGTCACACGGAATCTGTCAAGGGTGCGGACACGACTGACCTTCCTAGAAGTCTAAGACATTCTAATGACAAACAAGACAAAATGGAGTGATCTTTCTCTAAATACACCTTTTACAACATGAAAACTACAAGTGTTTAGGCTTACCTTATTCCAAAACGCTGTTGTTGAAGTCCGTTCTTGACGATCCGGATGAGCTCCTCCTTCAAGTCAATTCCTGCAACCACAAACAATCAAACAATTACCAAGCACTTGCATTTCATATAATAAAACATATATTCAACATGCAGACCAAGGAACACATGAAATAACTCATTAACACAAGCTATTGAGAAAAATAAACCAGTTTGTATTAATAACGAAACAAAGAAACTCTTACAACCTGGCCTTGGTGTTGTGCAAGTTCCTCCCAGGGTCCATCAAGGGTTTTCCTCTACTTTGACAAAGCTCACCCTCTCCCAAGTAGAATCAAGTGAAGACAATCTCTCCTCACAAAGGCTCTAATGGAAGACCTAAATCCTGCAGCATTTACCCAAAGAAAATGTATAGCTCCAACCTCCTCTCCTTCTGGCTCAATGCCTTTATTTATAGTGCTGTAAAGAGGTTATTCAGGTCCACTATCAATGGGATCATCCCCCTCTATGGGTGGGATAGCTCCCTTATTGATGGGATAAGTTCCCCCTTAATAGAGATACATGAACCAACTGGAGGCGCATCCATTTCATCAAACCGACCTCTAGAATGTTCTAGAAGTAACCACAAGTAACTTTTTCAAGATAAAACTCGCGCATTTTGCCTTTTACAGAGGGACGCACCTGTCCCTTAACATACAGAGCGTCCATGGACGCAGATTTTGTGAACATGGTCAGCGTCCCCGCAGGTAAGGCTAGAGAGAACCTGCGACCCCAGAGATAAACATAGTTTTTACAAGACTTTCTCTCTTCTTTGAGTTTGAGATGGATAACAGAGGCATGAGACTTGCCTAAGAGGGTAGCATGACTGTTGATTTGAGCCATACTAACTGTAAGTAGTCAAGGTGACATTTTTTAGTGTAACAGATTGCCCCCTAAAGTGCGAAGCCTGGAATAGAATAGGGTTTTGTAATTCTAGGAAGGGTGAAGCGCTTTATCATTTCAAGGATTGCCTTGTGGATGGCCTGGTTGGAACCTGCAATTTTCAACACAAAATACATGGATAAGATTATATCATCACTGAGGTAGGCATTCCCATACTCAGATTCAAAACTTTAACTAATGGACTAACTATTCTGATACAGGAATGATCTTGCAGTACATCATTTTTATAGACTTTTGTAGACACAGTATGGACGCAGCCATCTGTTTATGATTAGTCTACATAGATAATGAATACAAAACTCCTCGCAGCCTGGATGGTAGAAACTAGATCCAGGGTCTTCACTTCTACTTCCCGAATTGGTACGATTCTAGCCATGTGATTAAATGATTCGATGTCGAACATGGTAGAAACCACTTGATTACCAGTCAATGATGTAAACTGTTAACAAGCGTGAGAGAAACCACCAGTAATGTTAATGGTTCTCAAAGTACCAAGCACAACCCGTGAAATGTGAATAGATGTTTTGATGTCGAACACTTCACAGAATCCTCTGATCGAAAGTCAATGATGTAAACTGACGTCAAAGGCGAGAAACCTGCCATTGATGCATGCAGACTTCAAGGTACTGTCGATTCCTAAGTCATCTTTCTAGATAATGTGTCGATGTCGATAGAAAGCGACCCGTTGCAGGCAAGCCCGCAACACGAAATCATTGTTCAAGTTGAAGAAATGTTGCTGTAAGGACTGACTCAGGGATGGTCAAATGGATGACAAGTATTTTGCAGATGAAAGTTTTTTCTTGCAGACCTCTTGAACACATAACGACACAACAGATGGCTTGGTGACGTATAACTCAAAGTTAACCCCTGGAACCCGGTTAAAGGCTTTCAAAGTGATTTGGTCAACTGTGAGGTAAAAGATTTCCCAACCCAGGTGAATGAAAAGTGTCGTGTTCAAGAGCGGTAATAAAGTTTCTTCTGAGACAAAAGGTGACAAATAGGTTCATTCTTCTCTTTTTTCCCCCACCATTTCTGGCAAGTACCTCTTTATTTTTAACAAGCTTGAGGAGGATAACATATGCTTGATTATAAGCTCATCCTTCGGACGAGTCCAACCTAGTTTAAATTCGAACCCTAGGAAGGAGTGGTTCGTTCCTGTTTGTAATTGAACAGGTCCTCTACTGTAAAAGTTTAACGAGCCCAGTATAGGAAAAACTCGGCGTTTTTCAATTTTAGAGAGTCTGAAAAAACTAAAGGAGACTCCACGTTGAACTTTTTCGTATATTTGTGTCCCTCAAGCCCGAAAAAGTATAAAATAATACCTGGGGGAACCGCTTGATCTTGCGACCAAGGAGTACTTTCATAATAGTGTCGTTAACCTGAAAAGTAAAAAGCGATCAAGGACACGTCGTTTTATTTCCTTATCGAGTTCGAAACGACAAAAACCCGGCAATCTTTTCCTGATTTTGCGGTCAGAAAAGAGCTAAAAGGGGACCGTCTTTTAATTCCGTTTTAACGAGTGAAAAAGAAACACTCGGCGATCTTTTCATGTTTTAGGAGTCAGAAAAGGGCTTAAAAGATGACTCTGAAATTTTGTTTGTGAAAAATTACAATTTCCCTCGAAATCCCTTTGTCCTGCACAAAAGCGACACATTACTCATACCTGTTTAAAATAGGCAAAAATACATTCAAAAACATCTTTTCATGGTAAAAAATGAACTAATTCATCCAAAAAACCTATAAAAAGACCTTTTACCATGTCATTTTTACCGTTTCACTGTTGAGGTTGAAAAAGGAGCTTTTGACAAGAAACTTCCCGTGGTCGCTGCGGAAAATCTGACCGTTGGAATCGAACGCCGTCTCATCCAGGTATTTTACACATCCTACTCTGCATTTCTATCCGTTTAGAATCAATTTTTAGGTTTTAGTTTCATTTTTTGGGAGGGTTTTGGTTTTGGAATGCGCCTCTCGGCGGACGCAGGTGCCCTTCGGGTGACCTGCGTCCCCCGACTTTTTCTCATACGGGAAAATGGTCGGAAGACGCAGCCCGCCTTCAGGCCAGCTGCGTCCGGGCGCCCTGTGCTACAAAGCCGGGGTGCGTCCTCCGAGAAACGCGCATTTCAAAACCCCAACTCTCTCAAAAAACCACCAAAAATTCCCAAATTAATTTTTAATTGCTATTTTTGATATGCAGGGCATTAATCATGTTAGACTGGAGAGAAAGAGAGCATGTAGAGGAAGATGAAGCTGCAATAAATCATCAACCTTCCCTGGATGCCCTAAGAGCATGCGGATTATACAAATATTGGACCATACCGGGCATGAGGGGCCAGGTAAGATTCTTGGAATGGCTGGTTGAGCGATGGAACGTACAAGAACAATGCTTTTACATAGGAGGGCACCAGCTCGAGATAGAGCCCTCGGATGTATACTTTCTCACTGGCTTGCCAAACAGAGGTGAGCAACTCAGTCTTGCGGGGACTAGGCCGGGTGGCCAATCCCTTGATAGTCTCCGCGAGAATTGGTGCACACCTGGGGCTCACCATTCAAAAGGCATAGAGATAAAACACATCACTCTGCCGGAACTCAAAGTCATAGCGTTCACGGTTACCAGAATTTGCGGCGCGGCCGCTTTACACATTGCTTCCGGATCCCAAATGCGGATGGCAATTGACTGTTACCAAGGCACCATTTTCAACTGGTGTGAAGCTGTGTCGGCTCATATGAAAAGCCAACTGACCAAGGCAAAGAACGGACGACTAAAGACTTTTGGATATGGGCCTATAGTCGTGAGCTTTGCCTTGGAGAGAATTCCAATGCTGATCCCTCAGCAACTCACTGTTGATATCTTGGGTCCTCAGCAGCCAAAGCTGATACGATGGGTTGCGGTGATGGCCCGGCATCCTGACGAGGGCGCGACAGTAGTTCGATTCTCAGATAGTTATTTTGACTGGTTAGAGGGCCAGCTTTTTGTGATACAGGACTTTCCGTATGCCGGAATGGATTTCAGAGGTGATCCGGACATGGTTCTTCCACAGGGAGAACAATGGGACGACAGAGGTACTTTTTATTTTCACAAGTTTTCTAGTTATGTATTTTTTGTATTTTTTATATATATCGTCTCAAAACTAATAGTAAATCTTTCAAAATGTAGATGTTGGTCCACAGCGTCCAGCCAACCTCCGGCCTTATGATAGACTACATCCAGCTGCACCGGTACCGGCCCCACAGGATGCGACAGCAGAAGTACTAGCTGAGTTGGAGCATGATCTAGAGCGTCTCACGGCAGATATACCTGAGACTACTATGGACGACATTCCTATCAGGCTTCAGCGCTTCGTAGTCGCGGTCCCTGGACCGTTTAGGAGATTTTTGCGTAAGGTAGCCCGCGCAGTGGTGTCGTACAGAGAGCACCACCAGTGATTGACTAGTCACTTTTGTAGTCACATGTGACATTTTTGACTTTTTGTACTATCATTTTGCCGATCATAAGGTGTTTTAAACCTATGATCGAAGACGATGTATATATTTTTTGACACACTTCTATCTATATATATCACTATTACCGGCTTATCTTGTTTAACATATGTGATGAAATGTTTTTAAATTTACTTGCATGATTATCGTAAATGTCTGTCCAACATTCGAGAAGCAATTGCATCTGCTAATGTATTCAAAGACCTTGGAATATGTTGATATTCAATGTAATCAAATTCACGTTCCAAGAGACGCACTCTCAAAAACAACCTTAATAACACAGGATTTCTAATGGCATAAACTCTATTAAGCTGTAATACAACAAGTTCAGAATCTAACCTCACTATCAAACGTCGAATTCCAAATGAAATAGATTCGGATAATAATTCAACCACTGCACTGTATTCTGCAATGTTATTCGTTGTTTGACCGAGGCTTACCCCATGCATAGAAACTAACTCGTCAGAGGGCGAATAGATAACCCAAGCTGCGGAAGAGATATTCCGTGTACTACGACAAGCACCATCAGCAAATCCAATGTATGTTTGGAGAGGCGTCGACATCTACAATATCAAGAGTAAAACCAAGATAAGCCAGAATAATGACGAAAAACCACACTTGCTAAGCTAAGCACACTGACTAAACTAACACACTTGCTAGCTAGAAAGAAAATCTAACCTATCTAAAAATTTCTCCATACCCATCATTTTAAGCATAATACCTCTTTAGGTAAAGTCCATTTCTGGGTTTACCCAAAGAGTCCCCATCAAAATCAACTAACTCATAAGCCCCTTTTGCTAACTTTCGCTTTACAATGTAGGGCCCATGCCACATGGGAACGAATTTTCCGGCACCTAGCTTATCGTTAGCTTGATCATATAATAGTACTAGGTCTCCTTCCGAAAAACTTCGAGGGGTTACATTTTTATCGTACTGAGCTTTCATTCGTTTCGCGTGAGTCTCGATAGCTAAAGTAGCGTCACGTCGAGTCTCATCTAATTTAGCCAAGTATAATAACCGTTTCTCCTCTTCGGAAGTAGCTGGAAGTAATTCGACAGCCATTTGAAGTGATGGGATTTCGCATTCAATAGGTAACACAGCTTCTAAGCCATAAACTAGCTGGAAAGGGGTGAAACCTGTTGAATTTTTCACTGAAGTTCGATATGCCCATAGCGCCGAAAATAACATGTTATGCCAATTCGTTCGATGGATACCAATGATCCGTCGAATCATGATGACTAGAACTTTGTTGATTGACTCAACCAAACCGTTGGCTTGCGGATAATAAGGAGTAGAGCTATCGTGGCGCAAACCAAGCTGGCTTGTAAGCTCAGTCATCATGACGTTTCGAAAATGGCTCCCATGGTCAGTAATGATTGCTTGTGGGACACCAAACCTAGTTATGATATGATTGAATACGAAAACTGCAGCTGTCTTGCCGCTTGCGTCGAATGTAGGCATCGCCTCGGCCCATTTTGTAAAATAATCAACCGCGAGGATGATATACGCATGCCCCCCGGCCGAGTGAGGGTTACAAGTAATAAAGTCAATGCCCCATTTGGCGAATGGACCAGCGGCAATTATAGGGTGGAGAGGAGCAGGTGGAGCGCGCATCTTTCGATCAAACACTTGACAGTTGTGGCATGTTCTGACAGCAAGGATACAATCTTTAAACATAGACGGCCAGAAATAGCCAGCGCGCAACACCTTCTGAGCTGTGGCATACCCAGACATATGACCGCCACATGCTCCAGAGTGACAATCATTCAAAACTCTCTCAGCCTCTTCGTGAGTTAAACAACGTCGAAAAACTAAGTCTGCCCCCCGGCGATAAAGTGTATCTCCAATAATTCTGTATTGCTGGGATCGAAACCGAATTTTTCGACGGTCTTCCTTGGAAGCTTCAGGCCGAAAGGTTTGGGTTTGGAGATAGATGATTATATCCCCATACCACGGATCTAAAGTGCTAATAAGAAACAAAGATTCGTCCACAATGGACTCCTCTGCCACAGTCTCTGTGTCAGCACTCGGGAAATCACACATCAATTCCGCAAAAACTAAAGATTTCTTAGACTTGGACTTCTCGAACTCCAAGTCGAACTCTTGCAGGATAACAATCCATTTAGAGTACTTGCCCCCTAGCAGTTGTTTTGTCAAAATATAAATCATAGGGTTGCAATCCGAAATAACTGTAGTCTTGCGGAGAAGAATGTAGTGACGAAAACGCTGGACAGCTTGAACGGCTGCCAGGGCCAATTTCTCCACATGCGAATATTTTAACTCAGTGGGATTTAAGGTTCTACTAAGATAATATATCACATGCTCTGCTTTGAATTCATCTTCTTGAACTAACACCATTCCAATGGTGGAATGCGAAGCTGCGAGGTATAAGAAGTAGTCCTGGTTGTAGTTGGGAGGATGCAATAACGGTGCATGGGTCAACGCGTGTTTCAGTGCATCAAAAGATTGTTGGGCAATCTCGTCCCAAAAGAATTGTGCGTTCTGTTTCAACAACCGTGTAAAACCTTTAGTGACCTCGGCGTAGTTTGGGATGAATCGGCGTAAAAAGTTCGCTTTCCCTTGCAAACTTTGGAGTTGGCGCAAACTCGAAGGAGGAGGCAATTTGATGATAGCCTCGACTTTCGAGGGATCGACGCGAATGCCGGCTTTTGAAACAACAAATCCCAGCAATCGACCTGTTTCTATACAGAAAACACACTTGTGGGGATTCAACCGAATTCGATAATGCCTACACCTCATAAAGATTGCTCGTAGGTGGACAAGGTGATCAGCTCGTTGTAAAGAATGAGCAGGCAAATCATCGAGATAGGGTTGCACAATGTGCTTGATGTCATGAAATGCATAAGACATCGCCCGTTGAAAAGTGGCCCCGGCATTCTTAAGTCCAAAAGGTAATTTGCAATAAGCAAATGTCCCCCATGGACAAATGAATGCCGTTTTTGGTTGATCGGCAGGTAGAATATTGATTTGATTATAGCCTGAGAAACCATCCATGAAGGAAAACATCTCACTTCCGGCACAATCATCAATAATTTGATCGATATAAGGCGTAGGATAGTTGTCTTTTGGACAAGCTCGATTGATATCCCTATAGTCGATACAGATTCTTATTGTTCCTTGTTTTTTATTGACGGGAACAATATTCGATACCCAATCCGTTAACGGGATCGGATAAATGAAACCTGCTTTCAACAGCTTTTCGACTTCTGCTTTAATCGCAGCCGCTTTTCGAGGGTGAATCTGACGCAACCGTTGCCGAATGGGTTTAGCATCCGGGTAGGTTTTGATTTCATGAACAACAATGGCAGGATCAATTCCCGGCATTTCCTCGTAAGACCAGGCAAACACGTCGCGGAATTCTTGGAATAGGGCCTTGTAAGTTTGGATTTCTTCTTCAGTACATGCGGCACCTATATGAATGTTCTCCTCGATTCCGGGCTTCACTGAAATATCAATGGGAATAGTACGAGAAATATTCCCTAAATTCAGCTCTGAATCAGAATGTTTCGTTGGATCCTGAGCGTCTTTGACATATTCAGCGGTAAAGATAGATGAAAAATCATTTTCAAATGCATCATCCTTAGGTAAAAACGAAGATCTGTGATGGAGATCTTCCCATGGTAGATCATCTACACTTAGGATTTCGCGAAGTTGTTCGTCAGATGACACTTCTTCGGGAAACGTTATCCGTTCTAAGGGTGAGGTGAAAAGTGACTCTTCACTGACCACATTCATTTGGTCGGTTTCGGTTGAATGAAAGTCGGTAAAAGACATAAGAGCTTCATAAGCAATCTCATACGGACTCAACGGCATAACATCACCGAGTGAGTCTAGCTCAGAGTCAGAGGGAACATACCAAGGATCATCATAAATAATGTTTTCTGACGTGATCATATGAATTGTTGCAAACGAAGGGTCTGCATTGAGTGGAGGGAGAGGAAAAGTTCCCAGTAAACCGGAATCCTTAACTAAACCTACACCAATGTCCCTATAAGGGATTGTCGTTTTACCAACATGCTGGATAGTTTCTAAAGAGGTTGGGTCGGATGAAAAGTATGTCAGCTGATCAATAGTCACGATCTTACCGTTATGTGGAAACTTAATGACTCTGAAGACCGATGAAACGACCGCTGTCATAGCATATGACCAACTTCGACCCAAAAGAAGGTTGTAGTCTAGAGGGGCATCAACCACTTCCACATCCAGACTAACGGTTTTACCTTCGACCCCTATAGGCAATTCTTGTAGAATACCAAACGGACGGAACCCACGGCCATCAAAGGCCTTAAGGATGGTGGGGGATTGGTTCAACGAAGGAGAACCAAGCGATCTCCAACATTGAATCGACATAATACACGTAGAAGCTCCCTCATCAATCACAGTCCGATGAATAGGCCTGTTTTTGACTATCACTGGAATTTGGAAAGCCATTTGATGGGGGAGACGCGGTGTACTACTTTCTAGATCAAAGATCATTAGGTTCGGGTCCTGAACATCGACAGCTCCAATAGCCGACAAAAGCAATTTTCGTTGCGCTGGACATGATTGCAGCACTTCGAGTGCCGACATTGCTGAAGGTGAAACAGCTAAGTCTTCAACAATGTTGTAATTCTGGGCTGCTCTCGCATGTGGATTGAAAGCAGACCTTCGAAGTACACCCTTGGCGGGCGGCTTAATCACTAAGTCTGGGTTAGGTTTTTCGATCTGTAGTGGATCGGAACCAGGAGCTGAGGTTGATGGGTTAGAGTGAGAAGATTCTGCTTCCTTACCATCAACAGGAGCCTTACTACCATAATCTTGCGATCGAGTCGCAATCCTGACATGAGACATCATCAAAATGGGTTCTTCACTGGCATTCGAAGAAGAACCTATCATCTTATTCTCCTGCTCTGGAAATGGATTTTTTAACACAGCAGGAGTGGGAGAACCTTTGACTATTTTCACTACCTCGGCCCGATGAGGGCAGTCTCTCGTAAAATGATCTTCTTCACAAATAAGACAAGGATATCGAGGTTTGCGCTTTTCGTCATTGGTTTCCGACTTTTCCGTTTTCTCCTTTGGAGCCTTGTCTGCTTTAGCCTTCTTCTTTCCTTTCTTCTTTCCACCGTTTTTGGATTTGGCCGTAGATGACTCTACAGCGTGAATGTCGGCGGTAAGTTCAGGAGGAGAAGACTCTCCTGTCGGAGAATCAGGCAAAGTGATAATTGGAGTATTGGAGGTCTTGGAAGACTTCTTCTTACTCTTCGTAGTCACGATACCGATCATACCATCAGCGGCATGAGATCCCGAAGGAGCAGCAGCGATTTGGTTTGACTTTGGAAGATCCGGAATTTTCTCGTGTAACGTACCCGACTGAGTGTAAACTAAGTCAAGGTATTGTGCCTGAGCAATGACTTGCTCCTCAGTAACTACTCCGGCCTTAGCTACATCTTCAGTAATTCTTGGTAATAATGATTTGACAAACCATTCAGCTAAGATTTGGTCCGGGATAAAAACTTTCACTAATCTCCTTCGACGTCTCCACTCATGAATGTGATCAGAAATGTACGTGGATGTCGATTGTTTTAGCGAAGTTAATAATTCTGTACCATTATCGTATCTGACTGGTAACTGAAAATGAGTTAAGAACGAGGTAGCTAACTGGCTAAAGTTGTAAAAAGAGGCCCGTGGTAACTCAATGTACCACTTGGCTGCGAGACCAATGAGTGTACGCTGGAAAAGACGTAAGCGGATAGAATCATCTGAGATGGAATTTGATGCACACCAGAGGTGGTAAGTCATCACGTGATTAGACGGATCCTCTCCAGACTTACCTTCGAACTTGGGTATATCGCTGGGCAACTTATTTGGCATTGGCGGCCAGAACTGAAGATATTGAATTGGATCGTTCGTTAGGCGCGTCAAGTCGGGTAAATCTAAAGTCGCAATAAACGGTAACTGCCGGTTAGGATCTCTAAAACTCTGAGTCACAATACCAGCCCCAGGAGGAGGATATCCAGGATAACTAGGAACAGGAGTCGCATTTGGGATATTATATCCTCCTGGAAAACCAGGATTAACCGGACCGTACTGGGGTTGCTGAGGTGGTTGATAAGTGTACCCAGGATACGGTTGATACTGGTAAACCGGTTGTTGGGCAGCTTGCCCAGGTTGATACTGTCCCTGGTACGGAGGTTGAACAAATTGAGGTTGAGTAGTAACAACCGTACTTGTACCAGGTTGGCCTGCAGGCATCTGGACTGTGGTTTGAACCGTGGGTCCAGACAACGGTACAGATGTCTGAGGAGTGGTTACAGGGACAGTAGAAACCGGAGCTGCCGATACTCCAGAAGTAAGCATGGTAGATGAAGCGGTAGTTGCTGCAGCCGTGTGAGGTGGAGTACCAGGTGCAATTGGCGGCTGAGTAACTACGGAAGTTACAGGGGTCTGAACACTTGACTGGACAGGTTGCGGTTGCTGGGGTGGACCAGGAACTGCAGGTTGTCCTGCTTGAGGTACCGACTGTATACTTGGTTGCGACATCTGTTGACCCTGTGACGGATCCCATGTTAACATTCCAGGGTATTGACTCGTAACAGGTTGAGGATACTGAGATCCATAGCCGTATTGAGGATAGGGTTGATAACTGTAAGGTGTAGTCCCATATGATTGCCCTTGAGGTGGTTGATAACCTTGACCAGGGTATTGACCCGTAGGTTGATAACCTTGAGGTAAATACGAATACTGGGGTTGACCTTGACCTTGAGGTTGGTATCCTTGAGGTTGATACCCTTGGGGTTGATACCCTTGGGGTTGCCATCCTTGAGGTTGCCATCCTTGAGGTTGATATTGATACTGAGGTTGACTTTGGGGTACATATTGAGGCTGGGGTTGATACCCTTGGGGTTGATACCCTTGAGGTTGCCCCCCAGTCACAAATGAAGTACCTTGAGGTTGCCCCCCAGGCATTAACGAAGGTTGCCCCCCAGGCGGTAATTGGCCACCTTGAGGTTGGTTAATGGGAGTTGAACCTGACATCATATAAACTTCACCTATACTCAATGGTACATTACCACTGTTTCCAACTAATAACCCATGATCAACAGGTTGAGGAGATGCTCCCGCAAAGGTACCAGAAAGTGATTGATACCCAGTAGGAACAGAAGGACCGCCATGTAAAAATGATTCAGGACTTTGTGAAAACACAGATGACTGACCAGACATATTTACAGGAGAATGAATTCCTCTAGGTGGAACCGGAGTACGAGGTGTAGAAAAACCTACTGAGTTGTCTAAAAAATTGGTTAATGCAAGGTACCAAGATTCACTTCTAGGAGGACTGTAAAAGATGGATTCACGCTCCCTTAGATCAAGGGTAATTAGATCTTCAGAATCAGAAACGCCTATTTCTTCCTCTGGAACAAGTTCTTCTATAGCAATTAATCCAACAGGAAGATTTTCGGTGATAATTCTTTCTATTCTTGGTGAATCAGGAACACTAGGAGTTGGAGTAACAGGTTCTGAAATTTCAGGTTCTTCGCCTGTTTCACTGGCAGATGAAAAACTACCAGCAAGCTCGGAAACTGTAACAGCTTCGGGATTGTAACCTGTTTCTAAACTTTGGTAATCTGGATGGACTACCAAGGAAAATTCTCCTTCTTCAGGTGATCCTACTCTACTGCCACTAGGAGGAGTTACAAGGACCTTTAACCCTTCTAAATTACCTGGGTCGTCTCGAGGAGGGGATCCCCTAAGTCTACGGGATCTTCTCAACAATTCGGCCACAGAAACAACTTCAGGAGACTGGCCCGCAATTCGACGGGACCTTCTCGGTAATTCCGCCACAATTAAAGATTTTAACTACAACACACGAAAACAAAGTAAAAAATTTCAAATCAAACCACCTAAAGTCTTCTAAAGAACCAATCAAATTTGAAGCACACGCCTAAATAATCTAGAGCGTCAAACCACACACAAACAGTAGTCTTCCGGACCAAAAACGCTAGTTGGTGATTAGGCCCAACCTCGCAGGATTCAGTACAGAAATAGTGGGTGGAACAGTTACCCCGGCAACCTGCTTAATGAATAGACTGGACCAAGTTCCTCCACTTTAACCGTCTCGAAGTGAAGCGAACCCCCCAGAAAATCCAAGTGAGTATAACCGACGTCTGCTCCAGGTACAGTGGGACCTTCCCTCCACCGTCACCTTGGGTAGAATCCTAGATATTATGGCCACTAAGGTTACCAATCACAACAATTACACCTGGGGGAACAGTCTAAACTCCGACAGCACGCAAGGGCAGAGTAGCAAGCTCCAATCCCCTTACCGGCTCCTTGACAACAATCCAAGGTTTACCGATAAGTGACCCCTGGCTCCTCGACAATGGTTAATCCGAGGTTTACCGTTTGTAATACGTACTGCCTGGCGTCGTTCCCAACGAGGGAGGAATGATCCCCTCACTGGTTCGGACACGAGCTCGTGCTTCTCCTTTAAGAGGAGCTTTCCCAGAATGTAACTGAAACAATTGGATTTGTTCTACTCAAGATAGACTATCTGTTTGGTTTTGTAGTCTTGGAGAGTTAAGTACTCACCTACTCCAAGACCCTAGCCTAAGCTATGTTGGTGCTTCAGAGCCCTAGAAAAATAAAGATTACTAGATTGATTTTAATTTAAGCGTTACTTTTAAGGTTGTTTCTTAAGTCAAAAGGTGATGGAAGTGAAACCAGTGGTGTGTTGACTCGACTCGAAACCACTACAAAATGCACCTAGAATGATTTATCCACTACTTTACTTTTTCGATGAATTGCTTAACTAAAAAGTTGAGAGAATGCAATCTTTGTAAAAGCAACTTCTTAATTGAAGACAATCAAAGAAACAATTCGTTTTTCTTTTCCAAGCATAAAAACATAACTTCTCTTTACATGCACGAAAAAACTCTTTTCTTCTTTTGAAAACAAAAAGCTACTTGAAACAAGACTTTTTAAGAAGATGTTTTTGTATTTTTCTTTTAATAAAGCAAGTAAATCTAATGTAACCAAAAAATCAATCTTAACAACTCTTAAAATCTATGAAAATGCACTCATAAGCAAACTAAAGGCAAATTTACTCTAAGCAATCTTAACGAGGCCAAAACTAACAATGATTATTTCTAAGGTGTTTTACTTGATCACAATCAAATCAAGGACTAGCTTATTGCAGAATCAAAAACTAGCCAAAACAAAACTCTAATCTTTTTGTTCTTTTTGTAAAATGGAAATCAATACTTTATAAACAAGTAATTCGAAATTTGACCCAAAACAACTCAAATGGCAAGTTGCTCACAAAAGGAGACTTTACGACAGGCCCGACTTCTAAGAAGGTTGACTAACCAGAGAGATCTAAGGCTGGACAACTTTCTACTATCAAAGTCACTACAAAGCCTTTCCAAAAATCAAACCCTAGGTCTAAACTTCGTTGAAAACCACTAAAACACTCAAAGCTCACAAAACAAGTTTAGGTGAAAATTCTTGACAGGGTACTAAAGGATCTGGGCAGAAAACACTAAGGAAAAACAAAATCTAAAAGTAATTTAAAGCAAAAATGGAATTTTCTTAAGTTTTACAGGAAGACGCAGGCAACCCGTTGTCACAGGTGCGGCCCCGCTCTGTGCAGACGGCAACAGCGCGTCCAAAGACGCACTGTGCAGTACTCAGAGACTGCGTCCTTCTGGAAAATGAAGAAAAACCAAATCTAACTAAATCTAAAGCTAAGCCACCCAAATACTAATTCTCACAGTCAAAAACCAGAAAATAAAAATGATTTTCTCAAAGCAAAGTTCATATAAAGGAAAAGACTCTCTCATTAATGGATTCCCCAGTGGAGTCGCCAATTTGTCACATGGAATCTGTCAAGGGTGCGGACACGACTGACCTTCCTAGAAGTCTAAGACATTCTAATGACAAACAAGACAAAATGGAGTGATCTTTCTCTAAATACACCTTTTACAACATGAAAACTACAAGTGTTTAGGCTTACCTTATTCCAAAACGCTGTTGTTGAAGTCCGTTCTTGACGATCCGGATGAGCTCCTCCTTCAAGTCAATTCCTGCAACCACAAACAATCAAACAATTACCAAGCACTTGCATTTCATATAATAAAACATATATTCAACATGCAGACCAAGGAACACATGAAATAACTCATTAACACAAGCTATTGAGAAAAATAAACCAGTTTGTATTAATAACGAAACAAAGAAACTCTTACAACCTGGCCTTGGTGTTGTGCAAGTTCCTCCCAGGGTCCATCAAGGGTTTTCCTCTACTTTGACAAAGCTCACCCTCTCCCAAGTAGAATCAAGTGAAGACAATCTCTCCTCACAAAGGCTCTAATGGAAGACCTAAATCCTGCAGCATTTACCCAAAGAAAATGTATAGCTCCAACCTCCTCTCCTTCTGGCTCAATGCCTTTATTTATAGTGCTGTAAAGAGGTTATTCAGGTCCACTATCAATGGGATCATCCCCCTCTATGGGTGGGATAGCTCCCTTATTGATGGGATAAGTTCCCCCTTAATAGAGATACATGAACCAACTGGAGGCGCATCCATTTCATCAAACCGACCTCTAGAATGTTCTAGAAGTAACCACAAGTAACTTTTTCAAGATAAAACTCGCGCATTTTGCCTTTTACAGAGGGACGCACCTGTCCCTTAACATACAGAGCGTCCATGGACGCAGATTTTGTGAACATGGTCAGCGTCCCCGCAGGTAAGGCTAGAGAGAACCTGCGACCCCAGAGATAAACATAGTTTTTACAAGACTTTCTCTCTTCTTTGAGTTTGAGATGGATAACAGAGGCATGAGACTTGCCTAAGAGGGTAGCATGACTGTTGATTTGAGCCATACTAACTGTAAGTAGTCAAGGTGACATTTTTTAGTGTAACAGCTGGGGTTGTGGATAATAAATCTAGAGGCAGAGTTTGCAACCTCTGGTCTCTAAGTTTATTAAACTCAGTCAACGCCTCATCATTGTATTTCATTCTGGCAAGCTGTTTGGTTTGGCTTATTGTATCGGCACCTGCGAACAGGTCATCAAACTCATCCTCTTGATGATCAATTTTTGTTAATTTTGCCTGTTCTAGGGCAGTGTAGGCAGTTTACTTTGGATCATAGAGTCTGTTTGGGATAGTGGCCAGGGATAAAGTTTGGAGTTTTGTTGCTTCTTTTTCTGCATGCTTGTAATTAAGCAGAGTAAAAATCCCAATTCTTAAAGGAAAAGAGGGCCAACCTCTCTTCTTCTCCTCTTTGAGAGTTTGTGTGACACTCTCCGCCATAATCTGGTAGCAGATTTCCCGGGCTAACAGTTTGTCTGGGATATATAAAGGGAGGACATGTGGCCTAGCCTTACTCCCAAAAACTCTGATATAGGTGAAATCCTCTTCCCCGAACCAACTTGCTACGGCTGGTAAGTCAAAAGAAGCTTCATAGGAAATTCTGGGAATGGGTTTGTCATAAATAGAATAGTGAATGGGCACCATGAAACCATTACAAATTTGGTACAAATGGTCCTTGTAAGAGGACTTCCACAATTTCTGATGGTATAAATGAATGGGTGTTGGATCTTGGGTGGTCCATCTCCAACCGAGGACAGGAAACTCAGAATTAAAACACAAGGTATCCATAATGTAAGCAGTATAATAAAATGGCGGGATTTTCCTTTCGGTGACTATAGTTTTGGCTCTAAATTCACGAACAGCTACGACCAACTTATCAGAAAGAATAGTGGCCCAATCCATAATTATACTATTGACAGCCGCTTCCATTAGGGGAACCATGTCAATATTGATATTAGCGGAGTCATGTAATCCCCACAATCTACACATCATAATCCCCGCATAGCAATAGGGAGAAGCCAAAGAAACGTTGGAGTACTTACCCGAACTTTCATGCTTGTGTTTGGCTGGGTTCTGCCTCCAATCTCGGAGGGGTTCGGATGGTGATTCATTTTCTTTTGCGAATTTCTCCACGAAGGCTCTGTTATAGACTAGCTCCGATTCAGGAAAATGATACATCCGCCTCAGGTCATCAGGCTTGAACGACCCAAAAATCCTTCCATCCCTTGTGTGAAAAGTTCTATCAGTGATGGGAATTTCTTCAATCGCCCAGCGCACCACGTCAGTGTAAGGTAGGACCTGCTCTCTGGCTGCTATTCTGTGTAAAAAGGAGTCGGCCAAGTCTTTGAGAGTTGCATCAGACTTCCTTAGTACATCCACACTAGCCTCTGTCACCGCCTTTTGTGGTTGCTCGGCCTCTAACAGATTATATGTGCCCTGCCATGTGGTCCTAGCAAGACCAGTGCACGTAGTGTCCGAGATTAGGCCTTTCTTCGAAATTGTAGCAGTTTGACCTGCAACAGGTGTTGCAGTGGAACCAGCAGTCCTCTTGTGTTTCTTCCCCATCATGTTCAGGCTTTTCTCAACAAACGAACTCTACACAAATGCAAGAGAAATCGTAACACGAAAAATGCAGACAAAGCATAATGGGAAAGATATATATCACTTGAAGCGTGGCGATATTAATTTTCAAAAAATGGCTGCGGATCCAATCATTGGTAAGAGATCGCATATGCATTAATCGTGTTTTTAAGGCCTGCTACCCATTAAATGACCCTTACACTGTTATTCAGCTGAATGACCCCCTAACGCGTGCAACATATATGATAATGCTTTAGACGCAAGTATTCGTTAATCGAAGGGGCAAAGTTATTAAATACACATGCATTACCTTATCCCTGCATTTAACGGCATTTTGAAATCTGCGCTTTATCAACCGGATTTAAATATAATTTTAAGGCTCAAAGCAATCACTTTTTGAGAATGCCTATTACTGATGAACAATATCGCATCGCATCGAGGGTGGGAGTTACACTATCGTTTGAAAGAAGTCCTGGCGAATGCCGATTGCGACATCGCATCGGACTAGCGCGTGAACACATTACCAGATGCATATTAAGTGATTTGCCGACTTCCGATAGTGATATCGCATCGCATCGGGGAAAGACCTGAGCGCCTTATGAGAGTGCATGGGATTCCACCGACGGCCGATAGCGATATCGCATCGGGTCGGGGTTTATAACTTAAAGCGTTTTCCCACAAGAGGCAGTGCCGATAGCCGATCGCCGATATAGCGTCGCATCGGGGTGTAAGATATGTGCTCTTTTTGTGTATGCATTGAATACCGCCGATCGCCGATAGCGATATCGCATCGGCAAAGACCAAAGTGCCATTTAAATGCGTCTCTCTTGTTATTGCGATATGCGATCTTGCGATCGCTTTATCGTAATAACAAAAGATTGTTTTATTTTGGGAACATTGTTATTCGAAAAAGGCTTCAATTCACAAACACATTTGATTATCATACCTTTTTCGAACAAATTCATTAATGCCAATTAATTTTTTTAAAGGGACCCATTTCATACGTTGATTGTTTATGAATACAGATGATATGAAATGGGGGGTTGTTGTAGGGCACAACAGGTTTATACATATACGATCACCGAAATGGGCGATCGCCGAAACGATCTGAGCTGTTCGATGAGTGGGGTGATCGGACGGTGGACATTAAGTCGCAATATCGCTATCGGGGAAACCCGGGGGGCGGGCCTTTATGTGTATATGCGATACGATAGCGAAATAGTGATGAGAGCTTGCGGCGTGACAAAACATAAGTTTTGCGGCAAAACTGGAGAAATGTGATAGACGAGGCATAACGATAAAGCGGAGATATATGAACAAGTGGAGATGCGCGATAGGAATCTTTTGCGATAGCAATATCGCTTTCGGGTGCGATAGCGATATCGCATCGGAGGATGGCGAGGGGACACAAACAGGGGCATACATGTTATTGCGATCGCCGACTGCGAAATCGCATCGGCGGGTTATATCGGAGCACAATGCAAAGGGGCCAACTGTCGACCGCTTCCTCCAACTGCGATATCGCGTCAGAGGGGAGGAATATTAGATCGGAGGAATGTTTTGATGGATCAAATAAAGGTTTTATATGATCGGAGGTGGTGTTTATGATCGGAGAAGGGTTTTTGTACATGGCATAAGGGTTTTCAATGCATTGGAAGGCGTCCAAACACCTCGGAGGGGAGATTTATGAAGAAATGAGGGCTCTTACTAAGTTTCAGGCAAACTTAGTAATTCCCAAGGCATATTTATGGTTATATTTCAACCAGGGGAGGGGATATGTATCTAAAAGGGATTTATAATATATTTTAGTAAGGGGAATGGGGAAAAATAAGGAATTACATAATAGAGTTAGTAGTTAATATGAAATGTGATGAGAAAGCGCTAAGTTCGAGATCTTAGGCTATATAAAGGGGAAAGTGACTCAAAGAGTGAATAAGAGTACTCCTAAGAAAATTAAACCTTTACTTAGGAAAATATAATGAAAAATGATGGATTTAAGAGATATCAAGCAGATCTTAACCTCTTTGGGGAGGTTAGTGAATGATTTGGGGAATAAGGAAGAAGGGGAAGTTAGTCATGCCTCGCTTGAAGTCCTCCAACTGAACAACTGCCTTCAACTTGTGATATGATAGATATAACACTTGATAATATGAAATGGATCACAAGCCATGATTCTGCAACCACAAAGCTACCTACTCGACCTACTCACCTAGCATTTTCTCTTCTTTTTGGTTTGGGTGCACTTGAACTAGCATACCCATCTTTTCATTCTTTTCTTCTCGCTATCCTCCTATCTAAATCCACACTTATTGCATCCAGGGGCTCAGATTAAGCTGTTGAGCACCCTTGTTTCTCTACCTATTTATAGATCTGCCAAGATTAAACAGTTTGGACAGATGTTTATTCTCTATATTCTAAAACAGGAAATTGAAATCTAGGGAGACCAAGATTAAGTTGTTTGGACCTCCCTTAGCTGAAAACTCATCAAATTGGATCAACCCGTAAAAAATGGAACACAGCAGTGGCACTTAGACTCGCACACTCTCATGGACACTTCTTTGGCCTCTGTAGCAAATATGGAGCATTGCAGCAAGCAAAGTATGACATATTTGGCATGTAAAAATGTCGATCATGAAAGATGATTAACCTGCTGTAGCAGGAGGCTAACAGTGGCTCCACTTGGGGATGGCTTTTCCTTGTGACAAGCCAAGAACAGCAGGTCAGAATGCCTTGATCCTCTGTAGTTGCTGTTAATTGAAAATTTCTTCTGTGCTAACTGCTGAATGACTAGAACTTTAACTTCTGAATGCATCACTCCTCCTTAACTGAAACACTATGAAAAATAAAGCATCGCCTACTTTCTTCTGCGTGCTTGATATTGCATACACTTTTGCTTGAGCACTGCCTTGTGAAATAAACACAAAAAAAGGGAATAAAACTGGAGCTCTTCTTTTCTTGTCTTTGAAAGGGTGCTTAAGTAAACTGAAAATCCTCCTTTCTTTTTGATACTGTTGACTTGAAGACTACAATCTGCAAGCAGTTTCTCTTTAACATAAATCACTGTGATATGACAGTGCTGCTCTGTTGTTTTGCTGAGATTGCTGCAGAGACAGAGCTTAAAAACAGAGGACTTGCATTGGCTGTGTCTTCACAAACTTTGTTGCTGCTCCTCTAACAATCGGACTGCTTATACAAAATAAAAACAAAAGTGATGATATATACAAATATCAATGTACAAAGAGATATATACAAAGCTGCGTTATGTTCAACAAAAGGGATCATGATAATTCTTCAGCATACGGCCATTTACAGGGCCTTCTTCAGCAGTGCTTCCCTCTACAGATTTGAGGAAATATGTGTTATTTCCCTGAACAACAGAAATAACAAATGGGCCTTTCCAAAGAAAATCAAACTTGGAATGCTTTCCCTTGTCTTCTCTTCGTGAGTCCCACCTTAGAATTTTGTCGCCAATGTAGAAATCCTCAGCCTTAGTCTTTTTGTCAAATTCTTTCTTCAGCCTCTCTTGCACAATTTGAGCTCTGACATACACTTGCTCTCTGGTTTGCTAAAGATGAATGGTCTGGTTAATTCGTCTTTGAACATCATTTGGTTCAGCTTGGATTTCTTGTAGCATCTTGATGATAGGAATACCCAAGGAAGATGGAAATCTGGCCTCCATGCCATACACTAGCTCATAAGGGCTCATCCCAATGGATCTCTTTGTTGAAAGTCTGTCTGTCCATAGGGCATTTGTGAGCTTTCTATGCCAGTTCTTCTTGTTTTCTTCTAAGATCTTCTTGATAATACTAATCAGACTCTTATTGGATGATTCGGCCAAGCCATTACCTTGAGGGTAATAGGTTGTAGAGTGGCCTAAGGTGATACGAAATTTATGGCAAAAATTGATCATTTTTTTGGATTTGAAGGCAGCAGCATTGTCAGTAATGATCTTCTCAGGGCAGCCAAATCTAGACAGGATATTGCACTCAAGGAATTGGATAATGGTGGAGTCATTGGCTTGCCTACATGGGATGGCTTCAATCCACTTGGTGAAATAGTCGGTGGCTGTTAAAATTCACTTATGCTGGCCTGAGGAAGAGGGATGGATTTCTCCAATGAAGTCAAGACCCCATTGTTGAAAAGGCTTTTTGATTGAGATGGGCTTAAGAGGCAAGGGAAACAGCTTTCCTTTGCCCTCGAAGATTTGGCATTTGTGACATGAGATAGCAAACTTCTTTACATCTGCAAACAAAGAGGGCCAATAGAAACCAGCCCTTAAAATTTTATCAGCAGTGGACTTCCAATATAGATGTCCTCCACAGTCCCCTGCATGGAATTCTTTCATGACATTATTAGTTTCATTCATGGTCAAACAATTAAGCAATATGCCTTCATGATTCTTCCAAAATAAAGCACCATCTAAGACACAAAACTTTAAAGCCTTCGTTTTTAAAAATCTTTTCTTAGTTCTGGACAATCCTGGGGGAGCAAATAGGTTTAACAATACAAAGCATATACCAGCATACCATGGGGATTGTAGAAAGGTTTCACTGATCTATGGAGTCGCCAGCTCCTATTCATTGTCCAGTTGGTAAATTTCTAAGACTTGAAAGTTTCTTTCGGACATCAGTTTGGCTAAACCTTGTCCCTTTATGAGCTTGGTTGGTTTTATTTCTATGTCATACTCAAGGATGTTTGCAATCCACTTGCATCTTTTTCCCTCTAATCCTTCTTGAGTTAATATGTCTTTTACAACAGCATTTGGGACATAGGCAGTCACGTGTGAATATAAAATGTAAATTCTGAAGTCTATGATTGCTTTAACAAGGGCATAGGCCTGCTTCTCCATGATTTGGTACTTCAAAGGGGCGTCTCTTAAGGCTCGGCTGAAAAAAGCAATTGGCTTTTCATTTCCTTGATCATCCTTTTGCAATAGGACAGCAGCTATGGTATTATCAGATGCAAATGAAAATATGATAAAGTCCCTATCAAATTGAGGACTTGTGAGGGCTGGGGCTTGAGTTAAGGCAACTTTGATACTTTCAAATGCTTGCTTGGTTTCAAGAGAACATTTTACCTTGGCATCCTTCTTTAACATGTTTCTCAACAGTCTTATCAGCTCGGCTAGTTTTGGGATTAATCTCCTTAGGAAATTGATCTTTCCTAGGAATGCTTGCAGCTCTTTTATGTTTCTTGGATATGGGATTTGGAGAATGGCTTGGATCCTTTCCGGATCAATTCTAATCCCATCTTTTGAAATGATATGTCCAAGTAATTTTCCTTCTTCAAGGCAAAATAAAGACTTCTTGGGGTCCAAGTAATCTGGTTGGGCTATTTGCCCTCCTTTGGTTTAACTTTTACGGGCACATCTATGTTTCTTGTCCTCAGCTTATACTGTTTGTGGACTTCATAAACAGCTGAATCATAACCTTGTTTAAAGTCAAAAGACTCACCAGACTTAGTCTGAAATTGATTTATCTCATGGTCATCTTGGTCTTCTTGGGTTAGAAAAATTTGTTGCTCACCTTTCAAATCTATTAAGTTCATGTGAGTGTCTTCTATGGGTTCATTAGAAGTGGATGCATCTGCATAGTTTTCTTTAAAAGGAGGTCTTATATCATGGTCTGGGCTAGACCTGCTAGCGTTTGGATTTTGATTTTTCCTGAAATTCGGGTTCCTGACAGTGTTAGCTTGCTGCTCGTCCCATGATGATTTCCTCTCAACACTCTCTACTCTGTCTCCCAGCCTGTGCATGCCATTGATAATAGCATCTAGCTTTTGATCTAAGGCTGAGGGCTCTTCCTTGAAGGTGGTTCTTCTCTCAGTTCTAGCTCTGTTTCTTTTGGCAATTAAATTTGCCTCCACAGTGACAGCCACATTTTGCATGTCTGCAAGGCTGTTAGGGGCTCTTTCTTTTAACTGGTAGGCCATATCTGGGTTGAATCCATCAGGGAATTTATATAAGGCAAGGTCAAGTGGGGGCCTTACGTTTTGTGGGATAGCATTATAAACGCTATTGAACCTTGCACAATAGTCCAAGACTGTTTCTTGTGGACCTCTTTTGATTGTATCATATTCAACTAGTATGTGCAAGGGGTCTTTCTTTTTCTCCCATCGATTGATATATGACTGGTATAAGGCTTCTGGGTCTGCTATGGAATCAGCAGGGAGTGCTCTAAACCAAGTCCTGATATCGCCTGTCAAACTTTGGACAAAAATCTTCATTCTCACACCATCATCGTCAATCTCATAGCTTTCAAAGTAATCCTGCATTTTCTTTGTATGCTGAAGGGCTGTGCAGGCACTTGTGCCATCAAAATATGTGATTTTAGTTTGGTAATCCTGATGCATAGCTCCAGGATTAGCAGGCAGCTGTAAAGGTTCATATCTATTCACCATGTTGGAAGGGATAAGAGGAACAACAGGGATAAACAGAACAGCTAGAACAATTGGGATAATAGGAGTAGTAGTGGTAGTATGTGCAGTGAATGGAGGTGTGGAAGGAGTGCTTTGAGATGTGGATGATGAACAAGGGGAACTAGGGGTTGAACGAAATAGAACTTTGACGGGGGTTGGGCCACAGCTTGGCTGAACTATTACAGGAGTAGAATCAGCAAAATCCTCTTTTATCTCTAATTTCCTCCGGTTTCTTTGGATCAAATTCGGATTTTCAAAAGCAGCTGTGGGATTTGGGTCTGGATTTGACCTTGTATAGCGTGAATTCTTCCTGGGAACCATCTTCTGGCTTGTTTTTTGGGGATTTTCTAAGAATGTATGGGTTAGAAAGAAACTTTTGAAGGTCTAGTTCTTTCCCAGTGGAGCTTTCCAACCTGATTTGTGAAATTATATGAGGATGTTCCCCAGTGGAGTCGCCATTATGTTATCACTCAGGTTGTCCTTAAAGCTCCTTAAAGGATACGGCCGAGGTAACCACAAACCAATCATTGGACTCCAGGTCCTAGCCTACCTGCAATCAGGGAGGGCTCTCTCTCTATAATTTAGTTTTGTTTTGGGTTGATTTTAGGCTAGTTATGATTTTCTTGGGTTTTGTTTTGATTTTGGTGGGATGGGGGATTCTTTCAAACAGAGTTGGGATGCATAGTGTGAGAAGTTCAAACCATTGGGCATGGAGTCGTGGGTTAGGCTTGCTGTTGCGTTTTCTTGGTCACAAGAGGAATACAGAGCAGGATAGCTACACATAAAACAATATCGAGCTAGAATAAAGATGGAACGAAGGTAAGTGAATGAAAGGCAACTAAGTAGCTGTCATTATGCTAACAGAGGGAAAGTGAATGAACATTTATACAGGACCAATCAAGGATTCCTAAACAACATTCATATATGAAGGAACCAGTGTGAATATGAGCAAATCAGTATTCATATTTAGGACTAATTCAGAGGAAAACATAGATAAATCACATAAATTGAGAACAGAATACAACTAAGTGAGCTCTGAACTATTCTTTCTTTCTGCTATTTAGATAGTGAAACAATGATGGCATAAACAAATATAAACTGTAAACAGAGATAAGAAACACTTATTGGGCTATGTTGAAGCGTTAGGATTCCATAGTCACTCTTCAGTCATTAAAGCACAACAGTCAGTTCATCTCCCAAACATTCCAGCGATCTTTGATTATAGAGACTCTCAGAAAATACAGTGCAAGTCTAGAGAGGAAGTTATCGACCAACCAACCCTTTAAACAATGCTCAGGGTGGTTTATATAGGCAAAATATCTACAATAAACAGATCCGAGACGGATCTGATGAAATAACTGTCTTAACCTAATTTGTACTGAAATAAATGCAAGAAATATCTATCTAAGCTGCGCTGGAGGCAGCAGCATTCAAAATGAGTAAATATGGTGTCCTTTGAGCTCTGCGCTGGCCAATTCTGCAATAATTATGCCTTGGGCTTGAAGCGCTGTTCTTATGTGGCTTAAATGCCCTTAACTGTGCTTGATGAGCCTTTAAAGCCTTAGAGCTGCCTCTTTGACTTTGATGGGGGCTCTTTAATGTTCACCTGCTTTGGAAATAAAGATTTCCACTTAAAAATATTAACTGATACACTTTGCCACAACACTGATACTCTTTAACATTGAATCGGGACATTTTCTTTTACTGATACACTTTGACACTTCAAAAGCGCCTCCTTATGGCCACCTATGACAAGATTTGATTGTTGTTGTGCTGTCTGCGGGCTTTTGGAGGCTTTGGAGGAGTTTCGGTGCTGTCCAATCGAAATATCAACGAAAATGAAGAAATAGTGCAAAAATGGCGGAGATCTGCAAAAAGATAATTGTGCTTGAGCCGTGCTTGTTTTCTAGAGCAAAATCTGGGCTTGGAACGATTCAAAAATGGCTTAAGAATGCATGCTTTTCCTTTGACTGAGCGCGCGCAGGCGCTGGAAGAAATCCTGTGAAAAATGGCCATTTTCCTTTTACACAGCCAACGACCCATTTACACACAAAAATCGTGAAAATTTGGAGCGGGAGTGACACTATAGACTTGTTTAAATCCTGGCCGTTGGATCGCGCGAAGGCAGATCCAACGGCTGGTGCTAAATCGGCGATCGGTGGATCGGCGAAACCCAACACATAAAATCTCCGATGAGCGATGAACCCGGTGGACCCGATATACTATAGGCCCTTTCTTTTATGGAATTCGGGTCCCGCCCATCAGCGAACCCAAATCGGCGGATTTTAATGAAAATGGGTCATCGTACCCGAAATGCCATTCAAAACTACTCTTTATAACTTTTTTTCGGCTCCGGCAAAAAGCAATGCTATATAGGGCCGCGACTTAATATGGGCCGTTGATCTGAGGGCCCGAGTGGGCAGCTGTGATGAAGTCGGAAATTCGCTATTGGCGGGGACATGAGGTTTATACATATGCGATCGCCGAAATGATCTGAGCCGTTCGATGAGCGGGGTGATCGGACGGTGGACATTAAGTCGCAATATCGCTATCGGGTAAACCCGGGGGGCGGGCCTTTATGTGTATATGTGATGCGATAGCGAAATAGTGATGAGAGCTTGCGGCGTGACAAAACATAAGTTTTGCGAAAAACTTAAGTTTTGCGGCAAAACTGGAGAAATGCGGTAGACGGGGCATAACGATAAAGCAGAGATATATGAACAAGTGGAGATGCGTGATAGGAAGCTTTTGTGACAGCGATATCGCTTTCGGGTGCGATAGCGATATCACATCGGAGGATGGCGAGGGGACACAAACAGGGGCATACATGTTATTGCGATCCTTGACTGCGAAATCGCATCGACGGGTTATATCGGAGCACAATGCAAAGGGGCCAACTGTCGACCGCTTCCTCTGACTGCGATATCGCGTCGGAGGGGAGGAATATTAGATCGGAGGAATGTTTTGATGGATCAAATAAAGGTTTTATATGATCGGAGGTGGTGTTTATGATCGGAGAAGGGTTTTTATACATGGGATAAGGGTTTTCAATGCATTGGAAGGCGTCCAAACACCTCGAAGGGGAGATTTATGAACAAATGAGGGCTCTTGCTAAGTTTCAGGCAAACTTAGTAATTCCCAAGGCATATTTATGGTTATATTTCAACCAAGGGAGGGGATATGTATCTAAAAGGGATTTAGAATATATTTAAGTAACGGGAAGGGGGAAAAATAAGGAATTACATAATAGAGTTAGTAGTTAATATGAAATGTGATGAGAAAGCGCTAAGTTCGAGATCTTAGGCTATATAAAGGGGAAAGTGACTCAAAGAGTGAATAAGAGTACTCCTAAGAAAATTAAACCTTTACTTAGGCAAATATAATGAAAAATGATGGATTTAAGAGATATCAAGCAGATCTTGACCTCTTTGGGAAGGTTAGTGAATGATTTGGGGAATAAGGAAGAAGGGGAAGTTAGTCATGCCTCGCTTGAAGTCCTCCAACTGAACAACTGCCTTCAACTTGTGATATGATAGATATAACACTTGACAATATGAAATGGATCACAAGCCATGATTCTGCAACCACAAAGCGACCTACCCGACCTACTCACCTAGCATTTTCTCTTCTTTTTGGTTTGGGTGCACTTGAACTAGTATACCCAACTTTTCATTCTTTTCTTCTTGCTTTCCTCCTATATAAATCCACACTTATTTCATCTAGGGGCTCAGATTAAGCTGTTGAGCACCCTTGTTTCTCTATCTATTTACAGATCTGCCAAGATTAAACAGTTTGGACAGATGTTTATTCTCTATATTCTAAAACAGGAAATTGAAATCTAGGGAGACCAAGATTAAGCTGTTTGGACCTCCCTTAGCTGAAAACTCATCAAAATGGATCAACCCATCAAAAATGGAACACAGCAGTGGCACTTAGACTCGCACACTCTCATGGACACTTCTTTGGCCTCTGTAGCAAATATGGAGCATTGCAGCAAGCAAAGTATGACATATCTGGCATGTAAAAATTTCGATCATGAAAGATGATTAACCTGCTGTAGCAGGAGGCTAATAGTGGCTCCACTTGGGGATGGCTTTTCCTTGTGACAAGCTAAGAACAACAGGTCGTAATGCCTTGATCCTCTGTAGTTGCTGTTAATTGAAAATTTCTTCTGTGCTAACTGCTGAATGACTAGAACTTTAACTTCTAAATGCATCACTCCTCCTTAACTGAAACACTATGAAAAGTAAAGCATCGCCTGCTTTCTTCTGCGTGCTTGATATTGCATACACTTTTGCTTGAGCACTGCCTTGTGAAATAAACACAAAAAAAGGGAATAAAACTGGAGCTCTTCTTTTCTTGTCTTTGAAAGGGTGTTGAAGTAAACTGAAAATCCTCCTTTCTTTTTGATACTGTTCACTTGAAGACTACAAGCTGCAAATAGTTTCTCTTTAACATAAATCACTGTGATATGACAGTGCTGCTCTGCTATTTTGCTGAGATTGCTGCAGAGACAGAGCTTAAAAATAGAGGACTTGCATTGGCTGTGTCTCCACAAACTTTGTTGTTGCTCCTCTAACAATCGGACTGCTTATACAAAATAAAAACAAAAGTGCTAATATATACAAATATCAATGTACAAAGAGATATATACAAAGCTGCGTTATGTTCAACAAAAGGGATCATGATAATTCTTCAGCATACGGCCATTTACAGGGCATTCTTCAGCAGTGCTGCCCTCTACAGATTTTAGGAAATATGTGTTATTTCCCTGAACAGCAGAAATAACAAATGGACCTTTCCAAAGAAAATCAAACTTGGCATGCTTTCCATTGTCTTCTCTTCGTGAGTCCCACATTAGAATTTTGTCGCCAATGTAGAAATCCTCAGCCTTAGTCTTTTTGTCAAATGCTTTCTTCACCCTCTCTTGCACAATTTGAGCTCTGACATACACTTGATCTCTGGTTTGCTGAAGATGAATGGTTTGGTTAATTCGTCTTTGAACATCATTTGGTTCAGCTTGGATTTCTTGTAGCAGCTTGATGATAGGAATACCCAAGGAAGATGGAAATCTGGCCTCCATGCCATACACCAGTTCATAAGGGCTCATCCCAATGGATCTCTTTGTTGAAAGTCTGTCCGCCCATAGGGCATTTGTGAGCTTTCTATGCCAGTTCTTCTTGTTTTCTTCTAAGATCTTCTTGATAATACTAATCAGACTCTTATTGGATGATTCGGCCAAGCCATTACCTTGAGGGTAATAGGCTGTAGAGTGGCCTAAGGTGATACGAAATTTATGGCAAAAATTGATCACTTTTTTGGATTTGAAGGCAGCAGCATTGTCAGTAATGATCTTCTCAGGGCAGCCAAATCTGGACAGGATATTGCACTCAAGGAATTGGATAATGGTGGAGTCATTGGCTTGCCTACATGGGATGGCTTCAATCCACTTGGTGAAATAGTCGGTGGCTGTTAAAATCCACTTATGCTGGCCTGAGGAAGAGGGATGGATTTCTCCAATGAAGTCAAGACCCCATTGTTGAAAAGGATTTTCGGTTGAGATGGGCTTAAGAGGCAAGGGCAACAACTTTCTTTTGCCCTCAAAGATTTGGCATTTGTGACATGAGATAGCAAACTTCTTTACATCTGCAAACAAAGAGGGCCAATAGAAACCAGCCCTTAAAATTTTATCAGCAGTGGACTTCCAATATAGATGTCCTCCACGGTCCCCTGCATGGAATTCTTTCATGACATTATTAGTTTCATTCATGGTCAAACAATTAAGCAATATGCCTTCATGATTCTTCCAAAATAAAGCACCATCTAAGACACAAAACTTTAAAGCCTTCATTTTTAAAAATATTTTCTTAGTTCTGGACAATCCTGGGGGAGCAAACAGGTTTAACAATACAAAGCATATATTAGCATACCATGGGGATTGCAGAAAGGTTTCACTGATCTGTGGAGTCGCCAGCTCCTGTTCATTTTCCAGTTGGTAAATGTCTAAGACTTGAAAGTTTGTTTTGGACATCAGTTTGGCTAAACCTTGTCCCTCTATGAGCTTGGTTGGTTTTATTTCTATGTCATACTCAAGGATGTTTGCAATCCACTTGACTCTTTTTCCCTCTAATCCTTCTTGAGTTAATATGTCTTTTACAACAGCATTTGGGACATAGGTAGTCACGTGTGAATATAAAATGTAAATTCTGAAGTCTTTGATTGCTTTAACAAGGGCATAGGCCTGCTTCTCCATGATTTGGTACTTCAAAGGGGCATATCTTAAGGCTCGGCTGAAAAAAGCAATTGGCTTTTCATTTCCTTGGTCATCCTTTTGCAATAGGACAACAGCTATGGTATTATCAGATGCAAATGAAAATATGATAAAGTCCCTATCAAATTGAGGACTTGTGAGGACTGGGGCTTGAGTTAAGGCAACTTTGATACTCTCAAATGCTTGCTTGGTTTCAAGAGACCATTTTACCTTGGCATCCTTCTTTAACATGTTGCTCAACAGTCTTATCAGCTCGGCTAGATTTGGGATGAATCTCCTTAGGAAATTGATCTTTCCTAGGAATGCTTGCAGCTCTTTTATGTTTCTTGGATATGGGATTTGGAGAATGGCTTGGATCCTTTCCGAATCAATTCTAATCTCGTCTTTTGAAATGATATGTCCAAGTAATTTGCCTTCTTCAAGGCCAAATAAAGACTTCTTGGGGTTCAAGGAAATGCCATATTTCCTACATGTTAGGAACACTTGTCTCAAATGTCTTAGGTGCTCTTGATCAGATTTGGAGAAAGGGGTAAGATCATCAAGATACACAACCAAGAAATCATGGGTGTCCTTGGCAAATGCAATGTCCATGGCCCTTTGAAAGATGGCACCTGCGTTCTTTAGGCCGAAAGGCATTTTCACATATTTAAATGTTCCCCACGGTGTTGTAAAGGCTCTCTTGTCTTGATCATCTGGGTGAACCAGTATTTGATTAAAACCTGAAAAGCCATCTAGCAAAGAGATTCTAGATGACCCCACTACTCTTTGTAGGATGTGGTCCATTTTGGGCAATGGGTAGTGGTCTTTAAGGGAGACTTGGTTTAGGTTTCTCAAATCTACACAAAGCCTAATCTCACCTGTTTTCTTTCTTGTGGGAACAAGATTGGATACCCATTCAGAAAATCTAATGGGTGCTATGATACCTGTTTCAAACATTCTCTTTACCTCCTTCTCAACCAAGGGAAGGAGAACGGGGTTGATTCTTCTAAGTTTTTGTTTGAAAGGATTTTGATTTGGTTTTAAGGGAATGGTGTGTTGGATTACTAAGGTATCATAGGACTTCAAGTCCTCATAACACCAAGCAAAGACATCTT
Organism: Pinus tabuliformis; assembly: GCA_031772625.1. NCBI lineage: Eukaryota > Viridiplantae > Streptophyta > Pinopsida > Pinales > Pinaceae > Pinus > Pinus tabuliformis. The sequence continues at coordinate 1,852,756,395 of CM062817.1, read as the reverse complement.
GGAATTCTTTGAACAAATCCACATACTTTGGTTTTTGATCAGGAGGCAAAGACTTAGACAGTTTGATCATTTTGGGTTTCTCTGCTGTCCCAATGTTGTATTCTTCTATGGCAGTGTTTATAGGCTGCATTTTTGGCTTTTTGGGCACATCATTTGCATCAAACATGTCTTGTAGTGCAGTGAGGCCAACCGGGAGAAAATTGTCTTTTAGATCAATAATCTCGGCCTCTGTTTTATCTATTTCCTCCAAATGCATTTGTTTCAGCTCTTCAATGTTTGCATAGTCAAAGACTGTTGGGCTTAGGATCTGTTTGGCTGTTACGGCTGTTACAGCTTGATGATTTTCATTTAATGCTTGTTGTTGTGGGTCCTCCATGGTATCCTCATCAATGTTTAGGCCTGCAAATTCATGCTGTAAGGTAAGAAAATTGATTATTTGAGCATCATCCTCGAACACTTGCCAGTCTTTAATGTTATTTGGGACAGCAGGCCTATGTTTTATTTCAGCAGTGAAATGGTGATTTGGCTCAAAGGGAAGCTTGCATGTACTAGCGAAAGTGGCTATGCTGTGAGCATGAATGTTATGATTTCTTGAAATCTTGGCAAGCTTGGATTCAGTGAATGTATCAAGTATTGCAGTGGCAGTAGTCCTATAAGCTCTTAGCCTTCTATCATTGGTAACAAAGTTGCCTTTCATTTGTTGGATTACTAGGTCTGAGTCACCTAGAATGGAAACTTTGGTAGCTCCTAAAGCTTTCAGCAACTTAAGGCCTAAGAGGAGTGCCTCATACTCAGCCATGTTGTTGGTGCATTTGAAATTCAGTCTATAAGCATGACCCTCTGCATGGTTGTTATGTGTATTGTGAATCCATATTCCTGCCCCTGCTCCTAACTTGTTAACAGATCCATCAAACTCTAAATACCATGTGATTTCTTGCTTGTGGTTAGTATTAAGAGTTTCAGTCATTTTAGGATTGGGCAGACCCGAGTCTTGTGTTTCGGGAGGTTTTTCTTGTGTGCTGGTTGCATTGGCTGTTGTGACAGTCTCATGGGTATGTGTAACCGATTCTTCATTGATGTGTGCTTGTTGTACTAAAGCCATAGGCTTATCATCAGTTGGAGGACTTGTTTCATCATTAAAAAAATTAAAAGAATCCATATCAGAATGGATTGAGTAAATTGGAAAGTTTTGGGGCTTTTCCTCACTACTTACCACATACTTCATCAGTGTTTCTCTATACAGTCTCTTAGGCTACCCAAAGACTGATATAGTGGCATAAGAGAGGTCTAATTGGAGAGATCCTTGGAGTTTTTCTCCCCAATATCTTGATAAGAGCATGCCATACTTTGGTGGGATTTTAGCAACCACCACATCCATTAGGATTGTCTTGTTGGGAAATTGGACTAAGGAGACACATAAGTCTTTGATTAAGCCTAAACACTTGACCTGACTTGAGTCAAAGGAGAATAGATCTTTGTAGGGTCTTGTGACATCAAGGTTTAGTTTCTCCATTACAGCTTTGGGCATAAGATTGTGTGAGGCACCTGAGTCAAACATAACATTGTGCAAGACTTTGTCATGAATGTGCAAACTGACATAAAAGGGTGGAATAGATCCATATGTTGATTTTCCATTAACTTCAAGACCGAACAACAACTCAGGTGTATCATCTAAAACATTTACATCATCCTTGACCTCTGGCATTTGAAGTGATCTTTGAATTTGTTGCCTATACACATCATGTTTGGCAAGTTCTGAGAGGGGGATGGATATTTTAAGTTTTCCAATCTCTGCCTCTAAATTAAATGGCTTTTCCAATGGAGTCTTGGTGTTGATGACAGCAATTTTTTCTTTTTCATTTGAATTATCAGCGATTTGCTCTTGTTTATCAACGTTATGGGAATTGATTGCTTGCGGTTTTTCAGTTTTAAGAGGGCTTTTTGGAACGCTGTTCAAGTTCTCTTTCGAGGAAGAAGGTGGCAGAGGCTGATCAACAGAAGGTTGTATGTCTATTATGTCCTCTACAGTCACTTGGTGCATGTTTGGAACAGTTATATCAGTTGTTTCTGTTATAATAGCCTTGCCTCTAATCTGGTTGGGTTGTTTGCCCTCCTTTGGTTTAACTTTTTCGGGCACATCTATGTTTCTTGTCCTCAGCTTATACTGTTTGTGGACTTCATAAACAGCTGAATCATAACCTTGTTTAAAGTCAAAAGACTCACCAGACTTAGTCTGAAATTGATTTACCTCATGGTCATCTTGGTCTTCTTGGGTTAGAAAAATTTGTTGCTCACCTTTCAAATCTATTAAGTTCATGTGAGTGTCTTCTATGAGTTCATTAGAAGTGGATGCCTCTGCGTAGTTTTCTTGAAAAGGAGGTCTTATATCATGGTCTGGGCTAGACCTACCAGCGTTTAGATTTTGATTTTTCCTGAAATTCGGGTTCTTGACAGTGTTAGCTTGCTTCCCGTCCCATGATGATTTCCTCTCAACACTCTCTACTCTATCTCCCAGCCTGTGCATGCCATTGATAATAGCATCTAGCTTTTGATCTAAGGCTGAGGGCTCTTCCTTGAAGGTGGTTCTTCTCTCAGTTCTAGCTCTGTTTCTTTTGGCAATTAAATTTGCCTCCACAGTGACAGCCACATTTTGCATGTCTGCAAGGCTGTTAGGGGCTCTTTCTTTTAATTGGTAGGCCATATCTGGGTCGAATCCATCAGGGAATTTATATAAGGCAAGGTTAGGTGGGGTCCTTAAGTTTTGTGGGATAGCATTATAAACGCTATTGAACCTTGCACAATAGTCCAAGACTGTTTCTTGTGGACCTCTTTTGATTGTATCATATTCAACTAGTATGTGCAAGGGGTCTTTCTTTTTTTCCCATCGGTTGATAAATGGTTGGTATAAGGCTTCTGGGTCTGCTATGGAATTAGCAGGGAGTGCTCTAAACCAAGTCCTGACATCGCCTGTCAAACTTTGGACAAAAATCTTCATTCTCACACCATCATCGTCAATCTCATAGCTTTCAAAGTAATCCTGCATTTTCTTTGTATGTTTAAGGGCTGTGCAGGCACTTGTGCCATCAAAATATGTGATTTTAGTTTGGTAATCTTGAGGCATAGCTCCAGGATTAGCAGGCAGCTGTAAAGGTGCATATCTATTTGCCATGTTGGCAGGGATAAGTGGAACAACAGGGATAAACGGAACAACTAGAACAACTAGGATAATAGGAGTAGTAGTGGTAGTATGTGCAGTGAATGGAGGTGTGGAAGGAGTGCTTTGAGACGTGGATGATGAACAAGGGGAAGTAGGGGTTGAACGAAATAGAACTTTGACGGGGGTTGGGCCACAGCTTGGCTGAACTATTACAAGAGTAGAATCAGCAAAATCCTCTTTTAGCTCTAATTTCCTGCGGTTTCTTTGGATCAAATTCGGATTTTCAAAAGTAGTTGTGGGATTTTGGTCTCGATTTGACCTTGTATAGCGCGAATTCTTCCTGGGAACCAGCTTCTGGCTTGTTTTTTAGGGATTTTCTAAGAATGTATGGGTTAGAAAGAAACTTTTGAAGGTCTGGTTCTTTCCCAGTGGAGCTTTCCAACTTGATTTGTGAAATTATCTGAGGATGTTCCCCAGCGGAGTCGCCATTATGTTATCGCTTAGGTTGTCCTTAACGCTCCTTAAAGGATACGGCTGAGGCAACCACAAACCAATCTTTGGATTGCAGGTCCTAGCCTACCTGCAATCAGAGAGGGCTCTCTCTTTATAATTTAGCTTTGTTTTGGGTTGATTTTAGGCTAGTTATGATTTTCTTGGGTTTTGTTTTGATTTTGGTGGGATGGGGGATTCTTTCAAATAGAGTTGGGATGCATAGTGTGAGAAGTTCAAACCATTGGGCATGGAGTCGTGGGTTATGCTTGCTGTTGCGTTTTCTTGGTCACAAGAGGAATATAGAGCAGGATAGCTACACATAAAACAATATCGAGCTAGAATAAAGATGGAACGAAGGTCAGTGAATGAAAGGCAACTAAGTAGCTGTCATTATGCTAACAGAGGGAAAGTGAATGAACATTTATATAGGAGCAATCAAGGATTCCTAAACAACATTCATATATGAAGGAACTAGTGTGAATATGAGCAAATCAGTATTCATATTTAGGACTAATTCAGAGGAAAACATAAATAAATCACAGAAATTGAGAACAGAATACAACTAAGTGAGCTCTGAACTATTCTTTCTTTCTGCTATTTAGATAGTGAAACAATGATGGCATAAACACATATAAACTGTAAACAGAGATAAGAAACACTTATTGAGCTATGTTGAAGCGTTAGGATTCCATAGTCACTCTTCAGTCATTAAAACAAAACAGTCAGTTCATCTCCCAAACATTCCAACGATCTTTGATTATAGAGACTCTCAGAAAATATAGTGCAAGTCTAGAGAGGAAGTTATCGACCAACCAACCCTTTAAACAATGCTCAGGGTGGTTTATATAGGCAAAATATCTACAATAAATAGATCCGAGACGGATCATATGAAATAACTGCCTTAACCTAATTTGTACTGAAATAAATGCAAGAAATATCTATCTAAGCTATGCTGGAGGCAACAGCATTCAAAATGAGTAAATATGGTGTCCTTTGAGCTCTGTGCTGGCCAATTCTGCAATAACTATGCCTTGGGCTTGAAGCGCTGCTCTTATGTGGCTTAAATGCCCTTAACTGTGCTTGATGAGCCTTTAAAGCCTTAGAGCTGCCTCTTTGACTTTGATGGGGGCTCTTTAATGTTCACCTGCTTTGGAAATAAAGATTTCCACTGAAAAATATTAACTGATACACTTTGCCGCAACACTGATACTCTTTAACATTGAATCGGGACGTTTTCTTTTACTGATACACTTTGACGCTTCAAAATCACCTCCTTATGGCCACCTATGAAAAGATTTGACTGTTGTTGTGCTGTCTGCGGGCTTCTGGAGGCTTTGGAGGAGTTTTGGCACTGGCCGATCGAAATATCAACCAAAATGAAGAAATATTGCAAAAATGGTGGAGATTTGCAAAAAGATAATTGTGCTTGAGCCGTGCTCGTTGTCCAGAGCAAAATATGGGCTTGGAGCAATTCAAAAATGGCTTAAGAATGCATGTTTTTCCTTTGACTGGGCGCGCGCAGGCGCTGGAAGAAATCCTGTGAAAAATGGCCATTTTCCTTTTACACAGCCAAAGACCCATTTACACGCAAAAATCGTGAAAATTTGGAGCGTGAGTGACACTGTAGACTTGTTTAAATCTTGGCCGTTGGATCGTGCGAAGGCAGATCCAATGGCTGGCGCTAAATCGGCGATCGGCGAATCGACGGAACCCAACACATAAAATCTCCGATGAGCGATGAACCCGGCGGACCCAATATACTATATGCCCTTTCTTTTATGGATTTCGGGTCCGTCCCATCGGTGAACCCAAATCGGCGGATTTTAATGAAAATGGGTCATCGTACCCGAAATGCCATTCAAAACTGCTCTTTATAACTTTTTTTCGGCTCCGGCAAAAAGCGATGCTATATAGGGCCGCGACTTAATATGGGCCGTTGATCTGAGGGCCTGAGTGGGCGGCTGTGATGAAGTCGGCAATTCGCTATCGACGGGGACATGAGGTTTATACATATGTGATCGCCGAAATGGGCGATCGCCGAAATGATCTGAGCCGTTCGATGAGCGGGGTGATCGAATGGTGGACATTAAGTCGCAATATCGCTATCGGGGAAACCCGGGGGGCGGGCCTTTATGTGTATATGTGATGCGATAGCGAAATAGTGATGAGAGCTTGCGGCATGAAAAAACATAAGTTTTGCGAGAAACATAAGTTTTGCAAAAAACTTAAGTTTTGCGGCAAAACTGGAGAAATGCGGCAGACGGGGCATAACGATAAAGCGGAGATATATGAACAAGTGGAGATGCGCGATAGGAAGCTTTTGCGATAGTGATATCGCTTTCGGGTGCGATAGCGATATCACATCGGAGGATGGCGAGGGGACACAAACAAGGGCATACATGTTATTACGATCGCCGACTGTGAAATCGCATCGGCGGGTTATATCAGAGTACAATGCAAAGGGGCCAACTGTCGACCGCTTCCTCCGACTGCGATATCGCGTCGGAGGGGAGGAATATTAGATCGAAGGAATGTTTTGATGGATCAAATAAAGGTTTTAAATGATCAAAGGTGGTGTTTATGATCGGAGAAGGGTTTTTATACATGGGATAAGGGTTTTCAATGCATTGGAAGGAGTCCAAACACCTCGGAGGGGAGATTTATGAAGAAATGAGTGCTCTCACTAAGTTTCAGGCAAACTTAGTAATCCCCAAGGCATATTTATGGTTATATTTCAACCAGGGGAGGGGATATGTATCTAAAAGGGATTTATAATATATTTTAGTAAGGGGAAGGGGGAAAAATAAGTAATTACATAATAGAGTTAGTAGTTAATATGAAATGTGATGAGAAAGCGCTAAGTTCGAGATCTTAGGCTATATAAAGGGGAAAGTGACTCAAAGAGTGAATAAGAGTACTCCTAAGCAAAGTAAACCTTTACTTAGGAAAATATAATGAAAAATTATGGATTTAAGAGATATCAAGCAGATCTTGACCTCTTTGGGGAGGTTAGTGAATGATTTGGGGAATAAGGAAGAAGGGGAAGTTAGTCATGCCTCGCTTGAAGTCCTCCAACTGAACAACTGCCTTCAACTTGTGATATGATAGATATAACACTTGACAATATGAAATGGATCACAAGCCATGATTCTGCAACCACAAAGCTACCTACCCGACCTACTCACCTAGCATTTTCTCTTCTTTTTGGTTTGGGTGCACTTGAACTAGCATACCCAGCTTTTCATTCTTTTCTTCTTGCTGTCCTCCTATCTAAATCCACACTTATTACATCCAGGGGCTCAGATTATGCTGTTGAGCACCCTTGTTTCTCTACCTATTTACAGATCTGCGAAGATTAAACAGTTTGGACAGATGTTTATTCTCTATATTCTAAAACAGGAAATTGAAATCTAGGGAGACCAAGATTAAGCTGTTTGGACCTCCCTTAGCTGAAAACTCATCAAAATGGATCAACCCATCAAAAATGGAACACAGCAGTGGCACTTAGACTCGCACACTATCCTGGACACTTCTTTAACCTCTGTAGCAAATATGGAGCATTGCAGCAAGCAAAGTATGACATATTTGGCATGTAAAAGTGTCAATCATGAAAGATGATTAACCTATTGTAGCAGGAGGCTAACACACAGGATTCCATTCCTTCCTCCCAACCAGCTGGGATAACCCTAATTGACATGTCCCATCCAAATATGTCAACATATTTATAAGGTAATTCACTAGGAAATGTGGCACATATCATGAAGAGTTGACCTACATAATATTACTATGACTAGTTAAAACCTAAGTCACCTTCTCATTCCTAAACATATGACTACTAATTCCTACCTAATTATTAAGAATTATATTAAACATAGATCTCTCCAAGTAGGCTTCTAATATCATGTTCATCCCCAAAATTGGGGCGCTCAACACCATCTTCAAATGAGCTAAAAATATATAAAAATTTTCTCATAATCATAGGTGTTAGTACACCACAATCGTAACTACATGTCAAAAATGGGTTAGTTTAATAAATTGTTTGTGTTAACGAAATCATACATAAGGGAGACACCATTCAAGGCTTTTGTATAGGACACCTTGCTTTTCTTTCCATCATTGTTTCTCTATATTCGCATACACAATGGGGACATATAAAAGTGTTATCAATGAACGATTAGGTACCAATCCTTTATAACATTAAGAAGGTTGAGATTAATAAAACCCATAGATCACTTTGGATTGAGAACTTCCTAGTCTCTCATGGTTTACCTACATTGCATTATTGTTTTTTTCATTTTTCACGCTCATCCTCCATTTTAGTATTTTCCTTCCAACCCTTTGTATTTAATCCAAACTATGCCACTATTCCTAAAGGGATAGTAAGAAATAGGGATTGATGAGGGAGAAAGGGACAATATGGCTACCAATTGTAGTAAGGAACTTAGGAGACCATGCATACTTATTGGTATCAGATCCTCATACACATTATACAAAAAATTTCCACTTTAGAGGATGAAAGATGAATTGGTAGGAATTATATGGATGATTGGGACATAGATGAGGACAGTGGAAACTAGAAACCAAAAATAGAAGTTGAAGAGATGGAGAAACAAATTACTAGAATGCTGTGGAATTATATTGTTTTATCAACAAAAATTGCAGGAAAAGTTATATACAATAGGGATCAATCAGAGGAGGTTTTTCTATGATTGGGTGTTCTCCATCTTAAGCTTAAGAAAACCAACACCAACCATTCCTCTTCCTTATCTCAATCCCCTTCGAAGAATGAGGATACCCAAGAGAACCAACATCCCTCTTCTACTGTTGGTTTTCATACCATTGGATCATAGTTGGAATGCATAGGAATATTGATCTATAAAATGTTCTGGATATTACACAGGATAGTTTGTCATAATAGATCTACTAAAAGATATTTAAAACTCTAAGATCTACACTACAAGGGTTAATTTCTCCTTAGATTTATGGACTCATTAATTATTCTACTATTCTTATGCATGATATATAGAAAATATTAAAAATAGAAAATAATGAAATAAAACTAACAAACCACAATGAAAACAAGATATTACCATGAAAACACTAATAAGAGAGAACCTAGCTAGAATATGTGGCTAATTTTCTCTCCATTTTGTTTGAATGGAAATGGATTCATGTAAAAAGGAGAGAGAATTTTGTCCCATGTGTTTTTACGGTATGAAAACACTCTCTATTTCTCTCCCTATCCACTCTTAGCTCCTCTTCTGGTCTATGTAACATAAATCACTTGAATAAATTGGAACCTCTTTTCCTCCTAGTGGTATAGTTATAACACATCCTGATAGCCTAATGGTGGTTACATTTGACTCCTTCAACTCTTAGCTAGAGTTTTAATATTGAATCTTATAGAGTCTTCTTTATCATAAATATGTTTTTAGTCCCTTTCCATTCATAATGTGGGACAAAGTGGCATCCTCTTGAATCATGATGGTAAAAATAGGAAGGTGAAATTCTAGGTGGCATAACATTTGCACATGTACTTTGTTTGAGGTCCTTCTTCCACCGGTGGAAATAAATATAAGCATATAATAGGTATTTGGGTGTGGAACTTAATAAATATGGTTTCACCCCCCATAAAATCCACTTAATGTGGCAAAATACTTCTATAATGTTTTAGATTCGAATTTCCAAAACTCGAACCCATTAATAAAAATGGCCTTCTAAGTTTATTCCTCTAGTTTTCACTTTGGAAGCATCAATATGGATGAAAATTAATATACTAACACAATATAGATCAAACCTCCCCATTTTAAGAGGATTTTGTAGTATGCTTAACTTACAGAAAATATCAAATGTGTGAAATATGCCAGAGATACCATAGAAAATAACAAATTGCAGTGATATAAAATGGAAATATTCAATTAGGATCTGCATAAATATTGTTCACTTGCCTCTTTGAGGGGGAAACCACAAGTAGAGAGGAGATCGATTAAAACTAAACAATACAAGACATCCCTTGCTATCTTTGATTGTATATAATATCACGAGATCCAAAACCCTAACTACTCATCTTCCCTTGTATAATGTGGGTTTGCCACTTTATTTATTAGCTATGGACCATTATCCATCATCCTTAACTAAAATAGCTAATTGTTGTCCCTTTTCTATAATACAGTGCAACAACATACATCCATCATTCATGTAGGTAACCACTTACGATATTTATTTATTAATCTAATTAATAAAGACCCTTATGGGCCCCCTAGGGCCTATCACATTAATAAATGGGTTAGGTTCATATGCTAACATGCCCTACCCCTTTGATAGCAACCTTGTCTTCAAGGATGGATTTATAAAAATCACTAAAAAATAGTTGTACATTATTATGTTGCATCTTTTGGTAAGGTGTCTTTTCACCAGATGAGGACTTCCTTAATAGTACAACCTCAAGAATGCATTCCAATGAATATGGTACTTATTCTAGTCAGATCCATAGAGACCCTTCCTTGCCCAATTCAGGTAGTATGGCATGAACCTTAAAATTGTGTCCCACGACTTTATTAACATAAGAGACGTGGAAGATTGGGTGGATTTTTGAAGTGGATGGCAAGGCTAGATTGTAGGTGACTGAGCCAATACGTTAAATCACATCATAAGGCCCATAAAATTTTGGAGCTAGTTTTCCAAAGCCCTTTTCTTTGAGAGATATCTTCTTATAAGATTAGAGTCAAAGAAACATTTGGTCACTCTCTTGAAAATACCTTTCGAAGAGATGTTGATCAACATGTTACTTCATCTAATTTTTACCTTGATGGAGATTATGTTGGCATTATAAACTAGGTGTTTTCCTTGATGGCATCCTACCTCATGAGTTGTCCTCGATGACAACCTATTTGATGCATGGAAACTTACTTGATAAGTTGTCTCTTGATAAGTAGATGAAAATCTACTTGTTAAAGGTATAAACAAGATGTGTTTACAGATGTGACAGAGTGTTTTAGAGGTAGAGGAATGATAAAGTTGGAAGTTCAAGAACTATACGCAGGTTCGTCAAGGCCAAGTCGGGTATACACATGAATTTGGTGAAGAAAAGTAGCGTATGGTTTTTACACCATGGTATTCTAAATACCAGGGGTCCTTACCATTAGCCCATATTAATGAGCGCGACAACAAATATTGATCATGTCAAAGATTACCACTAACACTAGTGTAGTTTTGGCACATGGTATTGGATAAGGGGTAAACAATATAAAGAGGTTGAGATCAAAGTGCTATGTGTGCAAGTGAAAGGATTTTTGATGAATACTTCAATATAAAGTATATTTGCATTGTAAGGGGCATAATTGTCACATAGATCTGAAATAATTATGCACCAATGAATACAATGATGGATCAAGATCATGAGACTTGAAATGACTCTTCATTGTATGATCTTCTCATGGATTTATTAGATCTCAATACTGATGCATGTTTTTATCTTCGAATATTATGATCTGGGTCTTTCTAAAGTTCTAAAGAGTTGCACAATTTAAGGTCAAAATTTGCAGATTTATATGTTGGTTGGTATTGGGAAAAGTGCGTATACACGTGGTTTAACTTCTTCAAAGTCATGTATATAAAGTAATGGTTTCTGTGTATAAATGACTGATCAACCTAAACATTGTTATTGTTTCTCTGTTATCTGCACATGGGATTCACTCAATGAACCTCTAATATAGCACGTGCATTTGTGGCATACTAAAAAATACCCTTAATTTGACTACATATTGGAAAATACCTCTAAAAATCACTTTATTTAACCCCCTGCCAATATGAACCCAATACACCTTCCTAGTTTAAAAAGCCCCTAGTTTCACTAGATATTGTAGGTATCCATTTTTCCATTAAATTTTTTTATACCCCTTTATATTTGTATCCCTTTATTTTGATTAATAATGGTAAGCAGATTCAACACCTAGAAAGAATAGCTTAAATACTAGGTAGCTTAAAACTTGAAAGTTTGAATAACAAAGAGGTAGATATAAGTTGGTTGATTTACAAATACATACCGTGGAAAATTTGAAAGGAAAATACATAGATTTTAAGTCTCAATTGCATCTATCTTCTATTGAATACTAAAAAAATACACTACAACAGTTCAAAACAAAACCTCGATAACGAACACAATGGCACACCTTTCATCTTGCTTATAGAATATGAAGAGGAGAGAAAGTACAATGAATATGGACACATGAAAAATCCTATTTGGTTGGCCTTTTTCAAATCATGGCCCTAACTTGATCACCTAGTGCACCATAGTTGCATGGTAAGAGTGCCAAGTAAGTGTGTCTCCATCAAAAGATGAATTGGAGCATGCATCCCTTCCTTCAGATTTGTGTGCTCTACCTAAGATGGGAATTTATCATGCATAAGTATTCTAATTTACTAATGATCTACATCCACTTACTAATAATAGACCATTCATGATAAAAATAACAAAATAAAGGCTCTAATAATAGAAAAAACCTATCAAAAACTGAAATTGCGAAATTCGAAACAACATCTAAACTAGAATTAATTGAAGGTCTTTCATTCAATCTTTCCATCACTAAGGTAAGGAAAGGGTGAAGGTGCCATATATGTTTTCTTCTCTACTGCCCCCATCATTGGGAGGATCACTAGCTTAAAAACAGGTAAAAAATCTTAACACACACCTTAAACATAGATCATAGAGGTATTAGTAATGTGATACATGTATGTTATGGAGCACGGTTACTTGGGAATGGGAGCATAAGTAGGAACTAATAGTTGAAGAGAGAACTGGGAGTGGAATAAGGAGAAAGGAGTGACATTTTCCAAAACTTCCATGTTGGGAGCAGTTTTGGGAGTGAATTTTATATAATATATATTTTTATTTTTTGATGCATATATGTCAACAAAAGATTCTAGAATGATGAATTTGTGATAAAAAATAGAAAACATGGATTAAACGATATAACATCATTCATCTAGTAGTTTTAATCTTCATCAACCATGAGTCTATAAATTGCAAGTTGTCATTTATATAGTATGTAAGGGTGTACATAACCAAAATAAGATCGAGTGCAATCCATCTCTTAACCGAAAATACATCAACAAATAGGCTCTATATGGTTTGTAGCTTCAAAAAAATCATGCTACAACAATACCTACATATCATCAACATAATTTCCTATATTTTCATTAATATCACCCTCTAAGAATTAACATAAGATAGAAAAAATGTAACATGTCAAGTCAAGATTTTGTTTAAGTGTTAGGTACATTTTTAGTAGGGCCATGATAGAGGAGTTTGAAAACCGATGTCACTACCATTAAGGTACATAAAGGGTTTGGTTCTCTTGATTAAATATGAGTCCCATACTCTAGTACGTGACAAAATCCAATGGACACATTGAAATCCCCCCAATCTTGAAATCCTAAAAAACTAATAGGTCTGCTGGATTTGACTAAGATCTAAAATTTTACTTTCTCCATATGAAATCTAGTGAGGTCGGAACCACTCTCAAACATCTTAAGTCATTTCTTGGTAATGTTTAAAAATTAAGTAAAAGGATGAAAATGAAAGATAAAGGATAATGTCACTTTTACTTTAAGAATTTAACATTACAATTAATTTCACATTAAGACTAGGGCGATAGGTTTGAATATTAGTCTACTATGGACCTAGTATTACCATAGATTTTTTCTTTCTCCCTTCCACTCTCGATACTCCCACAATACTCCTGAACCTCTATTTCTCCATCCCACTTATTTTTTGCCTCTGTGTGGCCAATGTATTGCATAAATAATACCTTATAATACACATATTGATATACAACATATAAAAACCCTTTACCCCCTATTATATGCTCAATATATTATTTCATTTTTTCCTCATTTTTTATGCTCCAATACAAATGCACGTGATATGTTATTACTTTGTTAGTGAAGCCCCTGTGGTTTTCTGTCAATGATGTCCTCATGTTGATCTGGGTTGAGTGATAATGTCTGAATTAGAATTGATTGAATGATGAAGTTAAATTTTTTTACATGTTGATTGGTTGAAAATATTATTGATGATGTTGACTGTATGAGGGTTCTGTAAGCTAACAGAATATTTCATAATATCTCTGGCCAACTCTATGTCGGATTTTGAATTACAAGTTTTCAGTTTTCCGTATATTAAAGTCTGCATGTGGGTTTCTCTGTAGGAAAGAACATTTGCATGTGGGTTGCCTTAAGTGAAGTAGTGTATACATTTTTCCATTTGAATGATCAGGGTTGCAGTTGATTCAGTGTGTTGATGTAGTATTCTGAGTTCAGTTTTGTGTACAGGTTACAGTGATCTGACTCTTCCAGTTGATTAGTTGAGTTTTGATTAAGTTGAGTTGATTGGGTTTCAATGATTGGTTGATTTAGTTGTGTCAAAGATTAATGATTATGTTGTAATGATAAGTTACCATTTTGTTATTGATGTTGAGCTTAAGTGTTGGTAATGGGTCCATTCTGAAAATTTGATGAAAAACAGCTTACAAGTTATGATGTGTTGTAGCAGGTGGATCCAGTATGAAAATTTATGAAACATGGTCCATGGATGTTGCTGAGGGTTCAAACCTTCAGTAAGGAAGTCGAAGCTTTCTGTCAGTAGTAGCTAGTGATCAAATCAGGGGGTTGCAGCTCTCTTCTAGTAGGAGCTGGATAACGAGTGAAGGTTGTAGTCTTCAGTAGGTGGGTGCATGCATATTGGTATGAGTTTGCACCAATACAAAAAAGTAAGGATTTTTTTATATTAATAAGTTTTGAAGACTAAGACAACAACGGTGGTGATTTTTTCCCAAATTGGGTTTCCACCTTAAATCCTCGTGTTCATGTGTGTTACTTATCTGTGATACTTTATTCTATTCTTACTGCACCTATTTACATCTTATCAAATTCCTAATAAATCTCTTACATTATGGTTCAAGTTTAATAGATAAATAATTAGTTTTTTTACAAGTATACGAAGCATACGCTAGTTTCTTTTACAACAGTCACATATATATGCTAGTTGGGTTCAGTCAAGTCATGTATACATTTTAGAAAATAAATTCATTATTGTGATTTTTTAAAATAATGATTCACCCCCCTCCCCCCTCTTAGTATTTTTCCCTACAATTGGTATCAGAGAAGGTCCTTCAAAAGAAGCTTAATCTCTTGAAGGAAGATCTCCCAAGAGGAGAAATCAAGATGGAACGACATCTATCAGACCAACACTCTTCAACAAAAATAATTTTATATATTGGAAGACAAGAACTAGATCCTATCCTCAGTCTCTTGAAGTAGATGTTTGGGAAATTACGGAATGGGGTTACTAATATCCAACTACAGTTCCCACAGATGCAACAAAAAAGAAGATGTATGAAACCAATGCCAAAGTTGTCAATGCATTATTAGGAAACCTGTTAGAATCCAAAATTGTCAAATTTATGTAGCTAAACACAACAAAATAAATATGGGACATAATCATTCAAATTTATGAAGGCGATACCAAGGTAAAAAGTGCTAAACTTCAAATTATCAGAATTTAATATGAAACTCCTAGAATGCATAATGATGAAAGAATTTCTAGTTTCTTTCTATGTATAGATGAGATTGTAAATCACATGAAAAATCTGGGTGAAGATATAAATGACACTACTTTAGTTGAGAAAATATTAATATCTCTAACTCCTAAATTCGAGTCAATAGTGTTTTCCATTGAAGAAAAGAAGGATCTACGCACTCTTACTATTGTTCAACTTCATGGGATCATGACTACTTTTGGAATGAGGAAAGGAGGTGCCTCAGAAGTCAAAGAAGTCGCATTTAAAGAATCTACAAAAGTAAAAGAAAAGGAAGAATGCAAGGAATCTAGATACGTATCATAAGAAGATGAGGTGAACTTTGTAAAAAAACTTCAACCTGGCACCGGAAGATTTAGAGGAAAGCTTCCCTTCAAATGTTTTTCTTGTGGTAGAGATAGTCATTATGATGCTAAATGTCCTAATAAAGACAACCATGACAAAGGGAAAGATACGAAAAAGAATAGGAGATATTTGGACAGTAGAAGAAGTTATTATACTCTTGAAAATAGTGATGGCTTGTCAAATAGTGAAGAAGGTGAATCTAATCAAGATCTTAAATTACTCATGGCTTTTGAGAAAAATACTAATGAGTTTAATGATAAATTTGTGGATGCTTTAGAGGAAAATTATTTCTTTGAATAAATTACTCAACTCAAACTTTTCTTGGATGAAAACAAAGTAGCCATAGATAATTTGAAGAATCAACTCATAGGAAAGGAAAAGCGTAACGAGAAGTTATAATGTGAAGTAGTAAGTCTAATAAAGGAACTTGAGAAAATAAAAACTCATAATCTTAGATTTGCTAAAGGATCTGAAACCTTAGTTGAAATTATCAAGGGACAACGCTCTCCTCTTATGAAAAGAGGTCTTGGATACACTGGAGAAACATCTCAAATAGAAAATTTTGTAGCCACCACCGGAAGCTATCTAAATGTAGCAAAAACTAGGTAGTAAATCTCCAGTAATACAACAGAAACCAATCAGCAAATCTTTAGTCCTCAAAAAAATAATAAAGGCATTCCACAGGTAAATCATGTTCACTCTAGTCCAAGGATGAAAAACAATTAAAGCACCATTCAAAAGGTAAAAAACACCAAAAGATTCTATGATCACATAAATTTCTTCTTTAATTAACAATCTTTCTCATGTCATAATTTTGGTCATAAGACTTCTCAATGTGTTGCATACAAAACAATCATGAATAGAGAAGAGAGAAAACAAAGGAATGAGACAAGAGTCAAGAAGAACACTTATAATATCTTCTCACCTCTTATAGATGAAATTGAATTCTCATATTGCACTAACTTTGGACATGAGGAATTTGAATATAGGAGAAAATTATAGCCAACATATCAAAAGGAGAAAATATCAACAATTTCTAAGGTATGGAAAAGGAAGGAGTTATATTCAGAAAGTTGTGGCATAGCATTGCTTGCAGAAGGAAAAGAAAATCAGTGGTAAATTGATAGAGGATGTTAAAAACACATGACAAGTGATAAAGATAAACTTATTCCATACAATGCTTTTGAGAAAGAAAAGAATGTCACTTTTGGAAATGACTCACCTACTGTCATTAAAGGTAAAGGTTCTATTTTTCTAAAATAAAAAGTTAAAGCTGGTAATGTTATGTATTTTTATGGATAAACAAATAACTTGTTGAGTGTTAGCCAAATGTGTGACCAAGGAAATGAAGTAGTATTCCAATCACAAGAATGTGTGGTTCATCAACTTGACACAAGAAAGAACATAATAAAAGGAAGAAGAACCTTGAGCAATCTGTATATATTGAAAGGTGGTGAAGAACAATGTTACCTAGGCAAGGCAGAAGAAAACTAGTTGTGGCACAGAAGGTTGGGACATCTAAGCTCCTCTCAAATAAGAAAATCAAGTAGGCTCAAAGCTATTTGTGATCTACCCTGCATCACAATACCAGAAAGTACCATATGTGAGTCATGTCAATTTAGTAAGAAAACCAGAGTTCAATTCAATGCCAAAGAAGGATTAGCAAGTAAGCCTCTTGAAGTTATACATAATTATTTGTGTGGACTAGTAAAGAAAAAGTCACCTCGTGGGGAACAATACTATATTTGGTTCGTTGATGACTTTTCTAGAATGTGATGGATTGATTTATTGAAACACAAAGACGAAGAATTTTATAAATTTGAAGTCTTCAAGGCATTAGTTGAAAATGACTTAGATATAAAATTCAAATGTCTCAGATCTGACCGAAGAGGAGAATACATATCACATGTGTTATGCTCCTATAACAATAGGTGTCATATTTCATGATTGACTTGATGAACTTTGTAATATGTTCATACCTTTTCTTGTTGCAAAGGTTTTCCATATTTTCAAAAAATCAAAAAATTTAAAAAATGTAAATAGGGTATACCCTAAAAAAAAAAATCAAAGGGTAAAAAGAATAAAATGGTCAAAAAATGAGAAGAAATGAACCCCAAACAAAAAAAATAGACTAGGAAAGTGTGCAAGCCTAAATGCCACTACTATTCCATTTTTTGTAATAATCAAATTGTGTGCAATTTGTCACTTATGCCACAATTGATGAAGAGTCAAATAGTTCAAGCTTGGCTTATTCATATTTCAATTTCATGCTGTAGAATAGAGAATAAATATCTAACCGAATAGTGTAATCTTGGCAGATAAGTAGATAGGTAGAGTGAATAAAAGGAGCTCAACAACTTAATCTGAGCCCTTGGATGTAATAAGATTAGACTTAGATAGATTTCTATATGTAAAAGAAAAAGTGTGATAAGGGTTTGCTAGTTCAAATTCACCCTAATAAAGAAGAAACAATGTCAGGCTAAAGTAGCTAGGGTAGGTAGATGGTGTTGCAGAATCACTTCTGATGAATAATGTCTCTAAATGTGTTAAGTTTTCTCTTTTATCACAAGTGTAAGGCAGAAATTTTACTTGATGCAGTTCGAGCAAAACAAGGTTAAATAGCTAAACTCCCCTTCACATTTTTTCCTAATCATTCACTAATTTCCCCTAAGTATCAAGGTCTTTAAAAACAAAAGGGGCTCAGAGCATTTCTCTGACTTCTGGAGGGACCGGACCCTCAGCCCAATGATTTAGAAGCCTAAGCACTTAGAACCATCCATAAATCATTCTTTCATTTCATGAACTCGTTTCCTATGTGAAAATCCGACTTCACTTGGGAAAATTACACAATATCACCTGAAAACCCCTTGTTTCTCTTTAGCCTAAGTTTAAATGCAAAACTTTAATGTTTTTGCTCAGCACTTTCCATTACATTTTTCATATTAATTCCTAACTAGTATTGTATAACTCCCTAATAAATATTCACCATTCTCGTAATATGTAAATATACGTAAAAATCCTCAAAGTATTATATATCCCACCCCTAGTTGAATACAACCATAAACCTCGTTTAAAAGGAATTAATGAATTAATTTGTAATTCATTAAGAACCTTCCCCACCACACAAAAAATGGGATTATCTAACCATCTGGGTTAATTAATAACCATCCCCAAACAATCGCTTTCATGCCGATATGGTTAATTAGTTGTTAATTATACTAGCCCCTCCTACATTAAATCCCCGCCATGTCCCACGCCCGTCAACCGTGTGATCAAACTCCTTTCATCCGGTGGCTTATATTGATATCGTGAACCCCCTGGTGACCGCTCTTTAACTCGCGACACCAGGCGGTTTTCCGCTCGTACCTCCACCACGCATCGTCCTCTGCATATGTTCGCTCACCCTCTGTCTAAAACCGCCTAGCCCCAAAAGCGGTGTGATGCTTACTGCTTATCACCTTCCGTAAATGACAAAATGTCTCATCATTCTTCCTTTCACTCGCCAATACCAACCATTTACCCGTTTAAAAACAAAAACCCCAGTGTTGCTCATTTTCACCTGATTGTGCAGTAAAACCCTTTGTAACCCAGATGCGCCACATGAAGCCTCTTTTAACCAATTCAAGCATGGTTTACCTCCCAAAAATCATTCTAGACTCACTCCACAGACCTCTCAAGCTCAAATGAAAACTTTTCGACCTCCCCTACAAACCAATGCTTTCTTAACAATTTTGTTTTGTTTGACAGGTGATCAGAAGACCACATCCTTGGATAAACAGTCTTAATACTAGCCATAAGACCTGTTTACTCCAAGATTTTTATCAAATCTATTCAAATAGAGATAGAAGATAAAACATACAATTGAAAGACAAGAAAATGAAACAGGAAATTAAATGATTTACTGTTGAAATAGACAGTAAAAACCTAAAATATACAGTGAAGGTAAAAGGACACAGTAAAGAACAGTTAAAGTGTATCAGGGCTAAAGAGTATCAGATTGAATACCAAGTCAATTAAATCAGCTAGCATAAAGATAGACAACACAGAAGACAATTGCAAAGCATAGCATACAAATTCATGTCAAAGTGAAGACAGATGAAGAAACAGAGCGGTAAAAGGAAAAAGTAAAAAGTAAATAGTAAAGAGTAAAAGTAAACATGAAGACATTAAGGGTTAAACAAATATGAAAACACTTTCACCAGCTATAATGAAGTTTTTCCAAAGTAAAATTGAAACACAGTCAAAATAAGTTTAAGGTTAAAAGATGAAATTAGAGCAAAATTGGTACATTCTTCAGAAATTTCCTATCTAAGACATAGTTTTGAAAAAACTATTGTGGCCAATCCAAGAAGTATTTCAAGAAATTGGAGGAGGTTTCTGTTCCTTACAAGCCATTCTACAAAAACCTATCTCACTTTTTATACAAGTATTACCAAAATGGAGATAAGTGCATGTCTTCACATCCTATTTTTCAGTTTGTGCAAAGTCTTGCTTTTGACATCGTTTTGTAGAAAATATTCTGAATAATTGGAGATGAATTTTGGGAAATTGAGAGAGGTTTATCTCAAAAACATTCTTATCTAGAAAAACCTCTTTCACTTTTTACATATAATAATGTATCTAAATGTTTTAAATTTTCTCTTTTATCATAAGTGTAAGGCAGACATTTTACTTGATGCAGTTCAAGCAAAACAAGGTTAAATAACTAAACTCCCCTTCACATTTTTCCGTAATCATTCACTAATTTCCCCTAAGTATAAAGGTCTTTAAAAATAAAAGGGTCTCAGAGGATTTCTCTGACTTCTGGAGGAACCAGACCCATGGCCCAATGATTTAGAAGCCTAAGCACTTAGAACCATCCATAAATCATTCATTTCATTTCATGAACTCGTTTCCTAAGTGAAAATCTGACTTTACTTAGGAAAATTACATAATATCACTTGAAAACCCCTTGTTTCTCTTTAGCCTAAGTTTAAATGCACAACTTTAATGTTTTTGCTCAGTGCTTTTCATTACATTTTTCATATTAATTCCTAACTAGTATTATATAACTCCCTAATAAATATTCACCCTTCCCATAGTATGTAAATATACGTAAAAAGCCCCAAAGTATTATATATCCTGCCCCGGGTTGAATACAACCATAAACGTCATTTAAAAGGAATTATTGAACTAATTTTTAATTCATTAAGAACCTTCCTTGCCACACAAAAAATGGGATTAATTAACCATATGGGTTAATTAATAACCATCCCCAACCAATCGCTTTCACCCCGATATGGTTAATTAGTTGTTAGTTATACTGAACCCCCCTGCATCTAATCCCCGCCATGTCCCATGACCGGCCACCATCTGATCAAACACCTTTCATCCAATGACTTATATTGATATCGTGACCCCCCTAGTCACTGTGCTTTAACTCGCAATCAACAGGCAGTTTTCCTCCCATACCTCCGCCACGCATCGTCCTCTCCATATGTTCGCTCGCCCTCTGTCTAAAATAACCTAGCCCCAAAAGCGGTGTGATGCTTACCGCTTACCACCTTCTGCAAACGACAAAATGTCTCATCATTCATCCTTTCACCCACCAATACCAACCATTAACTCGTTTAAAAACGAAAACCCCAATGTTGCTCATTTTCACATAATTGTGCAGTAAAACCCTTTGTAATGTAGCTACGCCACATGAAGCCTCTTTTAACAAATTTGAGCATGGTTTAATTCCCAAAAATCATTTTGGACTCACTCCATAGACCTCTCAAACTCAAATGAAAACTTTTCGACCTCCCCTACAAACCAATGCTTTCTTAACAATTCATTTTGTTTTACAGGTGATCAGAAGACCACATCCTTGGATAAACAGTCTTAATACTAGTCATAAGACCTATTTACTCCAAGATTGTTATCAAATCTATTCAAAAAGAGATAGAAGATAAAACATATTGTTGAAAGACAAGCAAAGGAAACAGGAAATTAAATGATTTACTGTTGAAACAGACAGTAAAAACCTAAAATATACAGTGAAGGTAAAAGGACACAGTAAAGAACAGTCAAAGTGTATCAAGGTTAAAGAGTATCAGATTGAAGACCAAGTCAATTAAATTAGCTAGCATAAAGTTAAACAGCAGGGAAGATAGTTACAAAGCATAGCATACAAATAAATGTCAAAGTGAAGACAGATGAAGAAACATAGCGGTAAAAGTAAAAAGTAAACAGTAAAGAGTAAAAGTAAACATGAAGAAATTAAGGGTTAAATAAATATTAAAACACTTTCACCAACTACAATGAAGTTTATCCAAAGTAAAAGTGAAAAACAGTCAAAAGAAGTTTAAGGTTAAAAGATGAAATTAGAGCAAAAATGGTACATTCTTCAGAAATTCCCTGTTTAAGTCATAGTTATACAGAAACTATTGTGGCCAATCCAAGAAGTATTTAAAGAAACTGGAGGAGGTTTTTGTTCCTAACAGGCCATTATACAAAAATATATCTCACCTTTTACACATGTATTACGAAAAGGGAGATAAGTGCATGTCTTCACATCCTATTTTTCAGTTTGTGCAAAGTCCTGCTTTTGACATCGTTTTGCAGAAAACATTGTGAATAGCTGGAGATGAATTTTGGGAAACTGAGAGAGTTTTATCTCACAAAAATTCTTATCTACAAAAACATCTTTCACTTTTACATATCGATCATGGTTTGAGATATACAAGCATATTATTGGACCCTAAGTTTACAGAATTTCTGGGGCAAAATGCACAAAGGAAGGATGTAGTTAGTGACTGGGATGCCTAATCATCAACTAAGAGTTGCTACCAAATTCGACTTTCTCTTCTTTGTCACCATAAATCCATAAACATAGTGCCAAATTGATTCATTACTTTGGAATGTCCTTTATTAAAGTTCTATTAATGTAAACAGTTGGAGATATTTGTGAAACTAATCTTGATATTTTTTCAAGATATTTCAATTTAGAATTAGTATAAATACTTCTTCATTTGAAGTATTTTGTGTGGATTATTTGACATTGCTGTAATATTGACTATTTTGGAATAAAGTTCTGATTGGACCAACTTTGTGGCTTTTTGGATGAAGAATTGAAGCTAAGTACTTTTCTCAGAATTCTTGAATCAAACACGAGATCAATAAGTCATCGATACCTTGTGTTTTAAAGTTTTCCTTGTTTAAAATATCATCTATGTTTCACATCTGAATGATAAATGAAAAAGAATAACTCAGAATATGCTTAATTGCACTCTGCTTTCAATCATGATTATTCTCAATGTTTTCTTCTGAACTAGTATAAACGGTGAATTCTTAGTTGCTCATGTTTCCTAGTTTGTTCATTTTAATCATTTAGTAAAGAATTCTTAATTGCTCTTTATTGATGGTTAGTCATGTTCCTCTCTTTTGAAGTATGTTAAAGGATTCTTAGTTTCCCTTTAACCCTTTAAGCCCATACCATATTTAAGTCTCTAATTGCTCCCTGTTTGACTACCTTGCTCTATTAAACCATCCTTTGTGAAGAAACAAAGTCCAGTTAAGCCATTTTCTTTGACTCCATCAACCCAATGGACTAAGCTACTCAGTCTTACCCCTTTGCTATTGAATCTCACCACCCAAACTCAAACAAAACCCCCAAACTTCACAACTAGCCTAATATCTTTTAAAAAACCAAGCTAAATCATAAAGAGAGAGCCCTCTCTAAGTACAGATTGGCTAGAATCTGTACTTAAAAGTTGGTTTGTGGTTACCTCGGACCCCTTTCCTCTTCCCAACAACTTCTAGGAAATTCTTAGTGATAACATAGTGGCAACTCCACTAGGGACCTGAATAATTTGTTTGTTACTATTGTTTACTTTATAAGCTATAGATGGAGCCTGAAGTTAGCCAGGTAGCCTTTAAACTTCTCTTGATTTTCAATTGCATAAGTAAATGAATGCTGCTTCAGTCTATCTCCGATCTAGTTTATGGATTGAAAATCTAGTTTCAAATACTTGATCAGTTCCTCTTGTCAAATAAGTCTTTAAGAAAGTTTAAATCTCATATCTAAAGCCTCTTAAAGAAATCATAGAAGTTTTTTTGAAAGTTCATAAAAAAGAAAAATAATCAAACTTTGGTTTCCTGGAGAACTAAATTTTTCTGCAGAATTGTTTTACAAGTCTAGATCTGATCTATGATGGTGGACAGTGATCAAACACACAAAGGATAAAATCATCCACCTGGCAACTCCACATCAATTTCACAACTAAGACTCCAATGGAGGAATGAACCTGAAAGAACTGTATGAAAAGATTAGGCTTTTAACTTGGATTGTTATCGAAGACATTATGTTCTTTCTAAATTGATAGAGTTTTCCAATGTATATTGTATTTTAGAGAAGATTTTAGGTTATTTTTTAATTATTTTCCTGTGAAAATTGTAAATATATATCATCCTTTTGAATCTTATGATGATCAATTTCCAATCAAGAAGCCTCAAATACTCAAGACTCCATTACTAAAAGAATCCATAATTGTTGAGAACCTATGGTGACTCAATTTTAGCATTAAGTGTATTCAAGATGAATTTAACAAATCAACGCAGGTATGCTCCTTTGGATAGGTCAACGATTCCAGGTTTTCCAAACCCTTTGCCCAAATTTGATTGGTCAAGAAATCTTCCATTGTTTAAAGATGAAATAGGAGATGATGTTGATTTACATTTATTAAAATTTCATATGCACATTCGAAAGTTTAAAGTCAAATTCCATGAACATTGTCTTATGAAAATATTTATGGTAACTTTAGAAGAAAAATCTAGATCTTGGTATGAAAATTTACCAGCCTAAAGCAGTTTCATGCTACATTTCATGACAAATAGAAGGAAAGTTATTCATCTCTATTGCTAATTTAAGACTGCTGTGACAATTTTGAAAGTTTTATTCAATATCTTGAAAATTACTATGATGATGATGATCAATTCATGGATCATGAAATATTAGAGGTTTTAGAAGAAAAGCCTTTTCAAAAAGTGGAAGCCTTGCTTGAATTATCTTCCCCTTAGAAAGAAAAAGATGATGTATGTTGTTCAGAAACCCATGAAGTTTCCCCACATGAAACAATTCTTGCAGCACAACAAACTAATCAGAATAAAGAAGAAATTCAGTTCCCTGAACTTGCTCAAATAGAAAATAGCAATGAAAACCAACAACAGTCCGGAGATCTGGAGGTAGAGGCGATAGAGCTTAAAAGTTTTGAACCACAAGACCATCTTCAACAAGTAGTGGTTTCTTCAGAAATTAAATACCAGTCAAATTTATTTGATGAAAACCATGTCACAAATTTTCTTTCCTTGCATGTAA
Organism: Pinus tabuliformis; assembly: GCA_031772625.1. Lineage (NCBI taxonomy): Eukaryota > Viridiplantae > Streptophyta > Pinopsida > Pinales > Pinaceae > Pinus > Pinus tabuliformis. Next base: position 1,852,731,464 of record CM062817.1, on the reverse strand, counting down.
ATGAAATAAGACAACATACTTTGATAAATCATGATCTTTCATCTAAAATTAATGAGAGTTTGCAACTCCCTTGCAAGCTTCTATATGACAAAGATAATGATAAGGATTTTTCTGTTGTATGTGATAAGGTTGTTATATTTGATGAAGATCAAGAGTACTCAAATCACTTGGCTATAATGGATAATAAGGAGGAGAAACAATTGACCAATCACTTAAATCAAGCAGCAATTTGGGATGAGGTTTGTTTTCCTAGTACAAATCACCCAAAAGATCTTATATGACAGGATTACCATTATCCTTTGGTCAATATATTGCAGCCTTCAATACAAGAAGAGATTAAGAATCATGAACAAACTTCTGCTAAATCCAACTACCATAGATCAGAAGATAGATTTATAAAGCAATATGTGGAGGATAAAGCTCCTGATCTAATGTGTGTGTTTGATGAGATTACTTCCTTTGATGATTTGCCCAAATATGATCAGTATGATGATAATTATGTTCTTCAAATCCAAACTAACTTTACAGAGAAATTAGAGGCTAGTTTAGGGAATAAGGAAATCCAGTTTTACCAACTTGAGAATTGTGATTAGCTTGTTCATTTCAGCTATGAAAGTGAGGAAGAAAATGTAGAAAATTTGGAAATAAGTGAAGCTTCTTTGCCTCTTTATTTTGAATCATTTCAGTTTTTAAAGGGAATGTGGTATCAAATCTCTAAAGAGAAGGGTGAACAATTTGTAGAAACTTATGAAGTTCCATTTAAACCTATATATAATAAGTTGCATCAATCCTTCCAATTTTTTCATGATCCCATCACTGATGAGTTTGATAATGAATGCAATCATACTTTTTCTCCATCCACAGACTATGAGAGTCAAAATCAAGATGATAATGGTTTCACTAGCCACACATTTCAATCAATAGGAGTATCATCACAATTCTCATCTAAAAGTCTGCAGGTTGGTAAAGATGAAAGTGACATTTCAGTTTCATGGCATGAAGGCTATCTAGAACAATTATATAGTTGTTTGAATCAGTTTAAAAATAGTGTGCACATTTTGGAGGATCCTTTTGTACAGTTTTTGGAGCCTACAAAGGAAAGCCAGTATTTAATTATCTTATCTTTGGTTGACAAGGGTATATTTGACTTTAGGATCTCATTTTCAATCACAAACAAGCCCAAGTAGCAAAATCCATCAACATCTACACTGCTTGAGTGGTTGCATTGGTTGTTTCATTTTACCTAACCAACAGTTAGAAAGCTAATTAGAGTAAGTAGGTAGGGTTTCAGTTTGATTTAATTCAGTTTTTAGTAGATTATGAAACAAATCCTTAAAGATTTGAATCCAAGCAAAAATCCCTAAGGTCTTGATGATTTACTAATTTGGTTTGAAGGTTGTAGTACCTTTTATTTTCAGGTCAGATCTCAAGTTGTGCAGGAAAAGGTTAAAAAGAATTTTGATAAAAAATGCCAAGACTGAATATTCCTACCTAAGTTACAAGGTGCTCAAGTGGGATTCAAGTAGGAAGAATAAAGGTTTGGTGTTGATTGGATAGTAACTTGTTGGAGTTGAAGCCTGAAGAGAAGGCCCTAAGCTTCACAAGTGGTACTGTCATACATAAAATAAAGCAATTAGTAGAAGGAGATTTCATAGCACAGTCAAAGTCATTCAAAAGGCCATCTGACCTACTGTTCTTGACTTTCCACCAGGAAAGACATCCCGATGCGGAGCCAGTGTTATGCTCCTATACCAATAGGTGTCATATTTCATGATTGACTTGATGAGTTCTGTAATATGTTCATGCCTTTTCTTGTTGCAAAGGTTTTCCATATTTTCAAAAGATCAAAAAATTTAAGAAATGTAAAGAGGGTATACCCTAAAAGACAAATCAAAGGGTAAAAAGAATAAATGGTCAAAAAATGAGAAGAAATGAACCCCAAACAAAAAAATAGACCAGCAAAGTGTGCAAGCCTAAATGCCACTACTATTCCATTTTTTGTAATAATCAAATTGTGTGCAATTTGTTACTTATGCCACAATTGATGAAGAGTCAAATAGTTCAAGCTTGGCTTATTCATATTTCAATTTCATGCTGTAGAATAGAGAATAAATATCTGACCAAACAATGTAATCTTGGTAGATAAGTAGATAGGTAGAGTGAATAAAAGGAGCTCAACAGTTTAATCTGAGCCCTTGGATGTAATAAGGTTAGACTTCGATAGATTTCTATATGTAAAAGAAAAAGTGTGATAATGGTTTGCTAGTTCAAATGAATCCTAATAAGGAAGAAAAAATGTCAGGCTAAAATAGGTAGGGTAGGTAGATGGTGTTGCAGAATCACTTGTGATGAATAATGTCTCTAATTGTGTTAAATTTTCTCTTTTATCACAAGTGTAAGGAAGACATTTTACTTAATGCAATTCAAGAAAAACAAAGTTAAATAACTAAACTCCCCTTCACATTTTTCCCTAATCATTCACTAATTTCCCCTAAGTATCAAGGTCTTTAAAAATCAAAGGGGCTCAGAACATTTCTCTGACTTCTAGAGGGACCAGACCCTTGGCCCAATGATTTAGAAGCATAAGCACTTAGAACCAACCATAAATCATTCATTTCATTTCATGAACTCGTTTCCTATGTGAAAATATGACTTTACTTGGGAAAATTACATAATATCACCTGAAAGCCCCTTGTTTCTCTTTAGCCTAAGTTTAAATGCACAACTTTAATGTTTTTGCTTAGCACTTTCCATTACATTTTTCATATTAATTCCTAACTAGTATTGTATAACTCCCTAATAAATATTCACCCTTCCCGTAATATGTAAATATACGTAAAAAGCCCCAAAGTATTATATATCCCACCCCCGGTTGAATACAACCATAAACCTCATTTAAAAGGAATTAATGAATTAATTTGTAATCCATTAAGAACCTTCCCCGCCACACAAAAAATGGGATTAATTAACCATCTAGGTTAATTAATAACCATCCCCAACCAATCGCTTTCACCCCGATATGGTTAATTAGTTGTTAATTATATTGGACCCCCTTGCATTAAATCCCTACCATGTCCCACACCCGTCCAGCATCCGATCACACTCCTTTCATCCGACGGCTGATATTGATATCGCAACACCCCTGGTGACTGCGCTTTAACTCGCGATCATGGTTTTCCGCCCGTACCTCCGCCACGAGTCGTCCTCTCCATATGTTCGATTGCCCTCCATATAAAACTGCCTAGCCCCAAAATCGGTGTGATGCTTACCGTTTACCACCTTCCGCAAATGACAAAATGTCTCATCATTCATCCTTTCACCCGCCAATACCAACCATTTACCCGTTTAAAAACAAAAACCCCAGTGTTGCTCATTTTCACCTGATTGTGCAGTAAAACCCTTTGTAACCCAGCTGCACCACATGAAGCCTCTGTTAATGAATTCGAGCATGGTTTACCTCCCAAAAATCATTCTGGACTCACTCGACAGACCTCTCAAGCTCAAATGAAAACTTTTCGACCTCCCCTACAAACCAATGCTTTATTAACAATTCATTTTGTTTTATAGGTGATCAGAAGACAACATCCTTCGATAAACAGTCTTAATGCTAGTCATAAGACTTGTTTACTCCAAGATTGTTATCAAATCTATTAAAACAAAGATAGAAGATAAAACATACAGTTGAAAGACAAGCAAAGGAAATAGGAAATTAAATGATTTACTGTTGAAATAGATAGTAAAAACCTAAAATATACAGTGAAGGTAAAAGGACACAGTAAAGAACAGTCAAAGTGTATCAAGGTTAAAGAGTATCAAATTGAAGAGCAAGTCAATTAAATCAGCTAGCGTAAAGATAAACAGCAGGGAAGATAGTTACAAAGCATAGCATACAAATTCATGTCAAAGTGAAGACATATGAAGAAACAAAACGGTAAAAGTAAAAAGTAAAAAGTAAACAGTAAAGAGTAAAAGTAAACATGAATACATTAAGGGTTAAACAAATTTGAAAACACTTTCACCAGCTAAAATTAAGATTATCCAAAGTAAAAGTGAAAAACAGTCAAAAGAAGTTTAAGGTTAAAAGATGAAATTAGAGCAAAAATGGTACATTCTTCAGAAATTTCCTGTTTAAATCATAGTTTTGCAGAAACTATTGTGGCCAATCCAAGAAGTATTTCAAGAAACTAGAAGAGGTTTTCATTCCTAATAGGTCATTCTACAAAAATGTATCTCAATTTTTACACAGGTATTACCAAAAGGGAGATAAATGGATGTCTTCACATCCTATTTTTCAGTTTGTGCAAATTCTTGTTTTTGACATCATTTTGCAGAAAATATTGTGAACAACTAGAGATGAATTTTGGGAAATTGAGAGAGGTTTATCTCAAAAACATTCTTATCTACAAAAAAATCTTTCAATTTTTACATATATATCATGGTTTGAGATATAAAAGCATATTATTGGACCCTAATTTTGTAGAATTTCTGGGGCATAATGCACAAAGGAAGGATGCAGTTAGTGACTAGCATGCCTCATCATCAACTAAGAGTTGCTACCAAATTTGACTTTCTCTTCTTTGTCACCATAAATCCATAAAAATAGTTCCAAATAGATTCATTAGTTTGGAATGTCCTTTATTAAGGTTCTATTAATGTAAATAGTTGGAGATATTTGTGAAACTAATCTTGATATTTTTTCAAGATATTTCAGTTTAGAATTAGTATAAATACTTCTTCATTTGAAGCATTTTGTGTGGATTCTTATAAATTGCTGTAATATTGACTATTTTGGAATAAAGTGCTGATTGGACCAACTTTGTGGCTTGCTAGGTGATGAATTGAAGCTAAGGACTTTTCTCAGAATTCTTGAATCAAACACCAGATCAATTAGTCATCGATACCTTGTGTTTTAAAGTTTTCCTTTAAAATATCATCTATGTTTCACATCTGAATGATAAACGAAAAAGAATAACTCAGAATATGCTTAATTACACTCTATTTTCAATCATTATTATTCTCGATGTTTTCTTCTGAACTAGTATAAACAATGAATTCTTAATTTCTCCTGTTTCCTAGTTTGTTTATTTTAATCATTTAGTAAAGAATTCTTAATTGCTCTTTATTGATGGTTAGTCATGTTCCACTATTTTGAAGTATGTTAAAGGATTCTTAGTTGCCCTTTAACCCTTCAAGCCCATACCATCTTTGAGTCTCTAATTGCTCCCTGTTTGACTACCTTTCCCTGTTAAACCATCCTTTGTGAAGAAACCAAGTCCAGTTAAGCCATGTTCTTTGACTCCATCAGCCCAATGGACTAAGCTACTCAGTATTACCCCTTTGCTATTGAATCTCACCACCCAAACTCAAACAAAACCCCCAAACTTCACAACTAGCCTAATATCTTTTAAAAAACCAAGCTAAATCATAAAGAGAGAGCCCTCTCTGAGTACAGATTGGCTAGAATTTGTACTTAAAAGTTGGTTTGTGGTTACCTCAGACCCCTTTTCTCTTCCCAACAACTTCTAGGAAAATATGAGTGATAACAACATGAATTCTTTGATTTCTGTGAACATAGATTAAGGCTTTTTCTATTAAGGAAAAAGAGCAAGTTGATCTTGATAAGGTTAAGAGGATGAGTTGATAGCAAATATATATAAAAATATGTATGTAGCATACTTAGTCATAGGTTGATGATATTAGATACTACATTGCCTTATCTTTCAAATTAATGATGGACATATATAGGTTGTTGTTCTTGATGCTGCTGACAAATGCTTATGGTGCAAATCATATATGGTGTATGATAGTCATTTGATGTAAAGGTCACGTGGAGACCTATGATGTAATAATTGTCATATTCAATCATATATGGACTTTTGAGGTCATGTCAAATATATAATCCTACTTGGTTGGGTGGTAGTGTCAAAAATGTAATCCCACAAGGTTGGGTGGTTGAATCAAATATGTATCCCCACTATGATTGGGTGATTGATGTAGATTTTGGTGATAGGATAAGTTCTATAAATCATATAGTCATATACTTCATTGTACATTTGATATAGATTTCAACATGTTCTCACAGGGAGCATGGTCAATATTCATATTCAACTATTCAGATATGGAAGTCATCAGTCAACATTGGTCAACCCTTCGCCCTTGACGTCAAAGGGGGAGAGTACCTTGATGTTTTGAAAATCTTGGTACTTGGCCTGATGCATTTATAGGTTTTGGTGGCCAAACACCAAAGTGGTTTCCATCAAGTCCAAATGGGGAGATTGTTGGCATTATGAATTAGGTGTTGTCCTTGATGGCAACCTACTTGATGAGTTGTCCTTGATGACAACCTATTTTATGCATGGAAACTTACTTGATAAGTTGTCTCTTGATAAGTAGATGAAATGTACTTGTTAAAGTTATAAACATGATGTGTTTACAGATGTGACAAAGTGTTTCAAAGGGGAGAGGAATCATAAAGTTGGAAGTTCAAGAACTATACATGGGTTTGTCAAGCCCAAGTCACGTATACACATGAGTTTGGTGAAGCAATGTAGTGTATGGTTTTTACACCATGGTATTCTAAATACCAGGGGCCTTACTATGGTATTGGCCCATAATAATGAGCATGAAAATGGATATTGATCACGTCAAAGATTACCACCAGCACTACTGTAGTTTTGACCTGTGGTATTGGATAAGGGGTAAACTATATAAAGAGGTTAAGATCAAAGTGCTATGTGTGCAAGTGAAAGGATTTTTGATGAATACTTCAATCTGAAGTATATTTTCATTGTAAGGTCCATATTTGTCACACAGATCTGAAATAATTAGGAACCAATGAACATAATGATGGATCAGGATCATTGTTATGCTCTTGACCTATGAGATGATGCCAGAATACCGAATATATCAACAAAGACAACCCAGAATGCAGAACAAAATAAGAAATAACAGCATGTATTTTATTATTCAGAGATGAAAGCAATTTTCACTTGCCTCTTTGAGGGGGCAACCTACAATAGAGCAGGGATCGATTACAAAATAAGACACGACGCTTCTCAATGGGGAGTCTCTATCCTTTATATAGGATTCATACAAGCAATACCATGGGCCAGTTCCATGGTTCTCTTAATACCATCTATCTAATACCATAGCCTATTTGCAACTAACTGTGGCCCCTTTCTTTAAATGTGGGTCAACCACTTACAATTATTAATATGGCCTTTATTGACTCTTTAACTAACTATAACTGTGATTCGACCCTATTACATAAATAAGGGGGTTAAGGTTGGACCCTAACATGCCTTCCCCCATAAAAATAGCCTTGTCCTCAAGGCTGAAGCTAGGGAAACTGCTGAAGAATAGTGGTTGGTTACCAGGTCGCATCTTTCGGAGAGGTGTCTTTCCACTTGACGAGGACTTTCATGATCGTGCAGCCACGCAAATGTCACTCTCGCTTGGTAAGGACCTATTTAGGTTGGAGCCAGATTGAACCTTCTTCATCCAATTCAGGTGGACTATTTTGAATTCTACAATTGTTCCCCACCACTTTCTTGAGGCATGATACATGGAAGATGGGATGGATTTTTGCAGTGGGTGGGAAGGCTAGCTTATAGGTGACTTTGCCAATGCACTGAAGTATTTGATAAGGTCCAGAGAATTTTGGAGATAATTTCTGATGACCGTTGTCTTTGAGGGATGTTTGCTTGTATGGTTGCAGCCTCAAGAATACCTAATCCCCTTCTTGAAATGTGCGCTCTGAACGATGTTGGTTTCCTTGTTGCTTCATGTGATTTTGAGCTTGATGGAGATTATCTTTGAAACGAGCTAGCATGGTTGCATAGTTTCGTAGGAGTTGATCCACTTCTTTCACCTTAGAACATCCTGGGATATAAGAAGTAGGTGAAGGGGTGAGTTGACCATAAACTGCTTCATAGGAAGTCATCTTGGTGGCGGCATGATGTTAATGGGAAAAGTGTCTATTCAGAACGACCCTATCCCACTAAGGTGCGACAGTGACCTTAGAAACAAACAAAGAAAACTACTTTTGTATTCTTCTTTATGAACTATAAACAAAGAGAAATAGGATGAACCAACCTGTGTCTTGCGCTAGTCCTTTGATCCAATCTCTCTCTTCTTTGACAGCTTCCAGCTACCTGCTTCCTTACTTGCCCAGCTTCACCAAGTTCCTGTAAGATCACAGAAGAAGAAAACTACACAAAGACATGGATTTATATTCATAAATAGCTTAGGATTAGATTTAAGCTAAACATACAAATGTAACAAACATCAATGATACACAAGCATGTAGGAGAAACTCAAATAGTTTTATTGATATAACAAGAAGATCCAGGAGGAGTTATAACCGATGATTCCTGATCCAGCATCAACCTCCTAGCAGAGAAGCCCCTCTTCACCTCCAACAAAGCATAAATCACCCAATACTCTGATATCTATCTCAAAACCAACAGCAATTCTCTGCAATGTACAATATTCCAGCCTCTGGATCTCTTGGATGAGGGATCCATATATAGATGTATGCAAAGAGGATGAGTCAGCTCATGAATTGATTAGTGGCTTCTCTCTGTCAGTTCTTGCTTCCACTTGGAGACTGAGAGCCTCTTACTCATCCGTGGTCGAATTCAGTGAGGCAAGTGTCATTGGAGAAGATTCTGGAAGCTTCCATTGTCTCTCCACCTCGTGGAATGACTCTGCCACTTGTCATTTCCTGCTCAACGCACCCTGGTAGTGCATTGCAATGCACCTAGCTAGTGTATTTGGGTGCTATGCAATGCAGCTAGCTAGTGGAGCAGCTGAAATGATCCTGATTTGACTAGTTCTGAGCAGTTTCTGGTGGAGAACTTCTGGGAGAAGCTATAATTTTTTGACCTTGTTCCTTTAGGAGTTAGAACAACACTTTTAGGGACTTAGGAGCCCTTGGTTTATGGAATTTTCATGCTTAGAGCTGTAAGGCACAAAAATGTCTATAACAGTTGCCCCCTAAAGTATGAGGTCGTTTATCGGGTGAAATGCTTTATTAGGAGGATCCGAAGTTCTTTCAATGCTGGGAGGAGACCTGTAATAAGATACAATACAATACATTATCTTCATACTGTTTTCATGATCTAGCTGAGGCGGGCATTCCCATGCTCAGCTTTATAAATTCATTTTCATGTACATAGGACAGACAATCGTCTGATGGTAGACTGATGATTCTGATAGAGTCATCATCCTTTTGGTAGGATGATTATCTGTGCTGCAATGCTATACATTTCAATGTTTTTATTTTCCTGAATATATATCGTAGCTCGGATGGATGAAACTAGATCCGGGGTCTTCAATCTTGTCTGATCTTCACTCGAAGTACAAGTCGATCCATGCGAGAAATGTTTTGAAGTCGAACATGGAAAGACATCGCTTGATTACCAGTCAATGATGTAAACTGTTAACAAGCGTGAGAGGAATCACCGATAATGATAATGACCCTCAAGGTACTGCAGTACAATTCACGTGGTGTGAATAAAGGACTTGGTGTCGAACACCACGCAAAATCTTTCGGTCGAAGGTCATTGACGTATACCTGTCGCCGGAAGTGAGAAACTTGCCATTGAGGCATGCAAGCTTCAAAGTACTGAACGGGGTGTTCCTAGATCAACTTCTTGGATAATGAGCTGATGTCGACAAGAAGTGATCCATCAAAGGAGGGCCTTAATGAATCCCACAGCAATGACACGGAATGGAGCAAATGATTTTGATGGAAGTGAAAACGATCTGATGATATATGGTTTAGGGTGGCGGTCATGAAAGAATGAAGTATGATGTATGGTAGTCGACGAGACACAGGTGACTTCTCTTGATGACTTCTCTTGAACATGTCGGCGACACTTATGTGATGGATTGGTAGCATTTACCCCAAATGTGGATGGTATGGCGAGACCATGGCGATGTGACCAATGAATGAAACAACCCAACCTGACTCAGGCACGGAGTGGAAGTGTCATGTTCAAGAGCGACTTCCTATCAATAAAGCTTCTTTGAGTTTTCTTCCCAATTTTTCCCCAGTCATTGCTGACCAGTACCTCTTTATTTTTGTCAAGCTTGAGGAGGATAACATATGCTTGTTCTATAATTTTCGCTTCGGGCAAACCCATCGCTATGTTTTAACGAGCCTAGCGATAGTGAAACTCGTTCTCGTCTAAAGACAAGTTTGTCGCTATTAATCTTTTTAACGAGTCTAACGACAAAGATAACTCGGTCCTTTTAATTTATAGAGAGTCTGAAAAGGTACGTAAAGGTAACTCTAAAATTCCTTTTTCGTCATCTAATCCCTTAAGTCCAAAAAAGTATAAAACAATACAGAAGGGATGGATTTTCGATCGTTTTAACGAGCCGAACAAAACAAGCGCTCGATCTTTTTGTGCAATAATCCCTCAGGTCCAAAAAGATTAAAATCTAGAGGAGGGATAGCACTTCCGGTCTCTTTAACGAGCTGGAAGGCCAAAACTCGGCAATCTTTTCATATTTTACGAGTTAGTTGAAAAGAGCTTAAAGAAGACTCGTCTTTTGAGGAACGAGTGATAAAATGGGTAGCAGCTAATTCCAGGTAAGGTTTGGAATTCTCCAATCACGGTAGTGTCACAAGGATGGCTAGTGAAATCACTCTTCGCAGCTGTTCCTCAAAATGGGTAAACAATCAAATGGAGGTGACGGTGCAAACACGACCAAGGCTTTAATGGCTGAAATGTTTCATTCACGGTGGTTATTTACCGGGGGGATAGTTCATTTTTTAACGAGCTTAAACGCGGGTGGAAACATTTGCTCGGTCTTATGTTTATTTTTTAACGAGCTTGAACTATGTGCTAAAACTGCTCAATTAATCCAGTCATATGATAAGAATGTCTCATATAAAAATGTCAACTTTTATATTTTTGCCCCACATCCTTTCTTTATGCAAGTTAGGTGACGACTAATCCTACGAGTTTAAAGGGTTAGCCTACAGGTTTAAAGGGAGGACCTAAAAATTTAAAAAAATAAATAGTCGCCCTTCGCTTGCACTCCAAAAGGTTTGCATGCCCCCAGGTATAAAATATGGTTTCAAGGTTACCCCTCAATTTGCAGACAAAACATTTGTTCTATCAGGAGAGGCCTACCTCTTACAGGTTACCAAAGATTGCTCTATTTGCAGTGCAAACAAAACGCTTCTTCGGCGATGTCTACCGAGATAAACAAAGGCGAGTGACGACATCCGCCAACTCACATAACTTTGACAAGAGAATCTTATTCTAGACTAACCCCTCTTCCACCGACGGACGGGGTACAGACTAGTCATATTCTCCCGCGGAAACCTACCCTATACCCGCAGTTTTCCTGCCGAAGCAGACCAGGACGCATGCCCCCTGGGTTTCAGTCATATCCGTTCGAATTACTCATGCTTATCGGGAGGACGGACTGGGAATTGAGACATTTCTTGCGTGAAGAGACCATTTAGGGACGGTATATGACTATTTGCTATGCGTGATTCGGGAAATGAAAGCTGGTCCGCGAGCTTGACCACTCTTCCTTCGTGCGGAAAACAAATTACTCTAAAGAGTGAGGAGACGATGGCTCCCATGCAATAAATATAGTCTCGTCCAAGGAGTAGGTTATAATCCAAGGGTCCTTGAACTACCATGACATTTATGTGAACTGTCTTCCCTCTCAATGTTATGGGCACATTGGGAAGGATCCCTAAAGTTCGACTGGTTCCTTTATCAAAGCCTATCAGATTTCTCATCTCAGGCAGAAGCGATGGCGAACCAAGCGCTTTCCAAGCAATAGAGGAAAGGATACTCACAGAAGCCCCCTCATCTATGATGGTACCAGCCATGACCATTCTATATATTTGAACGATAATTCGGAATGGTACACTCGCTGGTAGGTGGGGTCTTCCTAGTTGATTCCAGTCGAAGGATACAACTAGGTTGCTTGGAGGTGGGACCGAGTAGACGGCCGGGTATGGCTTTGACAAACTTCCTTCCTGCGATAAAGGAACGGGTGGATTGCCCCCAGGTTCATCGGAGTCTGTGTTGATGAAGAGAATTTGGACGGTGTCATCCTTGTTCTCTTTAGTGACTGTATCATCCGAAGATAAAACCTCTGAAGGCAAGACCGGGTCAACTGCCGCCTCAACCCTTTGACGTTCGTCTGGTATGGATTCAGTTGGTTTATCTTCAATGATAGGTGCTTCAGCCAACCACTTGAGCGGGCCAGCTGGATTCTCAACTAGTGATGGACTCGGCAAGAGTTTTTTATATCCAGGAGGAAGTCGTAACGGTGAAACCGGACGATCATCCAAAACTCTTTTAGCTTCATCTAAGAAGGGACAACGGTGGAGGGCATGGTCGCCTTCGCACAGTTTACAAGGAAATCTAGCTTTCCCTTTTTGTCCTGGGGCTTCACTTTCACTAGTTGACGATGTGCTTTCAACATGATCTCCAGAGGTTGATGACACCGGATTGTGCAAACGAGGAGACCAGTCCCTTAGTATCTGGGGGATGCAAGGAAAATCTCTGTGAAAGTGGTCTCCTTTGCAAATAACACATGGCGATTTAGGCCTGGTCAGTGCTGTGTGTGGATTTTCGTTAGACGACACTCGTTTTCCCCCATCCGCCTTTGGCTCCTTCTTCTTTTTCTCTTTCTTCTTCTTTCCCTTCTTCTCCTTAGGAATTTGGCTTTTAGCTTTACCAGTTCCATCAAGCGAAGAGGAAGGAGAAGAGGAAGTAGAAGGCTGGTGGGTAACTCTGGACTCATCTAATTGCTGATTCAATTGTTCAGGAATAGTGGTGTTCTGAACGACATTGATTGAGAAGAGCCATACTGGCAAGCCAATTGTCAGTCTTGGAAGCAACAATGTGGCCATATGGGATGCACGAACATCTCCCCAAGAGGAGAAGGGACTACGATTTCCACTAAGGGGAATTCCTTGGTTGGTAGGCTTCATTTTCTCAACCCAAAGATCAACGTAGGAAAAGGGTATGAATATTCCATTTAAAATAAATTTTAACACGCTTTGACACAACTTGTTTTTTCAGTTTTAAAGAGTCGAGAAAAAACAAAAGATGACTCTAGTCTCCTTCGATTTTTAATGAGCCTGAAGTGACAAGTGCTCAGATGGACCTTTTCCGTTAAGGAGTCTGAAAAGGAATGAAAGGGACTACTCTGGAGGTCTAGGTAGAGGGAGTACCAAACCAATCGCAAAACTGCAGAATACTTTTTACGGTACAGCAGTCAATCTTCTCGAATGCTGTGTTTGGTGCATTGCGATCAGTAGGGCGGTCGACACGGCTTCCTATGGATAAAGGTTTTATGCCTATAGGGGTCTCCCAATATATACTCGACGGTACATGGGAGCACAAGTACGTACTGGCACTTATCGTCTCAAAGTGGAGGAATCACCCAACCATCAGTGAGGACAACAGTTACCAGGCTTTACGACGCCGGAATACGTCTCTAGCCTAGACCTCTAAATGTTGTGCGTTAAGTTACAAAGCGTTGTTAAGTTCATTGAATTTATTTTAGGTTGATCTTTCTTATGAAGTTTGCCTTTTGGGATCACCACGATATGTATATGTAATTCCTAAAATGCAATCTAAAGATGATAAACAAGCTTTTATCTCTTTTCAACAATGAAAATCCTAGCTACTAAGGGAAAAGAAAGACACAATCTTTTCGCAAAGAGAAAAGAGCACACTGTAAATGCACTTTTCCTAAATCAAGCCAAATAGACTGCCAATATGAAAATGCACATGCATGTGTTTTGTTTTTCACTTTCTTAATATTGATGCCTAAAAAGAAAGTTGTTGTACAAATCTGAATTCGCTTTCAAGTGGAAAACACAAACAAGCTTCTTTTCGAAATCAAAAGGTAGAGATGATTACGACACTTTATGATTTTGAAATAAATACTCGTTTCGACACTAGAAAGTGACAAATTCAAGCCAAAGGCAAAAGTAAAAGCATAATTGACTATCAACAGCAAATAAACTTTCTCCTATGATCAAAATCGACACTTGCGACAGATCTAAATCAAAGGATGACAGTACGACTATTATACTTTTGCAATGGAAAACTGTAAATGACGTAACAAACACACAAAAAACATCTACAGTTTCTTTTATACAAATGAGGCGGAATTACAACAAAGAAAAAGGGTTTTTAGACAGACACATATACTGATCACAGGCTGCAAAAATCAGAGACAAAACTGAAAAAAATGAAGCAAAGAACCTCAGCTGCATAGGGCTAGGCTGATCAGCGCACCTGTTACACATAGAAACTGGATTGCAATGCAGGTTGCCCTCTCGGGAACTGCGCTGAAATGCAGGAACTCTTCACAGTAGCTGCGCTGGGGCAGAAACGAGAATTCTATCCAGGTTCTGGGTCATGGTTTGCAGTTTAATCTATGGTTTTTGGTCGAGTAAAAGCAATCAGTAATGCACAATCAGAGGGTAGATTTAAAGAAGGTTTAAGAGCTATCACAAAGGGCAATCAGATCATTTGTGAATCAGCTGTTCAAATCATAAACAGATCCAATGAATGGATTGAAGCAGCAGATGTCTACTTTGCATTTGTTAATGGAAAATGCAGTTCGATTCACTACTTCTAAGTTTATGAAACAAACAACAAGAGAAACACAAACAAACTAACTAGACGATCGTCCCCAGCGGAGTCGCCATTTTGTTAACGGGAAAAGTGTCTATTCAGAACGACCCTATCCCACTAAGGTGCAACAGTGACCTTAGAAACAAACAGAGAAAACTACTTTTGTATTCTTCTTTATGAACTATAAACAAAGAGAAATAGGATGAACCAACCTGTGTCTTGCACTAGTCCTTTGATCCAATCTCTCTCTTCTTTGACAGCTTCCAGCTACCTGCTTCCTTACTTGCCCAGCTTCACCAAGTTCCTGTAAGATCACAGAAGAAGAAAACTACACAAAGACATGGATTTATATTCATAAATAGCTTAGGATCAGATTTAAGCTAAACATACAAATGTAACAAACATCAATGATACACAAGCATGTAGGAGAAACTCAAATAGTTTTATTGATATAACAAGAAGATCCAGGAGGAGTTACAACCGATGATTCCTGATCTAGCATCAACCTCCTAGCAGAGAAGCCCCTCTTCACCTCCAACAAAGCATAAATCACCCAATACTCTGATATCTATCTCAAAACCAACAACAATTCTCTGCAATGTACAATATTCCAGCCTCTGGATCTCTTGGATGAGGGATCCATATATAGATGTATGCAAAGAGGATGAGTCAGCTCATGAATTGATTAGTGGCTTCTCTCTGTCAGTTCTTGCTTCCACTTGGAGACTGAGAGCCTCTTACTCATCCGTGGTCGAATTCAGTGAGGCAAGTGTCATTGGAGAAGATTCTGGAAGCTTCCATTGTATCTCCACCTCATGGAATGACTCTGCCACTTGTCATTTCCCGCTCAACGCACCTTGGTAGTGCATTTAGGTGCGTTGCAATGCACCTATATAGTGTATTTGGGTGCTATGCAACGTAGCTAGCCAGTCGAGCAGCTGAAATGATCCTGATTTGAATAGTTCTGAGCAGTTTCTGGTGGAGAACTTCTGGGAGAAGCTGTAATTTGTTGACCTTGTTCCTTTAGGAGTTAGAACAACACTTTTAGGGACTTAGGAGCCCTTGGTTTATGGACTTTTCATGCTTAGAGCTGTAAGGCACAAAAATGTCTATAACACATGATAGTTAGTAATATACCACTATTCAGCTAAAGGTAACCACTATACCCAATGATGTTTCTTTTCTAATGTGAAGCACCTGAAGTAGGTCCCCAAACATTTCTTGATAGCTTTAGTTTGACCATCAGTTTGGGGATGATAGGAAGTACTTAGTTGTAGTTGGGTGCCTTGTAGCTTGAAAAGTTCCTGCCAAAAGTTACTGGTGAAGCTCAGGTCATGATCAAACATAATGGAAGTGGCCATGCCATGCAATTTGAAGATCTAGTCCATGAAATATTGAGCCACCAAAATGGGTGTAAAAGGGTCGGTAGGGCGCAAAAATGGGCATACTTAGAAAGTCGATCCACAACCACCATGATGACTGACTTGTTGCCTGACTCCGAAAGACTAGTAATGAAATCCATAGAAACATCTATCCATATTGAGGTAGAGATGGGTAATGGTTGTAAAGTTCCTGGGGACTTGACTGTTTCTCCCTTGTGGTGCTAACACACATCACATTCAGCTACAAAATTAAGAATGTCTATTTTCATGCCTGTCCAAAAGAAGGAACGATGAGTGCGAGCATAAGTCTTTTGAAAGCCTGCATGGCATGCATTGGGAGATGAGTGCAACTATACCAAAATGTGTGTTTTGAGGGTGGATTTCAGTGATATCACTATTCTGTCCTTGTACCGAAGAATCTCATCCTTCCAAGAGTAGCCTACTATGGAATTAGGATCTGCTTAGAAGTTATTAATGAGTTGGGAGAGCAAAGGATGTCAAAACCATTCCTTGAGAGCTTCTTCAATCCAATCTGGAATGGGAAGAGAGATTGCTAGTAGGGTGTTGTCCTCCTCAAATTGGTGTGATAAAGCATCCGCTATGACATTTTCACGTCCTTTCTTGTAAATTAACTCATAATCATATCCCAACATTTTGACTAGCCATTTATTTTGCTGTGGGGAGGATAACCGTTGCTCCAAAAGATATTTAAGGCTTTGATGGTCTGTGTGGATTTGGAAATGCCACCCCAATAAGTCTAGTTTCCAGGTATCCACTACATATAAGATGGCCATCATCTCCTTCTCGTAGGTAGATTGTCCCAGATGTTTCCCACTTAGTTGTTGGTTGGTGAAGGCAAGGGTCGAACTTCCTGCATTAAGACAACCCCAATACCCATACTTCAAGAATCACATTCAATCACAAAGGACTTGGTGAAGTCGGGTAGTGTGAATACAGGAGTTGAACACATAGCCGGTTTGAGAGCTATAAATGCTTTTTGTGCTTCATTAGTCCAGAGGAATGAATTTTTCTTGAGAGGGTGAGCGAGGGGTCTAGCAATGTGACCATAATTGCGGACAAATTTACGATAGTAGCCTATGAGACCTAGGAATCCTCTCAAACTCTTCAAGGTCTTTGGTTGGGGCGAATCTTGCATTACCTGGATCTTTTTGGGATCCACCTTGACATCTTCACACTCCACAATGTGGCCCAAATACATGACTTATTTCATGGAAAAAGAGCACTTGGAAAATTTGACAAATAATTTATGCTTCCGGGGCAGTTGCAACAACAGGTCTACATGCTGAAGATTTTTTCCCAGGTGAGGTTGTAGATGAAAATGTCATCAAAGAAAACAAGGAAAATTTTCTGAGATCTGGTTTGAGTAGGTGATTCATGAGGCTCTGAATATGGGGCATTACAGAGACCAAATGGCATGACCAAGAATTCATAATGGCCTCCATGAGTTTAGAAAGCAATCTTCAGAATGTCTACTTCTTTCATGTGTATTTGGTGATAGCCCGAGTGAAGATCTAGCTTAGTAAAGAATTGAGCCCCATTTAGTTCATCCAGCAAATCATCAACAATTGGGATGGGGAATTTATCTTTGACTGTAAGCTTGTTGAGGGCCCTAAAGTTTCGAGACATGCGGCATTCCCCATGTTTCTTGAGAACCGTGACCATGGGTGATGAATAAGGATTAATGCTAGGATGAATGACACCAGCTTCCAAGAGTTCCTTGATGATTTTTCAATTTCATTCTTTTGGGCGAAAGGGTATCTATATGGGCGCACATTCGGTGGCTATACCCTTGGGACCAAAGTGATGCTATGATCATGTTCCCCTCTAGAGGGTGGAAGCTCATGAGGTTTGTCAAAGACCTATGGGTGGCGGTTTAAGACCTGCTGCATCTCAGGATGAATATGAAGAGTAATGGTGTCGAAGGCCTAGATGGCATTAAATTGGGAGATAACTCCATGGTGACCCTTTTTTAACAACTTTTTCCATCCGATGCAAGCTGCTGATAGAAGGAGTGCCTTCCTAGAGTCCAAGGAGGGTACGCGTGTGGTCCTTCTACTTAAATCTCATATATAACTCCTCGAAATCCATTGTGATTGGGCTGAGTGTGTAGAGCCATTCAACACCCAAGACAATGTCACACCCACCATGTTGATGGAAAACATGTGGGTCTTTAGGTGGTAATCTCCCATCTGAATTTTGATATTTTCACAACATCCTTCACATTTCATTTCCCCCCCATCAGCAATCTAGACCTGGAAATTAGAGATTGCTCTAACAAAACAATGCAAAGCCTCTAGGACTCACTAATGGATAAATTTATGCGTGTTGCCACTATCAATCAATACTACTACAGGGAAATGTTTAATAAAACCTTTGATTTTGAGAGTTTTCGGAGAAGAAATACCTGCCAAAGCATGGAGTGAGATAACTGGTTTTTTTGGTGTATCTGGGAGCTCATTGTCCTACTTGTTGTCCTCATCTTCCTCCTCTGGTCCCTCAAAGGTTGGGGTTTCCTCAGATGAACTGTGATCAGTAGCATCAATTTGAAAGAATTTGGGTTCCTTACATTTATGTCCCAGGGAGTATTTGTCATCACAGTAGTAACACAATCCTTGCTTTCTTCTTTTAGCCATTTTTGTGGGGCGTAGCTTTTGAACCTTAAGTGTTTGGGTAGTGCCCTAAGCCTGGGTGGGATGTCCCTTGGCTATGAAATTTGGACGAGGCGACTAGGCTGCTAAAGCATGTTCCACTTCGATGGCATTTGTACAAGCTTCCATCCATCTGGCTGGGTGGTGCATTCGGATGTGGGCTTGGATGGTGTCTTTCAGACCACTTATAGAACATTCCAAGTAGAATTCATCTCCCAGACCTACTGTGTAGAAGGCCAATTTCTCAAAGGCTGTAATATAGTCGTTTACTATGCCTGTCTGTCAAATCTTAGTAAGATGACCCAAAAAATTAGATTCACGGTTAAAGAGGTCAGAAATGGATTTTATGAACACCTGCCAAGTAATTGTCCCTGTATAGAATTTTTAATGCCATTGCCACCATTGCCATATTTCTTGGTCCAAGTAAAGGCCTCCCACACGTAGTTTAGTTTCATCATCTACGATGTGATTTAGAGTGAAATATTTTTCCATTTGTGTTACCCATATTGACAGATTAGTGCCATCAAATTTGTACTTGTCCAGCTTGGGAGGTCAAGGGTGGGAATGTTGGTGATTTCCATGGAAGTGAAGATGATGGCTAGATTCTCCTTCATGGTTTTCTTCATTAAAAACATATGCCTCTGATTGTAACATCGACTTGTCCTTTGTGACGGTGTCTTTTAATGTCTAGATCTGCTTCGTTAACTTAGCCAAGTGTTTTTCAATGGTCTCCATCTCCTCATTGGCCATAGCTTGAGCTCTGGTTTCCACCATACACAGATCCAGGTCACTTCTCATCACTGTGAAAAAAATTTGGACCACCCGAAAAATGAAGCTGACAAGTGAATGGTACCACCGCGCTCAGCTCGTTTTCCTAATTATTATGGGATAAGTCTCTTATAGGTGTCTCGAGTGGGCCTCAAATATTATATATATATATATATATATATATATATATATATATATATATATATATATATATATATATATATATATATATATATATATATATATATATATATATATATATATATATATATGTATATATATATATATATATATATATGTATATATACATATATATACATATATATATAGATAGATATATAGATATATATATTATTTTTTACTCTAAACGGAGTTTTACTCCCCGCTTATCAATACTGCAGTAGCTAATTTCCAGAAAAGTTAATCTTGTCCAATTTTCCATGAGAATCACCTAGGGTATAGAGCCACAAGCCTCCCTACACAAATGGTTAGATCTGTCTATGAAACCTTCAACTGCTAAATGTGAGTTGGACTGCGACAGCAACCGAACCCCAGCTACTAGATCTGAATGGTATTGTGGTGGTAGGCCCTAAACTGGTGGATCTGATTGCTGCAGCGGCGACATAACCCCAACTGTTATATCTGATCTGGCAAAGAGAGACAAGGGAACTATGGTCTTAAGGAGTGTCAGATGCTACAAATCACAATATATATTGTTAGGATATTCCGACACATAGGATATAGTTAAGTTCAACTTGGTCTAGTATAGAGTTAGGTTAGAGTTAGGAAAAGTGTGTTTCTTTACCGTTGTACATTTTGTAACTTACAATCCGACGGTCACGATATGTAGTGATCCGACGGTTCACTCTCACCTCGGTATTACCGACACTTGATCCGTGGCTTGACACCCGATTGGTCCATGAGTTCTATTTAAAGCGCATGGAGGGTCATTGTTCGGGTAATCCGTGCATGAGAGAAGCTTATGTAAATTTTCATTCTTTGATTAATAAATTGCCTGTAGTACCCACGTTGGGACAGGCCGTGGACTGTTTCCCTCCTTGCACTTTGAGGGTTTTAACCACGTCAAAAATACTGGTGTATTGATTTGAGATCTGGTTGTGAGCGGTGTCCTTTTGGTGTTCTTTCTGAGGAACTTACCCTGTAAATTCCTACATGGTATCAGAGCTATTTGAGGGCCGCGTCCGTTGGTGATCCAAATCTGAAGCCGGTAGAACTGCATGCGGCTGTCGTTTCCTAGATCTGCTGTTTCTGACTGCTTTCGGGCCGAGAGGACTGCTCTGTTGTGTTCAGAGCGTCTGTTCCAGTGAGGAACCCCTTTCGTTTCACGCGAAAAGGTTTTCGGTAGCCCTAGCTGCGTCATTTTTCAGATCGGGAGGTATACAGTGTTTTTTGCAGTTTACTGTTATTTTCTCTCTGCTTATTTCGGTCTCAGTTTATTTAGCCTTTTTTTTAACCGGATCTATACCTTTCATTTCTGCGTATGCTCTTTGCCCTGCGACTCTGTGCGATCTGGGCAAATCAGAAATAGAAAGGAAGGATTTTTCTCATGCGTATGCTCTTTTCCCTGCACCTTAGTGTGATCTCGAAAAATCAGAAACATTGAGAAAAATATTTAGTTTTTCGGGTAAAGCTAACTTTGAGATTTTTTTTAAAATTTCTAGTTTTTTTGGCTAAAGCTAACTTCGAGCCGCAAGGTTCGTTTTTCTTTGCATATTCGTGTTGGGTTTTGTGTTTTGTGTTTTGTAGGGAAAAAGAGCTTTCTCAAGGCAAGCACGCAAACCAAGGCCCCCCCCCGCTCTCTCTCTCTCTCTCTCTCTCTCTCTCTCAAATTTTTTTTATTGGTTCAAAGCTATTTTAAGAGAGTAGAGGTCTTGGGTTCAAGTCTCCATTTTGTGGGGGCGGATTTTTTTCATTCCCGCACATTCGCGCACTTTGCCGGCAACATCAACAATTTTTTTTTCAAAAAGCCATAACTTCTTCATCCGGAAGCCTTTTTCAGAGCCCTTTTTTTTAAAACCGCCTATTTTTTCGAGATCTATCCATTGGAACACTTACTTTCAGCATCTTCAGCTTCAGTTTTTTTTTTAAATGGAAAGTCCATGCCAAGTCATTCTTGACAGCACTAACTACTTCCAATGGGTAGCCTACATGGAAGATTTACTTAGAAGTAAAGGTCTCTTCAGAATAGCCACAAACCAAGAGAAGAAACCAAAAGATGAAGACAAGGCTGCAAAATGGGAAAATAGACAAGATCAAGCACGTGGTTTGATAGGGATGTCTATTTCTCCTGATCTTAGATTCCACATTGTAGAACTTGAGACTCCTCATGAAGCATTAGAAAAACTCGCTAAAGTTTTTGGGATTAAAAATGAAATTAGAGCCCATCAACTTGAAAATGAGCTTCTTACTTTGGATCCTAATAATTTTTCTTGCATTGAAGATTTCTTGTCCAAATTCAAGACCCTTAGATATCTCTTGGAAGGTGTTAAAGTTAAGAAAGAAGATGGTAACCTTATTTATTCCATCCTTACTAAGTTGGGACCAGCCTACTCTGTATTTGTTTCCACTTTCCATTCTACAAGGGAAGCTTTCATTTGTCAAGGAAAAGACTACAAGGCCCCTTCCTTTGACTCCTTTTGTGATTCCTTAATAAGAGAACAAGAAAAACTCTTACACCTTGGTCTTCTTAATCTTGGAAACTCTTCCACGAAAGCGTTAGCCGCCCAGCAGCAACCAAATTCAAAGAATCCTAAGAAGTCATATCCTCAAAAGAATGGTCCTAAACCATCTCAGCCTCAAAATGAAAGATCATTTCAGCAAAATGATAAGACCAATAAAAACAAATGGAAGAAGACTGATAGACATTGTAACTTTTGTAATCGAGATGGCCACTTAGAATCTAAATGCTTTAAGAAGATGGAAGCCTTGGAAGCCGCAATGAAGAAACATAACATCCATGTGGAGCCTACTTCAACTTCAACTTCCGGAATGGCACTTTCTGCATGTCATTGTCAATCATCTCAGTCTGGTTATGCATTAAATGTATCTTCTTCTTCTTCTCATTCTCATGAGTGGCTCATTGATTCTGGAGCCTCTTGTCACATGGCCAAAAACCAAGCCATGTTTTCTTCTTTAAATGATTGTAACACCAAAAATATATATGTTGGTGATGATAGATCTCTTAATGTTGTAGGGACTGGAACTGTTCATCTAGACAATGGTCAGTTTAATGATGTATTATGTGTTCCAACCTTATCCTGCAACCTTCTATCTGTCTATCAGATAACTCATTCAGGTGAAGGTAAAATTGTTGAATTTTCACCTCATGATGTTGTAATCAAGGATCTAAAAGATCCTCAACAGATTCTAGCTACTGGTCTTGCTGATGATTCCAAAAGGTTGTATAAGTTTCACAACTTTGGGTCATCAAATCTTCCCTCAGTATTTGTTGCTCATAATGATGAAGTGAGCAAACTTTGGCATGAGCGATTTGGTCACTTAAACTATCGCTCCCTTCAGCATCTATGTAAAGAAAATATGGTGACAGGTCTTCCTATGGTATCTTGCAGAGATGGTGTTTGTTCCGGATGTGTACTCGGAAAACATCATCGGGACAGTTTTGACAAACGTGCCTCTTGGCACGCCTCAGCCCCTTTACAGCTTGTGCACAGTGATTTATGTAGTCCTCTTCCTGTTGCTTCATTCTCTGGCTGCAAGTACTTCTTAACTTTCATTGATGATTTCTCCAGACGCACTTGGGTATACTTCTTAAAACTCAAGAGCAAAGTATTTAATACTTTTTTGGCCTTCAAAGCCTTTGTTGAAAAACAATCTGGACATCAAATTCTTAAGCTAAGAACTGATAATGGTGGAGAATATGTTAAAAACACATTCATCAACTTTTGCACCGAAAATGGAATTCAAATGCAACATACTGTTCCATACACTCCACAACAAAATGGTGTAGCTGAAAGGACAAATCGCACCTTAAAGGAAATGGCTAATTGTATGCTGCAATCTAAAGGACTCAGTCTTAGTTTTTGGGCCGAAGCAATTAATTGTGCAAATTATATAATCAATCGCACTCCTACTAAGGTTCTAGAGAATATCACTCCAGAAGAAGCTTGGAGTTCCATTAAACCAGATGTAAGTCACTTTCGTGTGTTTGGAAGTGAAGCATGGGCCCATATTCCAGATGAAAAGCATAAAGCTTTAGAACCTAAGAGTGAGAAATGTACTTTTGTTGGATATTCTGAAGATGTAAAAGGTTATAGACTTATTCCATTTAAGTCCAAAAATGTTATCATTAGAAGAGATGTAAAATTTGATGAAAATAAATCGGCCTGCGAGCCTAGTCCGGCGGATGTGCCACCTCTTCCTATCTCTTCTATTTTTGAAAACATTTCTTCTTCAGATGATGAAAGTGAGGATGATAATCCTCCCCCACCTTCTCAGGATCCTCAACTTCCAAGATGGGTCCGTGCTACTCGGGATGCAGCAGGTGATCTTGCCGGTGATCCTACAGATCAGCGACATACACGTTCTCAGTTTGAAAGAGCCTCTTCTTTACTGGCTCAAGCTCCAGTAAATCATGATCCTGACACTTTTGCAGAAGCTTCAAGCCATCCACATTGGGAAGCAGCTATGAATGAAGAATATCATTCATTGATGACAAATGATACATGGGATCTTGTTCCTCTACCAAAGGGACGCAAACTTGTTATATGTAAATGGGTTTACAGAACCAAGTATGGACCAGATGGGAAAGTTGATAAACATAAAGCTCGTCTCGTTGCTAAGGGCTTTTCATAGGTTGAAGGCATTGACTACACTGAAACCTTCTCCCCTGTTGCCAAAATGAACTCTATCCGCCTTGTTCTTTCCCTTGTTGCCTCTTTAAAATGGGAAGTCCATCAGATGGATGTTAAATCTGCCTTCTTGCATGGGGACTTGCAGGAAGAAATCTATATGGAACAACCCATTGCCTTCATACAAATAGACTCCAGCCTTGTTTGTCGACTTAAGAAATCCCTTTATGGCCTCAAGCAAGCTCCTCGGGCTTGGTATGCCAAAATGGATAGCTTTCTTTTAGAATTTGGCTTTTCTAGGTGTCATTCTGACAATACTGTCTACACCAAGAAAGTGGGCAACTCTCTTATCATCCTTGTTCTTTATGTTGATGATCTTATTCTTACTGGTAGTGATCCCAACCTTATAAACCATGTGAAGTCCAGCCTTAGAAAGAAATTTGAAATGACAGACTTAGGACACTTACACTATTTTCTCGGTCTTCAAGTCTTGCAATCCCAAGAGGGTATTTTCCTTTCCCAGTCCAAGTATGCTTGTGATATTCTTTGTCATTTTCACATGGAAGACTATAAGCCAGCCCCTTCTCCCTTTCAGTCTGGAGTCAAACTTTCAGTCTCTTGTACTTCTCCTGAAGTTGATGCTACCTTATACCGTCAACTTGTCGGAAAACTCTTGTATTTAACCCATACTCGTCCTGATCTTTCCTTTGCTGTTGGCCTTGTTGCTCGTTTTATGCAAAACCCCCGTGAAAGTCATTGGAAAGCAGCTAAAAGAATACTTCGTTATGTTCGAGGTACAGTACAGTTTGGGATTCATTACAGTGCCAAAGCAGCTCCTCTGTTAGTTGGTTTCACTGATTCTGATTGGGCTGGTGACCCTGATGATCAGAAGTCTACTGCCGGTTATGTCTTCACTCTTGGTTCAAGACCTATTACATGGGCTTGTAAGAAACAGGCTGCCATTTCTCTTTCGTCAGCAGAAGCAGAGTATCGTGGTGCCGTGGAAGCTAGTAAGGAAGCCTTGTGGCTTCGTCAGATCCTATCAGAGTTTGGCTTTGAGCAGCAGCATCCAACCACACTTTGGTGTGATAATCAAAGTGCCATTCAGCTATGCAAAGATCCAGTCCAGCATCAGCGCAGCAAACACATTGAACTACACATGCACTTCATCAGAAAGCTCATTCATGACCATGTTCTTGAAGTGCAATATTGTCCAACAGATGATTAGGTTGCATACATCTTCACAAAGGCTCTCACAGAGGCGAAGTTCACTAAACTTCGATATATGCTTGGAGTTCAGGAAGTTGTCACTAAGGGGGGATAGGCTCTAGTGCCTCCTTCCTTCTCCTATTGTGTCATATTTGTAAATCCTTCAATCCTATCCCAAGTTGTTCTTAAGGGGGGATGTTAGGATATTCCGACACATAGGATATAGTTAAGTTCAACTTGGTCTAGTATAGAGTTAGGTTAGAGTTAGGTAAAGTGTGTTTCTTTACTGTTGTACATTTTGTAACTTACAATCCGACGGTCATGATATGTAGTGATCCGATGGTTCACGCTCACCTCGGTATTACCGACACTTGATCCGTGGCTTGACACCCGATTGGTCCATGAGTTCTATTTAAAGCGCATGGAGGGTCATTTTTCGGGTAATCCGTGCATGAGAGAAGCTTATGTAAATTTTCATTCTTTGATTAATAAATTGCCTGTAGTACCCACATTGGGACAGGCCGTGGACTGTTTCCCTCCTTGCACTTTGAGGGTTTTAACCACGTCAAAAATACTGGTGTATTGATTTGAGATCTGGTTGTGAGCGGTGTCCTTTTGGTGTTCTTTCTAAGGAACTTACCCTGTAAATTCCTACATAAGGGTCCAATAGTAGTACTTGGCCCAATATTTCAGGGCACTAACTAGGGAGAATGAACCGTACCATTAGATGTACTACTTGACTACCCTATCGTACATGCAAGAAATCTCCCCGAGTGTTGTTCTCGGTGTACTGTAGTAGCAAGATGGATGATGGTTTATCTACGGCGAGGTTTCAGGTGGGCCTAGGGGCTTCTGATATACCCAAAGGGTATGTGGAAGACAGTCTGTGCATGGTTCTGTCTAATTCTCTACTACTCGAAGGGGTACCCACAGGGGTTACAAGGGAGTCCAACAAGCATGACCACCTCTTGTATTTCCTACAGGCATGCCTCCCAAATCCATACGTTTATGCACTCAACAACAGATCCCATGGTTTAAAGACACCAGAACATGTCTGTAGCCAAAAAGAAAAAATCTGCTATAAATGGAGATACCATCAGCCCTAGAAAGTTATTTGATACCACTTGTTATGCTCTTGACCTACGAGATGACGCCATAATACCGAATATATGAAGAAAGAAAACCCAGAAAACATAACAAAATAAGAAATAACAACATGTATTTTATTATTCAGAGATGAAAGAAATATTCACTTGCCTCTTTGAGGGGGCAACCTCCAATAGAGCAGGGCTCGATTACAAAATATGACACAACGCTCCTCAATGGGGAGTCTCTATCCTTTATATAGGATTCATACATGCAATACCATGGGTCAATACCATGGTTCTCCTAATACCATCTATCTAATACCATGGCCCGTTTGCAACTAATTGTGGTCCCTTTCTTTAAATGTAGGTCAACCACTACAATTATTAATATGGGCTTTATTGACTCTTTAAATAACTATAAATATGACTCGACCCTATTACATAAATAAGGTGGTTAGGGTTGGACCCTAACAATCATGAGACCTAAAATGAATTTTCATTGTATGATATTCTCATGGATTGATTAGATCTCAATACTGACGCATGTTTTTATGTATGAATATTATCATCTGGGCCTTTCTGAAGTTCTAAGAGCTGCATAATTTTAGGTCAAAACTTGCATATCTATATGTTGGTTGGTCTCAGGAAAGCACGTATACACGCAAGTTAGCTTCTTCAAAGTCGTGTATATAAAGTAAGGGTTTTTGTTCATAAATGACTGATCAGCCTGATCAGTGATGTTGTTTCTCTGTTGTCTGTTAATGATGTCCTCATGTTGATCTGGGTTGAGTGATAATGTCTGAAGTAGAACTGATTGAATGATGAAGTTGAATTTGTTTACATGTTGATTAGTTGAAAATATTATTGATGTTGTTGACTATATGAGGGTTCTGTAAGCTAACAGAATATTTTAGAATATCTCTGGTCGACTTTAGGTCTGATTCAGAATTACAAGTTTTCATTTTTTAGTATATTAAGATCTGTACGTGGTTTTCTCTATAGAAAAGTGTGTATGCACACGAGTTGCATTAAGTGATGTAGCATATAAATTTTGGCATTTGAATGATCAGGGTTGCAGTTGATTCTGTGTGTTGATGCAATATTATGAGTTCAGTTCCATGTATTGGTTACAATAATCCAACTGTTCCAGTTGATTAGTTGAGCTTTGATTGAGTTGAGTTAATTTGGTTTCAGTGATTGGTTGATTCAGTTGTTCCAAGGATTGATGATTGCGTTACAATGATGAGTCACAATTTGAGTATTGATATTGAGCTTAAGTGTTGGTAATGGGTCAGTCTAAAAATTTTATGAAAAGTGGCCTACAAGTTATGATGTGTTGTAGTAGGTGGATCTAATATGAAAATTTATGAACCATGGTCCATGGATGTTGCTGAGGGTTGGAGCCTTCAGTAAGGAACTCGAAGCTTCCTACCAGTAGTAGTTGGTGATTAGATTAGGTGGTTGAAGCTCCCTTCCAATACGAGTTTCAAAACAAGTGGAGGTTGTAGCCTTCAGCAAGTGGGTTCCTATATACTAGTATGAGTAGACACTAATACAAGAATGTAAGAATTTTTTTATATTAATAAGTTTTGAAGACCGAGACGACAATAGTGGTGGTTTTTTCCCACATCGGGTTTCCACCTTAAATGTTGGTGTTCATGTGTGTTACTTATGTGTGATACGTTATTCTATTCTTACTGCACCTATTTACTATCAAATGCCTGATAAATCTCTTACATTTTGGTTCAAGTTTAATATATAAAGAATTAGTTGTTTTACAAGTTTACTGAGCATATGCTATTTTATTTTACAGTAGTCATGTATATATGCTAGTTGGGTTCAGTCAAGTCACATATACATTTCAGAATAGAAAATTATTATTATGAGTTTTTAAAATAATGATTCACCCCCCCTCTTAGTATTTTTCCAAAAATATTATCCTTCATAAGAGTGAGAGGAGTGGATCAGTTCTAAAGTCGCTGATCAATTGCCCACAGTTTGGAAGATATTGGAAGATAAAAAGTTGGTGAAGATGGCAATTGGCCATACACCACCTCGTACGGTGTCATATTTTTTACTTCATGATAATTAGTATTATACAACCATTTTGTGAAATGTAACCACTACATCCATTGATTTTTTTGTTCGAAGGAAAGCACCATAGGTAGGTCTCCAAATGTTTGCTTATTGCTTCAATTTGACCATCCATCTGGGGATGATATGAAGTACTCATTTAGATTTGTGTGCAATGTAGATTGAATAGCTCATGCCAAATTTTTTTAATGAAGGTGGGATTTTGATCTAACACAATGGAAGTAAGCATGCCATGTAGTTTTAAAATTTGATCCATGAAAACTTGAGCCACCAAGGTTGGAGTGAATGGGTGTGGTAAGGGACAAAAATGGGTCTATTTGGAGAGGTGATCAACTACTACCACGATACTTGAATTTCAACTTGATTTACGGAGACCTGTAATGAATTCCATGGAGACATTCATCCATATAGAAGCAGTTAGAAACACAGATTGCAAGGTTCTCGATGTCTTCATTGTTTTCCCTTTATTGCACTAGAAAATGTCACTTTCAACTAAAAATGCAAGAATGCATTATTTCATTAGTTCCCGAAAGAAGAAGTGGAGTGCATGAGCATAAGTCTTCTGAATACTAAAATGGCCTGCAATGTGTGAGGAGTGTATATTTGCTAAGATGTAGTGTTTGAGTGTGGAGTGAGGGGAGAGAACCACTTGATCCATATATCTAATAATATCTTCTTACTAAGTATAGCCCACTAGGGGGATAGGATTCCATTGTAACATTTTTATTATATGGGAAAGAGATGGATGATTAAACTATTCATTATGTACCTCCTTAATTGAAGATGGTATGGGAAAAGATAGGGATAAGAGGGTGCCATCCTCCTTAATCTAGACAGAATATCAGCCACAACTTTGTCTTGACTCTTCTTAAAGACTATCTCATAGTCATAGCCCAACATTTTGGTAAGCCATTTATTTTGTGGTGGAGAGGATAAGCAATTCTCTAAGAAACACTTCAAACTATGACGGGAAGTTTGGATCTAAAAATGTTTCCCAAGAAATTATGGTCACAAAGTGTCTATTGCATGAAGGATGGCCATCATTGCCTTCTCATAAGTGGATCAACCCAAATTCCTACCACTTAATTGTTGGCTTGTGAAGGTGAGTGGTTGACCTTCTTATGTTAATACTCCACCAATGTTAGTTCTTGATGCATCACATTTGACCACAAATAGTTTGGCGAAATCTGGGAGGGCCAATAGAGGGGTGGAGCACATGGCTTGTTTGAGATGCATGATAGCCTATTGAGCTACTTATGTCTAGAGAAATGTATTTTTCATGAGAATATGTTTTAAGGGTTTACCAATTTGTCCATAATTCTTGAAAAAATTGTGATAGTATCCCATGAGGCCCAAAAATCCACACAAAATATTCAAGGTCCTAGGTTGTGGCCAATCCCACATTGCTTAAATATTTTTGGGATCCACCTAAAATTCTTCATGTCCTACAATGTGTCCCAAGTACTCTACCTCTTCCATTCCAAAATAACACTTGCAAAATTTAACAAATAATTTATTATCCTACTAAACTTGAAATATCTTGTCAACATGTTGAATATGTGTGTCCCATGGTTTGTTTCAAATGAGTATATCATCAAAAAAGACCAGAACAAGACTTCTAAGATTTGGCTTGAGAGGGTTATTCATGAGACTTTGAAAGGTGGAAAATACATTACAAACGCTAAAGGGCATAGCAAAAAATTCATAGTGACCTTCATGGGTTCTGAAAGTTACCTTCGGGATGTTTGGTTCCTTCATTCTAATTTATGGATAGCCCAAACAAATATCCATCTTCGTAAATAATTGGGTGCCATGGAGCTCATCCAAGAGATCATCGACTACTGGAATGGGAAACTTATCCTTGATGGTGAGATTTTTGAGGGCCCTAAAGTCAGGACACATGTTCTACTCCTTATCCTTGTTCAATACCATGACCACTACAAATGAATACAAGATGGCATTGGGACAAATAATGCCTACTTCTAGTAGCTCATGAATAATATTTCCAATGTCATTATTTTGTGCAAATGGATATTTGTAGGGATGAACATTTGGTGGTTGGATACCTAGAATCAAAGGGATGATATGATCATGCTCACCCTAAGAAGGGAGTAGCTCCTTGGGTTTTTCAAATACTTGTTGATGGTTACCCAACACCTATTACAAATCTGGATGAATGGTGGTAGGATTAGATTTAATGGTTTGGATTGCATTGAATTGAGTAACTACTCCATGGAGGCACTTTTTTAAGATCTTCTCCATTCTATGTGAGTTGATGATAGTAGGAGATCTTTCCTTGAGACCCCTAAGCATATGAGTGTGTCCATTCTAATTGAAGCTTATGTATAACTCTTGTAATTCCATCGTAATTGGGCCTAGTGCCCTAATCCATTCAACTCTGAGGGTGATATCACAACCTCCCATTTCAATGGTAAACATGCAAGTTTTAAGGTGATATTCCCACATATGGAGCTTAATGTGCTCGCAACATCCTTCATATTTCATGGTCCCCCCATTAGCTATAAGAATTTGAAAATTTGATACTTATCGCACAAAAAATGAACTACATTAGCTACCATTTTATGGAAAAAATATGTATGTTTTCACTGTCAATCAATACCACAACTTGCCTATGATTAATGAAGTCTCTGATTTTAAGCATTTGTGGAGAAGAAATGCCAAATAACACATGGAGTGATATAATCAGTTGATCTAGTGTTGTAGTAGTATTTGTTACTTCTTTAGTGGCCATGTTAGGTTCTACTTCCTCCTCCACAAGCACTTGAGCTATGGGGACCTCATTATTGGCATTATGGCTCACTTGTTTGTTAGCATTGATGTCAACCTAGTAGCATTGGTGTATTGTTGTTTGGAATTGATGTTAACCTGTTAGCATGTGATGTAGAATCTTGTTTATGCACATTATTGGTTTCTTATGCTAGTGATATGATATTTGGCTTACACATCGGTTGCAATTCTTAGCTTGGTCGTTGTAGATGTTAGTGAAAGAATTTGGCTTTTGTGTGGATTCCATGCTAGAGTGTGGAGCTGCTACACCTAGTTGATAGAGATGGAGATTATTAAGTTATGTTTATGGTACCTAGTGTGTATGGATGAGGTTAAGCTTTTCTAATTAGTTGCAGGGTCTATCATCGATGATTTGAAGGTTAGACAGGTGCTGGAAATCATTGGATATGTTGTTGATGATCCTAATTGATGTAGAGATGTTAGTTCCTTTTTTTGATGTTATTTATGTTGCATAGGTGTTGTAGAACATTTTCATTATGAATCAAGGGTTTAAGTTCCTTTAGAAAGGTTGTCACAATGTCCCAAACACTCTCTTAAAGATCAGCTCCAAGAGGTGGTTGAAACAGGTACATAACTTGGATTTTTGAATGTATATGCCACTTTCATGAAGGAAACTAGCATACATACACAAGTATTGTGAAGGAAGAGAGCGTATGCCACTTGTGGGTGATTCTTCTCGCATTTCTCGTGCTTGTTAGCTATTTTGTGGTTTTTCCAGCTGTGTTTTTCTTGGGATTTTTTTATATAAGGTCAGAAAAAATGTTATTGAACTTCCAAAATATGATAAAAAAGGATTATTCATTAGTAAGTGAAGTTAGTGGCCAGATTGAGTCAAGAAGAAATGAACCAAACCACTTCGAGGATATGAACATAGCTCCACCACATAATTGTAATTATTGATTTAATCATTTTAGAAGATTACAAATAGATGGAGATCATGAGCCTCTTTGGTTGGTTCACTTGAGAAGAAAATGTGATGGTTGTGTGAGCTTGGAGATTGTGTGTGAGAGAAGAGTGGTGTGTGTAAACTATGTAGTGGATTATGTGGAATATCTTCAGTAGTGCACAGTGATAGTAGATGGGAGAAGAATTATGATTCAACAAAGATCTTATGTAGTAGTATTGTAATGGTGTAGGAATGATTGTAGATCATTTTGTTTATGCTTTCTTGTCATGTTTTCATTAGATTATTTTTTATGTATGCCTCATGCATTATTGATGGGTTTGTTGCAACGATTGGGTGAGTTGTGCATATATGTTTCATTGAGATTGTTATATTGTTTTGAGCCTATATTGCTAGAGGTTGATGTGTTTTTCATGTTGAGAAACTCAAGGGTTCCAGTTTCAAAATTCATGAAAGGTGAACCACAAAGAGAAGTGGGGTTGGTGCTCCAGAAAAACAAGTATTTAGAACATATATGTTCATAATTCCAATGGGTTGTTGGCAAGGCTTGTTGATCACATGGGTGTCTGTAGAGTCATGAGATGGAGATAAAAGTTCATTTTAGATAGTTTCAATATTGTATTATCTATGTAATGATTTGCTTAACAAATAATAAATTATATTGAGTAGCATAGTAGAAACAAGGGTAGTTTTTGAGTTGGAGGGGGTTTTCCACTAGATATCTTGTGTCCCTATGTGATGTGATGATTTTTGTATTATTTTGTATGTTTATTTCATATGTTGTGGCCCTCATGTGTTGATTCTAGCTTAAGCTACACGTTCAGATCTAATGCATATTTGTTAAGTGATGAATTTATTAATATATTCGAGAAAAAAGTTTTAATATTTTTGAAATTGTTATCACTATTGATTCACCCCCCTTCTCAGTAGTGATCTTGGTTCCAACAATTGGTATCAAATTAGGTTTCTCTCGGTGAAGCTTGATTGCTTGAGAGAAGATTGTGGGATTATGTCGAAGAATAAGAAGAAGCAAAATTAGAAAAGGAAGAGTTGCAAACAATCCAAGAATGTTGCAAATCTTGGAGAACCTATTATGCTGGTAAAAGGTATGACAAACAATATTTTTAGTCATGGAAATTTTCCTTGCCAATATAGTGATGATGATTTTGGTGTTATTGAAGAAGTTGATGATCAAATTTTTGAAGTTGATTCCTCAAGAAGTGAGGAAGGTGTATTTCCATTGCAATAATATGAAGGTGAAGAGATTAAAAGAGTACTGACCCTTGAAGCGAACAACAAATCTCAAGAAAGGTTGATATAAGAACTTAAGATGGAGAACAAATATATGAAGAAACTTCTTCATATTCTTGAAGAGAGAGAACATTCTTTGAAAGAAAAGAATTTTGATCCGAATAATTAGTTGTAGAAAGAAAGGAAAATTGAAGAGGAGATTGGTAGCCAGCTTAAGAATCAAATCAACGACTATGAGAAATTAGAATATAAATTAGAGACAAGCATCAAGAGAACAAATGAGGCAGTAGTTGAAGATCCCAAACCATAAAGTTTGAGCAAAAATGAAGGAAACCATCAACAAAATCAAGTGCCAAGTCAAGAGCCCAAAAATGTGCCAAGGAAATATATGAGAAATGTTAAGTGTTTTAGCTGTAAAACAATTTGGAAGATTTCAGCCAATTGTAGGAACAATAAGATAAATCATTTTAAGAAAAAAGCATCCTTAATGATCAGTCTTACAGGTTTTAGGTATAAAAAATTATTTTATGGGTATTGTTTATTATGCAATGTTTTTTGTCATAAAAGTGTTGATTATAGGATCAATGGAGCAAAGCATAGAAATCAGATTAGCAAACAATTTAAAAATTTTCCTACATTTCTTGGGCACATTAGATGTTATGTTTGTGATAATTTTCGGCCATAAGTCCAAGGATTTAAAATTTACCATGTGTTTCAAGTAATCAAATCAAAGAAATAATGCCATGAAAAACCAATGAGTCAAGAAGTCATATAAAAATATGCAAGGCAAGGATCAACCTCACAAAATTTGGTGAATAAAGGAGCAAGACATCACTCCCACTAAAAACTGAGGCCTAAATGATCTTGGGGGGAGCATATGGTTGCATTATGGATTTCATGTAGATCATTAAATGTGTTTCCATATTGAAAAGTTTGAATGAGATTTAAGTTGCATTATTTTGTAGCTCTGACAATAGTTGTTGCATGCGTTTATTTAGAGATGACACATGTGCATGTAGAGCATCTCATGCACTTTCATTTTCTAGTGGGTTATTGATGGAATCATGATCCTATTGAAGCCTCAAAAATCATTGCTTCAAAATGGGGGAAAACCACCCTGTCCAGAATTTGGTTAGCAGCTCCTTTTCCATTTGGTGTAGTGGCTCCTACTGGGGATAATGGGACCAATTTCCCAGAAGAGATTTTGATAGTGTTGATGGGGTGATACATGATGTCACGAGGGAATGATTAAGCTAAGTGTATTCTAATCTAAATTACTAAACACATGCATATATCCTACTTTAAACACTATTTAAATATAAATATACCTGGGAATTAAATACAATATGTGATCTACAATGATGTCCTACAACAATTGGTAATATAGATAATTAAACTGCAATATGAAATGAAATCATTTAATAGTAATCATTTTGGATAAATAGTTAGCCAAAACGATTGTGAAAGGTATATTGCATATAAATCGTTCATGTATTCAGAATAAAGTCAAAACCAACATCATACAAAAGTGCAATAATGCTAATTGTAATTTATACTTTCACACATAAAACAATTAATAGAAGAAGTATTGCCTAATACATAAATAAAACAAGATCATAAGATAAAAGTACCATATATGATGAGTTCTACTCATGTGCTTCAGCAATATTGACCATCTTTAAATCAATCCAACATATTCTAAGAATACAAAAGTGCATTTCATTAGAGCATGCTAGATATTTAAGAGAAAGTAGTTCATGTTCCATTCATTCCATCAGAACCTCCTCAAAAGTATAGAAGTGCAATGTTTCGAAGAATGTTTCTAATAAAATTTCTGGACCCCTCTCTAAATGCACGAGAGGGGTTTAAATACTAAACTATAGATCCTAGAATAGATTATTAAAAAAATAGTTGAGGAGGTTTAAATGACCTACCTCAGATTATGCGAAAATAAAACTTAAAAGAAATAAACTAAGTGACTAACCCCTTTGCATTTGATATTTGAGATCGCAAATATCTGTCATAGGCTTCGACTGCATCGGTTGCTAATTCGCAGATTTCAATTGCCCAACAAATATACTGTGTGTTAGCGCTGGAACCATTTTTTGTGTGGAAGTTGTTAAGAATCTCAAGGTCATCCACTGGCTGTATGGTTTTACCAAGAACTGCGAGTATGCTTCCAAGTTTAGCTTGCTCATCTATTTGATCACCTCCTCCTTTTCCTTCACTGCCTGTCTCCACTGTTGCTCTAATTGTTTGACATTTGGAAGAAATCTTGGTATGATTTCTGTAGCCAGGTTGGTGCCATGCAGATTTTTGTTGATGGCTTCTATTATGCTTCTTGTCGCTGTTGCTGCAATTGTTGTTGCCCTTTCCACTTGGTTGAGCCAAGTCCCATTCTGTGAACAAGATGTCCTTATGAGATTCCTCCAGTTTTGGCAGATCATCCTTTCTCCCTTCTTCTGATTCTTGCCAGGTGATAAAGTCAGAAATTGTTTTATGGATATCATCATACTCAAGTCTCAAGTCAACAACTTGGTTTGTTAGCTTATTACTGATCTCGCAACAAGGATTTATTTGCGACATTTATTGGCAAAGAACTTCCTTCTACTGCATCAGTTGGGAGTTAAGACTGAGTAGTTCCTTTATGAAATGATTGATTTGTGGATTGTCTTTATACTCATTTGTCATACCTTGTATCCACACATCCCTTTTTGCTAGGCTAGCCTAATGTTGTATTTGCATCTGTTCAAATTCTTGCTGGAGCTAGGCTACTTGTTGATTGGATTTCTCTTGAGCCAATTGTTTTTCTAGTAACATAATTCTTTTTTCCCTTTCTTTAAGTAGCATTTGGACCTCTATCGCTTTGTTAATAGTTTCTATTGCATAGGCTCCTACAAATTGCGACAATCTAATGAGTTTTTCTGATGGGTCCATCGGTGAGTCTTTCCATACAATTTCCATTGGCTGATTGTCAGGAGTCATAATAACTACAGCGTCTAACATTCTTTCCTTCCTCTATCTCTTGACGAAAAATTTGTGGGTAGGATTGTAAAATACATCTAGTGGAGGAATTTCCTCAATTCTCAAAATAATTTCTGAAGTGGGGGTGGCAGGAACGAGCTCAACATCCTGAGTGCCTACATTTTTCTCCAATGTTGTTTCTTGAGTTGATTTGTGTTGTGTTTTCTTAGGAGTCTGTATCTCGGATGTTTGTTCATTTGTGTGAAGCTTCTTGTTGAAATATCCCCATTCCTTTTCCAAATCAATAACTGGGGTTTTTTCTAACTGAGTTGATGTGGGGTGAACTTTTGCTTATTTCTTTGTTGCGGTTTGATCGACTGTTTCCTTTGTAGTTCCAGCTGTGTCCCTTTCAGACTCTTTATTTTTATTGCCTCCCCCATTTTCTGATTGGTGCTCTGAGTGCTCTCACTCATGAGTAGATCTCTCTTGAGTTTCTTCTTCAGAATTCTCTTTAGAGCTATCCTCCAAGATTACACTAGGAGTTGGCTCTGTTATTGGTTCGATTTGTAGTAGTTCCAATGGGACCTTCAATAATCTCCTCTTTCTGTACAAATGGAAAGCTTCAACATCATCTGGGGAAATAACTAGTGATGCTATATGCATCACTTTTGAAAATGTTTCTTTTTGTAGTGAGAGGTCATCGAAGGTGTGCTATTCATGGGTGAATGGTTTCACTTTCACCATAGTACTAAAGTCCTTAGCAGTACCATTTGGGTCATACTGCCTTCCCGAGATTGTAGCTAATTTTAGAGACTTCATGGTCCTTTGCATGCATGTCCAAAATCATGTAGCACAAATGTACCACATTCCAACAGAAATGTAGGTCAAATGGCCTTCTTCTTCTCTTTCAATCCTTTGCTCAACCCACCTTCCCCTATCGTTTGGTAGGCTATCTCCCTGGCCATTAGCTTATCAGGGATGTAGTATGGGAGAACATGTGGAGAAGTAATGCTCCCAAATACTCTAATATAGGTAAATTTTTCCTCCACAAACCATCTGGCTACAGGAAAGATATCTACTTCAGCTTCTTTTGAAGACCTAGGGGTGGTTTTGTTGTAGACTTGTTTATGGATAGGTAGCATAACTCCTTGACAAATCTTATAAGAATGGGGGTGAAACTGAGACTGTTAGGTCCCTATATTACTAGTCTAACCCCTTATTGTTATTAGTACAACCCCCTTACTATATTTTTGTGAACATGTAGTCCCCATATTGTTATTATTGTGCCCCATAGAAGCCCAATATTGTTATTATTGTTCCCTTACATTATTATTGTTATGTCAGCTCTGGTTATATTATGACCCCTTAGACTCCGATATATAGAAAGGAGGACTTGTCATTTGTATCATCCAAGAATTGTTCATTTGTGTAATGTAGAGGAGGCTTCCCCCTCAAAGAGGATGATTTCTAAGGTGTTCATATATCTTTCTATCTTTTTGTGAGTTGGTTTCATAACATTTGGTATCAGAGCTTTGGATTCTAGGGTTTCGCTGCTCCAAACAGGTCATCGTGTAATTTTCACTATATTTTTTTTGTATTACGTTTCAGAAGCTAAAAAAAAACTGATTTGAGCTAAAATCGCATTGAACCTTTGGTCCACATTTCAGATCATGTAGCACTATATTTTCAGAGATATGATCTCAGGAAGTTAGGGTTTTTGCAAGCTCCAGAATTCCACCGCAAACAGGTCATCATGGAATTTTCACTCTAAT
The DNA here is from genome assembly GCA_031772625.1 of Pinus tabuliformis. Classification (NCBI taxonomy): domain Eukaryota; kingdom Viridiplantae; phylum Streptophyta; class Pinopsida; order Pinales; family Pinaceae; genus Pinus; species Pinus tabuliformis. The sequence goes on along the minus strand of CM062817.1, from coordinate 1,852,693,090 downwards.
GTTTTTTCTACAAAGTTTTAGATTCTGAAATTAAAAACCATTTGAGTCAAAATTGTGATGATGCTCAAGCCTAAATTTTAGATCTTGTTTCGCTAAATTTTCAGAGATATGGTCCGAGACATTTAGGGTTTTTGTAGGCTCCCGAATTACACCCCAGAAAGGTGACCTTGGGAAAATCGTCATAACTCTCTCTCTGAGCATCTGATTCAAATTTCATAAAACGTTATAGAAAGAATATGGACTATAGTTTTTTGGGTATCATGTTGAGAACCTAAGGTCGAAAAAATGACATGTGGCACATCGTAGAAGTTCACTCTACTGAACCAGTCTATAATTAGGTCATCATGGGATATTGGACATAACTCTTTCTTTGGGAATCCAATTGCGATCAAAATTATGGGGTTAGAAAGAGGACTCAGAGGGCTATCAAAGGCCAAAATTTTAGAACTTAAAAATTCGAAATTACAGAGTTACATTCATTTCAATATTGAGCTCCTAAAATCAAGAAAAGGTGATATGAGGAAGTTTCATGGCAAGGATACATTAAATTGGATACTACAGATGGAGAAATATTTTAATCTACATGAGGTGAAACTATTACAAAAGATATGTACTGTATCTTTATATTTAGAACCAAATAAATTTTTATGGTATGAAGGGCTTTGTTCTCGTAAACCACTTGTCATGTGGTCAATTTTCATGGAGGAAATGATAGCACATTATGAGGATACAAAGAGAAACACCTTCTTTAGCCAATTGATAAATCTCAAACAAAAGGGTTCAATGGTAGAGCACATTGAGGAATTTCAAAAATTGAATATAAGGGTAAATGATATTCCAGAGAAGGAAAGGACTGATGTCTTCATGAGGACTTTAAAGGATAACATTCAACATGAGGTTCATCTTTTGGAACATGATTCATTGGAGAAGGTATTCAGGTTGGCAAGAAAAATTGAAAGCGGAATTATGGAAACAAGGAATCCCACCACTCACAACTATAAATATGGAAGTGTTTTTGCTCCTAGCCTTCACCAACCTACAAGGTTTACACCACAACAATTGGAAGAAAAATGAGAAAAAGGGCTTTGTTACATTTGTGATAGAAAATGCACTAAAGTTCATAAGTGTGTCGAGAAGAAATTATTTTACATAGATTTTGAAGAGGAGGAAGAAAAGGATCAAGAATCATCAAAAGAAGAGGATATACACTAGGAACCAACCCTAGACAAAGAAGAAATGAATCTGACCATATATTGTAATGCATTGGCCAGAATTACCACTCCTCAAACTATCAAGATAGAAGGACATATCAAGAAGAAAAATGTTCAAGAAGTGAAAGATCACATCAAGCATCAAGAAATGAATCTGACCATATCTTGTGATGCATTGGAGGAAATTACCACTCCTCAAACTCTCAAGATAGAAGGACGTATCAAGAAGAAAAATATTCAAGTAGTGAAAGATCACATCGAGCATCAACAAAAAGTTCTCCAACTTTTAAAGGATAATGCCACTTTGGTGCAAAATCGAATGAAACAACAGGCAGATCAAGATCGTAGCGAAAGAAGTTTTGATGTAGGTGATTGGGTATTTTTACGGCTACATCTCAAGCAAGCTATTTATGAGAAGGAAATGTTGGCAATAGTACATGCACTTAAGAAATGGTCACCTTACCTAATGGGAAGACAATTCAAGGTAAAAATGGATCATGATAGTATTAAATAATTTTTAGAACAAAGATTATCTTTAGAAGAATAGAAAAATGGGTCACAAATATGTTGGGTTATGATTTTGAAATCATCTACAAAAAAGGGAGGAAAAATGTTGTTGCAGATGCACTCTCAAGAAAGGACGAGGATGTGGAAGCATTGCTTTGTGCTATTTCTATTATCCAACCAGATTGGATAAATGAAGTAAGGGATGAATGGAAGAAGGATGAAGAAGTGTGGCCACTCATTCAAAAGTTGCAGAAGATCCCAGTTCAAACAATATTTCCAAAATTTGATGAGGAAGCAAAAATGGTATTGGAACCTGGAGCAGTCACAGAAACAAGAAACTAATAGCTACGAAATTGATCAATTTCAAAGTATCTCATCAAGTGGAAGAACTTACCCACTAAAGATTCCACATGGGAGGACAAGAATTTTATATAGAAACATCAAGAACAACTCAAGCATTGAGGACAAAACTTTTTGAAGGAGAGGGGCATGTTAGGTCCCTATACTACTAGTGTAACCCCTTATTGTTATTAGTACAACCCCCTTACTATATTGTTGTGCCCATGTTGTCCCCGTATTGTTATTATTGTGCTCCATAATATTTTTATTATTGTTCCTTTATATTATTATTGTTATGTCATCTCTGATTATATTATGACTCCTTAGAATCCTATATATAGAAAGGAGGTCTTGTCATTTGTATCATCTAATAATTGTTCATTTATGTAATGTAAAGGAGGTTTCCCCCTTGAAGAGGCTGATTTCTAAGGCATTCATCTATCTTTTCTATCTATTTGTGAGCTGGTTTCATAACAAAGACTCCCAAAAAATCTTATGGTACACATGGATAGGAAGTGGGTCATAAGTGGTCCAATTCCATCCCATAATGGGAAATTTGGAACTAAAACAGATTGCGTCCATTACAAAAGCACCCATGAAAAATGGGGCATAAAACCATAAAGAGGGACTTCTCTTTCTCCTATATTCCATAATGGATTTTTCCAAATTATCAGACAAAATTTGAGCCCAATTCATTATCATTGCATTCATGGCTGCATCTATTAATGGAAGCCAATATGGGGAAAATTTGGTTCTATCGGGTTTACTAAACAATCTACATAGCACAACTGCTACAAAAATATAAGGGGGAGAGATAGATGTCATAGAATACATACCCATCTTCTCACATTTGAGAGTGCCTTAGCTTATTGTCCAGGTTTGCATGATGTCTACTAGGTCTTCATTCTCCTTAACAAATTGCTCAAGGAATTGTTTATTATAGATCTTCTGTGGCTCTAGTAAATGGTACATTAGCCGTAGGATTTCTGCTGAAAAATATCCCATAACCTCTTGCTTGTGAATCTTGAATTCTCTGTCTGAGACATCCACCACATCAATTATCCACTTGACCATATCCGTGTATGGGATTATCTTCAGTCTTGCAGCTATGCAGTGTAGGAATGAGCATGTTGTGGCCTTATTTTTTCCTTTTCTAACAAATCATACATGGCGTCCCAAGTTGAAGTTCCTTCATCTCTATTGCATGTAGTATTAGAGAAAAGAGGAATCATTTCTGACTTTTCAGACGCAGCTACCATTACCCTCTTTTCCATCGCTTATAATGAATATTCTTGCAGATGTTTCTTGAAATGGAGTAGAGCGGAAGATATCACATAGACACAAGCAAGAATAAAAATGAGGCTAAATGATATAGATAACCTTGAAAAGGTGACAAGAAAGGAGTTTTATTTAAACAAAGATGAAAAGTTATTGTATCATGTCGAGCTGATTTTCAACATAAATGCCATTAACTCATACTAAATATCCACTAAAGATTTCTTATCGCTACCATTATTGCTCATTAATGTTTTTCATTGTAAAACAGGAAGAAAATTTTTAAGGTGGCAAGCTTTAATTTGTGAGAATGTTGATTTTTTGATAGCGACACAATATTACAAATCACATTATCGCATATTTGATTGTGAACTTTCTTAGAGTTCCTTAGTTTCCTGCAGGATGCGAGTTACGGTGTGTTCTTTATTGTTTAAAACATAGCTTGTTTAATGGATTTTTTTCTTTTCTTATAAAGCGTTTTTTATTGGGTGGCAGACTTAAGTTCTACTTTATGTCATAGGCTTTAATCGGGTCTAGGCTCTTATCACATTTTTCAACCTCGCATGATTCGTAAGTTTTAAGAGCTTTCTTAAGTGTTTTTGACACGATGTGATAAGGTTGACCACCTTGTTGCAATATAGCATTTCGCATGCTTCAACATGTTTCGTGAGAGTGCGCCCTTTGTGAATGGCGATATGTGATACGAGATTTTGTTTTTACAGGAAATGCCTTAGGCCTTAATTTTAAATGAAAAAGCCTAATTATATTTAAGTTAAGTGTGGTGATTCCTTTTGATCACTTTTCATGTGTTTTTCTTGTTAACAAGGCTTTTGACACACTTGGTCTAGTGGTATGCGAAAAGGCAAGTATTGCTATCTTTCAAAGGGTTTTGACTTGATATCTTAATTTATTCTGAAAATTTAAAAGAAAGTGTCTAAATGCTAAAAAAAATTTGAAGGATTTTATCAAGGGTCCCTATTTATTAATAGAATACTAACTATTATATTAATCATTGGGGGGTTGTTGAATAACACAACAGGTCCATGAGATGGTTTGGAGGAGGTAGCTATGTTTCTCATGACTATATATTTATCTAACATTAGCCATTGGAGGAGATATTATAGGTTGAGGAGAACTATCTTTAGCTTAAATGACCTATATGATTTTCCATAATCTTGTATCAGTTGCATGTAGTTGATTATTTTCATATTCCTGGTCATTTTGAGCATTCATGCAAAATTTCCTTTATATGAACACATTGTGTATGTTATTAGTGAGAGATATTGACATGCAATAATTCCAGTGATTAGAAGCCACAATATATTTGTAGGTGGGGTAATTTTTTATTCAACTATGTTGATGGTGTTTATTCTCCATATGCATGCTTTTGGATTCTCTACTACTGTTGGTTTTTGTTACATATGATGTGATGCTAGTGCCATTAGATATTGATCCATTGGTCTCATGATTTCTCACCTATGTTCATTTTTATCATTTGGGATATTGGTGCTTACTTGGCCTATGCTGCATTTAGTAGATCTCCTTATGGTTCATTACTGCTCCATGTTGAAGATTATTAGCCATTGTTTAATTGTTGGCATTACACATGTATGGCTTGGTAGTTATCAGTGACATGATATGTGGGTACTTGTTGGAGGTTTTTCTGATCAAATTTATTGTTTCGTGGATCCATGGTTTTCTACCATAATATTTTAAGGCTTATCTTATGATGTGAGATGTGTTGAATTGATTTCTATTGCCTTGAGTGGTTTGTTTCCTATTGTTGTAAATGGTGCACATATTTTTGACATGTTTATTGTTGTTATCATATAGATGTGTTGGTTGGTGCATTATGAATAATATGAGATGATGGTAATATGTTCTTGTTGCAAGTCCATGAGCTATATTTATGTCGCTATTACAAATTGGAGTTTTATGTTGCTCAGTTGATATCAGGGTTATATGTTGTTAATTATTACATATTTCTTGTTGATTGGTCATTGTTGTTATCACTTTATTTTTTTTCTAGAAGATGGTGCCTTGATATAGATGGATCTATCTTGTACACATGGATGGTTGTATGCATGAGGAGATTTATATATTTCTAATCATTCATCATCTTGTTGATTGGCCAAAAATTTTCTAGTGTTGGTCAAGAAGCTTATTTGAGTATGTCATGGAGAGAGGCATGTGTTTTGGTCATGTTTTGAATTTTTGAGTGATATGTAACATCCACGTGCTTGATATTGTACTTCATCAGATGCAGTCATGTATCCTATTTATGAAGCCATGTAATCAAGTGTTCATGTCATTGAATTCATATTGGCATGAGTTGGTGATAGGAAGTTTATGAGTCATGATAAGTTGGTGTTGTCGTGAGTTGTTGCAACCACCTTGGAGTTGTTGTATATAAGGTATAGTCATTTTGTGGTATTGTATATCATTATACAACCATGTATGACATTGTATTGCATATTATTTGTCATGGTCATGCTGGAGAGAGAGTTTTGGTGTCTAGTATCTATTGATGAGGGATGAACCAACCATTCATGTGGGTTGATGGGTGTTGGGCGCATGATCCCCCAAGGATAGTGTGGGGCTAAAATCCCATATTTTGGTCAAATTTTGTCATCCAAGTTTAAAGACTCCACATTTTGTGGTAGCGGAGCGAGTAGGTGTTAAAGAGTCATAAGGTTGTCAACCCTCATTTTGGAAATGTAATATCGGTTGTAAAAGATCTACCCATGGTCCACGGACCATGGAATTGTATAAATAGAGCTAAGCTCTAAGTAGTTAGAAGCAATCAAGAGGAAGAGAGTCATAGCTTAGAGAAAGAAGTCTAAGTATTATCATAGGCAGAGGCTCTGCAGCTGAGTGCGCAGAGGCCTAGGGTAGAAGTACGCCACTGAGTGCACGCACCCTTATAGCTGAGTGCGCAGGGCGAGTCGAGTCTGTAATTGTCTGGAATTATCAATAAAGAGAAGTATTCTACAATTTCTGCATCTTTACTTCCTATTTATGCATCTTGTTATGTTGGGTATGAATTTCACATATAATACTTATATGATGCACGAATGTATGTAAATGTGTTGGTTAACTGAATGCAAGTGAGAACATCTATTTATGCTAAGCTAGCTAAGATCAGTTAATAAGATAATTAATACACTTAGCCTAGTTTTGGAGATATCGCAGTAGGGTAGCACGAAAGTACCTCAACCCTAGGTTAGGGCTGTGAAAAAGCCGATTGTACCCTTCCGCGAAGGTGTTGAAGGGTGGAACATAGGGCTAAGAAAGCTGCACAAAGGCAGGTATAGCCAGAATAAACCAACATCACAACCATCTCAAGGGTATGGAAACATGGTTCCAGCATCCCCCCATATTGTGTCGGGTGAGACTTCAGTCCACGCTTCACGGGCTGATGACAAAAGGGCTAGTAGTGTAGGGATTTGTTTGCCTAACTAACATTGAACTTGGGTTGGGGCCCCTCAAGCCAAAAAATAGTTCTGTTGTCAGGACCAGAATCTGCATAAGAGATGTGTGATGTCATATCACTGGAATCCAACTAAGAAAGAAATCGAAGGCTAGTTGGATAGAAGGATCCACAAGTTCGCGACATAAGAAAACATAAATCTGCAACTAACAAAAGAAATGTGGCTAGACAGGTACCTGTATATGGAGATGCACGAAATCGTTTTCACCTCCTTTCCAGTTGAGTTGTATGAGTGGATCACGAAGCTAGTAGATAGCCAAGGAAGGTGGAAACTTGTCGGTACTATTGTCTGGACCCCAAAGCTAGTGTGAAGGTTAGAAGCATCAGAGGATAATATCACTCATGCTGTCAATCATTAGCTCGATCGCATCATCGGAGGATTTGTTACTGAATTCATGGTCGACACCTCAGTTAACTATAGCAAGGTGGAGCGATGCTTTTTCAAAGGACCACGAGGTAAGTAAGTAAAATCTTTTAATACTTGGATTAAAATGCTACTGCGTGAAAAATGGATTATGCAGCTACCTTGATGTTCAAGACTACACGAAGCAGAAAAATTTATAGAAACAAAGGAAATAAGGGTCCAGAGTATAGCCTCTTGATTTCACCTCCATGAAGGGATGAAGAAGCAATAGCGAAGTTTTCTCCACGAAGTGCTATTCAGTTAATAAGACAGGGATTCCCATGAATACCACCTTCACCCACACCACCTTCGACTTCACCGCCATCGCCTCCAACTTCACCCGTACCACCTCCACCTCCACTGTGGTTCAGTATGGAAAATACAGTGAAGTTTCCTTTATTCAAAGGCTTGGGAAATGAGGATCCGGACCAATTCTGGTTCATTGTGAGGGTTGTATGGGAAGCTCAAGGTGTTACATATGATCACATAAAGAAGGCGACACTGGTTATTGCTCTGCAAGATCACGCGCTAACCTAGTATATTAAGTACTCTAACGATAACTTGAATGCTGGAGTAGAAGACATCGAGGAAGCACTAAATAGGGAATTTAGCAAGCCTAAATCTGAGGCGCAATCGATTGTGGGATTAAAAGAGATCACGATGTGACCAGGCAAGACACCTTGGGAATTGGATCAAAGATTGAAGTGTCAAATCTGTGAAGCCAATATGAATTTGACAGATGGACAATATCGCGAGAGGTTTGTGGCTTCGTTACTACCCCACTTAATGAGCGCGCTATCACAACAAAAGATAACAACTCAGGTAGAGGCCTTGGAGATCGCATGAGACTACATGAAACTCCGATGCAAGATCCTAATCTAGGAGTTCAGCAGATCCACACACATCTGCAGAATCTATGCCTTAAGATGTAAAGTTTGAAGCAAGACAGGACAGTTCGACCAGAGGTATGTGAGGAGGTATGGTGCTTGAAATGCAAGAGTCAAGGTCATGACAAAGACCATTACCCGGTCTTTGTGAATGACCTTGTAGGGGGAGGACCAATTCCTTTAAGGCCATAAGCTCAAGCAGGACTTAGCACGAGGCCTGCATTATGGTGCGCTATCTGTCAGGTAGCCAAGAAACATGCCACGGATAACTATCACTTGCTACAAAAGTATGTACAAGCACTATAATAGTGTTCTACAACTTTTACAGGTCGGTAGGACATGATGAGCTTACTTGCAGGAGTTATGAATTGATGATGGATAGAACCCCCGCCTAAAGGATTCACACTGAAATGCGGCCACTTGACTAGAATGTAGGGATGGCGTGGATAGGATTTCAGGGGCGCTGACGAGGTTGAGGCGGAGGAGGATCTGGTAGAGGTTGTGGATAGTTGATTTGCTACAATTACGGAGGACAAGGACACTATGCCCATGATTGCACTAACCCAACACGTCTGTAGTGCAAGTATTGCACATTGTTTGATCATGAAACCGAAGACTGTACTACGCTAATAGCTAGGATACAAGACAAAGGGGCACTACCACCTCTACCGACTCAAAACCTTTAGATGATGAGGTCTTAGCCGCACGAGGAAGATTCGAAGGTAAACATAGTGCTCAGGATTGGGATCGCAATAGGGGATGACAAGGGGAAACAACCAGAAGACAGTACATGGGTTCCAAAGCCTTGACAAAAGAGGCTGAATTTGACTTGGAGCACACTTGTGAAACATGTTAGCACTCAAAACTTTTCCTTAGAAGTTTTGGAAGAAGGAAAAGCTTTGAGGCAACCACAAACCAACTTTTAAGCATAGGCTCTAGCCAACCTATGGCTCAGAGAGGGCTCTCTCTATATAATTTAGCTATGTTTGCTTAGATATTAGGCTAGTTCTAGAGTTCACAGGGGTTTTTTATTTGTATGAAGATTTGGTGGTGGAATCCTTAAAACAAGAAGATCAATTGATGCCTTTATGCCATTGGGAAATGGAGTCAAAGAAGGGGCAACAAAGCTGGAGTTAACTCACTAAAGGGAATGTTCAAGGGGCAAGGCAGTGGAGTGAAATACAAATCCTTGGACTAAATGGTGAAATGAGTCTTAACAGAGGTGAGAAGGCAATCAAGAATCCTTAGACCGAGGGTAAGATGGGGGAAAAACAGTGAATCATGAGTAAAGGGCAATCAAGAATCATTTATTATATACCAGAGGAGAAACTATGGAAGCTAAGGAGCAGTTAAGAATTCCCTAGCTAAGATAGTTTAAGAGAAAACATTAAGAATGTATAACAGTAAGACAGAGTGCAGTTAAGAAAATTCTGAAATAATATTCAAGTTAAACATTTAGACTTTTGAAACATTTAAGATTATGAAACAACTTTAAGAGAGATAAAGCAACACAAGAGAATTACTCATTTGTACTCCACTTTACACATGAATCCCTTGAAATATCTGATCTTTATTCATCAATCCAGCATGCTGGTCCAGTCAGTGATACGAAAGATTTATAGTCATTGAACAAAATTCTATTGAAAGTATAAGAATCCACCCTACATACTTCGAATTGTGAACTATTTATACAAAATGGTTTTACAAAATATCCCAAACTAACTTGGGAATTAATCTAGGAAATTCAAAATATCTTCTCGCAGGAAAATAGTGATAGCTATTGAACTGTTTTCTTGTTGTCCCTTTCATTATGGTTTAGCTAGAAGTTTATGGTTGCTATGCTCTGTGCTTGCAAAAGGATGTTGTATTTTATACTGATAGTCTTTGACACGGATACTCTTTGACCCTATACCCATTTGACTCTAATGCTCTTTTACGTCATTGACTGTGTGTTTGACCTTTAACTGTGTTCTGCTATAGTAAGTCAGTCACTTTTTCCCACTCTTGATCTGTTGGTAACCGGATACTCAAAATTCTTTGATATGTTTCATCTGCCCCAGTGTATTTGGCAAATGAAGGCTTATTTACAAACATATGTTTTACCTCATGCTAGAGGTAAAATAGATTGGGACTGTACAATACGTTTCCTGTTGGCATTCCTGAAACCTGTGAAGTAGCCACTTGTTGTCTTGCTACATCCCTGAGTTTGTTATTGTAATCTCCTTGTTCCATAAGTTTATCATGAATGACTAAGGGATTAGGTAATCCATTTTCCTTTAGCTTATCAAACTTGGCCATGAACCTCAATGTCGGTTGTCATCCCGAAATGCCTCATTCTAGCTTGAGCTGCACTCTACACTATCTTAGTGATTTCTCCTCCCTGCCTATCACCCATAACATGAGAACAATACATCATGCTAGACTAAGAGGTTTTGTATTTGATGTCTTCCCATCATGAGTGAATTGTAGGAATAGGTACACTAGCAAATCATGGTGAGACAATGAACATGATGAAGAAGGGTCGCACATGCTAGAAGACTTGCTTGCAGTTGGACAGACATACCAAGAATATCAAGCAACAAGCAAGAGGAACACATGCAGTGGACCATAAATAAAGACCAAGACCATTGAAAACCCCACAACATTATGCCATGCAGAGGTGAAGGGAAATTACACCAAGAGTACATCCATCACTCAACAACATAGTAGCTTGACATGGACATGAAAGTCAACCAGTACATGTCGGCAGTGTCATGCTGAGTTGTGCCATGAGTTGTCTCAGCCACATCACCATTATGGGCCACATCTATTGTAACTAAATGTAATGTAAAGAGAAGTCCAATGGATGAACACAAGAATTTGAAGAGTTAGGTCAGTTGAAAATTCATGGGAAGCTGAATAGTCACAAAGGTATTCCAAGAGTAGCAAAGTTCAACCATCACCCTTGGCTATATATGCCCCTCCCATTGTATGAGAAAAGGACTTTTCACCTTGGCTCCTCCCACATAGCCTTGGGAGTATGTAGTTTTTTATTTGGGGAGAAAGGAGTGACTTAGATATCCCACTATTCAGGCTACTGATGTATGGTGCACAAATGTCTCTTGGGATTTTTTCTTAATTCAAAAGCCTATTTCAGGCCAACATGTTTTCCCAAATATTTTGTAGATGTTTGTAAGAATACTCTTTAAACATGTGTAATGCATGTTTGTTTAACCTATAGTAAGATAGGTGAACTACTTTGGTTATTTTAGTACTTACATTTTTGAATATGTGTTGTATTATTTATCACTAATTTCTCATCCGTGTAGACTACTCTGCAGGATATTAGATAGACCATGCTTTTTTTTATTGGTTATAGCTACCATCACCTCTGTGTGGACTACTCTGGTCGATGGTGTACATGTTTTCCCTTGCACTTTGGTTTTAACGACTGCCGCACCCACTATGGACTACTCCATTGGGTGTTGGTTATACCCTTGTTGTTTTACGTGTGTCTCTCCCTAGGTGGTACTACTACCTCTCATCTAGAGGCTCACGTTAACCCTCTCCTTTAGAGTAAGAGAACCTAGACACAAGTTACATTATGCACTCACTGGACATACTCACCTCACTTTTTGAAGATACAATCATAGCACTCTCATGCGTTGAACAACAAGAGCTAAGTAAAATTCCTAAGTTAATGGCAACTAGGCCATCATACCGGATGGGACTCCCACACCAAACGGTGCAAGGTCTAGTTGGGAATTCATACCAGGGAGATCCTTTGAATGTTGGCGGGTCGAGCACCATTAACAGCTGGTTAGAAGGTATATCTTTTACATCTTCTTTGCTCCATACATGAAATAATTCCAGCATTGAGAATTCATCATATCCCAATCTATTATACTTCTCTTCCACCTCTAATACCTTGATTATTGGAATCAAAATTTCCTTTAGCTTCCAATCTTCCTACAAGTCTTTCGATTTTTTCCTTTTGGGTGTGGATTTATTTGAATTGATTGAGTTTAGCTTATTGACTTCCATCACTTGTAAGGCCATTTGAGAGGGTTTCTTTATCAGTTCACCTTCTTTCTTGAAGTTCCCCATGATAGAAAATGGGTTTTCCTCGTCGTCGTTTTTGGTCTAGTCTGTACTTGAGAGGATTACGCCTTCTCTATTATTATTTGATTCTATTTGGTTCCAGCTGCAGTTTTTTCAGATGTTGTTGACTATTCCGCCTTCCTCAAAGCATTTGAAACCCATCTTCATCTTTCTTATTTGAGTAATTAGTTTCCTCTCCTATTGTTAGCAGGAAATCATGAAAGAAGTGCTTGTACTCATGGCGTCGATGACATTTTAATGGAACATGTACATAGTCAAGCAGCTACATCTAGATTGAATCATGATACTCCAAATCCATTGATTCTGGGAGGGGTTGGGATATGTTTATATGGACACAGATCTAAGCATATGCAACACGTCTCTGCCCTTTCGTGATTTCAAAGATATTGATAAAAATCCCCAATTAGGATCCTAGAATTCCTCTGTAAGAGAGAATAGTCGAACCCAAATAGGGGTTGCTAAAAATTTCTCTTTCTCCAGATTGTAGAATTCCTTTGTCTTTTGGAGGAATAATACCTTGATATTCCTTAAATAAGTTCTATTATAAAAAACCCATTTCCTATCTTCTAGATCTGTAAAGACTACTGTAAAGAAACCCTTAGACCTCAAACATAGTTCGAAGACTCTATTGGGGTTCCATTTTGATTAGATCCATTGTGAAATTTCCTATTCCTTTGGCCAAATTCCCACAAACTTATAGGTAAGGGCGTGATCCTTCATAAACTTCCATGATTTCTCTGGCCTATTTTTAGGCATCATGAATTTTGGGTCTTTTACATCTTCTAATATGTAGAAGTTCCTCCCTTTGGCCTGCCACTCCAACCCCGTAGGTGGGGACTCCGCTTCTCCAAAATCTTCACCACTGACCCTAAATTACTTGGATGTTGTTTCATGCGGTCCTTTGATGGCATCACAAAAGGACGAGGGCCCTGCCCTCCCTTGTGGGGGGCCGCGCATATGTCACCCATTCAAATTCATGCCTTGTAATATTCCTACCTACAATTAATGATTATCGGATCCTCCCTCGTGGGGAAGCTAGCACAACGATTATGTCACAATTTTGAAGCAAACGAAAATCATCTCAATGATTTACGTTCAAGAGAAAATCAGATTGGTTATTGTGATTCTCTTGTTCCTTCTAACTATGAACATACCAAATCAAATAATGAAGAAAAATATGCCTCAAATTCATTATTTAATATGAAATCTGAAATTGATTTCATTGAGCCTATAAATAAAATTGAAAATATATCACAACCACAGTATTTAGAAAATTGTTTCACACACTTTTAGATTTCTAAACTGGATCATACAAATATAAATATAAAATATGAAACTTTAGCTAAATAATTTCCTAATGTTTGTAGTGAACAATAAGAAGGCCCAATTAAAATGAATCAACAACAAGATCTACCTAATGAACATGTTAATCTTTCTTTTCTAGAGGTAAATTCAGAATTAGTTTCTACTTACACAAATGAAAGTTTTTCATTAAGACATAATTCCAATTTTGTTATTGATGTTGCAAATCCTAATGAAGAAAATTTTCAGCCAACATATAATTCATTATATTCTGCAAATCATTACTTTTTGTACCCAAATATTTTTTCAAATCTCTTTAAATTTAATAATGATCCTACCAATCTTTCTTTTGAAACTATCCCCACAAGTAGTTCTGATTCCTTTGAGAATGTGACCTGTATGGGTGATGATTCTTTTCTCATTAATGTTATTTCTCAACATCCCTCTTATCCTTTTAATGATACTACTAATTTAAATCATCCATGTGATTTTCAGGAAAGGGAGGTTGTATTTGAGGAGTACACTGATTATGCTGGAATAGATTCTCATCCTTTACAAAGTGGATTATTTCAAAAACATATTTCAATCAAGTGGATTCTCATGCTTTAATTTCATTTCCTCTGACTGATTGCAAATATGATTTTGGACATTTCAATGAGACTGATTTTCAAGTTCCCAATGAAACAAATTCTAATACTCTCTTGGAAACTTGTTTTCATGAAACGTTTTTGGAACTCCCTTCTAGTGTCAATTCTAATATTGATAATAATTGTGGGTTTCAAATTTTCCCTATCAATCCATCTTGTAATCATAGTGTAAATATGGATGTAATTTTATTGTTTTTGCTTCAACTCTTTTGGTTATTTTCGGATTTGTTTTCTTCTTTCATTTTTTAATTTTTGGATAACCTATGTTGGCATATGGAGGAATTAAGTATTGAACAATCACCATATGAATTTCTTGAATGGGAAAATTAAATTCCAAATCATAATCATGAGCATCAAGAGCTTTTAATTTTCAATTTCATTTGATGTTCATGTCTTATCAACTCTCTCTTTCTTCTACAGTGGATTTTTCATATGAATCATTACTTGATAGTGCATCAATACCATATGACCATCCGTTTAACCCAATTGATGATCTTCTAAAAGATTCATTAAACTTCCATACACACTTCTTTGATCCATTTGAAAGTTATTTGGAAGGTTCAATTATAAAAAATATTGTTGAGATTTCATTGTATGTACATAATACTAATTGTGTTATGCATGCTCCAAACACTTAAAAATGCATCATTTGAGCTTGCCCATTTATCTTCTCTTCTTTAAAGTTTGCTTCAGCCATTAATAGAAATGCATGCTAATTTTTATGATCCCGTAGGAACATGGTTGGAGAACTCCTCCCAAGAGAAGTATTCTATAGATAAATTTATTCTGTTAAATTCATTAGAATTTACTGTACATAGTAGGCATAATATTTCTTTTAAAAACATAATTGTAATTTTTTTTTTTACCGATATTTGATGTGTTTGTTTTTGTAGAAAATAAAATGCTTGAATGGCTACATTAGAAGTGCGAATTCACCTAATTTTAATCTTCTCTTTAGATTAGGATTAGGAAAAAATTTAGATTGTTTTTTCTATTTGTTTTTCTTTTAATATTGCAGATTTTTAATAAGCTAGTAATGAGCCCAAGTGTTTCTTTAGTATTCACATCATTTCCTAGAAAAGAGTGGTTTAGAGAATATCAATCATCTGATATATTGAAATCATACACACTCGTGACGCACTTGTTATCCTTCTTGATGAGCCCCAAAAATGGATAATTATTTGGGCTCATTCAACCTCCTAATTTGACTTAATCCACCATTCTCATTAGTTTATTGCATGTTTTTAATTATATTTATGCTAATAGAGTGAATTGGGTTAGTCATTATGCCAACAAGTCTAATGTGTGCTTTGAGTATCCTTTTTGGTCAATTTGGAGACAAAATTGAAGGTCTTAATGAGCACTTGGCAGCCAAATTCGTGGGAGAACAAGGGAGAGGATTTGTAGGAAGGTGTCCCCTTCATTTATGGGCCCTAACCTCGAATTCTCCACCATCAGCTCGGAGTTCAAGGGCCACCAAATCAATCAGCACAAGGGCAGCCAAGCAAGTCAAGTGGGACTGCTGTTAACTACAAGTCTTGGGCAGCCGAGTCCCTAAAGTTTAGGAGGACTGTTGGGGTCCTCAATTTGTATAAATAAGAAGGCTTAGGGCCTCATTTTGGTTAGCTAGTGGTTAGTCATTTTGTAGCTGGTAGTTAGTAATTTCATAGTCTTGTTGTAGTCATTTTGTAGTTCGATTTTTATGCAATAGATTAGTTTTTCTGTCAGCTCATTTTCAAGTTTTCCTTGTGGACAGTTTTGATGTAACTCTTCATTTCTTGATCAATAAAGATGAATCCAGCTTTGCACCAGCTCTAAATCTCTCTTTGGAGGCTGTAGCTCTTGGGGTTGGGCCCATCTCAAGCACCCAGTACCTCCTTTGTTTATCTTTATTTGTTTTGCTGCGTTCTTAAAATAAAATCTGCTATCTAGATTTAGATCTTTCTTTGTTATTTAGATTTCTTTTGATGGTTAAAGTAGCTTTTTATGTTTGGAATAGAGTGGTAGGATTTAGTCATGCATTCAGATCTTTTGGACTGTTCTTGGTCACGTGTTGTACATGGTTTCCTTGCAAATAAAGCTGCTGTCCATTCTTGTTACTGTTAGCTAGATCATATTAGGGTAGCATAACTAGATCTTTGTTTTCTTGCATGTCTTTGTTTGTTCAGTTTGAAAAACCACTTGCAGAGTACCTGTTATCCTTCCTTACCTACCCATACTCCATCCAACCTACCTGCTTCATCCTTCACTTATAAACCTTACCTTACATTTTCCTCATCCGCTTACTTTGGCATGATTCTCATCTTCTTGTGCAACATCGCTTCATCCATCCTTGAACAAATCCAATCGCTCCTTAGCCTCATCCACCGAGTCCTAGACCTCTTCACACCCCTATTTCACCTCCATACTCATTCCTCCATCTTTTTCCCTCCATCCATGCTCCAAAATCCAATTTCGAAACATCCTGTAGAAGAATTACAGAACATCCTGTAGAAACCCCTGCAGACTTCCTGTAGAAGTTCATAAACACGGTTGCATGGCATCTAGACTTTGTGAAACTCTCGAAAAGAATTTTAGGAATCCCTTAGACCCTCTTTGTACCTTCCTGACCTCTTCCATGTATTTCTCCTCCTTGATCCACCTCTGCACAGTGAAAAACCAGTTAAAAGCACATGCATGATAATTCTAATAACTTAATCAAAAATACAGAAAGATGTTTTCTTCAGATAGTGATAGCTTAGACACATGCATTTTATCTTCCTAGAAGTAATGGCATCTCTTTTCGTAGTTTGCATTCTCTCCTTTGCATCAGTAGGACTAGCTGGTAGAATTAGGGTTTGCTAGGGTTTGTGTTTCTTTTTGGCTTTTAGTTTCTTTTCGCAATTAGATTAGCTTCTTTCGAGTTAGCTTTCATCCATCAATTAAAAAGCTTCTTCTAAGAGCTCATAGAAGTTGGCTTAAGCTCCTAGCGGACTTGTGCTAGCTGACCAAGTGACAGCTGCGGCAAGAGCTAGTACTTGTGCATACAGCACCGTCGCTTCCAAGTTTGTTACGAACTACCGGGTTGATAAAATTAAAGAAGGGAGTTCCAGGAGTTGTAGCATTATTGCTACAATATTGGAGCCCACCATCTTTTTGGCGCCGTTGCCGGGGAAGCGTCAGAGTATTGGTGATTGCCACTTTTCTTCTATTTTCCACTACAATCTTTTGCTAAGTAGTTTATTTCATTTCCATTATGCAATTTCTTTTATGCAAAAGTAGATTAGCATTTCCCGCTTTCATAGATTAGCATTTCAATTCCGCAATTTCATTTCTGCAAGCATAGATTAGCATTTCATTCCTACAATTTCATTTGAGCAAAATAGATTAGTCCTTTCCTGCTTTCCTTTCAATTCCGCATTTTCATTTCAGCAAGATAGTTAGTTGCAGTTCAATCTATTTTAGTTTTGCAGGTACAAGAAGAAAAATACAAAAATCAACCAAAAAGATTTCTTTTCATGCCTTGTAGGAGTAGAGATAGTTCAGAAAAATGATTGCACAATGCCCCCACTGCTTCACACAACCAACCTTCTCTCTTCTTCGATGGCTGTGAGAGAAGAACCCCTAAGTGGCCAAAAAGACATATTTAAAGAACCTCTAGGGGAGAAGAAGAAGAAAACATTCCTCTGGAGCAAATGGCTACAAGCAGAAATGTTGGGAGCAGTCCCTTGTCCAAAGACGAATTTGAAAATCAGATCGAATATTTCAAGAGTGATATGAGGCAGTTTCTTGCCATGCAATTGGATACCCTGTGGATCCAAAAGAAGCAAGAGGAAGCCAAGAGGGCTTTGGTCATCTTTTGTCCCAGGTGCACTAGAAAGCATCCTAGGAACGAATGTCCAATGCACTCCCTAGAAGTGTGTTTCATCTGTGAAGAATACCATCTTACGAATCAGTGCCCTTCCTTACCCAGAATCAAAGCTGCATATCAGAGAGCCAAAGGAGCCACTGAATCACTCTATTATATGAACCAAATGAGGCCACATGGACCTAGATCTTACCAGCAGGAATTGCAAGTGACATCTGAGACCTGTTATGACCCCTACCAAACCACTTTCATGCCTTCTTGGGGTCCCCCTGCTCATCCTTCTTGGTTCACACCTCCTCCTTGTTCCTTCACAGATCCATATTACGCCCAACCAGCTGCTCATTCATTTCACTCTTATGCTCAGCCACAACCTCAGTGGAATGCACCTCATCAGGGGTGGAGGCCCCAGTACAACACTCCTCCCGCTTATTTTCCTCCACCACCTGCTCATCCACAACGCTCACCTCCTCCTCCACCAAGGCAACCCCAAATGCCTACCCAACCACAATGCCATCCATCTCCATCTCAATTTCACACCTCCACTCAACTACCCGTACCATTCCCAAAGCCATACAATGGAGTAGCTCAACCCAATTGCAAAGCTGAGGCACAACATGTGCAAATGACTCCTCTTGAGCTCAATGATGTTCACCAAAGCTCAGGAAGAGTGTTGCAAAACAGAGATTATATTGACAACATTGAAGGACCAAAGGAAAAAGAAGATTCCAAAGAGGAGATCAAAGAACCATGGGCTGCACTTGATGAAGAGAAGAGATCAGAATCAGAGATCGAGAGAGTTCCCTCATGGTTACCATCAAATCCTCCATGTACTCAAGAGAAAGATCAGCAAAAAGAGGAAGATGAGAAGGTCATGATAGAAGGTGACATGAAGAATGATCCAGATCAGCAAAAGGACTATGGATATCAAAGCTATATTGAGATATGGTTTCAGACGGTCACTAAGTTGCAGTGGTACTCTCTTCCTCAGCTATGTTTGATCCCTTCAAAGTCAGATCATTTGGTCTCTAAAGTCCGGATAGTTGTCCAAGCATGCATTTCGAGCCTTCACATCATTTTTTCTCTAATCTCGATGTGCACATGGCTCCATTGGAAGTATTCTTATACTTGAAAATGATTTTGTTTTTCAAGTAGGGTAGGGTAGAAGAAAAAAAAAAAATGAAAATAAGAAGAAAATAAAAATCTAAGGTGAAAACCTCTTCGGAGGCGCCTCAGATTGGCTCATTGATTGAAAACCTCCATGAGGCGGTCAATGGGTTGGAAAAAAAAAGAGAAAAGAGAATAAGATCTCTGGGTGAAAACCTCCCTTGGAGGCGCCCAGGGCAGGCAATTAGGGTGAAAACCTCCATGAGGCGCCCTAGTTGTTTTTCAAAAAAAAAGAGAAAAAGAAAAAGAAAAAGAAATCTAATTCCCCTTGAATAATTTCAGGTTGCAGCAATGACATTGCAGGTCAGGAGGATCACTCAAAACAAAGGCAAAGGAGTTTTTGTGCCTTCTACAGGAAGTTCTGTATTTCTACAGGAAGCTAGAAATGGATTTCAAAAAGGTGGTTTGGCGAACTTGGTAGCTTCCTCAAGGGTTCAGAAGTCCTCCTACAATCTTCAAACTCCTCCTCCATCATCTCCATACCTGCATCACAGCCCAAGCTCAGTTTTTCTTTCCATGCAAAAATTTGCAAAATGCCTTGAAGCAAAAATACCTAGAACAGAATTTGTTTTTGCCCTAACTTGAAAACCATGCATCCATTTGAAAAACCGTTTTATGGGGAATTGCACAAGGGTGATGGCAACACGCCTGAGCAGTTTCAGCCAATTCCGGTGCACGGTTTCCAAGAAATCAGCCTCCATCACCATCATCCATTTTTGCACTTTCTCCATATCCGTGCATCCATTTCAAAATCTATTTCATGGGGATATGCATATGAGTGATGGTAACCTACCCAAGCAGTTTCAGCCAATTCCGATGCACGGTTTCCGAGAAATTGGTCTCTGAAATCTTCAGCCATTTTCTAATTTTCTCGAAATCTGTGCATCCATTGATCACGATTTTGCTATGGGAGGTGCACCATGATGATAGGAACATGCTCAGAAATTTTCAGATCAATCCGGTTCACCGTTTGGGAGAAATGGCGAAAACAAGTTCTGGTCCTGTGAAAATTCAATGGCAGCAGCTTGAGGGTGCAGATCTGAACGTGGAAATGAACTCTTGTTGCATGCATCTGGCCAGAGGACACCTGCACAAGGAAACCAGCCATGAATCAGCAACCAAGCCATCATGCAACCATAAAATCAAATGCATGCAGCAATGACAGCCCACAACAGCTCACGACAGCCATTCGACTTCGAGGTATGTGACTGAAACTCGTTCTTCTATTGCACAAATTTAATTTAAAAATGGCATGAGTTAATGGAATGGTGGGATTAAGCCACGAATTAGCAAGGTTAAGCCGATTGTCTTCTCTAGCACTCAGCCGGCAGTCACGCAGTACATGTGGACAGGTGACTCACGTGAAAATTAAAAAAACAGGAAGTGTTGGCCGTTTGAACTCTAGTGCAACTGATCCAGAAGAGAACATGCAGTTCATGATAGCACTGCAGTCTGCATGTGGCCACGTATGCCTGGCCACTTCACTTCCTCACCACGAATCACGCTGTAATTGAAAAACAGGCTCGGCTGGCTCTCACCATCCGCTGATTAATTTGCACTTGCAACATTCTTAGCCGAAGTATGTGTCCTCTGCTCCCACAATCGGTTAACCTATCGCCCTCCACTGAGCTTTGCAGCCTGGTTCGAATTTCTCTAGTGTATCGGGCTCACTCAAAGGCAGAATAACATTCTACAGGAAACGGGTGGGGTCTTCTACAGGAAGTATGGCACAACATTCTGGACCAGAGAAGCCCGGACTTTTCTTCATCGAATTTGGAGTTCTGAGAGAGGTAGGATTGGAAAAAACACTCTTCCATGCATGATACATCTGAAAGGTGGCGAATTAAAGTTGTTTTTGAATAAGAAAATATGGAACAAGTCTTCCTGTGAATCCAGAATAGCAGTTTTCCTGTGTGTTACACGGAATGTTTCAATTGGTTCTGCGTCAAATTCTCTTCCACAGTTCCTATTAAGAAATTCCTCTGTTGGAAGCGATAAACCATTGTAACACTCACCTGTGCACATATCCAATCTCTGTTTTGCAACTGTTACATGGTTGGTGTAAAAATTAGCTCTGCACTATGTCTGTGAGAGCTTAATTCTTGTTGATCAGTCGAGTTTTGGGGCAACAGCAGTATTATAACCCGAGAAGTGGTGAGAGGAGAGATCTACACAGTGATGAAACTCTGTCATAAGAACCAAGAAGAAAAATCACATCCGAATTTCCACCTTAACCAGAGATCAAGCCAAAAATAGGGTGTTTTCACCATGCCTGGAGGGTTTATCAGAAAGGAACCCTCAGACTCCAAGAAGTTGAGGGAAACTCCTGAGGTGGTAGGACTATTTACCTGTGAACTCATTAGCCGGATCACTGGATTGCCATTGGAGATGCCCTGGGATAAGGAGGAAAGGAAGTTGGGCCAAAAAAAAAAAAAGCCAAAAAGGAATTCTTCCTACCAGAAGAGCAGTATTCAGAGGATAAAAATGGGGTCCAGAGAGCTAGCCTACAACCATTTTGGGGTGAATTCGGCCTTCAAATTGTGAAATATATTACCTGTGAAGGGCGATTAAGCATTGTGTATGGTTATCACTTCCGCTTGTTAACAGAGCTCAGGCACACGATGGATTTGCCCTCAAAACAAAAATTGAGCATTACATACTTCCTCATATAGTCATTGGTTAAGTGTAGCACGAAACTGAAGGAGGAAACACCAGACCAGCTGGCCCATCATGGGCTTATCAAGCTCCTTGTAGAAGATGCTCTCCATACTTATACTGTCCCTATTTCTTGGGAGTTTTTCCACAATATGTCCAAGGGTGATGACATCCAGACTCTGGCCGAAGAGTTCACCTCATCCAGCAGCAAGGACCCGGAGCACATCGAGGCAGAGAGGAAAATAGAGGGGAAGAAAGCTAAGGGTAAGAAAACCCAGGGAAGACCATCATAGGAAAAATCACAGGAGAAGCCACAGGAAAAGCAAGAAACAGGACAAGCTGTTGAGGCCAAAGCTGCAGGTGAGATAAAGACACAAACACCCCGGAAGAAACAATTGCAAAGCAGGGCAGAGAGGACTGAAAAAGTCCAAACAAGTGAAGACAAAACCAAGGCAACCACACCAAAATTAAAAGGGAAGACACCCCCAGCCACGCAGACCAAAACAGTGAAGACACTTTCTACAGGAAGCCAGAAAACAGTTGACACAGGACTTTCTACAGGAAGTCTGGAAACGGAGCAGCAAAGGGAGAAATCGCCTGAGATTTTGGCCAGGGAGGCGGTAGCAGTGCTAGATGCCCTAAGCACATCTCCAAAGAAAAAATGGAAGCAAAAAAGGGAGCCTTCCATGTACTTTAAGGCAAGAAGGAGCATGTGGATAAAAGCTGGCAGACCCTAGCCACAGTCAGAGGAGCCAATTACAATTGAGGACACCACAGCTAAACAAAAGGAAGAGTCTCCTTCAAAGAGATCCATCATCTATGAATGAGGAAGCTAAAAACCTTCACCTAGAGAGAGAAAATCAAGATGATGGACTCAAAGACAGTTCTACAGGAAGCTGAGACAGTTCTACAGGAAGCTACAGGACTTTCTATAGGAAGTTCTGTATTTTTAACAGAAACATCCTGTAGAAGCCTTTGGGTAGGCCAGAATCAATCATGGAGAGGGATTGGAAGCTTGAAGTCTGTTGAGGAGGCATGCAACCACTCTTTTCTTCCATCCTCCACTGGTTTCATATCCTTTCACCACCATTGCCGCCATCAGATTGAATATACTTGCACAGTCATACCAAGGCTGAGAATTCACTAGGAAAAGGAACATGCAGTGGGAAGAAGCAAAGAAGCATGGTTTCATGACAGAAAAGAGGACATCACTTCAGAAGCTTGGCATGACAAGGAGGCCACCAGGGCCATCAAAGATGAGGAGAGAGATTGGTTGCTCAGAGGATGAGCAACACTTTCAGTAGGGGGTGATGATGAGCCCCAAAAATGGATAATTATTTGGGCTCATTCAACCTCCTAATTTGAATTAATCCACCATTCTCATTAGTTTATTGCATGTTTTTAATTATATTTATGCTAATAGAGTGAATTGGGTTAGTCATTATGCCAACAAGTCTAATGTGTGCTTTGTGTAGCCTTTTTGGTCAATTTGGAGACAAAATTGAAGGTCTTAATAAGCACTTGGCAGCCAAATTCGTGGGAGAACAAGGGAGAGGATTTGTAGGAAGGTGTCCCCTTCATTTATGGGCCCTAACCTCGAATTCTCCACCATCAGCTTGGAGTTCAAGGGCCACCAAATCAATCAGCACAAGGGCAGCCAAGCAAGTCAAGTGGGACTGTTGTTAACTACAAGTCTTGGGCAGCCGAGTCCCTAAAGTTTAGGAGGATTGTTGGGGTCCTCAATTTGTATAAATAAGAAGGCTTAGGGCCTCATTTTGGTTAGCTAGTGGTTAGTCATTTTGTAGCTGGTAGTTAGTCATTTCATAGTCTTGTTGTAGTCATTTTGTAGTTCGATTTTTAGGCAATAGATTAGTTTTGCTGTCAGCTCATTTTCAAGTTCTCCTTGTGGACAATTTTGATGTAACTCTTCATTTCTTGATCAATAAAGATGAATCCAGCTTTGCACCAGCTCTAAATCTCTCTTTGGAGGCTGTAGCTCTTGGGGTTGGGCCCATCTCAAGCGCCCAGTACCTCCTTTGTTTATCTTTATGTGTTTTGCTGCGTTCTTAAAATAAAATCTGCTATCTAGATTTAGATCTTTCTTTGTTATTTAGATTTCTTTTGATGGTTAAAGTAGCTTTTTATGTTTGGAATAGAGTGGTAGGATATAGTCATGCATTCAGATCTTTTGGACTGTTCTTGGTCACGTGTTGTACATGGTTTCCTTGCAAATAAAGATGTTGTCCATTCTTGTTACTGTTAACTAGATCATATTAGGGTAGCATAACTAGATCTTTGTTTTCTTGCATGTCTTTGTTTGTTCAGTTTGAAAAACCACTTGCAGAGTACCTGTTATCCTTCCTTACCTACCCATACTCCATCCAACCTACCTGCTTCATCCTTCACTTATAAACCTTACCTTACATTTGCCTCATCTGCTTACTTTGCCATGATTCTCATCTTCTTGTGCAACATCGCTTCATCCATCCTTGAACAAATCCAATCGCTCCTTAGCCTCATCCACCGAGTCCTAGACCTCTTCACACCCCTATTTCACCTCCATACTCATTCCTCCATCTTTTTCCCTCCATCCATGCTCCAAAATCCGATTTCGAAACATCCTGTAGAAGAATTACAGAACATCCTGTAGAAACCCCTGCAGACTTCCTGTAGAAGTTCATAAACACGGTTGCATGGCATCCAGACTTTGTGAAACTATTGGAAAGAATGCTAGGGATCCCTTAGACCCTCTCTGTACCTTCCTGACCTCTTCCATGCATTTCTCCTCCTTGATCCACCTCTGCACAGTGAAAAGCCAGTTAAAAGCACATGCATGATAATTCTAATAACTTAATCAAAAATACAAAAAGATGTTTTCTTCAGATAGTGATAACTTAGACACATGCATTTTACCTTCCTAGAAGTAATGGCATCTCTTTTCGTAGTTTGCATTCTCTCCTTTGCATAAGTAGGACTAGCTGGTAGAATTAGGGTTTGCTAGGGTTTGCGTTTCTTTTTGGCTTTCAGTTTCTTTTCGCAATTAGATTAGCTTCTTTCGAGTTAGCTTTCATCCATCAATTAAAAAGCTTCTTCTAAGAGCTCATAGAAGTTGGCTTAAGCTCCTAGCGGACTTGTGCCAGCTGACCAAGTGACAGCTGTGGCAAGAGCTAGTACTTGTGCATACAGCACCGTCGCTTCCAAGTTTGTTACGAACTACCGGGTTGATAAAATTAAAGAAGGGAGTTCCAGGAGTTGTAGCATTATTGCTACAATACTGGAGCCCACCACTTCTTCACAAGGCTTCATCATATTTTTGAGATTTCTACTTCAAAAGAAAACTATGAATGGTGAAGTTATAAATAATCACTGCAACTATTTAATTTCAATTCACATGCATTTCTAAATGGTACCTTTTAACAATTATATCCCTCAATATAAAAGTGGATGCAACTAATACCCCATTACTTAGCATTTAGTTTAGATTAATTAAATAGATGATTTTGAACATAAGCTAATTCTAATGAGAATGTATGGTAGAATGTTAAGCTCCATAAGGAAAATTTGCAATTAAATTCTTATAGTTATGCATACACATGTTCATCTTCATTTGCTATTAATTCTTATTTCAGGTTTTTTTTACCTTGTTGGGTAGCAGAAGCCCCGCGTAATGGTTATGGGGCACAAAGCTTGAAACTTTGGGTAGAGATAGGATAAAGACTCCGCGGAATGCGCAGAGCGCGAAATGTAAAATGTCAAGTCAAAGGGTTGTCCGCCCAAGAAATAATGTAGAATAATAGGAAGTAAGTCGATCCATGGACCATAGGAAGGTATAAATAGAGTGAGGGTCTATGGGTAGAAGGCAGCTTTTGGTATGTAATCTTGGATCTGATGTGTAATGGGCTTTTGAGAAGGAATTTCTGAAACCGTCTCTAAGACCCAGTTGAGGGATTGGGTAGTAGATAGAGGCTCTGCAGCTATGTGCATAGAGGCATGGAAGAGTCCGCAGTTGTGTGCGTGGACTGCTGCAGCTGAGTGCGCAGGGCAGATCTAGATGTACTGGTGAAGAAATTGAATAAAGATAAGTTGATTCTGAAATCCTATGTTAAATCTGAATTATTGCGGGTTTGGCTAATGTATGGTTAATATAACTGTTTGATCTATGCATATCTACTTATGTTGTGGATATATGTGAATCTGTGTCTATTCCAAGTGCATGAACTGGTTAATTCTAGTAAATGTTTGCTTAAAGACCATAAAAAGTAGATTGAATCCATAAACAACGCATTAATAAGTATTAAGGAGTATTCTGGGTCCGAATCTACATGAAGCTAAGTGACGTAAGGCCACAGAACAGTGTGCGAACCCTCCACACCACATCAAGACATCCCAAGGGTGCGGAAACCTGGTTCCAGCACCCTCGCCTGCTACCTCGAGTGAGACCTCAATCTGCACTCCCTAGGCTATTGCCGAAAGGGTCGGTAGCTATGGGATTTGTTTGGCTAATTAACTCTTCTGAACCTGGGTCAAGCCCCTATAAGCCAAAAAATGGCTCCGTTGTTGGGACCAGGATCTGCCTAAGGGGTGTTTGATGTTGGAACACTAGAACCTTACAAAGAAAGAGATTGAAGAGTGGTGGGATATGAAGCTCCACAAGTTCGTAGTTTAGGAAAATAGAAACCTATGGAAATCGGAGGAAGATTGGTTGGACTGTTATATATACACAGATATTCACGAGGTAGTCTTTGCGACATTTCTAGTAGAGCTGTACAAGTGGATTGCGAGGTTAGCTGATAGCGTGGGAAGGTGCATATTAGATTAGCCCATTCTGTGGACTCTAGAGCTAGTGCGTAGGCTAGAAGCCACCAAAGATAAAATTGCACATGCAGTAGATCATTGGCTGGATCAGGTAATAGGGGCATTTATCACTGAGTTCACGATAGATACAGCTATGAGTTATAGTGAAGCAGAAAGGAAATTCCTCCGAGGATCGCGAGGTAAGTATATCAAATCATTGAACACTTTGATTAAGATGCTGTTGTGTGAAAAATAGACTACGCGCGTCTATTAATGTCTGGAGTAACACGGAGCAGAAGAGGGTACTGTGGAACGGAAGGGGTAGAGAACTGTCCTCTGATTTCTATCTCACGAGAAAGTGAGGAGGAGCTTGCGAGGTTCTCATCGAGAAGTCTAGTTTGGTTGATTACGAAACACTTCCCATTGATACCACCTCTGTCCACACCACCACCCACTTCACCTACATCAAACCCATCGACACCAACACCACCCCCACCTCCTCCACCACCAAAAGTTGGGATGGCGAATGCAGTCTAGCTGTCGATATTTAAGGGTGTAGGAAATGAGGAACCGGGCTAGTTCTAGTTTGTGATAAATTTTGTATGGGACACTCAAGACATCACAGATGATAACATCAAGAAGGCTACCTTAGTTAACACGCTGCAGGACCGCACATTGACCTGGTACATGAAATACTCAAGCAATCATCCAAATGAGGGAATAGTAGTAATCTAGGAGGCACTAAACAAGGAATTTGGTCGACCAAGGTTAGAAACACAGTCGGTTATTGGGTTCAAGGAAATCACAATGTTGCCAGGTGAAACCCCTTGGGATCTAGATTAGAGATTGAAAAGCACCATCCACGAGGAAAACATGACACTGTCAGATGCGCAGCACTATGCTTGGTTTGTCACGTCACTAACACCATACCTGAGGATGGCTTTGTCACAACAAACGATCTCAACCTAAGCTGAAGCATTGGACACAGCAATGAGGTTGTACGAAACCCAAATATAGGATCCTATGTTGGGAGTACAACAAATCCAAGCACAAATACAAAACCTATGTCTAGAAATGCAAAGTTTGAAACAAGGGTAGGCACCTTGGACAAAAGTATGGGAAGGGGTGTGGTGTATCAAATGTAAGGGCCAGGGCCACGATAAGGACCACTATTCGATCTTCACGAACTATGTGGAAGGGGGGACCAATACCGTTGTGACCAGAGGTACAAGTTGGGCCAAGCATGGTGCCTGCACTCTGGTGTGCAATCTGTTAGGTGGGAGGAAAGTATGTCACAGACAATTGTCACATATTGTCGAACTTAGGACAACCCCCCCCACCTTCTAACAATTATTTTGTGACTTTTGTAAGATGGTGCGCCACAATGAAAGAAATTTCCGTAGTTACGAGATATTGATGGATCGAACACCTACTTATAGGATGCAAACGGAGGTGCACGGGTAGGATCTCGCCGCCCCACTCACGTGAGGAGGATACCAAGGACGTGGACAGGGTCGTGGGGGAATGGGACCTAAACGGGGACAAGGACAATTAATTTGCTATAACTGTGGAGGACCGGGGCATTCCACGTGTGATTGTATGAACCCCACCAAAGCCTGTTGCCCTTACTGTTACCAATTTGACCACAAAGTAGTCGATTGCCCCATGTTGATTTCTCAGATGTGGGAAGAGGGGGTGCTTCTAGCTAAACCTACTCAGAACGTCCAAATGATGAAGGTTTCGCGAAAGATCCTAATGTAAATATGATGCTCAGAAGTGGTGCCGCTACAGGAGAAGATAAGGGGAAGTAGCTAGAGGCGGATACATGGGTCCGTAAGGCTCCCCCAAAACAACCAAGATTTGACTTGGAGCGTGTGAAGGAAACCTTTATGGAAGCGAAAAATAACTTCACAGAAACTTCTACTTCGGACAGTAAGGATCAATTCGAATCAGAGAAGGATACTTCTATGCTAACCACCTTCTTGGAAACCTACATGAAATTACTCAGGTGTGCTAAAGTAGTAAAGGGACTGCAAGAATTGATAACTTGATGCGCGAGAGAGGATGAACCATGAATGGTTCAAAAGTTAGGAAAACATGCTTTGTGCAATGGGCGGGAAATGCGACTCACTGTCTAGATTGGAGACTATGAGATGGACTAGATCATTTTGGATTTGGGGTCAGACACGAATTTCCTACCAAAACATACTTAGGAGAACATGGGAAGGCCCACACTAAAATGGTCCCTGATCCAGTTACGGATGGCTAACCAACAAAAGATTCTGCCCATGGAAAGACTGCAAAGGGTTACAGTAGACATCGATGGCGCTAGTACACAAACCAATTTTGAGGTCATAGAAATTGTGGATGATAGTAACCCATATCCTATATTGTTAGGGATAGATTGGGCAATGGATATGAATGGAGTCATCCACCTCAAGAAACAAAAAATGATATTCGAAAAGAAATCTCTCCACGTAGTGGTTCCGTTGGATCTAGTTGAAGGGGTGCGTTATACCGAGCCAGTGCACAATGAAGACAGTGATGGTGAGTTGGGTTGTATCTACCAAATCATAGTGTAAGATCAGGATATGGTAAATCCAACAGCGGATGGTAGACTCTCATGGGACCATGATAGTTCTTTCACGTCGGACTTGGATGAAGAGATTGAATGATGGCAGAACCGACTACATGAAGTAACCACACTAAATTGTAATAGGATGGTGACAATAGGAGCAAAGGAGCAGCCAGTTGATCAGTATGAATCAACGAAGGGGAGAACAAACCCACTGGAAGTATCCACAGAAGCATCACGCGCAACTGTTACTTTGGGAAAGGGTGTAGTTCCAAAGATGCAAAGGAAATCGCGCGGATGTAGGAGGCAGACGTGCGCACGGATGGGCGAGCGAAACAGGGTAAGCATCCATCGCCAGCATAGGCTGTAGATGTATGATGTGCAGACACATGACCAGCTTAGAATTAGTATCCCAATTCCACCACAACAAACTGATTCGTCGACGCCAAGGTCAGTAGGGAACTAGGGGGCAGCAGTCACAATAGCCGCTTGATAAAACAACCCAATGCGAAGTTGCAGATACCGGAGGTTCAATGGGCTTGTCATAGATGATAGAAGGGAGCCCAAGAAGGATAGGGTAGCTGTTGGCCCATGACATCAATAAACTATGGGTATGGCCAAGTAAGTAGAGTGCGGTACGCAGGGACAGATTTAGCAGAGTAGCAGGTCGCAGCACCCACAAAAGCCACGCCAGTATATACATAAAGAGGTTAGGCTAGGTTGGGCATCCTGTAGCATAGGACCAAGCTATGACCCTACTATCATGGCTACGCCCACACTTACGGAAGAAAACACACCCCATAACAGTGCCTACCAATAGAACGACACCCAGTTGCTCGAGAAGTGCTCATAGCCCAGGCTAGCAAGGAAGTTGAGAAATTGCAACAAAGGTGCGAACACCTAAATAGCTATAGAAACTATAGTCTCAGTGCCCCAAGTAGTTGAAAAAAGGCACGGTACTATAAACAAGTCTACGGAAAGCCAACGTGGCAAAATGATTCTTTACCAAGTAAGGAAGTCCACAAGATCACAGCTGCGCCGCAAGGATTGCGCTACCACGGGGAAAAGTCGAAAGATGACCATTAGCATCATTAGTCCTGACAAGAAAGTCAGGTTACGTCAAAGAGGAGCAATCGGCTGGACATTAAGATGAGAGTTCCAGACTGGATACACAGAGATCTGCCGACTAGATGCCACTAATAAACTAGAAAAGGAGGGAAGGGATTTTTTCAAATCTCGTATTCTGTGGATGGCACTAGAATATTGGTGCTTTGAACCAATGAAGAGCAGTGAATATTCAGCTACCACACACATCATGAGTACCATGGCTAGAACCCGAGCATGGTTCACGGAGGAACTAAAACTAAATCAGGAAGAGCCTGAGGATGTGACTCAGGTTCCTGAAGTTCCAAAGTCTCCACACACATTGTGACCCAAGAAGAACAAGC
This sequence comes from Pinus tabuliformis, assembly GCA_031772625.1. Classification (NCBI taxonomy): domain Eukaryota; kingdom Viridiplantae; phylum Streptophyta; class Pinopsida; order Pinales; family Pinaceae; genus Pinus; species Pinus tabuliformis. The sequence goes on along the minus strand of CM062817.1, from coordinate 1,852,662,445 downwards.
AGATAGTAGGAACAGTCTAGGCCTCACCAAGATTCAACAAACGGTTAGTAGTTGACAAAGGCAAAGCAATCACCACCGAACCTACTGAGGATGACCACGATCTGCAAGCCCTGATTGATCAGATCGACGCACAGGCTGAGGAAGAAGATGCTGCGTTAAAACTTCTGTCACTAACTTCATATATTTCTCTGTGGACTGGGACGACTAAGATACCGAAGGATGTGGATGCTACAAAGACTACGCTCCAGAGCCCGCTTCTTCTAGATGACATAAGGTTCGAAGGGTTACCAATGGGGCACGTTCCAAGCATCAAGTTCAAGATTGGGACCTTGCAGACAGCGACAAGTTCCCTGAATTGGCTGAAGACAATTTATTGCTGCAAAAGTGGTTACTAGGTGTGCAGAAGGCCGGCCTACTGAATCTTAAGTGGATACCTGACTATCACTGCACGACCATCACCATATTTGTGATCGAACAGTTGCTCTATCTCATACATGATGGATATCTCTAGTTGAAGGAGCTGATTCCAATCACAGCCGACTTAATTCACCGAATTACGCACCTGCCACTTAAAGGGAACAACCCCATAGACATAGCAAGGACAAGTAGCAAGGGAGCCCTCACCGAAACAATGAAGGTGAGATACCACCTGGAAAAAGGAAAGCGGGGGTATGTCATAGAAAGCATTGGTGACTGCACGGTATGAGTCGCCACTCAGCTACTAGCTGGTAAGTTCATCAAGAAGTGCCACGCAGATGAGGTGCCATCTCATGCCATTGCGTTGGCGGGGTAGTGCGCCGAAGGGGTTCAGTTCAATTGGGCACAATTTTTATGCGACGAATTTCTCACCAATTGTCAAGAAGCACAGGACAAAGGTAAGACATTTCATTATGCATGGTTGCTCTTATCAATCCTTCTAGTTACAGGTGAACTGCCAAAGGAGAGCTAGTTTCCCAGCATTGAAGATAGCCTACCCGAAGCAGTGCAGTATATTTCGCTTTGGGCTACAAAGGGCGCAGAAAGGGTTTCTGAAATCTGGGCTTTTTGGACCTCCATGGAAGGGAATATACTAACACGGATTGCTCAAGGACCATGGATATCCCCCATGATCTACAATAATTTCCAAAGCATGGCCAAGTTCAAAGCAAACATGCATCACTTGTATATCCAAGTGTGAAAGGATGCAAAGTGATCATGGGTAACACTTCTATTCATTGCAATAGATGATACCATTTACGCGGTATTAGAAGAATGGCCTCTAGAATGGCGTGCCCTAGACAAGTCCATTCTCAATAGAATGGTAGCACAATAGCAGAAGAAGGAATGCCAAAAATGACTCACTCAACTGGTAGAAAGGACACATCAGGAACAACAGGCCACTTCGCAGTCGGAGGCTACCAAGAGCCTGACAACAGAAGAGAACTAGGCAGATCAGGAAATGGACTTGGAATAGGACCCGCAATAGGAAACAGAGACACAGGACCACCTCAAGCGGTCACATGCCAAGGAATCACCAACCGCCTGAAAAAATTCCAAAACAGCGAAGGCTCTGGAAAAATAATTCATTGACAATAGCCAACAAGCGAGTAATGTTCCCACCAGTGCGTTGACCAAACTAATCACTAAGTAGACAAATGTTTTCAGGGAAATCCGAGCACAGTTGTAGGCATTACAGGTGCAACCCCCGGGCAGGGTCACCCAATAGTCAATAGAAGATACAACCGTGACCAAGCAGATGGTAAGCACGTACACACCAAACAGCCTACCGTTGCCAGTAGGCACTATCCTAGCTGCAGCCGCAGACGAAGAACATAGTTGGGAATTAAATTTGACCGCCCTATCCAAGGAAATATTATACCAACTACAAGAAGGGGTAACTCATGAGCTTCATGCTAGGGAAGGTCGCGTATTCCACACCTTGATAGAGTAGAATGCAAAGTTAGAACAGGTCACTCTCCAGCATGATGACTTGGCAGCACCCTACCAAGAAGTAGAACAATTTGTGACGGAGGCATGTAGCATGGTCTTGGAGCTAGCCATCCCTGGGGACCTCCCAACAGCTACCAAGATCCAGCACATGGCAGCCGGATTTCGTATGGCCCAAGAAGAGGCCATAAGAGCCCACGGGGAACTAACGTCACAAATTGCAGAGCTCCACCTCAAGGCATAGCCACCCACACCTCCGACAGAATGAGAAGGGTGCCATGGCAAAATTCACGCTAGATTGGAAACAATGAGGAGCACTGTCCATGAATGCTTGGGACTACTAGGTCAGTCTCTCAGTATACTCACATCCCTCCAAGAGGATGCAACCATATAGCAAGTGGAAACCGAGGCACGCCAGTTACAATAGGCCTATGACACTGCTCAAGGGGCTACACAAACAGTCGCTATCACACAGCGGTTGGCCAAAATGAAGGAGGCCGAGGCTCTCAAAGCCCAAGTTGACGCGGTGCGGCAACAGACAGAAATACTTAAAGAACGCATCTAGCCCTGGCTCAATGAAGTGTTTAACATCTCTACAATGATTGAAGGCAAGTTAGTGCATATGTTGCTAGTGTGTGATACCAAGCAAGCAACTGCATGTGCTAGGGATGCATCAGCGGCTCACTTGGAAAAGGTACAGAGGCTCGCAACAAAATTTGTTGAAGGGACATGCGACATGTAGAAGTTGCTAACCGACCTCTGTGTGAAGATTCCCGCACCAGTTGAGTGAGTCAAGATGAGTCACGATGATTGTGTTGGGGGATTGTTGGGTAGCAGAAACCCCATGTAATAGTTATGGGGTAAAAAGCCTGAATTTTGGGTAGAGATACGATAAAGACTCTGTGAAATGCATGGAGCACGAAATGTAAAAATTCGAGTCAAAGGGTTGTCCACCCAAGAAATAATATAGAATAATAGGAAGTAAGTCAGTCCGTAAACCATAGGAAGGTATAAATAGAGTGAGGCTCTATGGGTAGAAGGAAACTTTTGGTATGTAATCTTGGATCTAATGTGTAATGGGTTTTTGAGAAGGAAAGTCTGAAAGCGTTTGTAAGTGCAAGTCGAGAGATTGGGTAGTAGATAGAGGCTCTGTAGCTGTGTGTGCAGAGGCCTGAAAGAGTCTGAAACTATGTGCACGGACCCCTGCAGTTGAGTACACAAGGCAGATCTGGATGTACTGGTGAAGAAATTGATTAAATATAAGTTGATTCTAAAATTCTGTGTTAAATCTGAATTATTGCGGGTCTGGCTAATGTATGGTTAATATAACTGTTTGATCTATGCGCATCTGCTTATGTTGTGGATATAAGTGAATCTGTGTCTATCCAAGTGCGTGAACTAGTTAATTCTAATAATTTTTTGCTTAAAGACCATAAAAAATAGATTGAATCCATAAACAACGCATTAATAAGTATTAAGGCGTATCCAGATCTACGCGAAGCCGAGTGGCGTGAGGCCACAGAATGGTGCACAAACCCTCCAAAACACATCAAGACATCCCAAGGGTGTGGAAACCTAGTTCCAAAACCCTCCCCTGCTACCTCGGGTGAGACCTCAGTCCGCGCTTCGCGGGCTATTGCCGAAAAAGCTGGTAGCTGCAGGATTTGTTTGGCTAGTTAACTCTTCTGAACCTGGGTCAAGCCCCTATAAGCCAACATACCTTTTCAATCATTTTATTTCTCATTTGTACTTCTTTTTGTAGGTCTTCATTGGATAAATTTGGAGACTTGATTAAATTAAAATTAGAATAAAGCGAGTAGTTAGCCTTTTCCAAGTCACAAACATGTTAAGGGAAGTATTTGCTTGCTCATCAAAATTTTTATATTTGTGCTCTATATATGTGATTTTCTCTTTATTTCTTCTATTTTGAAAATTTTCAAGATGAGTCATGAACATATTTCGCTTTGCTTGATGTAGCTGAAATCTAATGCTTGGATCCTTCTAGTTTAACTATGTCATGAGATTTTAGCTTCTCATGTTTTAAATAGCATATTAAAATAAGGTCCTGAAAGCAAAGGAATATCACAAAGAGTCTGGTGAGCACCAGTATTGCAGCAATAATGCTGCAACTCCTGGGGCTTCCTAATTTACTTTTATCAACCCGATAGTTCGTAGCAAACTTGGAAGCGACGGTGCTATATGCACAAGTACTAGCTCTTACTGCAGGCTATCACTTGGTTAGCTGGCACAAGATCACTAGGAGCTCAAGCCAACTTCTATGAGTTTCCAAAAGAAGCTTTTAACTGTGATGAAAGAAAGCTAACTCTACGGAGGCTATTCTATTAGCAGAAAGAGAAAGAAGACTAGAATGTAAAAGAAAACCCTAGCATACCCTAATTCACCCACTAACCCTACTTTTGCAGGAAAAGAGATGAAAGCTAATGAAATGAGTGCCACTGACTACTAAAAATGTAAATTGCATTTATTCAAGCTACTTCTAAAAAGAAATGAGAAGAAAACATCTTTTTGTTCTTTTGAGTGTTTTTATGTGAAATTATTATGCTTGTGATTTATTTGGTTATGATTGTGCAGAGTTTTGGTGGGAAAAGAAGATGGAGTTGGTTTTTTTAGAGGAGGAGGAAGGTGTGGAGAGGTCCTAAGAATACCTTAGTACCCTTCTTAAGACTTCCATTGCAAACGGATTTCGAAAAACCACTTACAAGGAATTCTACATGAGGCTACAAGGGATCTACAGGAGGATCTACAAGAGGAGGCCGAGAGCCTTTTTTGGAGTTTTGAAGGTGGAAAAATGATGGGGAAGAGTTATTAAAGGCTAGATGAAGGTGATGAGGTGTCTGGAGCTTTTCAAGGAAGATCAAGAGGGAACATGACAGTTGGATTTGTTCAAATGGCATGAGGGAAGATTATGGAAAAAAATGCAGAAATTAGGGAAAATTGGGCAAATGTTGTGAATGACTTGGGAGATCTATGAGAAGTGAGCTAGTGCTAGCTATTTTATGGATGTATGGTGAGTTCGGGCGTCCTGCAAGAGACCTGTACATCTACTTACAAAAACTGATCAGAGAAAGAACTAACTATGCTATGAAAACATAAATTTCTCTAGCTTGACCTAATTTCTGACCTACGAATAGAAAATGCTGAACAGTAACCTTTGAACAGAAAAGCATGCAAAGAGATCTATTGTAGAAGAACAAGAAATGATCTTGGCAACTGAATCTGAATTGCTATATCAATCTTTCCAAATCAATTCATCACACTAGAAATTGCATCGAAGAACAAAACTGTGTTTTTGGTGGCAACAGTAGTGCCTTGACCTCAAATCATATTCCCAGGAAGGGAGAAAGTAGATCAGGGCCTGCTGTTGGCATTTTTGAATCTTATTTTTTCACTATAGTAACCTACTTGAGCAACTGAAACAAAAAAGAACTATGCTAACCATCAAAAGCAACCTAATCTAACAAAGTAAAATTAACCTATGCAATAGAAATTAACTCATGAACTGAAGCAAAAACATATAAGTACAGAGTAAGAGGCGTTGGGAAGCTTGGTTTGGGCCTTAACCCAAGAGCTTTAGCCCTCTGAAAGAGATCAGTGCTGGCTCAAAAACTGTTTCATCTTCATTGCCAAAAATAGCAGTCACATTACATAAACTGTTCTAAAAAAGGAACTTGAAAATGAGCTGAACACAATGCTCCACAAAAGTGAAAAAATCTACTAATGACTGGATAGCCTACTAAGGCTCTAAGCCCCATTATTTATACAAATGGAGTCCTCCAATAGTGTTATAGGGAAAAGTGTCTACACAGAACTGCTTATCCCACTAAGGTGTGATAGCTACCTTAGAAACAAACAAAGTAAAGCTACTTTTGTTTTTCCTTTATGAAATATAGATGAGAGAAGAACAAAGAAGACCAACCTCTGTCTTGCACTAATCTCCTAGTTCGATTCCTCTCTCTCTTGATAGTCTTTTGCCACTTGCTCCCTTGTACGCCCAGCTTCACAGAGTACCTGTAAGATCACAGTAGCATATCACTATACAAGAACATGGATCTATAATCATAAACAATCTAGGATCAGATGTAAATTGACCATACAGATGCATAAAACATAAATGACACAAGAGTATGGAGGAAAACTTGAATAGATTTTACTGATGAACAAGAAAGAGCCAAGGGAGTTACAACCAGTTGTTCTGACCCAACATCATCCTCTCAGCAAGTAAGCCCCTCTTCACCTCATACAAAGCTTAGATCACCCAACACTCTGATGTTGTCTCAAGAAACCAATAAAAATTCCTTACAATATGCAAAATTCCATCCTCTAGATCTCTGGGATGAGGGATCCATATATAGATATCTGTAAGGGAGATGAGTCAACTTGTGTTTTCATTAGTGTCTTCCCTTTGATAGTTCTTGCTTCCACTTGGAGATTGATGATCTCTTACTCATCCTTGCTCGAATTCAGAGAGGCAAGTGTCACAGGAGAAGTTTCTGGAAGATTCCATGCCTCTCCACCTCGCGGAATGACACTGCCATTTGTCACTTCTCACCCAACGCACCCCATAGAAGGGCTTTTTGAAATGCAACGCACCCACACAGTGTATTTAGGTGAGATGCAACGCACTTTGCCTATGGAGCAGCTGAAATGATCCTGTTTTGACCAGTTTTGAGTAGTTTTTCATGGAGAACTTCTGGGAGAAGCTGTAATCAGTTGACCTTGTTCCTTTAGGGGTTAGAACAACACTTTTAGGGACTTAGGAGCCCTTGGTTTATGGAAATTTCATGCTTGGGGTTGTAATGCCCAAAAATGTCTATAACAGTTGCCCCCTAAAGCATGAGGTCATTAATCTTTTGATGTCGAGTGAAATGCTTTATTATGAGGATCCGAAGTTCTTTCAAGCGGGGAGGAGACCTGTAATAAGATACAATACAATACATTATCTTCATAATATTTTCATGGTCTAGCTGAGGCGGGCATTCCCATGCTCAGCTTTGTAAATTCATTCTCATGTACATAGGACAGACAATCGTCTGAGTGTAGACTGATGATTCTGGTAGAGCCATCATCCCTTTGTTTGGATGATTATCTGTACAAAAATGATGTACATTTGATGTCTTTATTTCCCTGAATATATATCGCATCCCGAATGGATGAAACTAGATCCGGTGTTTTCAATATTGTTCGATCTTCACTCGAAGTACAAGTCTATCCATGTGAGAGATGTTTTGGAGTCGAACATGGAAAGACATCGCCTGATTACTAGCCAATGATGTAAGCTGTTAACAGGCACGAGAGGAATCACCGATAATGATAATGACCCTCAAGGTACTGCAGTACAATTCACGTGGTGTGAATAAAGGACTTGGTGTCGAACACCACGCAAAATCTTTCGGTCGAAGGCCATTGATGTAAACCTGTCACCGGAAGTGAGAAAATTGCCATTGAGGCATGCAAGCTTCAAAGTACTGAACGGGGTGTTCCTAGATCGACTTCTTGGATAATGAGCTGATGTCGACAAGAAGTGATCCATCACAGGAGGTCCTTAATGAATCCCACATCAATGACATGGAACGGAGCAAATGATTTTAATGGAGGTGAAAACAATATGATGACATAAGGTTTAGGGTGCGGTCATGAAAGAATGGAGTGTAAATGTATTGTAGCGGGTGAGACACAGGTGAATTCTCTGAATGACTTTTCTTGAACATATCGGCGACACTGACGTGATGGATTGGTAGCATTAACCCCAAATGTGGATGGTGTGATGGGACCATGGTGATGTGATCGCTAAATGAAACAACCCCACCCGACTTGGATGTGGAGTGAAAGTGTCATGTTCAAGAGCGACTTGCTACCAACAAAGTTTCTTCAAGTTTTCTTCCCAATTTTTCCCCAGTCATTGCTGACGAGTACCTCTTTATTTTTTTCAAGCTTGAGGAGGATAACATATGCTTGTTCTATAATTTTCCCTTCAGGCAAACCCATCGCTATGTTTTAACGCGCCTAGCGATAGTGAAACTCGTTCTTGTCTGCTATAGACAAGTTTGTCGCTATTAAGTTTTAATGAGTTTAACGACAAAGATAACTCAGTCCTTTTCAATTTTAGAGAGTATGAAAAGGAACGTAAAGGAAACTCCAAAATTCCTTTTTCGTCATCTAATCCCTTATGTCTGAAAAAGTATAAAACAATACAGAAGGGATGAATTTTCAATACTTTTAACGAGCCGAACAAAACAAGTGCTCGATCTTTTTGTGTAATAATCCCTCAGGTCCAAAAAGATTAAAATATAAAGGAGGGATAGCACTTCCGGTCCCTTTAATGAGCTGGAGAGGCCAATGGCTCGGAAATCTTTTCATATTTTACGAGTCAGTTGAAAAGAGCTTAAAGGAGACTCGTCTTTTGAGGAACGAGTGATAAAATTCGATAGCAGCTGATTCCAGGTAAGGTTTGGAATTTTCCAATCATGGCAGCGTTACAACGATGGCTAGTGAGATCACTCTTCGCAGCTATTCCTCCAAAGGGGTAAAAAATCAAATGGAGGTGAATGATCGGCCAATACAGAGTGGAGGTGATGATGAGAACATGACCAAGGCTTTTAAAGGCTGAAGTACTACATTCATGATGGTTATTTACCCAAAAAATAGTTCATTTTTTAATGAGATTAAACGTGGGGAGAAACATTTGCTCATGGCTTATGTTTATTTTTTAACGTGCTTGAACTATGCACTAAAACTGCTCGATTAATCCAGTCGTATGGTAAGAATGTCTCATATATGAAAACGACAATTTTTAGAGTTTTTCCCCACATGCTTTCTTTATGCAAGTTAGGAAACGACCAATCCTACGAGTTTAAAGGGTTAGAGGACCTACAAATTTAAAAAAATAAATAGTCGCTCTTCGCTTGCATGCCAAAAGGTTTGCATGCCCCCAGGTATAAAACAGAGTTTCAAGGTCACCTTTCAAATCTCCAACAAAATATTTGTTTTATCAGGAAAGGTCTACCTCTTTCAGGTTACCAAAGATTGTTCTATTCACAGCGCAAACAAAACGCTTCTTCGGCGATGTCTACCGAAATATACAAAGGTGAGACAATCCACTCACATAACTTTGACAAGAGAATCTTATTCCAGTCTTACCCCCTCTTCCAATCACGGACGGGAGTACAGTCCGGTCATATATCTCTTGTGGAAACCTACCCTATACCTAAAGTTTTCCTGCCGAAGCAGACCAGGGTGCATGCCCCCTGGGTTTCAGTCATGTCCCCCAAATCACTCGCGCTCATCAGGTGGATGGACTGGAGATTGATGAGACATTCCTTGTGTGAAAAGACCATTCAGGGATGGTATATGACTATTTGCTCTGAGTGATCCGCGAAATGAAAGCTGGTCTATGAGCTTGACCACTCTTCCTTCATGCAGAAAACACATTACTCTAAAGAGTGAGGAGACAATCGCTCCCATGCAATAAATATAGTCTCGTCCAAGGAGTAGATTATAATCCAGGGGTCCTTGAACTACCATTACGTTCATGTGAACGGTTTTCCCTCTCAATGTTATGGGCACATTGGGAAGGATCCCTAATGGTCAACTGGTTCCTTTATCAAAGCCTGTTAGATTTCTCATCTCAGGCAAAAGCGATGGCGAACCAAGCGCTTTCCAAGTAGTTGAGGAAAGGATACTCACAGAAGCCCCTTCATCTATGATGGTACCAGCCATAACCATTCTATATATTTGAGAAATAATTCGGAATGGTACAGTAGCCGGTAAATGGGGTCTGCCTAGTTGATTCCAATCGAAAGAAATAACTAGGTTGCTTGGAGGTGGGACTGAATAGACGGCCCGGTACGACTCTGACGAACTTCCTTCCTGCGGTAAAGGAATGGGTATATTGCCCCCATATTCATCGGAGTCTGTGCTTATGAAAAGAATTTGGACGGTGTCATCCTTATTCTCTTCTGTGATTGTATCATCTGAAGATGGAACCTCTGAAGGCAAGACCGGGTCAACTACCACCTCGACCTTTTGACTTTCGTCTGGTATGGGTTCAGATGGTTTGTCTTCAAAGATAGATGCTTCGGCCGACCACCTGAGCAGGTCAGCCAACTTTTCAACTAGTGACGGACTTGGCAAGAGTTTTTTATATCTAGGAGGAAGTCGTAACGGTGAAACCGGACGATCGTCCAAAACTCTTTTAGCCTCGTCTAAGAAGGGACAACAGTGGATGGCATGGTCGCCTTCGCACAGTTTACAAGGAAATCTATATTTTCCTTTTTGTCCTAGGGCTTCACTTTCACTAGTCGACAGTGTGTTTTCAACATGATCATCAAAAGTTGACGATGTTGGGTTGTGCAAACGAGGAGACCAGTCCCTTAAGATCCGAGGGATGCAGGGGCAATCTCTATGATAGTGGTCTCATTTGCAAATGACACATGGCGATTTAGGCTTGGTCGGTGCAGTGTGTGGATTTTCGCTAGGCGACACTTGGTTGCCCCCTTTCACTTTTGGCTCCTTCTTCTTCTTCTCTTTCGTCTTCTTTTCCTTCTTCTTCTTAGGTACTTGATTTTTGGCTTTACCAACCCCATCAAGCACAGAAGAAGGAGGAGAGGAAGAATTCGAGGAAGTAGAAGGTTGGTGGGTAACTCTGGATTCATCTAGTTGCTGACTCGATTGTTCAGGAATTGCGTTGTTCTGAACGAGAGAGGTTGAGAAGAGCCATACAGGCAAGCCGATTGTCAATCCTGGAAGCAACAATGTGGCCATATGGGGTGCACCAACATCTCCCCAAGAGGAGAAGGGACTAGGATTTCCTCCAAGGGGAATTCCTTGGTTGGTGGGTTCCATTTTCTCAACCTAAGATCAACATAGGAAAGGGTGATGATTATTCCGTTTAAAATAAATTTTAGACGCTTTGACACAACTTGTTTTTTCAATTTTTAAGAGTCGAGAAAAAACAAAAGATGACTCTAGTCGCCTTCGATTTTTAATGAGCCTGAAGTGACAAGTGCTCAGATGGACCTTTCCGTTAATGAGTCTGAAAAGGAATGAAAGGGACTGCTCTGGAAATCTAGGTAGAGGGATTACCAAACCAATCGCGAAACTGCAGAATACTTTTTACGGTACGGCAGTCAATCTTCCCGAATGCTGTGTTCAGTGCATTGCGATCGATAGGGCGGCAGACGCGGCTTCCTATGGATAAAGGATTAGGCCTATTGTGGTCTCCCAAAATATACTCGACGGTACGTGGGAGCACAAGTCCGTACTGGCACTTATCGTCTCAAAGTGGAGGAATCACCCAACCATCAGTGAGAACAACAGTTACCAGGCTTTACGATGCCAGAATACGTCTCTAGCTTAGACTTCTAAATGTCGTGCGTTAGGTTCCAAAGCATTGTTAGATTCATTGAATTTATTTTATAGCTGATCTTGTTTAAGAAATTTTCCTTTCAGGTTCACCGTGAGATGTAGATGTATAACTCCTAAAATGCAATCTATGATGATAAACAGTCTTTTATCTTCTTTGTGCAATGAAAATCCTAGCTACTAAGGAAAGAGAGACAATATTCTTTCACAAAGAGTAAAGAGCACGCACTAAATGCACAGTCCTAAATCAAACCAATCAAACAGTCTAAATGCAAATGCACATGCATGTATTTGTTTTCGGCTTTCTTAGTATGTGAATGGTAAAAGGAAAGCTAATGGACAAATTTGAATTACTTTTCAAGTGACAATTACTAACAAGTTTCTTTTCGAAATCAGAAATGGAGACAATCACAACACTTTATGATTCAGAAATGAATACTTGCTTTCGACACTAGAAAAGCTACAAATTTAGACCAAATACAATAGTAACAGGATAATCGACTATCAATAGCAAGCAAACTCTTTCCTATGACTGGAAACGACACTTTCAAATCAAAGGACGACAGTACGATTACGTTACTTTTTGCAAAGGAGAACTGAAAATGACTCAACAAATACAGAAAAACATTCACAGTTCTTTTGCACGAAGGAGGCGGAATAACAGCAAGGAAAAGGGGTTTCAAACAGAGATATACCGATTACAGGCAGCAAAATTCATGAATAGAACTGGAAAGAATGAATCACAAAAACCAAAACTAAACAATGCCTAGTCTGATCAGCGCACCTGTAACACAGGGAATTTGAAATGCAGCGCACCTACTACACTCGGGAAGTACGCTGAATTTCCGATTCACAGACCAGTACCTGCGCTGGGCCAGAGACGAGACTTTGCTTGGGTTCTGGGTCAAAATTTGCAGTTCAGTTCATGGGTTTTGGCCGAGCAAATGGTAATCAGTAATGCAACAATCAGGGGTAGATCTAAGGAGGTTCTAAGAGCTACCACAAGGGGCAATCAGAGAGTTTGTAAATCAGTTGTTTAATTTATAAAAAAATCCCAGATATTGACTCAAGCGGCATTTATCTACTTTGCATTTGCATAGCAAATGTAGTTCGAAAGCTACTTGGCTCGACTTCAAGCTCCGTCTATAAGTTTATAAAATAGACAACAAGGAAGATAAACAAACAAACTAATTCGTTCCCAGTGGAGTCACCATTTTGTTATAGGGAAAAGTGTCTACACAGAACTGCTTATCCCACTAAGGTGTGATAGCTACCTTAGAAACAAAAAAATTAAAGCTACTTTCATTTTTCCTTTATGAAATATAGATGAGAGAAGAACAAAGAAGACCAACCTCTATCTTGCGCTAATCTCCTAGTTCGATTCCTCTCTCTCGTGATAGTCTTTCGCCACTTGCTCCCTTGTATGCCCAGCTTCACAGAGTACCTGTAAGATCACAGTAGCATAGCACTATACAAGAACATGGATCTATAATCATAAACAATCTAGGATCAGATGTAAATTGACCATACAGATGCATAAAACATAAATGACACAAGAGTATGGAGGAAAACTTGAATAGCTTTTATTGATAAACAAGAAAGAGCCAAGGGAGTTACAACCAGTTGTTCTGACCTAGCATCATCCTCTCAGCATGTAAGCCCCTCTTCACCTCATACAAAGCTTAGATCACCCAACACTCTGATGTTGTCTCAAACCAACATCAATTCCTTACAATATGCAAAATTCCATCCTCTGGATCTCTGGGATGAGGGATCCATATATAGATATCTATAAGGGAGATGAGTCAGTTTTTGTTTTGATTAGTGTCTTCCCTCTGATAGTTCTTGCTTCCACTTGGAGATTGATGATCTCTTACTCATCCTTGGTCGAATTCAGAGAGGCAAGTGTCATAGGAGAAGTTTCTGGAAGATTCCATGCCTCTCCACCTCGTGGAATGACACTGCCATTTGTCACTTCTCGCCCATCATACCCCATAGAAGGGTTTTTTGAAATGCAACGCACCCACACAGTGTATTTAGGTGAGATGCAATGCACTTTGCCTATGGAGCAGCTGAAATGATCCTGTTTTGACCAGTTTTGAGCAGATTTTCATGGAGAACTTCTGGGAGAAGCTGTAATCAGTTGACCTTGTTCCTTTAGGGGTTAGAACAACACTTTTAGGGACTTAGGAGCCCTTGGTTTATGGACATTTCATGCTTGGGGTTGTAGTGCCCAAAAGTGTCTATAACAAATAGTCCTCCTAAAATCAAGGAACTCAGCGTCCTAGAACTAGAGATAAACATCAGTCCTTCTTTACTTGCTCAGCTGCCCCTTGGAATGTGGACCTTTGTGCTCCGAGTTGCTGATGGAGTATTCAATGAAAGGGGTCATAAATGAACAATACACCCCCCCTACAAATCCTCTTCCCTATTTTCCTCGAGTCTTGGCTGCCATTTTCTCATGAATCCCTTGACTTTGTCCAAAATTTACCAAAAGATCTACATAAAGCACACATTAGACTACATGGAAAAATGACTAACCCAATTCACTCTATTAGCATAAATATATTCAAAAAAATGCAATAAACTAATGAGAATGGTGTATTAAGTTGAAATAAGAGGCAAAATGAGCCCATATAATTACCCATTTCTAGGGCTCATCATCACCCCCCTACTGAATGGGTTGCTCATCCTCTCAGCAACTAGTCTAACTCTTCATCCTTGATGGCTTTGATAGATTCCTTGACATCCCATGCTTCTGATGTGAGATATTCCTCTTTATCATGGAAACCTACCTTCCTATCCATCTCTTCCCATTGTTTCTATTCTTCCTCCTCTTTTATTCCTTCCAACATTCCTAGTAGCAGTGGAGGACTGAATTTAAGGCTAATCCAATTGGCCTTCAAACTTTGCATTGAGTGCTTATACAAGGGCACTCTCTGCATGGCTTCCCTCATCCTATTTGGAGAGTGATACTCCATGATTCGTAGGCATTGTGGCAATGTATTCCACCTTCTCATGCAGGCATGAATGCAGTCATCTTGAAATAATCTCTCCATGTCCTCGAAATGAGCAATAACCTGGGCCTGCTTGTCAACATAGTCAGGGACAACTTGAGGATTAGCTACAAGGTGTTGGTGGGCATAGATGAGAGCCATGGGCTTTGTTGGTTCTACTCTAATCATCAGGGGTTCATTCAGTTCTTTTGCCATCATTTTCTGGATTTCTACTGCCCTTTTCTCTTCATGGCTCATGCAAGATGCCATAGCCATCAGCTGCAAGTCTCCCAATGCAACATTTGGATCCCATAAGTTCATGTCATTAAGTGCCATGTTGTGCAAGTAAGATTCTGCTAGCTTTCCTTTGTCCTCAGCTGAACTGTGATCACACAAATGCATGAATTGGCCATAATTCTGAAAAGGTATTGTGCCCCTCTGGGCCAGTGTCTTAATATGAAATTGGAGCCACTGATCCTTGAGGTACACTGCATATGATTTGGTTGGGTGCCTACACTATAATGCCTCCATATCCCAGCTAGCCATGCAGGCTAACTGGGCTTCCTTTTCCTATAGCTACCTTCTCAGAATCAACACCTCATTTTCTACCTAGGATTCCCTTTCCTATTGTTGTTTTATCAATGTCTCACTATCTATCTAGGGTTCCTCTTCTTGTTGCTATCTTTTTAATGTCTCACTATCTATCTGGGGTTCCCCTTCTTGTTGTTGTTTTTTTAAGATTGACAGCTCATTTCCTCCTTGAGGTTCCCTTTATTGCAACTACTTCCTCAACATTTCATTTTCTTCCTCCAATTGAGCTCTTCTGATGCTTTCTATATGCCTGACCAAGCTCAATTCTTTTCCCATCTCTCTCAACCTGTTTTCCATGTGCCCAATGTCTTCCACCCCTTTTGATTTTCCAATCTCCATCCATGTATGCGTCCTGACTCTTTCCTTTTCCAGCTCAAAGAAAAGAGGGACTGCAAACTTTTGTGGGATGATTTTCCCACCTTCTAGAAGGTTATAGTAGGAGCCTAAGTTAGGCTGAGGTCCAAGCTCTGGTATTTGTTTTGCCTTGTCTTCCTCTTTGTTCTGATATTTTGCCTTCTTTTCAAGTTTTTTAGTTTCTTGGAGCTTTGCCAATGTCTCCTGTACAGAAGTCTGTGCCTCCTGTAGGACTGTTTTAGAGTCCATTAGTTTGATCCTTTCTTTCTAAGTAGAGGTCTTAGAACTTCCTCTTTCATAAGTGTTGGGGGTTTTGGAGGGAAATTCCTCCCTTGTTGCAGTAGGGACATCCTCAATGATGATGGGATCTTTTGAAGGTGGTTGAGGCTTCCCCATCTTGATTCTATTGCTCTTTCAAGCTTTGAAGTACATAGATGGCTATCTCTTCCTTTTTCCTTTGGGCTTGGCTAGAGTATGAAGTGCAGCAAGAACAATTGCTACCTCGCTTGCTAGTGTCTCAGGAGACACTTCTTCTTGTTGTGCTTCTTCTTCTTCATCTGTGGTTTTTCCTGTTTCTGTTGGTTTTGTGTCTATTGTCTCTGATTTTGTTTTCTCCTCTTCTTGTTTAGTTTCTGCCTTTCCTGTGGCAGCCTTTTTCTGAGCTGTCTTGGGCTTCTTCTTTTCAGTTCTTGGCCTCTTCTTTTTCTCTGCTATGGGTTTACTTTTTTCTGCTTTTGATGTTGTCTTCTTCTCTGCTTTAGGCTCATCTATGGTGGTGTCATGTTTCTCCTCTCCTCTCTATTTTTCTTCTTCTGTGTTGGGTTCCTCTTCTTCATTGATTTCCTTCTCAGCTTCCCCTTTCTGTTCCTCCTCTTCACTTCTAGATGGACTAAGGTCATCGATGAGAGTTTTTATATCATCCTCTTTAGTCATGTTCCTAAAAATCTCCCATGGTATGGGGATTGTGTAGGTGTGGAGGGCATCCTCCACCAGCAATTTAATTAGCCCATGGTGGGCCAATTGGTCTAGAACCCCTGCCTTCAATTTGGTGCTAGACTCTATCAAGGATTGGAGGAGAAAATATGGAAGACTGAGTTTTTTGGATGCAGGAAGGTCCATGCCATACCTTAGTTCATGTAACAGTCTGAAATGATACCCATAGACTATGTTGTATCTTCCTTCACAGGAGATATATTTCATGATATGATAACTGACCTCACCCCATGGATAAGGTATACTTGTCCTCTTAATGCCATTCTTATCCTCCACAGGATGTTCATTAGGCTAGAAAAACGTCTTCTTAGCAACTTGGCCTAGTGGTTTTTCTTCTTTGCTCCAGGGGAGTCCAAGTGGGAGGCTTGCAATTCTGCTAATAAATTCTAGTGTAAGTTCTATGGTTAGACCCCTGAAACTGATTGTGGCATGGGTTTTTGAGTGTGGTTTTAAAGACACTAAAATTTCCTCTGTGACCTCCTCATCATAGCCACGAAATTTTTCAAAGAAAGGCATCCAATTTTCCCTGGTAAAGAGGGCTACCACTTCTAGGTGCTCATGCAGTTTAGTTGAATTCAGAGGATCCTTCCTCATAAAACCCCCTGTCATGATGTTCAAAGACTGCTGGAAATTCTCAGTTGAGGAGGAAGGCAACAAATTTAAAACCCGAAAATAGAGGAACAATTGAGGTTTTCTTTTCTGGCACTAGAGAGAGTTTTTCGTGTTCCTTCATTTTAACAAAAACAGATTGCAAATTTCCTTCCCTTCAAACTCTATTCTCAAACTTAGTTTACTTCTCGGCTTGTTTGAGGGGAACAATATCTTTAAAAACAGAGAGTATACAAGACAATGCTTTTTCCTTTCACAAAATAAGTAGACTACCCAATGCAAATTCACTATTTTACAGGCTTAATTTTCTATGGTTACATTATTTCTTTACAAAGGAGAATACCATGGAGGAGAAAGAGACAATATTTCAGTGCAGAGAGCAAATGGAAAAACTATATATATTTTCTCAAAAAAAACACGGGTAGACTTCTGTTCTCACTTTTCCTTTCTTTTCAACTCAATACTTCGCTTCAAATCCCACCACCTTTTGTAGATATGTGAAATGCAGAGTGGGTTTTACTGAGCTTACCTTTTTGAGGTTGAATTTGGCATTAAATCTCGAATTTTCCTCTACGGAGCTGCTCACTAGCCTTCCTATAGAAAGGCTCCTGTAGGACTGTGTTTCTGCTACTGTAGAGTGCGATAATGCTCTTGTAGAGCCCGATAAGTGGAAGGGTTTTGAAACTAACAAAGAGTGACTGTTTTGAGGTTCTGAAGGTGGTAGGTAAGTTTTTGCAGTCGAGAGCACGACGATGCAAATGAAAACAAAGGTGATGAAGGTGTCGACTGCAGCATACTTAATCTTACAGATGTGTTCTGCGGTGACGAGGTGAGGTGGCAAGAAGGGTACATTATCCCCATTTAGATCATTAGTCCCTACTCCAGTGCCATTATGATACTTCATGCCACCTGCCCGCAATGACTTCCATCATTCCTGTTATACGCCACCACCATTATCTGTTTTGAGTTTTTCTTCCTGAGTTGACTGAACACACATGCCGATTGCACCCATTGAGCACTGTTTAAACTGGATAAGGCACTGTTTGAACTGGACGAGGGTGGCCAGTTAGCTGGCCACTGATTTCGTTTAATTTCAACCATCTCAATTGTTCATGCAGTTCCTAAATTATACTCATGCAATAGAGGAATGGGTTTAGTCACTTACTTGTTAGTCGATGTCGTCTTGTTGCATGCTCAGACTTTGGCGTTCTGTTCATGGGTTGTTGTTACTGTTGGCACCTGTGGCTACTAAATTGGTGGCTTGGCTATGTCATGTTGGTGATCTTTAATCAGGTCTAGCTCCTTTTCATTTTATACATCTATGGTTGCACTGACCCTGCCTCTGGAGCTCGATTTTTTAAGGGGATCAGCTATTACAGGAATCTTGTAGGATTTCCTGTAACCGCTTCTCCCTCTAAACTTCTAGTTGAGGCTTGAGCAGAGACTGAAGAGATAGCTAAGGAAGGTCCTGAAGGAAAAGGAAAAGTAGCTGGCATGCACTAGGAAAGTGTTAAGTTCATGGTGCTGCTCATTTATCCTTCATCATTTTTTTTATTTTTTTTTAACACAAAAGAAACAAGATTCTGGATTTTTTGTGTAGGAAGAAAAGAAGCAAGTGGAAATGCATTGGTGTGGGTATGGAATGGAAATTTAGGAGGGTGAATGGTGGCAGGGAGGTCCATAGGTCCTCCGGACAAATTTCTAGCCCTCTGATCCTTTTCTGAACTTGATTTTGAGCCCTTTGTGATTTCTACAGGAGCCTTCTGTAGAATGCACAAAGCCTCCTATAGTGCACATAATTTCCAGAACAGGTGAGACCAGGGACTGGAGAAAGACAATGGTGATGGAGAAATGATCTATCAGAGGTGTATTCAGCTTGGCCATGTCCATTTCTCTTCTGTGGCCCTCCTGCAATCTGTAATGCATTTAAAAAATGTTAATTTTCTGTTCCCGTTTTTTCTTTTTTCTCTGTTTTTTCTCTTTTTTTTTTCTTTTTTTTTGAGATAGTTGGGGTGCCTCCAGGAGGTTTTCACCCTCACTACCTACCCTAGTGTTACAGGGAAAAGTGTCTACACAGAATTGCTTATCCCACTAAGGTGTGATAGCTACCTTAGAAACAAACAAAGTAAAGCTACTTTCATTTTTCCTTTATGAAATATAGATGAGAGAAGAACAAAGAAGACCAACCTCCGTCTTGCGCTAATCTCCTAGTTTGATTCCTCTCTCTCTTGATAGTCTTTCGCTACTTGTTCCCTTGCATGCCCAGCTTCACAGAGTGCCTGTAAGATCACATTAGCATAGCACTATACAAGAACATGGATCTATAATCATAAACAATCTAGGATCAGATGTAAATTGACCATACAAATGCAGAAAATATAAATGACACAACAGTATGGAGGAAAACTTGAATAGATTTTATTGATAAACAAGAAAGAGCAAAGGGAGTTACAACCAGTTGTTCTGACCCAGCATCATCCTCTCAGCAAGGAAGCCCCTCTTCACCTCATACAAAGCTTAGATCACCCAACACTCTGATGTTGTTTCAAGAAACCAACAACAATTCCTTACAATATGCAAAATTCCAGCCCCCGGATCTCTGGGATGAGGGATCCATATATAAATATCTGTAAGGGAGATGAGTCAGCTTGTGATTTGATTAGTGTTTTCCCTCTGATAGTTCTTGCTTCCACTTGGAGATTGATGATCTCTTACTCATCCTTGGTCGAATTCAGAGAGGCAAGTGTCACAGGAGAAGTTTCTAGAAGATTCCATGCCTTTCCACCTCGCGGAATGACACTGTCATTTGTCACTTCTCGCCCATCGCACCCCATAGAAGGGATTTTTGAAATGAAATGCACCCACACAGTGTATTTAGGTGAGATGCAACACACTTTGCCTATGGAGCAGCTGAAATGATCCTGTTTTGACCTGTTTTGAGCAGTTTTCATGGAGAACTTCTGGGAGAAGCTATAATCAGTTAACCTTGTTCCTTTAGGGGTTAGAACAACACTTTTAGGGACTTAGGAGCCCTTGGTTTATGGAAATTTCATGCTTGGGGTTGTAGTGCCCAAAAATGTCTATAACAGTTGCCCCCTAAAGCATGAGGTCGTTAATCTTTTGATGTCGGGTGAAATGCTTTATTATGAGGATCCAAAGTTCTTTCAAGCTGGGAGGAGACCTATAATAAGATACAATACAATACATTATCTTCATAATATTTTCATGATCTAGCTGAGGCGGGCATTCCCATGCTCAGCTTTATAAATTAATTTTCATGTACATAGGACAGACAATCGTCTGAGTGTAGACTGATGATTCTGGTAGAGTCATCATCCCTTTGATTAGATGATTATCTGTGCAACAATGATGTACATTTGATGTCTTTATTTCCCTAAAGATATATCGTAGCCTGGATGGATGAAACTAGATCCGGGGTCTTCAATCTCGTTCGAACTTCACTCGAAGTACAAGTCTATCCATGTGAGAGATGTTCTGGAGTCGAACATGGAAAGACATCGTCTGATTACCAGCCAATGATGTAAGATGTTAACAGGCGCGAGAGGAATCACCGATAATGATAATGACCCTCAAGGTACTGCAGTACAATTCACGTGGTGTGAATAAAGGACTTGGCGTCAAACACCACGCAAAATCTTTCGGTCGAAGGCCATTGATGTAAACCTGTCGCCGGAAGCGAGAAACTTTCCATTGAGGCATGCAAGCTTCAAAGTACTGAACGGGGTGTTCCTAGATCGACTTCTTGGATAATGAGCTGATGTCGACAAGAATTGATCCATCACAGTAGGGCCTTAATGAATCCGACATCAATGACACGGAACGGAGCAAATGATTTTAATAGAGGTGAAAACGATCTGATGACATACGGTTCAGGGTGGCGGTCATGAAAGAATGGAGTGTAAATGTATTGTAGTGGGTGAGGCACAGGTGAATTGTCTGAATGACTTCTCTTGAACATATCAGCGACACTGACATGATGGATTGGTAGCATTACCCCAAATGTGGATGGTGTGATGGGACCATGGTGATGTGGCCGGTGAATGAAACAACCCAACCCGACTTGGATGCGGAGTGAAAGTGCCATGTTCAAGAGTGACTTGCTACCAACAAAGTTTCTTCAAGTTTTCTTCCCAATTTTTCCCCAGTCATTGCTGACGAGTACCTCTTTATTTTTGTCAAGCTTGAGGAGGATAACATATGCTTGTTCTATAATTTTCCCTTCGGGCAAACCCATCGCTATGTTTTAATGAGCCTAGCGATAGTGAAACTCGTTCTTGTCTGTTATGGACAAGTTTGTCGCTATTAAGTTTTAACGAGTTTAACAACAAAGATAACTCGGTCCTTTTCAATTTTAGAGAGTCTGAAAAGGAACGTAAAGGAAACTCCAAAATTCCTTTTTCGTCATCTAATCCCTTAAGTCCAAAAAGTATAAAACAATACAGAAGGGATGAATTTTCGATACTTTTAACGAGTCGAACAAAACAAGCGCTCGATATTTTTGTGTAATAATCCCTCAGGTCCAAAAATATTAAAATTTAGAGGAGGGATAGCACTTCCGGTCTGTTTAACAAGCTGGAGAGGCAAATGGCTCGGAAATCTTTTCATATTTTATGAGTCAGTTGAAAAGAGCTTAAAGGAGACTCGTCTTTTGAGGAACGAGTGATAAAATTGGGTAGCAGCTGATTCCAGGTAAGGTTTGGAATTTTCCAATCACGACAGTGTTACAAGGATGGCTAGTGAGATCACTCTTCACAGCTGTTCCTCAAAATGGGTAAACAATCAAATGGAGGTGAATGATCAGCCAATACAGAGTGGAGGTGATGATGAGAACACGACCAAGGCTTTTAAAGGCTGAAGTACTACATTCACGATGGTTATTTACTGAGAAATAGTTCATTTTTTAATGAGCTTAAATGCGGGGAGAAACATTTGCTCATGGCTTATGTTTATTTTTTAATGAGCTTGAACTATGCGCTAAAACTACTCGATTAATCTAGTCGTATAATAAGAATGTCTCATATATGAAAATGACAATTTTTAGAGTTTTTCCCCGCATCCTTTCTTTATGCAAGTTAGGAAACGACCAATCCTACGAGTTTAAAGGGTTATAGGACCTACAAATTTAAAAAATAAATAGTCGCTCTTCGCTTGCATGCCAAAAGGTTTGCATGCCCCCAGGTATAAAACAGAGTTTCAAGGTCACCTTTCAAATATCCAACAAAACATTTGTTTTATCAGGAAAGGTCTACCTCTTTCAGGTTACCAAAGATTGTTCTATTCACAGCGCAAACAAAACACTTCTTCGGCGATGTCTACCGAAATAGACAAAGGTGAGATTATCCACTCACATAACTTTAACAAGAGAATCTTATTCCAGTCTAACCCCCTCTTCCAATCACGGACGAGAGTATAGTCCGGTCATATATCTCTCGCGGAAACCTACCCTATACCCGAAGTTTTCTTGTTGAAGCAGACCAGGGTTCATGCCCCCTGGGTTTCAGCCATGTTCCCCGAATCACTCGCACTCATTGGGTGGATGAACTGGAGATTGATGAGACATTCCTTGTGTGAAAAGACCATTCAGGGATGGCATATGACTATTTTCTCTGTGTGATCCGGGAAATGAAAGCTGGTCTACGAGCTTGACCACTCTTCCTTCGTGCGGAAAACACATTACTCTAAAGAGTGAGGAGACAATCGCTCCCCTGCAATAAATATAGTCTCGTCCAAGGAGTAGATTATAATCCAGGGGTCCTTGAACTACCATTACGTTCATGTGAACGGTTTTCCCTCTCAATGTTATGGGCACATTGGGAAGGATCCCTAATGGTCGACTGGTTCCTTTGTCAAAGCCTATTAGATTTCTCATCTCAGGCAAAAGCGATGGTGAACCAAGCGCTTTCCAAGCAGTCGAGGAAATGATACTCACAGAAGCCGCTTCATCTATGATGGTACCAGCCATAACCATTCTATATACTTGGGCAATAATTCGGAATGGTACACTAGCCGGTAAATGGGGTTAGCCTAGTTGATTCCAGTCGAAGGAGACAAATAGGTTGCTTGGAGGTGGGACCGAATAGACGGCAGGGTACGACTCTGACGAACTTCCTTCCTGTGGTAAAGGAATGGGTAAATTGCCCCCATGTTCATCGGAGTCTGTGCTTACGAAAAGAATTTGGACGGTGTCATCCTTATTCTCTTCTGTGACTGTATCATCTGAAGATGGAACTTCTGATGGCAAGACCGGGTCAACTGCCGCCTCGACCTTTTGACTTTCGTCTGGTATGGGTTCAGATGGTTTGTCTTCAATGATAGATGCTTCAGCCGACCATCTGGGCGGGTCAGCCGGATTTTCAACTAGTGATGGACTCGGCAAGAGTTTTTTATATCCAGTAGGAAGTCGTAACGGTGAAACCGGACGATCGTCCAAAACTCTTTTAGCCTCGTCTAAGAAGGGACAACGGTGGACAGCATGATCGCCTTCGCACAGTTTACAAGGAAATCTATATTTTCCTTTTCGTCCTGGGGCTTCACTTTCACTAGTCGACGGTGTTTTTTCAACATGATCATCAGAGGTTGATGACACCGGGTTGTGCAAACAAGGAGACCAGTCCCTTAAGATCTGAGGGATGCAGGGACAATCTCTATGATAGTGGTCTCCTCTGCAAATGACACATGGCGATTTAGGCCTGGTCAGTGCAGTGTGTGGATTTTCGTTAGACGATGCTTGGTTGCCCCCTTTCGCTTTTGGCTCCTTCTTCTTTTTCTCTTTCTTATTCTTTTCCTTCTTCTTCTTAGGTACTTGACTTTTGGCTTTACCAACCCCATCAAGCGAAGAAGAAGGAGGAGAAGAAGAATTGGAGGAAGTAGAAGGTTGGTGGGTAACTCTGGATTCGTCTAGTTGCTGACTCGATTGTTCAGGAATTGCGGTGTTCTGAACGACAGAGGTTGAGAAGAGCCATACGGGCAAGCCAATTGTCAATCTTGGAAGCGACAATGTGGCCATATGGGGTGCACCAACATCTCCCCAAGAGGGGAAGGGACTGGGATTTCCTCCAAGGGGAATTCCTTGGTTGGTGGGTTCCATTCTCTCAACCTAAGATCAACGTAGGAAAGGGTGATGATTATTCTGTTTAAAATAAATTTTAGACGCTTTGACACAACTTGTTTTTTCAATTTTTAAGAGTCGAGAAAAAACAAAAGATGACTCTAGTCGCCTTCGATTTTTAATGAGCCTGAAGTGACAAGTGATCAGATGGACCTTTTCTGTTAAGGAGTCTGAAAAGGAACGAAAGGGACTGCTCTGGAAATCTAGGTAGAGGGATTACCAAACCAATCGCAAAACTACAGAATACTTTTTACGGTACGGCAGTCAATCTTCCCGAATGTTGTGTTCAGTGCATTGCGATCGATAGGGCGGCAGACACGACTTCCTATAGATAAAGGATTAAGCCTATTGTGGTCTCCCAAAATTTACTCGATGGTACATGTGAGCACAAGTCCATATTGGCACTTATCGTCTCAAAGTGGAGGAATCACCCAACCATCAGTGAGAACAACAGTTACCAGGCTTTATGATGCCGGAATACATCTCTAGCCTAGACTTCTAAATGTTGTGCGTTAGGTTCGAAAGCGTTGTTAGATTCATTGAATTTATTTTATAGTTGATCTTGTTTATGAAATTTTCCTTTCAAGTTCACCGTGAGATGTAGATGTATAATTCCTAAAATGAAATCTAAGATGATAAACAGTCTTTTATCTTCTTTGTGCAATGAAAATCCTAGCTACTAAGGAAAGAGAGACAGTATTCTTTCACAAAGAGCAAAGAGCACACTCTAAATGCACTGTCCTAAATCAAACCAATCAAACAGTCTAAATGCAAATGCACATGCATGTATTTGTTTTCGTCTTTCTTAGTATGTGAATGGTAAAAAGAAAGCTAATGCACAAATCTGAATTACTTTTCAAGCGACAATTACCAACAAGTTTCTTTTCGAAATCAAAAATGGGGACAATCACAACACTTTACGATTTGGAAATGAACACTTGCTTTAGACACTAGAAAAATTACAAATTCAGACCAAATACAATAGTAACAGGATAATCGACTATCTACAGAAACCAAGCTTTTTCCTATGACTGAAAACGACACTTGCGACACTTTCAAATCAAAGGATGACAGTACGATTACGTTACTTTTTGCAAAGGAGAACTGAAAATGACTCAACAAATACAAAAAAACATTTATAGTTCTTTTGTACAAAGGAGGTGGAATAACAGCAAGGAAAAGGGGTTTCAAACAGAGATATACTGATTACAGGCAGCAAAATTCATGAATAGAACTGGAAAGAATGAATCACAGAAACCAAAACTAAACAATGCCTAGTCTGATCAGCGCACCTGTAACACAGGGAATTTGAAATGCAGCGCACCTACTACACTCGGGAAGTGCGCTGAATTTCAGATTCACAGAACAATACCTACGCTGGGCCAGAGACAAGACTTTGCTTGGGTTTTGGGTCACAGTTTGCAGGTCAGTTCATGGGTTTTGGCCGAGAAAATGGTAATCAGTAATGCAACAATCAGGGGTAGATCTAAGGAGGATCTACGAGCTACCACAAGGGGCAATCAGAGAGTTTTTAAATCAGTTGTTTAATTTATAAACAAATCTCGGAGATTGACTGAAGTGGCATTTATCTACTTTGCATTTGCATAGAAAATGCAGTTTGAAAGCTACCTGGCTCGACTTCAGGCTCCGTCTGTAAGTTTATAAAATAGACAACGAGGAAGATAAACAAACAAACTAATTCGTCCCCAGCGGAGTCACCATTTTGTTACAGGGAAAAGTGTCTACACAGAACTGCTTATCCCACTAAGGTGTGACAGCTACCTTAGAAACAAACAAAGTAAAGCTACTTTCATTTTTCCTTTAAGAAATATAGATGAGAGAAGAACAAAGAAGACCAACCTCTATCTTGCGCTAATCTCCTAGTTCGATTCCTCTCTCTCTTGATAGTCTTTTGCTACTTGTTCCCTTGCATGCCCAACTTCACAGAGTACCTGTAAGATCACAGTAGCATAGCACTATACAAGAACATGGATCTATAATCATAAACAATCTAAGATCAGATGTAAATTGACCATACAAATGCAGAAAACATAAATGACACAAGAGTATGGAGGAAAACTTGAATAACTTTTATTGATAAACAAGAAAGAGCCAAGGGAGTTACAACCAGTTGTTCTAACCCAGCATCATCCTCTCAGCAAGGAAGCCCCTCTTCATCTCATACAAAGCTTAGATCACCCAACACTCTGATGTTGTTTCAAGAAACCAACAACAATTCCTTATAATATGCAAAATTCCAGCCCCCGGATCTCTAAGATGAGGGATCCATATATAGATATCTGTAAGGGAGATGAGTCAGCTTGTGATTTGATTAGTGTCTTCCCTCTGATAGTTCTTGCTTCCACTTGGAGATTGGTGATCTCTTACTCATCCTTGGTCGAATTCAGAGAGGCAAGTGTCACAGGAGAAGTTTCTGGAAGATTCCATGCCTCTCCACCTCGCGGAATGACACTGCCATTTGTCACTTCTCGCCCATCGCGCCCCATAGAAGGGCTTTTTGAAATGAAACGCACCCACACAGTGTATTTAGGTGAGATGCAATGCATTTTTCCTATGGAGTAGCTGAAATAATCTTGTTTTGACCAGTTTTGAGCAGTTTTTCATGGAGAACTTCTGGGAGAAGCTGTAATCAGTTAACCTTGTTCCTTTAGGGGTTAGAACAACACTTTTAGGGACTTAGGAGCCCTTGGTTTATGGACATTTCATGCTTGGGGTTGTAGTGCCCAAAAATGTCTATAACACCTGGGTGCCTGCAAGGGGAGGTTTTCACCCAGGGATCTTTTATTTTCCTCTTTTTTTTTGTTAAGGTGTGGGTGGGGTGGAGGCAGAGACTTGATCCACTACCAACACTATTTTACTCAGATTCTCATTGAATTCTTAATTGGATAGGGGCTTCCTATAGATTTTCAACCCATGCCCATAGAGAAACATGGGGATGGCTTCTTCATTGATCATCCTGATCAGAACTAAACCATTGTCATTGCAGTTTCCTACTGTGTATAGTCCCAGCCATCTTGTGCTCATTTTTCCCTTGAAATCTTTATACCTTGAATCATATAGCAGCGCCCAATCTCCTTCCTGGAATTGTTTCTCTTTGTGTCGTCTATCATGCCATATTTTCCTTTGAAGCTGGATTACCTCTCAGTGGAGAAGGGCCTACAATCTCTGTTCATCCAATCCATTTTGCTGAAGTAACCTTTCCTTTTGTGCATGGCTGAGATCTAGGTCTAGCTAAGCTGCCATCCTTAGTGTGTTATATTCAAATTATATTGATAGCAAAACCATCTTCCCATAGAACAACTCATAGGGTGTGAACCCTGTGGTGGTTTTCCAAGTGGTGTTATAGGCTCAGGTGGCATCAACCAATCAATCTACCCAATCTTTTCTGCTGCTGCTCACTACTTTGGTCAAAATTCCTTCCAAATCTCTATTAGTGACTTCTACCTATCCATTTGCTTGCGGGTGATAAGGGGTGGAAGTTCTATGCTTAATTTTGTGATGTGTGAACAGGTCTTCAATCAGATTGGAGGTAAACTAACTCCCTTAATCTATGACTAATTCTCTTAGGTATCCAAACGTGTAGAATATATTCTCTCTTAGAAACTTAGCTACTTTTTCTTCTGTTGTTGCCTTGATCTCCTTTGTTTCTGCCCATTTTGTCAGATAATCAGTGTGCACAATGATGTAATATTTATACTTTGAAGGAGGATTGACAGGACCCACAAAGTCCATGCCCCACTTCTCAAATGGCTTGAAATTCAGTTGAGGTTGCAGGGGAATCTCATCCCTTGGAGTAGATTTCCCCATCCTTTGACATCGGTCACATTGGTTGATATATCTCCTTACATCTTGATGAAGAGTGGGCCAATAGTAACCTGCTTGCAGAATTTTGAAGGCAGTTCTCTTTGCTACAAAATGGCCCCCACGGGGCCCATCATGACAGGTTAGGATAATTTCAAAAACTTCCTCCTCCTTGACACATCTCCTCAAAATCTAATCTGGGCCAAGTTTGAAGAGATTGCCCCCAATCCAGGTGAATAGGGCACTTTTCCTCATGATCTTGCTCTTCTCTTTTGAGGACATGTGTGGTGGAAACTGTGCTGAAACCAAGTAATTTTCTATATCAGCAAACCATGGAGAGAGTACTGAGATGGAAAATAGGTGTTCATCTGGCATTTGATCATCCACCATTCCTTCTTCACCTACAGGCAGATCTATTATAGACAGAAAATCAGCAACAACATTTCCTTACCCATCTTATCAACAATGGTTAAATCAAATTGCTGCAATAAAAGTAACCATCTAATAATATGAGCATTCACATCTGGTTTTTTCATTAAATTTTTACTTACAGAATATATGGCATAAGGCAACTTCTCATCAATTTTCCCTAAGGTTGCTCCTATCACTTTGTTCGAGGCATCTGTATGAATGTGGAAAGGTAGGGCCTAGTTTGAACCTCCCAAAATTGGGGCAGTCACCAATTTACTTTTCAAGGTATCTAGAGCCTCTTGACAATTGTCAGTCCATATGAACTCAACATCTTTTCCCAAAAGACCAAACAATGGAGAAGCTAGCTTACTGAAATCCTTAATGAATATTCTATAATACTCTGCTAAACCTAGGAAATTCAAACATCTCTTACCTTTTGAGGAGGTGGGACCCTTTGGATGATGGCAATTTTGTTGGGGTCCACTTGTAATCTTTGCTGAGAGATTGCATGACCTAGCACGGTCCCCTCAGTCATCAAGAATTCACATTTTTTAGCACTGGGGGACAGGTTCATTTCAATACACTTGTCCAAAAATTTTCCTAGGTTAGACAAAGCTTCCCGGAAGTTAGAACCATGAGGGGTAAAGTCATCCATATAGATTTCCACTGCATCATGAACCAGTTTAGCAAATATACTCAGTATTTCTCTCTGGAAAGTGGCGGGAGCATTGTACAATCCAAAAGGAAGGACTCGGTATGCAAAGGTACCCCAAGGACAAATGAAAGTGGTCTTATCTTGGTCTTTTGGGCTGATTTGGATCTGGTTGTACCCACTAAACCCATTTAGGAAGGAGAAAAACTTCTTCCCTGCTAGGCCATCTGACACTTGATCTATGAAAGGAAAAGGAAAATGGTATTTCTTGGTGGCCTTGTTTAGTTCCCAATAATTGACACAGATTCTCCACTTCCCATTTTTCTTTGGCACTAGCACCAGAGGAGAGACCCATTCGCTGTCAGAGATAGGGTAGATGAATCTTGCATCCAGTAACTTTTGTAATTCTTCTTTGACAATGTCCTTAAGGGTTGGATTCATCCACCTCTGAGGCTGCCTGATTGGTTTGCAATCTTCCTTAATGTAAATGTGATGAGTATAGACTGAAGGG
This sequence comes from Pinus tabuliformis, assembly GCA_031772625.1. Taxonomy (NCBI): domain Eukaryota; kingdom Viridiplantae; phylum Streptophyta; class Pinopsida; order Pinales; family Pinaceae; genus Pinus; species Pinus tabuliformis. The sequence continues at coordinate 1,852,633,070 of CM062817.1, read as the reverse complement.
TGCACTCCCTTCATCTCCTTATAGCTCCAAGCGAAAGCATCCAAGTGGTTTCTTAATAAGCTACACAGTTCTTTCTCCTGAGAGGTGGATAGGGATGAGTTGATCTTCAAGGTTCTTTCTGGGCCGAATTCCACATTCTTAACTTTGAGAGAGATTGGATCAGCCACACATAGATCAACTAAAGGATTAGCTTGGGTTTCTTCCACCAACTCTTCTAATGGCAACACACTGGGGGGTGGATTTTGAATCAAGTTTTCAATAAGATCATCCTCGATTTGTGCCCCCCCCCCCCATGGTAGCTTCCATTGCACACAGTGGTGTGGAATAAACTTCATCCTCATCTTCCTCCTCCAACCAAAGAGGTAAATCATGGTGTAATAAAGGTTGGGCAGGAGGATATAGGACTAGTTGTTTGGAAATATGCCCATTCTTGATTATCATGTTCCCAGCTCGACAACTGATGTAGGCATCTGCAGTAGCCAACCAGGTCTTCCTAGGATGAGAGGATACCCAATGAGCTTTGCCTTTTGTTATGAAACCAACTCACAAAAAGATAGAAAAGAGAGATCCACGCCTTAGAATTCAGCCTCTTCGAGGGGTCAACCTCCTTTACATTACATAAATGAACAATTCTTCGATGATACAAATGACAAAACCTCCTTTCTATATATAGGAGTCTAAGGAGTCACAATATAATCCAGCCGACCTAACAATAATAATATAAAGCCACAAAAATAACAATAGAGGGATTCTATGGGGCACAAAAATAACAATATGGGGGTAATAGGGGTACAACAATATAAATAGGGGGTATAACTACAATAGTAATGGGGTAATCAATAGTATTATAGGGATCCAACATGCCCCTCTCCTTCAAAAAAGTGTTGTCCTCAACGCTTGAGCAGTTCTGGATACTTTTGCATAAAATTCTCATCCTCCCATGTGGAATCTTCAGCGGATAAGTTCTTCCACTTGATAAGATACTCTGAAATTGATCGATTTCGTAGCTGTCGAGTTCTTGTTTCTGTGATTGCTTCCGGTTCCAATATAATTTTTCCTTCCTCGTCAAGTTCTGGCAATATTGTTTGAATTGGGAGCTTGTCACCTATCACCTTCTTTAAACATGAAACATGGAAAACTGGGTGCAATCGAGAAGCTGCAGGAAGCTCCAATTTGTATGCCATAGTACCAATCTTTTCCAACACCTTGTACGGACCATAATACTTTGGTGATAATTTATTATCCTTCTTAGCTTGCTTTAGGGACATTTGCTTATATGGTTGTAGCCGTAGGAATACCCAATCACCTACATCAAAACTTCTTTCACTGCGATGTTGATCTGCCTGTTGTTTCATTCTATTTGGTGCCAACACGAGGTTATCCTTTAAGAGTTTGAGGACTTTTTGCTGATGTTTGATGTGATGTTCCACTGCCTGAACCTTAGAATTTTCTCTTAAATATGATGTGATGGATGGTGATTGATACCCATAAAGTGCCATAAATGGGGTCATTTTTGTCACTGTATGGAAGGAAGTGTTATATCACCATTCAGCCAGAGGCAACCATTTGACCCATTGTGTCTGTTTATCAGATACAAAGCAACGAAGATATCCTTCCAAACATTTGTTTACTATCTCAGTTTTCCCATCAGATTGAGGATGATAAGATGAGCTATGAGCTAACTGAGTACCAAGACAAGAAAATAATTCTGTCCAAAAATTTCTAGTGAAAATGGGATCTCTGTCACTTACAATAATCTTTGGGTTTCCATGTAGCTTTTGAACTGTTTCCATAAATGCAGTAGAAACTGTACTGGCTTTAAATGGATGTGATAATGCACAAAAGTGTGCATACTTGGTAAGTCTGTCAACTACCACCATGATGACACTCTTTCCCTCAGACTTGGGTAAACCTGTGATAAAATCCATTGAAACCTCCTCCCAACGTTGGCTTGGAATGGATAAAGGTTGTAATAGATCTGGTGTCTTAATTGTTTCAACTTTATTTTGCTGGCAAACCAAACATTCTGCCACAAACTTTTGAATATCTTATTTAAGGCCATCCCAAAAAAATTCCTTCTTAACCCTGTGGTAAGTTTTTAAAAATCCTGAGTGCCCTCCTAAGGGAGAAGTGTGCAATTCCATAAGAATCTTTTGTTTTAGTTGGGAATTCTCACAGAGGTATAAGCGATCTTTGTACCATAACGAATCATTTTGCCAGCTAAATGTATCAGAAGTACTGGAATCTTGTTGTAGCTTTTGAATAAGTGCCCACACTTCTTCGTCGTTCTTCCATTCCTCCCTTGCTTCGTTTATCCAATCTGGTTGGATAATAGAAATGGCACACAACAATGCTTCCACATCCTCATCCTTTCTTGAGAGTGCATCTGCCACCACATTTTGCTTCCCTTTTTTGTAGATGATTTCAAAGTCATAACCCAACATCTTTGTGACCCACTTTTGTTGCTCTTTAGAGGATAATCTTTGTTCTAAAAAGTATTTAAGGCTATCATGATCCGTTTTTACCTTGAAGTGTCTTCCCATTAGGTAGGGTCGCCATTTCTTAAGTGCATGGAGTATTGTCAACATTTCCTTCTCATAAATAGCTTTGCTTAAAAACTTTCCCTTGATTGGACGACTTTCAAAAGCAATGGGTCTTTCATCTTGCATTAGAACAGCACCAATTCCATTTCCTGAAGCATCACATTCCACAATAAAGGTTTTTGTGAAGTCCGGCGTAGCTAAGACCGGTGCTTGGCACATTGCCTCTTTAAGATGTTCAAAGGCCTTTGTTGCTTCCGAAGTCCATGAAAATGAATCTTTCTTCAATAATGTTGTTAGAGGTGCTGCTATTCTCCCATAATTCTTAGCAAACTTGCGATAATACCCTGTCAACCCAAGAAATCCTTGCAGATGCTTTATGGATGTGGGGATTTTCCATTCCTTAATGGCTTTAATTTTGCTAGGGTCTACCTTAACTCCTTCATGAGATACAATATGACCCAAATATTCCACCTCCTGGACTCCAAAGAAACATTTGGATCTTTTTGCATATAATTGTTTCTCCTCCAATAGTTGTAACACCCTGTCAACATGTTCAACATGATCCTTCCAAGACTTGTTGTAGATTAGTATATCATCCAAAAATACTAACACAAATTTTCGAAGGAATGGTTTGAAAATTGAATTCATCAAACCTTGAAATGTTGAAGGTGCATTGGTAAGGCCAAAAGGCATTTCCAAAAATTCATAATGACCCTCATGAGTTCTAAATGCCATTTTCGGAATGTCTTCAATCTTCATTCTAATTTGATGATATCCCGAACGAAGATCCAACTTGGTGAAGTAAATTGATCCATGCAATTCATCTAGTAATTCATCAATAACAGGAATGGGGAACTTATCTTTAATAGTGAGCTTGTTGAGCTCCCTATAATCTGGACACATGCACCATGATCCATCCTTCTTGTGCACCAATACTACTGGAGCTGAGAAAGAACTTTGACTCGGTTGAATTATACCAGCCTCTAGCATTTCTGCAACCATACGTTCAATTTCACTTTTTTGGACATATGGATATATGTACGGCCTGATGTTTGGAGGAACACTTCCTGGAATCAGATGAATAGCATGATCATGATCACGCATAGGTGGGAGACCTTTGGGAGTCTCAAATACCTTGGAATGATTGTCCAGGACTTTTTGGAGATCTGGAGAAATAGATGATTCCAATGTGGAAACATCTAGCGAACATAATTGTGCAATTACATCTCTTTGCTCCTTTTTTAGAAGCTTTGTCATGCCATTAGAGCTGATTATCTTTCCTGGTTTCCCTGCAATACCCCTTAATTCAACTTCCTTTCCATCCACAGAAAATTTCATGAAAATTCTTGAAAATTAAAAGCTATTGTACCCAAGGATTGTAGCCATTGGACTCCTAGTACAACATCAGCACCTCCTATTGGAATGGAAAGCATTGGGCTAGTCAATACATATTCTCCCATGGATAGCTTGATATTATGGCACTTTCCAGAATAATTTATTGTTCCTCCATTTGCAATCATCACTTGACACTCTGGTGCTAGATATAAGAAGCAATTCAATTCTTTTGCTACCCTACAATGAATAAAATTGTGGGTGCTTCCTGAATCAATCAACACTATTACCTTTTTCTTCTTGATTTGTCCTTCTATCTTGATGGTTTGAGGAGTGGTAATTCCTGCCAATGCATTACAAGATATGGTCGGATTTATTTGTTCTTCATCTAGGCTTTGTTCCTGGAATATATCCTCTTCTTTTGACCTTTCTTGCTCCTTTTCTTCTTCCTCTTCACAATCTATGTAGAATAATTTCTTCTCAGCACACTTATGACCTTTTGTGTATTTGCTATCACAATTGTAACAAAGCCCTTTTGCTCTTTTTTCTTCCAATTGTTGTGGTGTCAACCTTGTAGGTTGTGGAAGACTATGGGCAACAACACTTCCGTCTTTATAGTTGTGAATGGTATGCTTCCTAGTTGCCATAATTTTGCTTTCCATTTTTCTTGCTAACCTGAATGCCTTCTCTAATGAATCAGGTTCCCAAAGGCGCACATCATGTTGGATATTATCCTTTAAAGACCCTATGAACACATCAATCCTATGCTCCTCTGGAATATCTTTTACCCTTATGTTCAATTTTTGGAACTCCTCAATGTGCTCCATTATTGAACCCTTTTGTTTGAGACTTATCAATTGGCTAAAAAAAGTGTTGCTTTTTCTATCCTCATAATGTGCTATCAATTCTTCCGTAAAAATTGCCCAAGTGATAAATTGTTTACGAGAACAAAGCCATTGATACCATACAAACTGATTTGGTTCCAAATATAAAGTTGCCATACGTACCTTTTGTGTGTTTTGCACATTATTGAGATCGAAGAATTGCTCCATCTGTAATATCCATGTGGCGGGATCCTTGCCATCAAACTTCCTCATATCGATTTTTGGAACATGGTGAGTTTTCGATCCAACATTAGAGTCTATGGAATCATGATTAACATTTCTTTTGTTCTCATCATGAATTTCCTTTACTACCTTTTCACCATTAGTGACCCTTTCTTGTAGCAACTTCTTCAATTCTTCCATGTCTGCCTTCAAATCTATCTTCAAATTTGCCATCGAATCCTCCATCTTAGCTTCCATGCCCTTTATCTTAGATTCCATGCCATTTACCTTAGCTTCTGTTAGCTTTTGTGAGCGTGACATTTGTTGCACTTGTTCTTGTAATTTTGATATATCATGTAGCATTTCTTCCTCTTCTTCATGAGTCATGATAGAGCTTTCAGGTTCCTTACTAGGTGTTTGAATTTTCTTTCCTCGGGGCATCAGTTACCGATAATAATGCTTTACTATGCCCTTTGAATTCCGTTAAACCAAGCTTACACAAAAATTTAAAAAAAAACTACACACCTTTTTTCACTTTATAGAGGCCTGATATTGAATCTGATGTATCTTTGTAATTTCGGATCATCCAATTCTGAATTTGCTACCTGTAGTAGCCTTCTGCGTCCTCTTTGCAATGCCACAAGTCTGAGCCAAATTGGATTCACCAAGGAAGAGTTATGTGAAATATCCCACAGTGACTTTCTTTTAGACTGGTTCAGTAGAGCGAACTTGTACGACGTGCCACGAGTAGCTGTTTCAACCTTTGAATCTGAAACACACATACAAGAAACTAAAGTTCGTCCTCTTTCTGTACCTTCTTACGAAATTTCAATCCGATCCCTAGAGAGAAAGTTATGACGATTTTCCCCAGGTCACCTATTTTGAATGTAATTCAGGAGTCTGCAAAAAGACCAACTTCCTCAGATCGTATCTCCGCAAATATCGCGTGAAAAGCTCTGAAATTTGGACCCAAAGTTCAGCGTGATTTCTTCTCAAATGGGTTTTTTTTGCGACTTATGAAACGTCACAGAAAAAAGTTATAGCGAAAATGCCACGATGACCTGTTTGGAGCAGCGAAACCCTAGAATCCAAAGCTCTGATACCAAATGTTATGAAACCAGCTCACAAAAAGATAGAAAAGAGAGATCCACGCCTTAGAATTCAGCCTCTTCGAGGGGGCAACCTCCTTTACATTACATAAATGAACAATTCTTCGATGATACAAATGACAAAACCTCCTTTCTATATATAGGAGTCTAAGGAGTCACAATATAATCCAACCGACCTAACAATAATAATATAAAGCCAAAAAAATAACAATAGAGGGATTCTATGGGGCACAGAAATAACAATATGGGGGTAATATGGGCACAAAAATATATATAGGGGGTATAACTACAATAGTAATGGGGTAATCAATAGTATTATAGGGATCCAACACCTTTGGTTGGAGAACCAGGAAATCAGCAGGGTACTCCCAGGAATCGATGGAGACCATTACATATTACACAATCCCTTCAGGGGTCATGGTGGAGCAGTCTTCTAACTGTAGTACTCTTGTGGTCTTACTCAAGGATCCCTGAAGGTTGAGCTTGAGCATAGTTTCCTTGGTCATCACATTAATGGTAGCCCTTAGATCAATGAAGGTATGGGGGATTATGGTGCCATTGATGTGGACATCGACTACAAGGCTTCCAAGGTCTAGATATTTTGGACAAATTACCTGCCCCAACATTAGGTCAGGTAGTTGTCCTATGACATTGATAGTTGGAGCATCTCTCTCGTGCCTTCCTAGGTTCCTGAAGCACTTTTCCTTGATCATCTTGTTGTATATAGGCACATCCTTTATGGCTTAAAGAAGTGGTATCTTTACACATAATTGTTTCAATTCTCCTAGAAGTTTAGTTTCTTCTGGGGTAGGCTGTGTTGCTCCAGTTAATCTCTCAGGAAAGGGTGGAATGGCTTTTGGTTCACTTTCCTCTTTTTCTTCCTTATCCTCCTTAGGGGGAGGCTGCTTATCTGGGAGAACCTTCCCAGATTGTAGGTTAATATCCTGAATCTCCATAGCATAGGTCGGGCATGATGTTTCCCCACTATATACCTGATGGGTCTATCTGTTATTCAGGTTCAGGTTTAGTTGAGCAGGTATTTGAGGTTTCCTTGGTGGATCAAGAGGAAATGGTTGAGGTTGAGCAGGTGGTGGAGGCAAAAGAGCAGGAGGAGAGTTGTACTGGGGCCACCACCCCTGATGAAGTGCTTTCCACTGAGGCTGTGGCTAAGCATAAGAGTGAAATGAATGAGTAGCTACCTGAGCATGGTATTAAGATGGATATGACCAAGGAGGGGGTGTGGACCAGGAAGGATGAGCAAGGGGGCCCTAAGAAGGCATGGAAGTGGCTTGATTGGGGTTGTAATATGTCTGGGATGTCCCTTGCATTCCCTGCTGGTAAGGTCTGGGTCCATGTGGCCTCCTTTGGTTCATGAAATAGAGTGGTTAAGCGGCTCCTTTGATCCCCTGGTATGCAGCTTTAAGTCTGGGCAAGGAAGGGCACTGATTCGTAGAATGGTCTTCTTCAGAGACTGAACACACTTCTATAGAGTTCAATGGACATTCATTCCTAGGATGCCTTCTAGTGCACCTAGGACAAAAGATGGCCAAAGCCCTCTCAGCTTCCTCTTGCTTTCTTTTGATATGCAAGGTATCCATTTGCATGGCAAGAGTCTACCTCATCTCGCTCTTGATATCGTCTAGAAGATTTTCAAATTCACCTCTAAGAGATGAACTAGATGAGGATGTACTGGCTAAATGTTGACTTCCCCTACCTCTCTTTCTGGCTGACCTAGAATGGTTTCTAAACATAGTCTTTATGTCATCATAAGGTTGTTGGTAGATGTCCCCCTCAGCTAGCAAATGGAGGGTATCTAGAAGGTCTTCCGGGACTCCTCTAAGCAGGACCAACTTCAAAGTTTCGGGGTCAAGTGTGCACCTAGCCGTTTTGTAACTAAGTTGAAACCTCTCTTCATAATCTTCCAAGGATTCATCACTTCCAATGGTCATTCGGAAGATTTCTTCCTTGGTATCCTTTGACCTATAATAGTTCTGGTATTTGTTGTTAAAGGCTTGCTACATTTGAGCCCAAGTTGTGATGCTATTGCTAGGTAACCCCATGAACCAGTGCAATGCTGCATCCTTGAGGGTAGAAGGAAACAATTTCAACTTCTACTCATCTTTTGCATAGTCATAGGTCCGACAGATAACAACAAATTCAAACAGAAAGGTATCAGGATCTTCGGTAGTCAACCCATGGAAGTGAGGTAAGGCTGAGGGATTTATGTTCTTCATTCTAGTGTCCCCATTGGTCTCTTGGATGGGAAAGGTACCCTCTACTATTTCCCCATTTCCTCTAACATTTCTATTTTCAACCATGGTCTTAAGATGGATGGTTTCTTGCTCTTCTTCTAGTATAGGATCTTCATATATCTCAGGTGGTTCACCTATAGGTTCTTTTGGATCACTGCCACCAAACAAGAGAGAAGGGTGACTGCATGATGTGGTGGGGGTGTTGGGTAGGAATTTTCCTGAATTATCTCTATTCCTATGAGGCATAAAAGGAAATCTCTTTTTGGGTGATTTTTGTTTCTTATGTTTGTACCTACAAAACTGAAATGGACTGAACAACAAATTACAACTAATTGAAATGAACTTTCTAAAATGAAATTGCAGAATTGAAATGAAAGCAAGGAAATGACTACTCTACTTTGCTGGAATGGAAATTACATAATTGAAATGAAAGAAGGAAATGACTACTCTACTTTTTGCTGAACTGGAAATTGCAGAATTGAAATGACAGCAGGAAATGACTAATCTACTTTTTCTGAAATGGAAATTGCAGAATTGAAATGAAAGTAAGAAATGCCTAATCTATGTTTTCTGAAATGGAAATTGTAGAATCGAAATGAAAGTAAGAAATGCATAATCTACTTTTCCAAAATTGAAATGAAACAAGTACTCTACTTTTGCTAAAATAAACTACTTAGCAGAATGTTACAGTAGAAAATAGAAGAAAAACAGCAATCACAAAATACTCTGATGTTTCCCCGGAAATGGTGCCAAAAAGATGGCGAGCACCAGTATTGCAACAATAATGCTGCAACTCCTGGGGCTTCCTACTTTACTTTTATCAACCTGGTAGTTCATAACAAAGTTGGAAGTGATGGTGTTGTATGAACAAGTACTAGCTCTTACTGCAGGCTGTCACTTGGTCAGCTGGCACAAGATCACTAGGAGCTCAAGCCAACTTCCATGAGTTTCTAGAAGAAGCTTTTAACTGTGATGAAAGAAAGCTAACTCTACAGAGGCTATTCTATATGCAAGAAGAGAAAGAAGGCTGGAATGTAAAAGCAAACCCTAGCAAACCCTAATTTACCCAATAACCCTAATTTTGCAGGAAAAGAGATGAAAACTGATGAAATGAGTGCCATTGACTACTAAAAAGGTAAATTTCATTTATTCAAGCTACTTCTAAAAAGAAATGAGAATAAAACATCTTTTTGTTCTTTTGAGTGTTTTTATGTGAAATTATTATGCTTGTGATTTATTTGGTTGTGATTGTGTAGAGGATTGGTGGCGAAAGAAGGCGGAGTTGGTTTTTGAAGAGGTGGAGGAAGGTGTGGAGAGGTCCTAAGAAGCCCCTTGTACCCTTCTGAAGACTTCCATTGCAATCGGATTTCGAAAAACCACTTACAAGGAGTTCTATAGGAGGCTGTGGGGGATCTACAGGAGGATCTACAGGAGGAGGCGGAGAGCTATTTTTGGAGTTTTGATGGTGGGAAAATGATGGGGAAGAGTAAATGAAGGCTAGATGAAGGTGTTGAGGTGTTTGGAGCTTGGTAAGGAAGATCAAGAGGGAACATAATGTTTGGATTTCTTCAAATGGCGTGAGGGAAGCTTATGGAGGAAAATGCAGAAATTAGGGAAGATTGGCGAAATTTTGTGAATGACTTGGGAGATCTATGAGAAGTGAGCTGGTGTTGGCCATTTTATGGATGTATGGTGTGCTGAGGTGTCCTGCAAGAGGTCTGCACATCTACTTACAAAAACTGATCAAAGAAAGGACTAACTATGATATAAAAAACATAAATTTCTCTAGCTAGAACTTATTTCTGACCTACGAACATAAAATTTTGAACAGTAACCTTTGAACAGAAAAGCATGCAAGGAGATCTATTGTAAAAGAACAAGAAATGATCTAGGCAACTAAATCTGAATCACTATACCAATCTTTCCAAATCAAGTCATCACACTAGAAATTGCATGGAAGAGCAAAACCGTGTTTTTGGTGGCAACAGTAGTGCCTTGACCTCAAATTATAGTCCCAGGAAGGGAGAAAGGAGATCAAGGCATGTTGTTGGCTTTTTTGAATTTTATTATGTCACTGCAGTAACCTACTCGAGTAACTGAAACAAAAAAACAACTATGCTAACCATCAAAAGCAACCTAATCTAACAAAGTAAAATGAACCTATGCAACAGAAATTAACTCATGAATTGAAGCAAAAACATATAAGTTCAGAGTAAGAGGTTCTATGTAGCTTGGGTTGGGCCCTAACCCAAGAGATTCAGCCCTCTGAAAGAGATCAGTTCTAGCTCAAAAGCTATTTCATCTTCATTGTCAAAAATAGCAGTCACATTACATAAATTGTTCTAAAAAAGGAACTCGAAAATGAGCTGAACACAACGCTGCACAAAATTACGAAAATCTACTAATGACTAGCTAACCTACTGAGGCTCTAAGTCCCCTTATTTATACAAATGGAGTCCTCCAGTAGTCCTCTTAAAATCAAATAACTCGGCTTCCTAGAACTAGAGATAAACAATAGGCCTTCTTTACTTGCTCGGTTGCCCCTTGGAATGTGGATCTTTGTGCTCCGAGTTGCTGATGGAGGATTCAAGGAAAGGGATCATAAATGAAGGAGACACCCCTCTACAAATCCTCTTCCTTGTTTTCCTTGAGTTTTGGCTGCCATTTGCTCATAAATCACTTGACTTTGTCCAAAATTGACCAAAAAATCTGCATAAAGCACACATTAGACTACATGGCAAAATGACTAACCCAATTCACTCTATTAGCATAAATATATTCGAAAACATGCAATAAACTAATGAGAATGGTGGATTAAGTTTAAATAAGAGGAAAAATGAGCCCATATAATTACCCATTTCTGCGGCTCATCAGAGTCTTATAGCAGTCATAAAAACTACCCATGTCCATGGCTATTCCTTTTATATTTCTACGATTTTGTATTTTACATGTTGATTCAAATCTATATACCACACTATTAATCTTGTGTCTTCTCTTTTAGTTGTGCCCCTTCTGCAAATCTCAGGATCACTAAGTTCTTACTAATTTATCCAATTCATATACTGAATGTACTTGGGTAACTATTGTTGGGATTTCATCACGCATTCATTCATTTATCTTGGAGTCATGATTGTTCCTTACCTTCATTTCGTTCAAGGTGCTAAGTATGGATGAGCCTCATTTAGCTTCACTCCTTCCTCCCACATCTTTCATGCTACCCCTGGTACCCAGAAGCCCGTAACCTCTTAAAATCTAATTCCAAAAGTTTCAGGGCATCCAGGCTCCACATTATCACGAGCTTCAATTTCCATGCACAAAATTTTTAGCACCCACTTTGGCATATCACCACACTATTTTGTTACTAGTGTCCCCACTCTACTTCAATAACCCACGTACCCAGAATCCTGTAACATTTTTCAATTTCAATTCATAAAACCTTCTACAAAGTTGGGCTTTTGTGTACTCCTCTCTCATCTCTATGCACCTTGCACCTCCTTTTATCGAAATTTTATCTAATTGTATCTATGCTCTCCCTTCTAGGATACTACATGGACGCTACCTCTTCCACCACCTACAAGCTCGAAAACTTAGAAGCATGACTAATCAATAAATTTCATTTCAGTTTTCTTCCAGGCACTATAATGTTATAATGCATAATGGGTCCTTCCTTTTACTAGTAATATGCCTAGTCCTTTCAACCCCGGATGTATTTCTAATTCACTTTTTAAATAAGTTGGACACATATTCCTCTAGAATAGCTTATATGGGTCCCACTACTATTCAGTTCAGTCTTAAAGTACTTGGGTAATTCTTTTTGGAATTTTATCTACCTCCTGGTCTTCAATCTTCCGGGCCAATGGAATATCTCATTTCTCATCATGGATTTCATCATCTATAACATATTCTTAGTATTGGATATTTTATTCTCTTTAGGGCAACGCTTTCCAACTCACACCCCCCTTTTAAATCAAAATGCATAATTTTCATCATAGAGCAACCATTATGTTAATGTAGCAAATTGGTAAGAAAATACATAATATCCAAAGGTAATGGACCATGGTCACTTTATGTTTGTTTTCCAATTCTCTTATAGTTTGCTTATTTTTTATCTATTGATACACATCAATGATCACAAAAGAATCAAATCCTCTCTCTATATTTATATTAACCTTTGTATTGGTTGGGACTTTGGGATTTGATTCCATCATATTTAATGGATATTTTTGGGGTTGGTGTAAAATCAAAAGTGACATTTGGAATACTTGTTGCTACAATTCATATTGAAGAACATTTTTCATTTTTTTGATGATTTCTTATTTACATCCAGTTCCTTGGACATGAGACATGACTTTTTCTAAATTAATGCTCACTCTATTTTGGATCCAATAAATTGATGATTTTGGGAAAATGAAAGTTTATTAAAATGGAACTTCTACATGTTGTTAATCGCGATTGAAAGAATAAGTTACACTTTTGGAGATAGTCGGTATTTTCAAGTAAATCATAGCTAAATTATTCAAGGTAAGTGTTAGGCCCCGAAATTTTTGTATCTAATGCATATCTTTTCCCATTTTACGCCTCACTTATTCCCTTGTTTTACTAGTTTATGAACCTTTATGTTGCATTTATATATTGTTTTGATGCAATAATAGAGATTTATATTGGGTTTAAATTTTATATTTTGTTTATATGCATTTATTAGGTTTGATGTTCATTAATGTTGTTAATGCAGGTCCTGCACTCCATAGAGATCCTACACCAAAATGGAGGTATATTTTGGCTACTTCATCATTCAAGATTTCCATGAAGGAAAATGCTAGCTAGTAGTACAAAAATGCGTCTGGAATTACTTTGGATCCTTTTTTATAGTCAGAGGTGCACGTATCTTTAATTGACCTATTCCTACACTAAGGAGCAACATTCCTACACTAGAGAGCCACCAATTTGGAGCTTCAACACCTTGGCACACTTTCGGGGAAAGCCGAGGAAGGTTTTTGTTAAAAATGATGCTCTAACACCTTCCCATGAGTTGGAATAAACCCAGGTCGCACGTGTGGGTCTCTAGAAGTAAATCAACAAATCTGCTCAAAATCCGCACAATTTCCAAACTGCCAAGTTTGACCTCAATTTGCGTGCAGTTGAAGGCGAATCTCAAAAATCCGAAAAAATGGGCTTTTTACCAGTATACCAAATTATCTAGAACCAAAACCGTTTCCCAATATTTGAAATGTTATAAAATTTACATGAGGTTCTTTGAGGTAGTTTTATAAAAAAAGATTGTTTTTCCAGAATTTTAGGATCTCAGATTTGCAAAAGTATCAAAACAGTCAACTTTGGGCATGATTTCTGATGAAATGGAGCTAAACCAGAAAATTATGAGAAATATTATTATTGCCAACATAACAAATTAGATTTTCTCCAAACAACATTCCTAGATTCATAATGGTTAAGAAGATATGAAGTGCTCTTTAGAGGGAGTTTGTTAAAAATACCAATTTTTCCGTAATTCTAGAATATGCCCAGAAATGGAAAATTTGTATTAGATTTGAATTTTCTTAAGGGGAAAATGGTTGATACTGGCATCCTTTTGATTGGAGGTAGTTGGGATTCAATCCCTCACCTTGTTTGCAAAGGTTTGTCTTGTTCAAAGCATATCATGTAATTGTAAATCATATAAAAGCCAAACCATGGCTGTATATGTGGGGAGAAAACCAGTTATTGCGCTTCCCTGCTGTTGGATCAAGTTTAAGGGGCTCTTCCTGCCTCCCTATGATCATTTGAAGGTTGGATTCAAATCTTTGATGTATAATTGCAGCAAACATTCAAGCTAATCTAAGGAGCTATGCCAGTTTGTCAATTTCTGAGTTTAAATCTTATGTCAATGAGTTGTTTGTGTATTTGATTTCCAAGATTTTGTAAAGAGAAATGAGTTGGATGGCTAGGGCCCAACCAACCTAGCACATTCCCCCTCTTTCATAAGGTGTGTTAGATATATTTCCTTATGCAGGGTTGGAGCAAGAAGTATTTCATCTTTCAATGTAGATAATAGATCTTTGTCTTCTTCATAAACCATGTGACTCAGATTTGATGTGTGAAGGTGTGGATGTGTTCATTTATTGAAGGTTGAGTAGCATTTCTTTCCTTTGCTAAGTAGTGTCCTTTCTGCAAAAAGTGCATTTCGGTTTGCTTGCACTAGTGTGTTTTATTTTTGCAAGAGAGGTTTGCTTCTACCAATGTGTTTATTTCTGCAAATGGATTTATTTTCCTTATGCAAATGCATTTCATTTCTTAGTATGAAAATTTGTTTTATGCAAGTACATTTTCTTTAACTTGGGTTGATTTATTTGTATTTCCCTAGGCATTAATGAAATGATTTCTATATAATGAGGATCCGTGATTATGCTTATTTTCTTGTGGGAATAGGTCAATTTAAGACTAGAATTTAGTGAAGGAACCTTTGAACTGAAACCTCTATTTTGTAAAGTGTAGATCTGGTTAATATCAATACAGTCATCTAAGAAAGAAGGGATGCTTTATATTTAGAGTAAATGATCATTTTCACATGAAGAATGTTTTTGTTGCAATAGAGATTTCCTTTGACTTTTGAAGTACTTTTCACTTTCGAATGAATGATTAGACAAGGAGTCTTTTTTATTATATGAAATTAATTCTCTTCTTTGGTTTTCCTTGCAAGTTAATTTCTAGTTAGCACACTTTACATTTCATGCAAGTGGTTTGGAATCTCAGTACAGGGATATTGATTTCTTAGTACATGAATCTTTGTTTCGGTACAGGAATCAATACCCTGGTACAAGAATAGAGTACCCTAGTACAGGAATCTTGGATTCTTGTATGAAAGCCAAAATATTCAGTGTAGAAACAAAATACACTTTTGGTGCAGGGACTTCATTTTAGTACATGAATATCGTTCCAACCAAGGTCAATCCCCTAGGCGCCTCATTACGATCTAGCCTACCATGATCATGGGTCCTAACGAGAATGACATTACCACTACTGGTCACCAAGCCAAGGTAATGACTTTCAGTTGAAAAATTGGAAGACAAGAGGTCTCAGCATGAGCTAGCTTGTTCATTCTTGTTAGTTATTTTGAATGACACTGTTGTTAGCTGGTTACCAAGCCAAGACAATGGCCTTCAATTAACAAATTCTAAGCAAATGTAAATGCTTTCAATTGACTCTGAACCTATATTTAATAGATGGGACACAGGCATTCCGTGGGGTTAAAAGGCATCCTTGTCGACGCTATAGATGCTTGTTGGTAGCAGGGTTGTGCTTGTGGTATTAAATTTAATTTTACACTATAATTTATCTAGTTTTTTTCGTCTTTCCCTGAACTCATTATCATATCTATTTAAATGGCTTTAATATCCTTTCAATAATGTGCTTTGGAGTTATATCTTTCATAAATATGAAGGTTTTGAAGGATGTGGGATCCTTAATGGAGGTGATTCATTTTTCTTGAATAAGAGGAGCTTCAACTATACACTTGGGTAATGGTAAGATGACCATCCTGGAAAGGTATCATTTTGTCATATTCATTTTTCCCTATTTCCATCCATTTAAATGCCTTGGCTTCCAAATAATGTCACTTTTATTTATAATAATGAGGCTATTGAAAGTGAAGACCTATTGACTAAGGATTCTCTTGAGATGCTTTGAGGAAGTTTTGATTGTTGACTATTTCATGATAACACTATTCTTGCAGTAATGACATTGTTAGCATTCCTATGGTATCCCTGGAATTTTATTTTCTTTTGATAAGTCTTAATTAATAAAGATGGACCAACAGGCATTTTTCTGTCAGAACAATCAAATCTAGCAAGGAACAATATTATGAGTGCAGGAACATTTATGTTTCAATTCTGGTTTTTTGCAAGGGAACATCAGTATAGCAGTTGATTTTCTTGCATGAGGACATGCAAGATGATTGGCATGGGGGGATGTTAGGCCCCAAAATTGTTGTATCTAATGCATCTTTTTTCCCATTTGATGCCTCACTTATTCCCTTGTTTTACTAGTTTATGAACCTTTATGTTGCACTTATATATTCTTTTGATGCAATAGTGAATATTTACATTTGGTTTTCATTTTATACCTTCTCTATATGCATTTCTTAGGTTTGATGTTCATTAATGTTGTTAATGCAAGTCCTGCACTCCATAGAGATCCTTCTCCAAAATGGAGGTATATGTTGGCTACTTCATCATTCAAGCTTTCCATCGAGCAAAATGCTAGTAGGTAGTATAAACACACATCTAGAGTTACTTTGGATCCTTTCTGACAGTCAGAGGTTCACGTATTGCTAATTGATATGTTCCTGCACTGAGGAGCAACATTCCTACACTAGAAAGCCACTAATTTGGAGTTTTGATGTCTTGGCACACTTAGGGCAAAAACGACGAAGATTTTTATTAACAATGATGTTCTAACACTTTCTGATGAGTTGGAATGCACCCAAGTCACATGTGTTGGTCTCTAGAATAAAATCAACAATTCTGCTCAAAATCTACATAGTTTCTAAACTACCAAGTTTGACGTCGATTTTCCTGTAGATGGAGGTGAATCTCAAAAAACTAAGAAAATGGGTTTTTACCAGTATAACAGAGAACCAAATCCATTTCCCAAGATTAGTTATGTTATAAAAGTTACATGAGGTTCTTTGAGGCAGTTTTATAAAAAAAAGACTATTTTTCCATAATTTTAGGATCTGTGATTTGCACAAGTATCCAAACAATGAACTTTGGGCACGATTTCCGAGGCCATGGAGCTGAACCAGAAAATTATGAGAAATATTATTATTTTTAGCATAACAAATCAGATTGTCTCCAAACAACGTTCCCAGATTCGTAATGGTTAGGAAGATACGAAGTGTTCTTTGGAGGCAGTTTCATAACAATACCAATTTTTCCAGAATTCCAGAATATGCCCATAAATGGAAAATTGATATCAGCTCTTCATTTTCTCAAGGGGACAATGGTTTTAGTAGTCTCTTATTGATGGGAAGTAGTTGGGATTCAATCCCTCACCTTGTTTGCAAATGTTTGGCCTGTTCAAAGCCTATCATGTAATTGGAAATTATATAAAAGCCAAACCATGGCTCTGTAGCGGGGTGAAAACCAATTATTGTGCTTCCATGATGCTGGATCAAGTTTAAGCAACTCTTACCCCTTCCCTATGATCAATGGCAGGCTGGATTTGAAGCTTTGATGTATAATTGCAACAAAGATCCAAGCTAATCTAAAGAGCCATATCGGTTTATCAATTTTTTAGTTCAAATCTTATGTGAATGAGTTGTTTGTGTATTTGATTTCCCAGATTTCATAAAGGGAAAAGAGCTGGTTCGCTAGTTCCTAGCCAACCCAGCTCATTCTCCCTCATTTGTAATGTGTGTTAGATATATTTCCTTATGCAGGGTTGGAGCAACAAGTATTTCATCTTTTTATGTAGCTAACAAATCTTTGTCTTCTTCTTAAACCATGTGACTCGGATCCGAGGTGTGAAGGTGTTGGTGTGTTCATTTACTAATGGTTTAATAAAATTTCTTTCCTTTGATGAGTAGTTTCCTTTCTGTAAAAATTTTGTTTCATTTTTCTTGCACTAATGTGTTTAATTTCTGCAAGTGAGGGTTGCTTATGCCAATGTGTTCATTTCTGCAAGTGGATTTATTTTCCTTATGCAAATGTGATTCATTCCTTAGTAAGCAAATGCATTTTATGCAAGTGTGTTTCATTTAACTTGGGGTTAATTTATTTTTATTTCCTTAGGCATTAATGAAATTTTATCTATATAATGAGGATCTGTGATTATGCTTATTTTATTGTGGGAACAGTTCAGTTTAAGTCTGCAAGTTAGTGAAGGAACCTTTGAACTGAAAACTCTATTCGGTAAAAGTGTAGATCTGGTTAATATCATGACAGTCATCCAAGAAAGAAGGGATTCTTTGTATTTAGAGTAAATGATCATTTTCACATGAAGAAGCTTTCTGTTGCAGTAGAGATTTCCTTTGAATTTTGAAGTACTTCTCACTTCTGAATGAATGATTAGATAAGGAGTCTTTTTTATTATATGCAAATATTTCTCTACTCTAGTTTGCCTTGCAAGTTAATTTCTACTTATCACACTTTACATTCCATGCAAATGGTTTGGAAGCTCAGTACAAGAATACTGGTTTCTTAGTACAAGAATCTATGTTTCGGTACAGGAATCGATACCCTAGTATAGGAATAGAGTACCTTGGTACAAGAACCCTGAATTCTTGTATGAAAGCCAAAATATTCAGTGTGGAAATAGAATACACTTTTGGTGGTGGAACTTTGTTTTAGTACAGGAATATCATTCCAGTGCATGAACATTGTTCCAGTACAGGAACGTTGTTGCAGTGCAGGAATGCAGATTCAGTCCAGGAAGTGAAATTTGTACTAGAGACAAATGTACCTAAAATTTTGATTATTTTACTATCTCATCACTGCACTGATAATTAGTTACAAAATATTTTCTTTATTTCTTTTATTTGTCAGAAATTTTTTTGTTGATTCAAGTTCCTTTCATTAAGTTCTAATATAGGAACATATTTCATTTTTGAACATTATTTTCAAGGCATGCTTTATTTTTCTGTTAGAGTTTGTGACAAGTATTTTTCTTGAGTGAATCTAGTTTCTAGAATGGTGTGGTGTCATTGTATTAACCAGTGCAGGTTGCTAAAGTCCTTCTCTAGCATTTCCAATGTTGCGCCTCTAAGTTTACGAACTCTTGAATTGACAATTAAATGTTAGGCTGTTTATTACGCCAACAATAAGTTTCATATTCTGTTTTATCATATGTTATCTTTTTCTTTATGTTTCATATTTTGGTTTTAATGTTTGTTGATCTAAAGCTATATTTTTTTGTTTGTCAAGTGATCTTCATTTATCTAGGCTTGATTTGTGGCTTGAGAAACCTTCACCAAAGGGCATCTAAGTCGTCAAAATCACCTAGCGATCATACCCGTCTTGGGCCACATTAGCCCTAATATGACTAGATTTTAGCATGTCTCCTCCCCCTAGCATGGGCACAACAAACTTCGTGAGGTTTGACCCTGGGTTGTCTTACTAATGAGGCCCATTTCTCAACAAGTTGTGCTAGTGGGAATTGACATTCTAAATCTCTATTTCTGTGTGTCTTCAATGGTTGCTTTGGAAGTTTTTCACACCTACTTACTTAGATTTGGAATTATTTCTCCTTGGTTTTTACTTTTGAGCTTTGGAAAAATAATTATGATGTCGATCAAATTGCAAATCATCTAAATTGAGGAGTATCTAAACCTCTAGTTTGTTTCATGAGCATTATTTTTATCGTTACGATGTTTCCATGTAGGCTTAGTTTCGAAACAAGAAGATTTATGAGAGAAGAGACACCTTACTTAACTTCATTTCCTGTCATAACCGTTATTTAGTTTTTTTTTTTATATAATAAAAACCTAATTATCTATAACTCTGCGAGACTTAATCAATCAAAATCACATCTTAAGAAAAACATGTATTTTCTTCTTTATACTTCTTCTTGTGGTTGAGACATTTTAAATAGTCTTGTTGAGATTTCTTTCCTTTTGGATTTTCTTTGGTATTTCCTTCCTGGTTTTCATTTACTTTCTTCCTAACTCATTGCAATGCTTTTATTTTATGTTGATTTCACCTTTGCTTCTTATTGGTTTTCGTGATATTACCAAAATTTATATGGAAGGAATTTCTCTCACCCAACATTGGTCAACATGCATGGGAATTTTTTATTCTATCATTTTATGGGTTGTCATTTACCTAGAAGGGACATCTTTATTGAATTCCAAGGTCCTCTTTCCCTAATTATATTTCCATGGAGAAACATTTATCTTTTCCAACTAATATAGTTCATATTTTCAAGGAAATAAATATCTTGAGTCTAACTCATAGAATCTCTCCAATTTTCCCGACTTCACATAGAGAGCTTATAGATTGATAGTTATAGCGAAAGATGAGGAAGTCAAACTTTTTATGATTATTATATTCATTGCATTTAAAATCTCTTGTACCACCCCACCCTCTTCACTTGACTATAAAAAGCAATTATCTAAATAAAGTTTATAAAAAGGGTGGTAAAAGAGGGTTGAAAGAACATATGTATGGGAAGCACAATTAAACTGGTCACGGTACTGAACAGGCTCACTAGTATTGGGGCTATGCTTGTGTGGTACTATGAAAAATTTGTCGGGTCTATGGATGGTCGCTAGCAACAAAGTGATGTTGGTTAATGCAGGTCATCTATGTTAATGGATGGATACTTTCTTTAAAAATTCCTATATACACCTTTGTTGTCACTCATAGAAGATAAATTTAAATTTAAATATTTCCCTAAAGACAAAAATTCATGGTCTTAGACTCAGTGTGATTCAAGTACTTATCTCTTATAAATGATATTGTTTGATCAATTAATGTGGGACCCATGGGAAACATTTTAATGTTTGAAGGATTGATATGATTCATGTTGGGTTGTGCTATATTCTTTCCACGACTAGCCGACGTAGTTAACTGGGGGGTTAGAGTGGGGGCGGAGCCCCCTCTTCATTGTGCAGCGGTCTGGTGCAACACCCTTGGGAATTTTTTTTGGACCCTATATTAGGTTGGGAGGACCTATCTATGGTTTTGTGCATGGTTTTCACACATGGTTTTGGACGTTATGGTTTTTGGTCCATGGTTTTGGACGCGATGATTTTCGGTCCATGGTATTGGATGCTTCAACATGTATAAATATGTAGTGTAACATTGAAAGGAACATAATGAAAATCAAGCTAGTAGTCTCAACTTTAGGGATTTAAATAAAGCTTTACCAAAAGACAATTACCCCACAACTTTTATTGATCAAAGTGTTCATGAATGTGTGGGTAATGAGATTTTTTCGTTCTTGGACGAATTCTTTAGTTACAATGAAATTACTATCTGTCCAGAGGATCTTCACAAGATAACCTTTATTTGTCCCTAGGGCACATTTTCATACAGGAAGATGCCTTTTGGTCTGAAAAATGTTGGAGCTACTTTTCAGCGGACCATGTATTTTTCTTTCCACGACATCAAGCATGTTATCGAAGAATACTTGGATGAATTAGCTACTCGTTCTCGCAAGAGAATTGATCATCCCAACCACCCTCTGTTAGTTTTTGAGAGATGTCATTTTTACAAAATCTGGTTGAATCTGAATAAGTGTGTTTTCGCGGTCACGTCTAGTCGGATGTTAGGATTCATCGTATCGACTGAAGGGATTCAAGTTGATCATTTCAAGGTTGAGGCAATAATTCAGTTGCCTCCCCCATCTTCAATTCGTCAACATCAAAGTCTCCAAGAAAAGGCAAGCTTCTTAAGGAGATTTATAGAAAATTACAGGGAGATCACCAAGGGATTTATGCATTTTCTCAAGAAAGGAGTTCCATTTTTATGGGACAACTTCACGCATTGATATTTTGATGCTTTGAAACAAGCATTAACCTCTGCTCCATTGTTGAGTCCACCAAATTATGGCAGATATTTCCTTTTGTATCTCGCTGCAGCGGAGTCAACCATCAATATGGTTCTGGTTCAGGAGGATGATGCTCTCACTGAGCATGTAATATACTAGATTCGAGGCTTAGTAGGAGCTGAGCTACATTATTATCCCATTGAGAAGTTAGCATTGGCAGTTGTCCATGTTGTCTAGCGGCTCCATCATTATATTTTGTTGCGCAAAATGTTCGTCTTAGCGGCTATCAATCCTTTTCAATTTGTCCTCAATAGGTGAGTGATTGGGGGTAAGTATAATTGATGGATTGTTATTTTGCAAGAATTTGATCTTGAGTTCTTATCAGCCAAATCTAAGAAGTATTTAATTTTTGCGGAATTGATTTCAGAGCTGCCTTGTGAGGAAGCCATTGTTTATGAGGAAAGTTTTCATGACGAACATTTATTCCTCATTTCTTCACATGATCCCTAGTATGGAGATATTATTATATATCTCCAGACTTCGAAGTTTCCACCTGCCTTCTCCAAAGATGAGTGTCGAAAGTTACGTCACCTTGCCAAAAACTATGTTATCATTGGTGATACATTATATCGCAGAGGGGTTGACTCAATCCTTAGGCGTTGCTTAACTTTGGAAGAAGATGAGTCTGTGCTTAATGATAACCATAGTGGAGCTTGTGGCGGTCATCTATCAGGGCTCACAACAGCCCAAAAAATATTTCGTGTAGGCTACTTTTGGCCTTCAATTTTCAAATACTATAATGAAGTGGTCAAACGTTGCCACCCTTGTCAAATTTATACTCGGAAAATGTGCGGAGATCCAACTCCACTTTTTCTTGTTATCACTGTCAGTCCATTTACAAAGTGGGGAATTGATTTTACTACTTGTAATCCACCTTCAGTGGCGAATCACAAGTACATCATTGTGGCTATAGACTACTTTACGAAGTGGGTTGAGGCCATGCCTACTTACAAAAACAATAGTGAGACAACAACTTTGTTCCTCTTCAACCAAGTTATTTCACAATTTGGTATCCCAAGAGAGATTGTCATTGACTATGATAGTCACTTCCAGAATCAACTGATGACCGAATTAGCTCTCAGGTTGGGCTTCCGACAGGAGCATTCATCTCCATATTATCCTTAAGCCAATGGGCAAGTCCAAGCCATGAATAAGTCCCTCAAGACTATCCTGCAAAGGACAATTGATAAAAAATGATCCAATTGGCACATCAAGTTGTGCTCAGCGCTTTTGGTATATTGAACCTCGGTTAATACTGCCACCGATTTTACTCCTTTTCAATTAGTTTATGGGTTGGAATCTATTTTTCCTATCGAATGTGAAATTCCATCCCTTAAGCTAGCCATAGAACTTCTTCCAGAGACGTCTAGTCTCGAAGAACACCTCGTTCATTTGGAACATCTTGATGAGTAGCGTCAAGATGCAGCCATAATAAACGAAGCCCATAAGATGAGGATTAAAACTCAGTATGATAAAGTTGTCCATGCTCGGGTCTTTTCTGAAGGCAACCTTGTCCTAGTCTATGACCAAGAGAAAGATGCCCTGGGGGAAGGAAAATTCAAGTCTATGTGGTATGGTCCCTTTATATTCAAACGAGTTTTGGGAAAAGTGGCTTATGAACTAATTGATTTTGAAAGGAACAAGCTGGCGTAGCCCTGAAATGGGCTCTACCTTAGGAAGTATTTTTCTTAAGCTTCAGCCGAGCGATTTCTTGTTTGTATATATTGTATCTTTGTATATATTTGTCTGGCATTTTGTGATATCGACATTTTTTATCTGCTTTGGCAAGTGTTGATGGATGGTTCAAATAATTTCGGATTCACCGATGGTGCTAGTCGACACACTCAGAATCTTTCTTCCGCAGCTTGGGTGATTTATTATCCATCTAGCTAGTTGATGGTGTCAAGGGGAGTATGTATTGGCCCTGCTTTGAATAACATTGTCGAATATACTACTATTCTCAACTTACTATCCAAAGAAATATCTTATGGAATTGATTCATTAGTAGTTTATCTAGACTCACAGCTGGTGATGTCACAGTTAAATAACATTTATGGGGTTCATGATCCTTATTTATATCACCAATTTTTGAGAGTGAGAGTGTTGCAACGATCATTTATTTATATTACATATGTTCACATTCCACGATTTGAGAATTCATTAGCATACTCTATTGCTAATCAAGCATTAGATTGGCACATTAATCATTCATCAAATTAAATAACATAAAAAATCAAATTTGTATATATATCATAAAATCGCCTGTACATAGATAGAGTGTTCAAAAAATAATATACAAAATTGGGACAAGATGCCCTCAAAATTTGGGTTCATTCCCATAATCATGTCCAGTCATACATAGGTATGTCTATCGACCCAGCTCAGGATGAGCAGCAAAAAAGTTAACCACTGCATTGGCCACCCGCCGAAGTATACGGATCTAGTCCCCTGGTACCCCTACCACACGGCGCTGCATCTCCTCAGGTAGATCTTCTATGGCTATCATAGGTATCTGGTGAGTTAGTCTCACCAAGTTTCTTGGAATTGCATATAGGATTCTCTCTATCTCAGCTACTACCTCTTCGGCCCCTCTTCTGCAACGCTTGTGCCTCGGGAATCAGTCTAGCCCCACTAGACCTACATCTATAACTTGGTCATTTTGTTAGTATTTTGTCTCGTCAAAATATTTCTAAGTTCATTTCATATTTAAAATATCCAAAAAATCTTAAAAATTCAAAAAAGTTTAAAAATTGTTACCTATGTCTCTCCATGTTGCATTTGGTGGCAACACTAAGTCTGGATCTCCTCGAAAATCCATACCAGCATACGGGTAGCATTGACTATGATCATTTGTTGGTCCCAACAGGTGAAGAATTCATCATCAAAAGTTGTCCTAGGCACGTCCCCACCTCCAAGGCATTTCGTCAGGTCTGCCCATCTACCCATCTGTGGATCTCTTTTCTTACTAATGGAAATTGATACTTTGGGACATAGTTCAGGTACCTTCTCGAAGAAGTATGAGCATAATATGGTCCCATATCCAAAGTTCTTTGTCTGACCCTTCTGTATATAGGTCAATTGGCTCTTCATGTTAGTCAGAAGAGGAGTACACCAGTCAAACACCATGGCAAGACATTTTACTGCCAGGCCCATGGATACTCGTGATACCTGATGTAGTGAAGCTAACCCATTTACCTGTGTAGTGGTAAATAGCAGAATCCTCAGAGATAAAATTTCCACATGTTTGATTGGAATTTGACTTCCAATCTTCTCTTGATGTTTATGATAGTATATATGCACATAGTCTTCTACTAAAAGACTACTTCTTGTCCTGCCAATCGAATGCACGACCTCCCCTCTTCGGGAGAGACCTGTAATAAAGTAGATGTCTTCGACCTCAATTTGTAAAGGCATCTGGAATATCATGAAGGCATCATCCTCTGCACTCCAGTAGTGGATCAGTAGTTCGAGTAAGCATGTATTGGCTTTCATATTTGCCATCTTGAAGAATTTCAATAAGCCATAGCCTCTCAGCGTGTCTAATGCAATTTGGTCATGCATTACCTCATTATCAATATTGGTATGATCTATTTCTCTCCAAGTGATAGTCATCCTACAAAAGATTAGAGTTCTAACCATTAGATTTTGTGTTTAAACTTCAACTCACGTACATGTGGGCTCCCTTTACACATAGTCCTGTGTAGGGCCGTCGTATACGCAGGTTCATCACATCCAACCCATGTGTACAGAGAGTTGGATTTTTGGGCATAAATTCCCACAGTCAAAACTTTAAGAAAACTTCTAAAAACTATCACAAAACATTGTAAGTATGATTTGAGGGTTACCTGATAAGTTTGGCGTGATTTGAATGGTCCAATTGTTCAGAGGAAAGCTTGCTCCATTTTGCTCCACAGCTCTTTGCTCCAAACAGAAATGAAAAAAATGTGAGTCCAAAAGTCATTATATAACTTTGAAATTGCAAAATATTTTTTTAGCAATTGATTTTTGTCTCATGGATTTATTGACCTGTGGGCTTGGAGTGTCGAGATTGGGTTTTTTTCAGGATATTTTGGAGACCTTCTTCGAGATGTTATTTCAGTCCCATGATCGTAGACCTGTCATGGTAGGTATCGTTCATTTACTGGCATTTAGGTTAGGTAAAACCATTTTCCGTTTCTTCTTGCATACTAGCCTCCATTCAATGATACATTTGCCATAGGGTTGACCCTAGAGTATCTCGGTTAGCAAACCATTTTCACTCAACGATTTTGAAATCATGATGCGATGGTAGAGCCATCCTTTACATGGGCATCTTAGTTAGAACCTCATTGACATTTCTTGCCCATGCTACTATACTGCGTAGGGTTGGGAGTCCTCTTTAGTCCTACCATGACTAATCCATTGAGGACACATTCTCCTTTCTTCTACGCTACTTTCTGGTCTTATACCCTAGAGGCTCCTTTGTGTTGAGTTGTACTATTGCATTGCATTTTGACTATTTCCACCTTTTGGCCTTGAGCCTGCTTCAATTGGAATTGTGTTTAAGCCACTTATTTGACCATGTTTTCTGCAAAATCGAACCATGCAATCACTTACCTTCTGCAACTTGACGCATCCTTTTACCGGTGGAAAGAGCATCCCTTTGAGTGTCCTTGACCAGTTTCGCCTCCCTGCATTGAGCATAGAAATGTTCCCCTCCCAGGAACTAGATCATCTGTTTCTTTGACACTCATTCTTTCCACTGTACTATAGCATTCTTTTATTCCTTTTCCAACTTAAAGAAAAAGACAAAAAAATTATATATTCCAAAAAACAACGGGAACAGGACAACATTTCCATATTTTTTTGGTAGCTAGAGTCAGTCGTGTTTCCCTTGAACAAAGCACTCAAAGGAGAGTCTATCCTCCATTTGGGTGGTATTTAGTTTAACTTAGGTACGCCTTAACCTTTTTATTGAGTCAATACTCCTCTGATTGGTTACCTCTTCCAATCATATGGAGAGTTTTCTCATGCCTCCTCCCTGACAAACTTATACAGAGTTATCATATGCTTCCATATAGTCATCATTTAGTCGTGCTTTTGTTCAAGGGAATTAAGCCTAAGTCAGCCTCTCTGTGGTGTCTCTTGACCTATTTTTTAGTTGGCCATCCCTGGCTGTCAGTGTCATGTTTGTCATCACATCAGTTATATTGGTACTTTGCTTGTGCTAGTTTGAGAAGGTCTCTGTTTACTTATTTCTAGTGGGTCTTGTCATCGACTATGACATATTGCTCTGAGGGAAAACCTAGAGCCGCACTCTGGCCCTTTTTTCATTATTGATAGGTCACCTTGTGCTTAGCATTGATTAGTATCATGGGTCTTTGACTGAGTGGTTTCCCTTGTGTTTGACATCAGCTTTCATTATCACACCTTGGGATTCGCACAGTGCCTTGGTTTCCATTTGACCCTATTGGCGGATTCCTCGCCTCAGTGTTATCTTTCATTATTGGTTGGTTCAGAGGGTTTCTATCTTGCACTAGATATATCTTGTGTACACCAGAAACATGCTTCGGTTGGGTTACTACATTTTTTTCGTCTAATTCCTTCCACATTATTGGCCTACGAGTTACACTCACGCTAGATTGATGTAGTATGCCTTAATTCCTTCCTTCTAGTGGATCGTTTCCTATGGACTACAATTCATTTGCTCTGGAAAAAGATCTAGAGTCCATTTAGCAGTGCCTTGGGGTTTGTAGTCATCAGTGGTAGATTCTTTCACTATTGAAAGTGGGAAACCATCATTTTCCCCTGATTGATAGATTCTTCTAGGTGTTTGACTTCAGCTCATTCATTCGCGTTTGTTAGATTGTACTGGGTACCTTGACTCTCATTATCATTATCGGTGACTAGTCTCGCATTTGTTAATAGTATACATCAATGACCGATAATCAAATGATTTCTCTTGAAGTCGACCTCAGATCATTTATTCCCATTATGTAGAAATGTACCACGACGGTTGGTGAAGACCTCAGGTTGCATCAGCATGTTTTGGTTCACTTATCAGTTGCTCTTGTTGTTGCTAGTTGACACCATCCACCTTATATGTTGCAATTCTTCATAGCGACATCTTATATGCTGGCATCCAAGTTGCGATGTAGTATCATTTTATTCCATCATGTTCATTTGGTACTATTGGGATCAATTTTTGACATCAGTGATAAACTTTATCTTTCAGCATCATTAATCATCTTCTTATATGTGATATTTAGACATGTACTATTTTGATCACGATCAGATGATACATTATGTAATTTTAGTTTCTTTTATACTTATATACATATTGGATCCACTTGTACTTGATATGTGGACATGCTTTACTTTTTTTGAGCATGGGTATGCCCGCCTCAGACAACAGTTTCTTTCTTATCTCTTTTGATGGCTTGGCAGGCTGAATTTTGATGAAGTCCTTCTTAGTCTTGGTAGGATTCTTTCCATATACTTAATACATTTCAGCCATCAAGTACCCCTTTTGACCTCATATATTAGGGGGCATCTGTTATAGCACCATTTACCACCCTTTGTATTTGTGATGCTTGGTTTATGGCTAGGGAAATCCCTCCTTCCAAACATGGTCCAAATATTTTAAAAACATTGTTTTATTCCCTGTATGATACTTTGCCATGGTATAAAAGTGTGTACATGCGGATCAGTCAATACCCAACCCGCGTATATGTGTTAAAACGCTTAAAAAAAATAAATTTCCTTAATTATGGGTGGAGTTCATGGGTTTTACCTATGGATTACCTCCTAGTGCCTATGGCCCAATTGTTTCCTAACTAAAAAGCTAATTGGGAGAGGTATAAATACACCTCTATGGGAAGGCCTTAAGGGAGAAGAGATACAGTTATTATACTGAGATTATCCCTGACTAAGTCTGAAGTATTCCTGTGCTTCATGCACTTCCCCAAGTTTCAGGAAACCCTTGTTTCCTTGATTATAGATATTCTCCCTCTTGCTTGAGATTTCATAGTGTTGGTTATGGAAGGCGTTTGTTGAATATTGGGATTGGACGGATCCAGAGGACAGTTCCGCTTGGAGATAGAAGAAGAAGACTCAGGTGAATTCTCTCTGTGTTATTTATAGCTTATTGTTGTTATAGACATATTTGGGCACTCCAACCCCAATCACATATGTCCATAAACCAAGGGCTTCTAAACCCCTAAAGGTGTTATTTCATACCCTAAAGGAACAAGGTCAGTTGATTACATCATCTCCTAGAAATTCTCCCTAAAAAACTACTCAGAACTGGTGAAAACTGGACCATACAGACTGCTCCATGCATAAGGTGCGATGCATCTTACCTATTACACATGGGGGTGCAATGCATACTAGAAATCCCTTTTGTAGGGTGCGAAGAGTGAGATCAGACAAATGACAGAAGCAGCTGGCTAGGTGGAAACCTAGAGAATCTTCTAGAAACTGTTCATATGACACTTGCCTCTTTGAATTCGCCCAGGGATGAGTAAGGGATCATGAAATATCCAAGTGGAACCAAGAACTATCAGTGAAATGACACTAATAAAAATCCTAGAAGCTGACTCACTCTCCTGTAAACATCTATATATGGATCCCTCATCCTAGAAATCTAGAAGCTGGAATTTTTTAATTTGCAAGGAAGTGTTGTTGATTTCTCTTTGAAGACATTGCTGGGTGATCTTTCTCTGTATGAGGTGAAGAGGTATTTCATGTTGGGAGGATGATGCTAGATTAGAAAACTTAGTTGTAATCCTCTGTTTTACTACTTCTATCAATAAAGCTATTTGATTTTTCCTCCATATGCTTGTATATCTCTGAATCTTGTATTTGTATATGCATTTATATGGTTAATGTATATCTGGTCCTACATTGTTTATGGTTATAGATCTCTATGCTTTGATGGTATTTTGCTGCCTTGACTCTACAAGTGTTCTTTGAAGCAAGAAAAGTGAGAAAGGAGTGGTGAAAGCTCTATCAAGGGAGAGAGAAAATGAGCAAGGAGACTAGAAAACGACTGAGGTTGGTACTCTCTGCTTCTCTCTCTTCTATCTCTCATAAAGGAAAACACAAGTAACTGTAGTTTGTTTGTTTCTAATATAGCTACCCATCTTAGTGGGACTAGCATCTCTAAATCGACACTAGTTTTCCCGATAACAAAATGGCGACTCCACTGGGGAACGAATAGTTTGTTTTTTTTGCTACTGATGTTTCCTTTATAAATCACAGACGGAGCCTGAAGTTAAGCCAGCTAGCCTTCGAACTGCTTTTTCTATGCAACTGCAAAGTATATCAATGCTACTTCAGTCAATCTCTGGGTTGGTTTATGAACTAAACATCTAGATTGCAAACATCCTAAGTTCCTTGGAAGTAGCTCAAATAACCTCATTAGATCAGCCCCTATACCTTGTGTTTACTGACAATCATTAGCTCAACCTAAATCCCTGAACTTAGCTGCAAACTGTGAGTGAAAACCAAGCTCAGTCTCATCCGTGGTCCATCGCACTGTCTCTTCTTGGAAACCTGGATGCATTGCACCTCCCATGTGTTGCAGGTGAGATGCATCCTTGTTTCCCTGTTTTACAGGTGCGATGATTGACTAAGATTCTTTCTACCTCCAGAATTTGGTTTTTTCTTCATTGTCTTTAGCTTTATTCAATAGTTTTGTTGTCTATGATTAGTATATCTCTATTGAAACTGTTAGAGTCGGTCTAGTCAGCCCTCCATCAGAGATCAAAACTCTTTGTGCATTTCAATCTTAGGTGTCCCGCTCCATTCACTCATCTACATTTCGCTAGGGGCATGCCATGATCTGATGGAGAAAGTCATGCTAATAATTTTCCCTCATGTCTGGCTCCTGCTGGCTCAGGTCTTTTGTCAACAATCACTAAATTCCATGATAGTCAAGGTTTGGTCCTTTACAGGACAAAGTCATTTTCTATGTTTGGGTCTAAGAATTCATCAATTTGGTCTTTGAAACATGTCTAGAAAAGCCATGCAGACTAGAGGGAGGCCCTTACACAGCTGTGGTTCAGAGAGCTTCATCGTCACGTGGATAGACTTCAAAAAGTCAAACAAGGTCATTTATGATAAAAATTTCCAAAAAATCACCAGTTGACTTTTCAGATGTAGTTATGGTTTCCATGGCCAAATGCTTTTTCATACAGTCCCTACAAAGATGTGTCAAAAATTTCATCATTTGAGCCAAAATGTCAAAGGGAAAGTGAAAATCAGTGTGTTTAAAAATCAATGAAAAAGTGCAAAACACAACATTAGAAAAATGGGTTTTCAAGGAAGCAAAAATTAAACCCATCTCCTCCAAGGCTATAGATACGTGTTTTGACCCAAATCAAAGGCATTGTGAAAGCAAGGCTATGGGAGAAAGGTGCATAGTCGAAAGAGTTGAAGAGTCAAACAATTAGGAGAAAATTTGGGTGATT
Organism: Pinus tabuliformis; assembly: GCA_031772625.1. Classification (NCBI taxonomy): domain Eukaryota; kingdom Viridiplantae; phylum Streptophyta; class Pinopsida; order Pinales; family Pinaceae; genus Pinus; species Pinus tabuliformis. Next base: position 1,852,601,794 of record CM062817.1, on the reverse strand, counting down.
TCATAGCGCGCGGTGCACACACCAAGGAGCACGGCACACACAGGGCCCGTCCACTGTGTAAATCTACCACTGGCGTGGCGCATACCCAGCACGCGGTGCACAGAGAGATAAAGCCCAAAAACCAATCAATTTGCCTAAAAAAATTTGGAGGCTCACCAAATTTGAAAGGTAGGAAACCTACCTCCACTCTTGCATCAAACTTGTAAGGAATAACATGGTTGTAGGAGTATAAATCAAATGAAATTTTTTTTATAAAGTAAACAAAAGAAGAGACAAAGAAATCATGATCCTAGGGTTTATGCTACAATGATAGTGCTGCCAAAGTGTTTCAAACCCTACCCCATCAACACTATACGCAAACTACTCCCAAATCCCTAACAAATCTCTCCCTTTAAACCCCTAATCCCCTTTCATCATTCCCCTCCTAATACTCCCTGTTTTATTTTCCCCTTGGTGGCAGATTTTCAGAGAAACTACCAGCTTCATTGGAATTCAAGGGCATCATAAAACTCAGGGTAAAAACAACAGTAATGGCATTCGAAGTTTCATCAAAATATGAGGAGGAGACCCACAGTCACACAGCTTTGGGAGAAAGGGCCCAAAGGAGACATCACCGGAGTGGCAGACATCTTAGAGATGAGCCAAACACCCTCACCGAGTTGCAGGCATGCCCTCTTGCTATGTCTCGTTTCCAAAACTTAGCATGTTTCGAATTTTGTCAGAGGGTGGCAAATGTCAGAGTTCATCACGATTTGGCTAGTCTTTTTGCACTTCACCTACATGGGGGACAGTCTGTTGGAAATAATACTGAGAGGGGGGGTGAATCAGTATTATCAAGCCAAATATTTCCTTTTTTTTAAATTCCAGATGATATACGCTACTATGCACCTCCTCATAGCCTGTCTTTTGGTCTAGGAACCAACTCCCAAGTGTTGTTCTTTTCGATCTGCTCAAGCTCTTCATCCATTGCCTTAACCCAACACTCATCCTTGCATGCTTCTTTTACATTTTGCGGTTCAGCGGAAGAGAGCAATGCCAAATAGCTTGAAGCTTCTGCAACTGTTCTTCTTGTTTGTACACCTGCTTCTTTCTGCCCCACAATTTGAGATTCTGGATGATTCTTCTGAACATATCTGGATGGAGTCTTCTCTTCTATTCTTGTCTGCTCCTCTGGTTCTTCTTGAGGTTCTTCTTCTTCATCATTCTGTTTTTGAGGGTAGCCTTCATCTTCTTCGATGTCTTCATGATGTACTTGCCTAGGAATGTATCCCTTCTCATCAACCACTACATCAATGCTGTCAACAATTCTGCCAAGTCTTTTATTGTAGCATTTGTATGCTTTGCTATGTGGAGAATAACGAAGAAGAATGCCTTCATCTGCTCTAGGTTCAAGTTTTCCAAGTTGCTCATCAGTATTCTTAATATAACATTTTCTCCCAAAGATTTTGAAGTGCTTTACCGAAGGAGTCTCAGCACACCAGAGCTCATGAGGGGTTTGAGTGCTGTTCACCCGGACATTTGTTTTGTTGGGAATAACAACCGCAGCATGTGCAGCTTCACCCCAGAAAGTTGTGGGAGTTCCCAACTCATCAAGCATAGCACGAACCATTTTTTGGACTGTTCTGTTCATTCTTTCCACAACTCCATTTTGCTGAGGAGTTCTAGCTATAGAGAATTCTCTTCTTATCCCATGTTCTTCACAGAAATCGAAAAATTCATTTGAGGAAAACTCCCCACCTCTGTCAGATCTGAGGCACTTGATTTTGTATCCTGATTCATTTTCAACCAAGGATTTTCGGATGCTTCATCTTTGTGCTTCATAAGTCCTAACCAGACAAACCTGGAGAAATCATCAATGAATAATATCAAGTATTCTTCTCCTCGATGTGTCCTTCTCCTGAATGGACCACATGTATCTGTATGAACTAGCTCAAGAGGCATGCTAGCTGATCCTTCCTTCTATGGAAAGTTAGTTCTGGTTTGCTTTCCAAACTGACATGATTTGCATATGGTGTTTTCTAGAATTTTGATATCTGGAAGATCGCGAACTGCCTGATATCTGCATGCTTTCCTTATTTGTGAAAAGCTTAGATGCCCCAACCTCCGATGCCATAACCAGTTTTCATCATCCTTGCTTAGATAGCATTGATGTTGTCCTTCTTCAAATATGTATAGATTATTTGGAGTTCTTTTACCTTTGATCATCGTTTTACCTGTATCAAGATCACGAACAAGACATCCGTTTGTTATAAATATCACCTCGGTTCCTTCATCACACATCTGGCTGACACTTAGAAGATTATGTTTCAATCCATCAACATACAAAACATTTCCAGCCTTGACCTTTTCTTTTAACTGAGCAATGCCTTTTCCTTTTATACTTGCAGGAGTATCATTTCCAAAAGAAACTTTATTTCCCTTTTCTAGAGCAGAATATGACTCAAGTTTTTCTTTATCACCTGTCGTATGCTTCGAACATCCACTGTCAATGTACCATAGATTTTCCTGTCCCTCTGCATAAAATGCTATCCCGCATCTTTTTGTTTGTGGTTCCTTTATTCTCCATGTTTTGGTGCTTGAGGCTTGTTCTTTTGTCTGCTAAAACCTGCTCATGCATTCAGAATCTTCATGAACAAAGTTATTGCAAATAGAACATTCAACTTCATTTTCAAGAGTCGAAAAGTTGTTATAGGTCCTTTTTGTAATCCCGGTCATACTTCTTTGTTTTTGAGCTTCTCTAGTCATGATAGTTTTATATGCAACACATTGAGCTGCTTTGTGACCAAAGTTATGGCAAGAGAAACATTGTCCATTGAAGAAACTTCTGCGGTTATCAAATCTACTGGCCACATGATTGTAATTTCTATTGTCATCCATTCTTGATCCAAATTGAGAAGATTTTACCTGTGGCTGGTTGTGGCTTTTGTTCACCCTTAAGACGGATTGCCCCTGATAGTCTCTGTTTGCAATTCGTCCCTGCTTTACCTGATGGTCTCCATTATGCTTTTGCTCATTCCTTCTTGCTGCATCAAGATAACTTTTTGAGGTGGATGCTTGAGAAGTTTCTCCATTATAGCCTAGACCTGTCTTGTTTAGAGGAGAACGCTGTACATTAATAATCTCATCCAAAGTTTCAGATCCTTTGACAAACTTAAGATTAATAGCTTTTGTTTTCTCAATCTCTTTTCTAAGACCAACAATTTCACCTTCTAATTTTTCAAGATGTTTTTCCTTTTCATCAATTTGAAATTGTAGAGTATCAATGATCATATTGTTTTCTTCTATACATCTCTTGAGTCTAGTAATTTCTTCATAAAGGCTATCCACATCTATAGCATCCATATAATCATCATCTTCAAATGCCATTAATAGTTTATAGTCATTACCTCGTTCATCTTCATCACTATTTGATAGACCATCACTATCTTCATGAGTGTAGTAGCTTTTCTTATTTGCACTCTGTTTCTTGTTCCATCTAGCAGGTTCCTTTCCTTTATCCTTATAAGGACATTTTGCAGCATAATGACCTACTCTTCCACGAGCAAAGAATTTAAAAGGTAACTTACCTCTGAACCTTCCAGAACCCCTTTGAAGATTTCTGACAAAATTTGATTCTTCTTCTTCTTCTTCTGGCACGTGACTTGCTTCATAATAATCTCCTTTTCCTGAAGCCTTGAAAGCAGCTTCTCTTCTATCTGATGGACCTCCCTTTCTCATTTCATAAGCAGTTAGAATTCCTTGTAGCTGAGACATAGTAAGAATTCGTAGATTTTCCCTTTCTTCTATTGCATATACTTTAGATTCAAACTTGGGGGACAATGATCTTAGAACATTTTCAACCACAATAGCCTCTTTTATTTCTTCACCCAAGTTTTTCATGCAATTAACAATCTCATCTACCCGAAGAAAATAGTTAGCCACACTTTCATCATTATACATCCTAAGATTCTCATACTGAATCGTGAGAGTTTGAAGTTTAGCACGCTTTACCTGTTCATCTCCTTCGTAGCTCAAGACAATCTTGTCCCATATTTCTTTTGCGGATTTATATTGCATAACCTTTACGAATTCTGTTTGAGATAAGCATCCCAGCAAAGTATTGACTGCTTTAGCATTTGTTTCATATTTCTTCTTTTCGGCTGTATCTGTAGGAGTAGCTGAAGGAAAAGTGTAGCTTGTATCTATGATATCCCAAACTTTTGTACCAAGAGATTGAAGATAGGAAGTAACTCTTACCTTCCAATAATTGAAGTTTGTCCCATCAAAGATTGGTGGCCTGATTGATGCTTCCCTCTCGTAGTTGCTCATGATGAATGATCTTCGTTCAAGCGATCAAGCTTCTCCGATGGACCTGCTCTGATACCAATTGTTGGAAATAATACTGAGAGGGGGGGTGAATCAGTATTATCAAGTCAAATATTTCCTTTTTTTAAAATTCCAGATGATATACGCTACTTCAATTAATACAACCCGCGTATATACGCAACTACAGATAAAGAAACCCGCGTATATAAATCAGACTTATAATTTGAATTATCTTTCAGATGTCAGTTATTAATCTGTGATTCAGATGCACATAAACAGTACCAAAACAGAACAGAAGACAGTCACACACAAGAACACAAGATATAAGGAGGAAACCCAACGTGGGTGAAAACCCCCTGCTGCAATTTGTCTCTATCTTCTTTTTAATTAGAAACTTCTCTTTACAATGTCTTGTACTGTAGCAGACTTTACCAGTATGCAGGCTGCAACCTGCAGAGAGCTACAACTCTCTCTCTCATTTTCCAGCTTCCCTAGAAGGGAGCTTCAACCCCCTTAGTTCTTGTACTAGCTTGAGATACTAGTACGCAGGCTCCTACCTGCAGAAGGCTGCACCCTTCTCTTTGCTTTCAGGGACCTCATTTCAATAATTTTCAGACTAGATCCACAAGAAACATTAATCAAACATCAAGAATTTCTGCATAACCCAAACTCCTTTTCACCAATCAAAAGCTGAAACAACTAAGCACTCCTCTGACCACTGAACCCAGAACACAGTAACTGTAATCAAACACCAATTCTGAACCTAGAACACTGCAGCAATAAAACAGAAGCAGCTAGAACATAAATCAAGACATATACGCTACTTCACTGTTCATCAACCTGCGAGTATACGCTTCTGTACCACAACCAACCTGCGTATATGCGTCTTTCATTCACAGAAAACGTGTATATACGCACCTTCAATTCACTGAACCTGCGTACAGATCTATAAAGGATAATTTATTCTTTTAAGCATTCAGACATTAGTTAACCCAGATTTATAGATCAAGAGTGCGCCACATATAACAGATCAAAATCATATAGAGATACCAATGTTCAAACCTTGAGACTTAGATCCGTCAATAGTCCTTATCCTTCTTGCGCTCAGGTTCCACCTTCATTCAGATCTAGATCTGCACCATAACCCAATCACCCGTCTTCCAGATCTATCACAATATCAGATATTCAATAATTCAGATGATCCCTTGCCACATGATCTACTTCCTCTTTTATAGTTTTAGGCCTTCCTCAATACCACGGTCCAAAACCATAATAAACCAATACCAAGGGCCAAAAACCTGGGTTCAACTCTTCTGCTGAGATACCATGGTCCACAACCAAAGGTTCAAATTCCAAGGACTAACAACCACGGACCAAAAATAAGTTTCCCATCATGTACGCGCTTTTATGTGCATAAAAGTGCGTGTGTACGCATACGCGACTTCAGAACGTATAAACCACGTGTATACGCGACTTCGGCAAGGTGTACCTGCGTATACAAGATTTCCTTCATTCTGAGCACTTGAACTGAGATCTGTCACCAAAGTGAGTTGCCATCAAGGACAACACCTGTACCATAGCGCCACATCTGTGCCAAAATGCCAACAATCTCCCCCTTTGGACTTGATGGCAACCCCAAGATCCTCAAAGTCATTCTCCCCCTTTGTCATCAAGGGCAAAGGGTTGTGCTCCCCCTGAGTACATGCTGATATCTCTGTTTTGCTGTGCTGAACATGCTCCCCCTGACTGTAGGCAAGATCTGCAAAAAGATGTTCTTCAAGAAGAACCATGGCTTTTACATCATAAAAGACCTTCCTATCCAAAAAGACTCGATACATACAACCATCACCCAACCAAGTGGGGATACATCAGAAATTTACATATGACAACAGATCACAATCATCCCAGGCATAGTGGGGAAACCAAAATAGGCCGTTACATGACCTTGATAAGCAAATATACATGACATAGAGATGAAATATCAAGACTTATGACCAATAACTACTATCAGCAGCATCTGACAATCACTGTACATATCAGCAATCATGTTCACCTTCTGACCTTCTTTCTGCAGCTGATCCACCTGAGCCAAAAACAACTTGAGTACTAGGTCCAAGAGCTTCTAAGGTAATGCCAACAATGTATTATTAGAAGATTATCTGCTCCCCCTGAATCTGTGCCTGATGGTCTCTGACAGACCCATCTCAGACTCTCTCCAACCAGAGTCTACCCTTGCTGATTTTCTTCAGAACTCCACATACGCGACTGCACCTGAATAAATCGGCATATGTACGCGGATACCCCTCATCCAACTCGCGTATACCAACTTTTCTTGGAACAGACAAGCTTCAACAGCAGGATGAAGCATCAACGACTCCCAGCTTCTGTCTGAGATATTCAAAAGTTTCCCTGGGCAGTGGTTTGGTGAATATATCAGCAACTTGTTCCTTAGAAGGAACATACTCCAATTTGACCTTTTGTTCCAACACTTGTTCCCGGAGAAAGTGATACTTGATCGGTATGTGCTTGGTTTTTTAATGCATGACTGGGTTCTTTGAAATGCTTATTGCACTTGTATTATCACATAAGATAGAAACAGGTGGATTACAAGTGATTTGAAAGTCCTGCAAGGTTTGCATCATCCAAAGGAGTTGTGTGCAACAGGATGCAACAGCCACATATTCCGCTTCAGCTGTAGATAAAGCAATCGAACTCTGTTTCTTGCTGAACCAAGATACTAATCTGGAACCCATAAAGAATGCACCGCCACTTGTGCTCTTCCTATCATCCACGCTTCCGGCCCAATCTGCATCTGTGTAAGCATGAATAGTGAGATCTGTATCTCTAGGATACCATAGGCCATAGTTTTGAGTTCCTTGAAGGTATTTGAAGATTCTTTTGACTGCCTGAAGATGAGTTTCCTTTGGGTTGGCTTGAAACCTTCCAACTATTCCCACTGCATGCATGATATCTGGTCGTGTACCTGTCAAATAAAGCAAGCTCCCAATCATGGATCTATAGGTTGGTTGATGCACTGCTGCTGATTCATCATTTGCACTAAGGCTGCATCCCGTAACCATGGGGGTACATACTGGTTTCGAATCTTCCATGCCATACTTCTTCAAGATCTGCTTGAGGTACTTGGTTTGAGACAAGAAAATACCGCCTTCATTTTGTTGGATTTGCAATCCAAGAAAATATGTCAATTCTCCAAGTAATGACATTTCGAATTCTTTCTGCATCACCAAGGCAAAACTTTGACTCATAGCTTCTTCATTGCTCCCAAAGATAATATCATCTACATACACAACAAGTATTAGCAATTTGTTATTTTCAATTTTTATATATAGATTGCTATCTGCTGATCCTTTTGAAAATCCTTGTTGATGAAGGTATTTGTCCAACCGATAGTACCAAGCCCTTGGAGCTTGTTTAAGCCCATAGAGAGCCTTTTTAAGTTTGCATACAAGATTTGGATCATTTCCAAGGATAAAGCCATCTGGTTGCTCAATGTACACTTCTTCTTCTAAGTCTCCATTCAAAAAGGCTGACTTCACGTCCATTTGAAATACTTTGAATTTTTGAAAGCTAGAGAGGGCAAGGAACATTTTGATGGCCTCAAGTCTAGCAACAGGAGCAAAAGTTTCTTCAAAGTCTATTCCTTCCTGTTGAGCATACCCTTTGCAAACAAGCCTGGCCTTGTTTCTAATAACTTCCCCATTTTCATTCAACTTGTTCTTGAAGATCCATTTTGTTCCTATGACATTCTTGTCTTTTGGTCTAGGAACCAACTCCCAAGTGTTGTTCTTTTCGGTCTGCTCAAGCTCTTCATCCATTTCCTTAACCCAACACTCATCCTTGCATGCTTCTTTTACATTTTGCGGTTCAGTGGAAGAGAGCAATGCCAAATAGCTTGAAGCTTCTGCAACTGTTCTTCTTGTTTGTACACCTGCTTCTTTCTGCCCCACAATTTGAGATTCTGGATGATTCTTCTGAACATATCTGGATGGAGTCTTCTCTTCTATTCTTGTCTGCTCCTCTGGTTCTTCTTGAGGTTCTTCTTCTTCATCATTCTGTTTTTGAGGGTAGCCTTCATCTTCTTCGATGTCTTCATGATGTACTTGCCTAGGAATGTATCCCTTCTCATCAACCACTACATCAATCCTGTCAACAATTCTGCCAAGTCTTTTATTGTAGCATTTGTATGCTTTGCTATGTGGAGAATAACGAAGAAGAATGCCTTCATCTACTCTAGGTTCAAGTTTGCCAAGTTGCTCATCAGTATTCTTAATATAACATTTGCTCCCAAATATTTTGAAGTGCTTTACCGAAGGAGTCTCACCACACCAGAGCTCATGAGGGGTTTGAGTGTTGTTCACCCGGACATTTGTTTTGTTGAGAATAACAACCGCAGCATGTGCAGCTTCAGCCCAGAAAGTTGCGGGAGTTCCCAACTCATCAAGCATAGCACGAGCCATTTTTTGGACTGTTCTGTTCATTCTTTCCACAACTCCATTTTGTTGAGTTCTAGCTGTAGAGAATTCTCTTCTTATCCCATGTTCTTCACAGAAATCGAAAAATTTATTTGAGGAAAACTCCCCACCTCTGTCGGATCTGAGGCACTTGATTTTGTATCCTGATTCATTTTCAACCAAGGCTTTGAAGGATTTGAATTTTTCGAATGCTTCATCTTTGTGCTTCATAAGTCCTAACCAGACAAACCTGGAGAAATCATCAATGAATAATATCAAGTATTCTTCTCCTCGAGGTGTCCTTCTCCTGAATGGACCACATGTATCTGTATGAACTAGCTCAAGAGGCATGCTAGCTAATCCTTCCTTCTCTGGAAAGTAAGTTCTGGTTTGCTTTCCAAACTGACATGATTTGCATATGGTGTTGTCTAGAATTTTGATATCTGGAAGATCGCGAACTGCCTGATATCTGCATGCTTTCCTTATTTGTGAAAAGCTTAGATGCCCCAACCTCCGATGCCATAACCAGTGTTCATCATCCTTGCTTAGATAGCATTGTTGTTGTCCTTCTTCAAATATGTATAGATTATTTGGAGTTCTTTTACCTTTGATCACCGTTTTACCTATATCAAGATCACGAACAAGACATCAATTTGTTCTAAATATCACCTCGGTTCCTTCATCACACCTCTGGCTGACACTTAGAAGATTATGTTTCAATCCATCAACATACAAAACATTTCCAGCCTTGACCTTTTCCTTTAATTGAGCAATGCCTTTTCCTTTTATACTTGCAGGAGTATCATTTCCAAAAGAAACTTTCTTTCCCTTTTCTAAAGCAGAATATGACTCAAATTTTTCTTTATCACCTGTCGTATGCTTCGAACATCCACTGTCAATGTACCATAGATTGTCCCGTCCCTCTGCATAAAATGCTATCCCACATCTTTCTATTTGTGGTTCCTTTATTCTCCATGTTTTGGTGCTTGAGGCTTGTTCTTTTGTCTGTTGAAACCTGCTTCTGCATTCAGAATCTTCATGACCAAAGTTATTGCAAATAGAACATTCAACTTCATTTTCAAGAGTCGAAAAGTTGTTATAGGTCCTTTTTGTAATCCCGGTCATACTTCTTTGTTTTTGAGCTTCTCTAGTCATGATAGTTTTATATGCAACACATTGAGCTGCTTTGTGACCAAAGTTATGGCAAGAGAAACATTGTCCATTGAAGAAACTTCTACGGTTATCAAATCTACTAGCCACATGATTGTAATTTATATTGTCATCCATTCTTGAACCAAATTGAGAATATTTTACCTGTGGTTGGTTGTGGCTTTTGTTCACCCTTAAGACGGATTGCCCCTGATAGTCTCTGTTTGCAATTCGTCCCTGCTTTACCTGATGGTCTCCATTGTGCTTTTGCTCATTCCTTCTTGCTGCATCAAGATAACTTTTTGAGGTGGATGCTTGAGAAGTTTCTCCATTATAGCCTAGACCTGTCTTGTTTAGAGGAGAACGTTGTACATTAATAATCTCATCCAAAGTTTCAGATCCTTTGACAAACTTAAGATTAATAGCTTTTGTTTTCTCAATCTCTTTTCTAAGACCAACAATTTCACCTTCTAATTTTTCAAGATGTTTTTCCTTTTCATCAATTTGAAATTGTAGAGTATCAATGATCATATTGTTTTATTATATACATCTCTTGAGTCTAGTAATTTCTTCATAAAGGCTATCCACATCTATAGCATCCATATAATCATCATCTTCAAATGCCATTAACAGTTTATAGTCATTACCTCGTTCATCTTCATCACTATTTGATAGACCATCACTATCTTCATGAGTGTAGTAGCTTTTCTTATTTGCACTCTGTTTCTTGTTCCATCTAGCAGGTTCCTTTCCTTTATCCTTATAAGGACATTTTGCAGCATAATGACCTACTCTTCCACAAGCAAAGCATTTAAAAGGTAACTTACCTCTGAACCTTCCAGAACCCCTTTGAAGATTTCTGACAAAATTTGATTCTTCTTCTTCTTCTTCTGGCACGTGACTTGCTTCATAATAATCTCCTTTGCCTGAAGCCTTGAAAGCAGCTTCTCTTCTGTCTAATGGACCTCCCTTTCCCATTTCATAAGCAGTTAGAATTCCTTGTAGCTGAGACATAGTAAGAATTCGTAGATTTTCCTTTTCTTCTATTGCATATACTTTAGATTCAAACTTGGGGGACAATGATCTTAGAACTTTTTCAACCACAATAGCCTCTTTTATTTCTTCACCCAAGTTTTTCATGCAATTAACATCTCATCTACCCAAAGAAAATAGTTAGCCACACTTTCATCATTATACATCCTGAGATTCTCATACTGAATCCTGAGAGTTTGAAGTTTAGCATGCTTTACCTGTTCATCTCCTTCGTAGCTCAAGACAATCTTGTCCCATATTTCTTTTGCAGATTTATATTGCATAACCTTTACGAATTCTATTTGAGATAAGCATCCCAGCAAAGTATTGACTGCTTTAGCATTTGTTTCATATTTCTTCTTTTCGGCCGTATCTGTAGGAGTAGCTGAAGGAAAAGTGTAGCCTGTATCTATGACATCCCAAACTTCTGTACCAAGAGATTGAAGATAGGCAGTAACTCTTACCTTCCAATAATTGAAGTTTGTCCCATCAAAGATTGGTGGCCTGATTGATGCTTCCCTCTCGTAGTTGCTCATGATGAATGATCTTCCTTCAAGCGATCAAGCTTCTCCGAAGGACCTGCTCTGATACCAATTGTTGGAAATAATACTGAGAGGGAGGGTGAATCAGTATTATCAAGCCAAATATTTCCTTTTTTTTAAATTCCAGATGATATACGCTACTTCAGTTAATACAACCCGCGTATATACGCAACTACAGATAAAGAAACCCGCGTATATAAATCAGACGTATAATTTGAATTATCTTTCAGATGTGAGTTATTAATCTGTGATTCAGATGCACATAAACAGTACCAAAAGAGAACAGAAGACAGTCACACACAAGAACACAAGATATAAGGAGGAAACCCAATGTGGGTGAAAACCCCCTGCTGCAATTTGTCTCTATCTTCTTTTTAATTAGAAACTTCTCTTTACAATGTCTTGTACTGGAGCAGACTTTACCAGTACGCAGGTTGCAACCTACAGAGAGCTACAACTCTCTCTCTCGTTTTCCAGCTTCCCTAGAAGGGAGCTTCAACCCCCTTAGTTCTTGTACTAGCTTGAGATACTAGTACGCAGGCTCCTACCTGCAGAAGGCTGCACCCTTCTCTTTGCTTTCAGGGACCTCGTTTCAATAATTTTCAGACTAGATCCACAAGAAACATCAATCAAACATCAAGAATTTCTGCATAACCCAAACTCCTTTTCACCAATCAAAAGCTGAAACAACTAAGCACTCCTCTGACCACTGAACCCAGAACACAGTAACTGTAATCAAACACCAATTCTGAACCTAGAACACTGCAGCAATAAAACAGAAGCAGCTAGAACATAAATCAAGACATATACGCTACTTCACTGTTCATCAACCTGCGAGTATACGCTTCTGTACCACAACCAACCTGCGTATACGCGTCTTTCATTCACAGAAAACGCGTATATACGCACCTTCAATTCACTGAACCTGCGTACAGATCTATAAAGGATAATTTATTCTTTTAAGCATTCAGACATTAGTTAACCCAGATTTATAGATCAAGAGTGCGCCACATATAACAGATCAAAATCATATAGAGATACCAATGTTCAAGCCTTGAGATTTAGATCCATCAATAGTCCTTATCCTTCTTGTGCTCAGGTTCCACCTTCATTCAGATCTAGATCTGCACCATAACCCAATCACCCGTCTTCCAGATCTATCACAATATCAGATATTCAATAATTCAGATGATCCCTTGCCACATGATCTACTTCCTCTTTTATAGTTTTAGGCCTTCCTCAATACCACGGTCTAAAACCATAATAAACCAATACCAAGTGCCAAAAACCTGGGTTCAACTCTTCTGCCGAGATACCATGGTCCACAACCAAAGGTTCAAATTCCAAGGACTAACAACCACGGACCAAAAATAAGTTTCCCATCATGTACGTGCTTTTATGTGCATAAAAGTGCATGTATATGCATACGCGACTTCGGAACGTATAAACCGCGTGTATACGCGACTTCGGCAAGGTGTACCTGCGTATACAAGATTTCCTTCATTCTGAGCACTTGAACTGAGATCTGTCACCAAAGTGAGTTGCCATCAAGGACAACACCTGTACCATAGCGCCACAACTGTGCCAAAATGCCAACACAGTCTATCTTGGTTGGGGTCACTTTCACATTGACACCCGAAACCATATCAATGGCAACAGGCATACGAAACATTGGAGAGAAGTGGCACAAGAAGAAGAAGGTAGAAAGGCATCATTATGAGCCTTACATCAAAGACAACTTTTTGAGCCACCTCATGAGAGTTTTTCCATTCATATTTCTGAAAGATGAGTATGCCCCGCTCATGAAATTGATCATGAAATACTTCAGTTTCGAGGGGAGGTTTTCTCGCCTTTATGCATACCACATCAGATTACTCATGAACTTTACCAAGGTTCGGATGATGAACCTCCCATTTTTCATCTGCGGGAACATAGAGAGGATGAGAAATTTCATGCAGCACAAGACACCTCGACAACAGCTTAATAGTGTGTATCACTTTGCCCTTATCTGGATTTTGGTAGACCATCAGTTGGGATTACAGGGTATTGCTTGGGAGGACTTCATCTCCCGTGACTTCTTCAGTGCTCCACAGGTGGTTTCAGAGGGAGAGCATGAGGTAGGGGGCCCATATCATCAGTATGAGCGACATGAGACTGCCACTATGCTAGTATACATCACCTATCAGAAAGGTAGTAGACCCTTATTTGCAGCAACAAAGCGAGTGTTATCTCCACCCGGGGTGGAAGGGTCCTTGCTTCTGACATCAGCATCATAGGAGCAGGGTAAGGGCAAGGAGCTAGTGCAGGAGGAAGGGCCATCAGGTGAGTGAGAGATCGAGTTTGTTCTCCTCCAGGATGATGAGACAGATGTAGAACCAACAAATGAGGAGCTCACAGAGATCATCCAGGAGCAACAGTCAGTGATTAAGTCCTTGTCCCTTGACTTGGAGAGGGCCAAGTGGAACATGAAATACTTGGAGCAGAGAAACAAATAGCTTGAGGACCAACAGATGATCATGGAGCTGCAAAATATTCGTGAGCATCGCCAAGCTACTCAAAGAAGAAGGGTTGTGCTCACATCTTTGGAGCAAGCAATCAAGGAGGATCGGGAGGCCAAACTTGAGAGGGTCAACATGCATTTGGAGAGACTGCTGGACAAAGCTGACCAGGACCTTGCTCTATTGAGACATATGGCTTTCCATTACAGGGTGCGAAACATGAGTGCACAGGCCCGGATAAGGAACTTGAAGGCAAAATTGAGGAAAGCAACAAGAAGCGCAAAGAGGGCAAAGGAGAAAGAATGATGTCGAATCTTGGCTAAGGTTTCCTTGGCCCATCATAGCACCTTATAGAGATCCTCTAGCCCAAATTTAAAAAAATTTGGGGAATTTTGGTCACATGGTAATTTTTGGGCGAAAAACAGGGATTTTCTCCCAGTGGCGCGATGCTAAAATTCTAGAGCTCCAAATGAGGAATGGCTTGCATATTTTGATTTATCATGGAAAATCACAACTACTGGCGTCCGACAAAGAAATTTTGACAAGGTATGAGTCTCCAAAAGGTCAAAAAACACCCAAAAATGGCCTCTCCGCCACTTTTTTGACACACAGGAAGAAATCTTCGGAGAATGAAGATTTGGAGGAGCAAATGAGCACTAAATTCAAAAATTCTAGTGGGGTTAGAAAGTAGACAGGAAAAGCTTTCTATCAAGCCCACTTGGGAACATTTTGGACACCTGCAAGTGCCCCAAAATAGGCCCCAAAGTAGCGCGACACACAGAGAAAATGGCGCGACGCATAGAGGAAAAATTCCCAATTTGCTTCCGTTTCGCGAAATTTCGGTTCACGACTTCTCCAAGTGGACCTGCTCATCTACACTTCGGTTTTTTGGCACCAAAGGTGGAATTTAAAGTGTTTTTTCTCCATATTGGCTTATATCCAAGTGGCGAAGGGAGGCAAATGGTCACCCAAGCCAAATGTCATGTTTGTAGCACTGCACCTGTAGCTGATGGTTGGCTCTCCATCTCCATTTTGCAATGATTCGAGTAACTCCTCAACCCTTCGGTGTTCTATCTCTTGCTCACACATTCTATATATTGTATGCAAGCTATTTGCAAAGGGTTGGCTGGCTTGTAAGTTCTGGGAGATTGTGGGAAAGAAACTTTGTTTCTTCACTGTGTATTTTTGACAGAGAATTAATGAAAGGCAGTGGCTCTGTTTCATGTGATTCCTGTGGTTGTGAGTGTAGCAAATATGTCTCTTATGTTTTCATATGTATTTCGTTATGTTTCATAATTCAATTCATGTTCATTTCCAGTGAAATTTTCTGAGTGAGATTAGGTAGAATTCAATTTTATTGCTCTGCCTGTGGGAAAATTTCATGTTCAGTGTTATTTCTTCTGTTGAAAAGGATTCATGTCACTATGCCCTTTTTACTTTCTTCAGCAATCTATTCATGCCGCGGTACCTCAAACGAAATTGTTACATTTTCCACCTACCTTGCCTCACGGAATAATCTGTGCCTTTGTATTAAATTCTCTATTCCTTGCTGACCGGTTGTCCCATACCATCCCAGAAGCTCGATCATTCATGAAAATTGTTTCCCGAATCCCTATTCACTTACTAGCGTAAGGTAAATATTTCATTGTAAGTCATCTTAGACCATTTTCGATTATCTATTCACTGAGCGTGACTCAGAGAGAGCCTTCTCCTGCTCTGGTAGGGCTAGCTACTAGACTGAGAGTGGTTTGTGGTTACCCTAATTTTTGCCTTCCTTCAGCCTAAGGCAGATTTAGGTGCTAACAAGAACCATCTTCCTTTTCATTATTCAGCCTCCATTAGAAGGAATTGTGAATGTTTTTTATGTATTTTTCATCATTTACAGTTCTCCTTTGCAAATAGTAGCTTAATTGAACTGTCATCTTTTGATTTGAAAGTGTCGCAAGTGTCGTTTTCAGTCAAGAAAAAGAGTGTCGCAAAGCATTCTTCTTTTAGATAGTTGATTACACTTTTTCTATATTATTTGATTTGAATCATTAGTATTTCAAGTGTCAAAAGCAGTTTTAAATTGGAAATCGAAAAGTGTCATCTTGGCTTTACTTTCGTTTTCTGAAAAGAAAATTGTTAGTATTGTCGCTTTGAAAGAAGATAGTTCAGATCTATACTTAGTTTTCTTTTTGTCATTCTCACATTAAGGAAACTGAAAAACAATACATGCATGTGCATTTGCATTTAGACTGCATACTGAAGTTGATTTAGGAAAAGTGCATCTAGTGTGTGCTCTTTTCTCTATGTTAAAAGAATTTCATCTCTCTTTCCTTAGTAGCTAGGCTTTTCATTGCAAAAAGAATGTAAATCACTGCTTATCATCTTAGATTGCATATTTAGGAATTGTATATCTACATCACATGGTGAACCTTAAAGGAAAACTTCTTAAGAAAGATCAACTGTAAAATAAACCTCAATGAACATAAAAATGCTTTGGAACCTAACACACAACATTTAGAAGTCTAGGCTAGAGACGTATTTCGACGTCGTAAAGCCTGGTAACTATAAATTTCATCGTAGGTTGGGTGATTCCTCCTCTTTGAGATGACAAGTGCGAGTACGGACATCTGCTCCCACATACTATCGAGTATATATTGGGAGACCACAATAGGCTACATCCTTTATCCTTAGGAAGCCGTGTCTGCCACCCTATCGATCACAATGCACAGAACACAACATTTGGGAAGATTGACTGCCGTACCGTAAAAGGTATTCTGTAGTTTTACGATTGGTTTGGTAATCCCTCTGTCTATATTTCCATAGTAGTCACTTTCGTTCCTCTTTAGACTCCTTAAAAGAAAAGGTCCATCTGAGCACTTGTCACTTCAGGCTCATTAAAAATTGAAGGCGACTAGAGTCATATTTAGCTTTCTCTCGACTCTTAAAAATTGAAAAAGCAAGTTGTGTCAAAGCGTCATAAAATTTATTTTAATTAGAATAACGTTACTGTTCCCTCATTGGTCTTAGGTTGAGAAATGGAGTCTACCAATCAAGGATTTCCCCTTGGAGAAAATCCTAGTCCATTCTTCTCTTGGGGAGATGTTGGTGCTCCACACATGGCTACATTGTCCCTTCCAGGACTCACAATTGGCCTGCCAATATGGCTTTTCTTGACCTCTGTCATTCAAAACACCACAATTCCTCAGCAATCCAATCAGAAACTAGATGAAGTTGCTCCCCCACCTTCTACTTCATTTGTTTCTCCCTCTCCTTGTTCCTCTTCTCTTAGTGAAGCTAGTAAAGCTAAAAACCAAGTAACTGAGAAGAAGAAGAAAGGGAAGGAGAAGAAGAAGAAGAATCCAATAGGAAAATGGAGCAACCGTGCATCATTTAGCGAAAATCCACACACTGCACCTTCCAAACCTAAATCTCCATGTGTCATTTACAAGGGAGACCACTATCATCGAGATTATCCCTGCATCCCATGGATCCTGAGGGACTGGTCTCCCCGATTGCACAATCTAGTGTCTTCAACCTCTGATGATCATGTTGAGAGCACATCATCAACTAGTGAAAATGAAGCCAATGGAAAGAAAGGAAGATCTAAATTTCCTTGTATACTGTGTGAAGGCGATCATGTCCTCCACCATTGTCCTTTCCTAGACGAAGCTAAAAGAGTCTTGGATAACCATCCTGCATCACCACAGTGACTTCCTCCTGGATACAAGAAACTCTTGCCGAGTACATCGCTAGTTGAAAATCTGACTGACACACCGTTGTTGTCGGTTGAAGCACCTATCATTGAAGATAGAGCCTCTAAGTCCACACTGGACCAAAGTTAATAGGTCGAGACAACAGTCGACCCATTCTTGTCTTCAGAAAGTCCACCTTCAGATGATACTATCACCAAAGAGAATGAGAAAGACACCGTTCAAATTCTTTTCGTAAACACAGAATCCGATGAACATGGGAGCAATCTACCCATTCCTTTACCATAGGAAGGAAGTTCATCAGAGATTTACTCGATCATTTATTCAGTCCCACCTCCAAGCAATCTAGTCATTTCCTTCAATTGGAATCTACTAGGCAGACCTCACCTACCATCTAATGTACCATTCTGAATCATAGTACAAGCTTACAGAATGATCATAGTTGGTACTATCATAGATGAAGGGACCTCTATGAGTATCCTTTCCTAAACTACTTGGAAATCACTTGGTTCGTCGTCACTTCTGCCTAAGATTTGAAAGCTGACAGGCTTCAACAAAGGAACCAGTCGACCATTAGGGGTCCTTCCAAATTTGCCTATAACTTTGAGAAGGAAAACCATTCATCTAAACGTGATGGTAGTCCAAGGACCTCTAGATTACAATCTACTCCTTGGGTGTGACTACATTTATAGCGTGGGAGCTATCATTTCCTCATTCTTTCGAGTGATGTGTTTTCTGCATGAAGGCAGAATGGTCAAGCTCATAGACCAGCTTTCATTCCCCGGTTCAAACACAACTACTAGTCAAATGCCATCCCTAACTGGTCTTTTTACACAAGGGATGTCTCATCAATCTCTAGTCTATCCACCTGATGAGCATGAGTGATTTGGTGATTGTGACTGAAACCCAGGAGGCATGTTCCCTGGTCTGCTTTGGTAGGAAAACCTCGGATATAAGGTAGGTTTCCATGTAGTAATATGACTAGTTTGACAATCCTATCCATTTAGGAAAATGGATCAGACTGGAAAAGGATCCCCCCGTCAAAGGTTATGTGATTGGCACTGACAACAGTCACCTTTGTCCATTTCGATGGACATCGCCAAGGAAGTGTTTAGTCTGCAACACGGATGCAACAATATTGCTAATGCAAGAACTTCCATATGGTGACCTGGAAACTCTACTTTATACATGAGGGCATGTAAACCTTTTTGCATGCAAGTGAAAAGTGACCATTTATTTTCTTAGTTTGTAGGCTCTTAACCCTTTAAACTCATAGGTTGGTCATTCCTAGCTTGCATAATGAAAGGCTCAGGAGCAAAGTTGTGCATGGGGAAAGCTCCCTAAAAAATTAACCTACTGATGAGACATCCTTATTATACGACTGGCACGAGCAGTTTTACACAAAGTCCAAGCTCGTTAAAAAATAAACCTAGCAATGAGAAAATGTTCCCCCAAAGTTTAAGCTCATTAAAAAATGAACCCAGCTTAAGTAAATAATCTTTGTGATCACATAATTATCAACTTTTGAACCTTGGTCGTGTTCTCACCATCACCTCCACTCTTTTTTAGCCAATCATATGCCTCCATTTGATTGTTTACCCTTTTCAGGAACAGCTGCGACGAGTGATTCTATTAGCCACATTCTTTACACTACCATGATTGAAAAGTTCCAAACCTTACCTGGAACCAACTGTTATCCAAAAACATCACTCGTTCCTCAAAAAATGAGTCTCCTTTAAGCTCTTTTCATCTGACTCGTAAAATATGAAAAGATTGCCAAGCAATTGGGCTCTCTAGCTCGTTAAAGCAATTGGAAGTTCCATCCCTCCTCTAGATTTTAATCTTTTTGGACCTGAGGGATTATTACAAAAAAATATCGAGCGCTTGTCTTGTTTGGCTCATTAAAACTATCGAAAAGTCATCCCTTTCGTATTATTTTATTCTTTTTCGGAATTAAGGGATTACATTGTGAAAAAGGACTATTGGAGTTTACTTTCTATCCCTTTTTAGAATCTCTAAAATTGAAAAGGACCGAGTTATCTTTGTCGTTAAACTCGTTAAAACAATAGTGACAAACTTGTCCATGCAGACAAGAGAAAGTTTCACTGTCGCTAGGATCGTTAAAACATAGCGAAGGGTTTTACCGAAGGGAAAATTATAGAACAAGCATATATTATCCTCCACAATCTTGACAAAAATAAAGAGGTACTGGTCAACAATGACTGGGGAAAAATGGAATAAAACTTGAATAACTTCATTGGTATCAGGTCGTTCTTGAACATGACACTTTCACTCCTTCACCGTGATTGAGTTGGGTTAGGTTATTCCGTTCACTAGTCATATCACCATTGGTCTTCCATACCATCCACCTTGGGGTTAACACTAGCAATCCATTTCAATGTCACCGATATGTTCAAGAGAAGTCGCTCAAAGAATTCACCAACCTAGCTAATGCCTCATCTGCTGCAATACCTTCACTCTCCATTTTTCATGACAGCCACCTTGAACCTCATATCATCAGATCATTTTCACCTCCACAAAATCATTTTCGCTGTTCCGTGTCATAGATGTGGGATTCATTAAGGCCCTCCTACGACAGGTCACTTCTTTTCAACATCAGCTCATTATCCAAGAAGTTGACTTAGGAACAACCCTTTCAGTACTTTGAAGCTTGTATGTCTCAATGGCAAGTTTCTCACTTCTTGTGACAAGTTTACATCAATGGCCTTCGACCGAAAGATTTTATGTGGTGTTCAACATCGACTCATGTATTCACACTACGTGAATTGTACTGCAGTACCTTGAGAGTCATTATCATTATCGGTGATTCCTCTCACACTTGTTAACAGCTTACATCATTGGCTGGTAATCAGGCGATGTCTTTCCATGTTCGACATCAGAACATCTTCTCACATGGATCGACTTGTACTTCGGGCGAATATTGAACAAGTTTGAAGACCCCGGATCTAGTTTCATCTGTCTGGACTACGATATATTCAGGAAAATAAAGACATCAAATGTACGTCATTGTTGCACAAATAATCATCCAAGCTAAGGGATGATGGCTCTACCAGAATCATTAGTTTTCCACATAGACGATTGTTTGTCCTATGTACATGAAAATGAATTTATAAAGCTGAGCATGGGAACGCCTGCCTTAGCTAGATCATGAAAATATTTTGAAGATAATGTATTGTATTGTATCTTATTACAGGTCACTTTCTAGTTTAGAAACCCTCGGATCCTCATTATAAAGCATTTCACCTGACATAAAAAGATTTACGACGTCATGCTTTAGGGGGCAACTGTTATAGACATATTTGGGCACTGCAACCCCAATCACATATGTCCATAAACCAAGGGCCTATAAACCCAGAAAAGTGTTGTTTCATACCCTAAAGGAACAAGGTCAGATGATTACATCATCTCCCAGAAGTTCTCCCTGAAAAACTACTCAGAACTGGTCAAAACTAAACCATACAGACTGCTCCATGCATAAGGTGTGATGCATCTCACCTATTACACACGAGGGGTGCGATGCATACTAGAAAGCCCTTATGTAGGGTGCGATGAGCGAGAGCAGACAAATGGAAGAAGCAGTTGGCTAGGTGGAAACCCAAAGAATCTTTTAGAAACTGCTCATATGACACTTGCCTCTCTGAATTCACCCAGGGATGAGTAAGAGATCATGAAATTTCTAAGTGAAACCAAGAACTATCAGTGAAATGACACTAATCAAAATCCCAGAAGCCAACTCACTCTACTGTAAACATCTATATATGGATCCCTCATCCTAGAGATCCAGAGGATGGAATTTTGTAATTTGCAAGGAAATGTTGTTGGTTTCTATTTGAAGACATTATTGGGTGATCTTGCTTTGTATGAGGTGAAGAGGGCTTTCATGATGGGAGGATGATGCTGAGTCTAACAGCTTGCTTGTAATCCTCTCTTCTACTACTTCTATCAATAAAGCTATTTGAGTTTTCCTCCATATGCTTGTATATCTCTGAATCTTGTATTTGTATATGAATTTATATGGTTAATGTATATCTGATCCTACATTGTTTATGGTTATAGATCTCTATGCTTTGATGGTATTTTGCTGCCTTGACTCTACAGGTGTTCTTTGAAGCAGGACAAGTGAGAAAGGAGTGGCGAAAGCTCTATCAAGGGAGAGAGGAAACGAGCAAGGAGACTAGCGAAAGACTGAGGTTGGTACTCTCTGCTTCTCTCTCATCTATCTCTCATAAAGGAAAACACAAGTAACTTTAGTTTGTTTGTTTCTAAGATAGCTACCTATCTTAGTGGGACTAGCAGCTCTGAATGGACATTAGTTTTCCTGATAACAATTTCAATAAAATGAAGTGCTATCTTGTTTCCGAGATTAACTTTGTTTATGCATCAAATAGTGTTCTAATTCATATATGAATGTTATTTTGATGTATGATCAATCATTTGCTTATATGATATCAAGTCAATTTCATGAATATGTTTTACCTCTATACTGCTATGTATGTTCAGATTGAATGATTTTCAGGTTTGAAGAACATCAGGAGTTGCAAAGGGTCTGAAACCTGCGGTATCTACTCGAACGAAGGACATCCTGGTATGGTTGCTCTCACATAGTTTGATTATATAAGAATTTTTCTTACTATAGTTTGCTCCTACTCTGTTGGGGTTCCAACCCAAAGCCCTAGGGTACTTATTCCCATAACACCAAGTACTATCTTTAGGCTGCTTGCCTTTATCATCCCTTGTCATAATTCCACTTCGGAGCACAATGTTCACGTTAGGGTCTTCCTCGTGCAGCTTAGACCTCATCATCTGTAGGTTCTAAGTTAGGGCGAGGTTGGAGTGCTCCCTTGTCACACAACCTCGCTATCAGTGTGGGACAATCCTCCATCTCATGATCAAACAAGGTACAATACAGACATGATGGATGCATTTGATTCGTGCAATCACGGGCATAATATCCTTCTCCCCCGCAATTGTAACATATTAGTTGTTTGCGACCTTTTCCAGGTCCTCCTCCACCTTGGCCTCATCTGCACCCTTGAAATCTAGTTCATGCCACTCCTGCATTTTGGTCAAGGGGTCATGTTTTGACCTAAACTCTATAGGTGGGAGTCCTATCCATCCTCAGTTCATAGCTCCTACAGGTGTGCTCATCATATTCCACTGATCTAAAAAAGTTACAAAACAACTGTTGCGAATTCTGCGTGTACTTCTATAACAAGTGGCAGTTGTCCATAGCATGGTTTCCTCCTATTTGACAAATCACACACAACAGTACAGGTGCTGCGCTAGGTCCTGCTTAAGCCTCTGGTCTTAATGGCATCGGTACTCCTCCCGGGAGGTAATTTGCGAACACTCGGCAGTGGTCCTTATCATGACCCTGACCTTTACATTTAACACACCATACCTCTTCGCTCACTTTTAGGTGAGCTGTCCTATCCTATTTCAGACTCTACGTCTCAATGCACAAGGTTTTCAACTGCGTATGGATCTATTGAACTCCTAGGTTAGGATCTTGTATCAAATTTTCATGCAGCCTCATCACGATCTTCAAGGCCCCTACCTATGTTGTTAACCTTTGTTGTGACAGCACGTTCCTTAAATGCGGCGTTAGCGATGCTACAAACCATTCATGTTGTTTTCCATCCATTAAGGTCATATTAGCTTCGCAAATTATGAACTTCAATCTCTAATCTAATTCCCAGGGGGTCTCACCTGGTAGCATCATGATCTCCTTGAACCCAATGATGGACTTTTCCTTTGACTTTGGTCTACTAAATTCTCTATTCAATGCAGTTTGGATATCTGTGATCTCTGCATTCAGATTGCCATTGGAATGCTTAATATACTAGGTCAGTGCGCGATCCTGAAGAGCATTGATCAATGTTTCTTTCTTTATATTTTTATCTGTAACTCCCAGTGCTTCCTATACAGCTTTTATCACAAACCAAAACTTGTTTGGATCTTCATTTCCTACTCCCTTGAACACTGGAAACTTTATGGTGCTTTCCATATTGACTCGCGGTGTTTGGCAGAGGTGGTATGGGTGAAGATGGGGGTCAATACGGTGAAATTGGTAGTGGTGTGGGTGGGGCTGGTATTCACGGAATCCTCTGCCTTATCAAATTGATCACATTTCTTGGTTAGAACTTCGAAGCTCTTCCTCATCCCCTCGTGGAGGAGAAATCAAGGGGCTAGTTTCTAGTTCTGCACTACCTTCATTTTTGTAAACTCTCCCACTTCACGTAGCACCAAACATCAATGTATTCACATAATCTACTTTTCACACAGTAGCATTTTAACCCAAGTGTTGAGAGAATTAATGTACTTACCTCGCAGTCTTTTGAAGAAGCATTGCTCTGCCTTGCTATAGCTGACTGAAGTGTCTACCGCAAAATCAGTAATGAATCCCCCTATAATTCAATTGAGCCAGTGATCAACAGTGCACGTGATCTTATCCTCTGATGCTTCGAATCTGCACACCAATTCTAGGGTCCACACAATAGGATTGTCGAGCTTGCACCTTCCTTTACTATATGCTAACTTCACAATCCACTCATACATCTCAGTAGGGAAAGATGCAAAGAAAATTTTATGGATCTTTGTGTATAGGTAGCAGTCTAACCACTCTTCTTTTGATAGTCACAGGTTCCTATTCTCCTGTGTCGTGAACCCGTGAATTCTCTTGTCTAACCAACCTTCAATTTCTTTCTTAGTTGGATTCAAATGATATGACATTAGACATCTCTATGTAGATTCTGGTCCTGACAGCGGAACCATTTGTTGGCTTGTTGGGGCCTAACCTAGGTTTGGAGGTAATTAGCCAAACAAATCCCTGTACTACTGGCCCTTTCGACAGCAGTCCATGGATCACAGATGGAGGTCTCACCTGAAGCAGTATGGGGGGATGTTGGAACCAGGCTTCTGCACCCTTGAGATGTCTAAGGGGTTGATTTAATCCAATTGTGGATACCTTCGCGTAGGTTACTTCACGTACTTTCCTGACCTGTGGGGCCTTCATGCCCTATTATATTCATCTTCACGCAACCCTAACCAGGGGTTGAGGGGCTTTCACGCTACTGGAGCAGTGGTCTGTACTATTTCCCTAAGTCACACCATGGGTCTTACTTATCTTCTTATAACAGTTAGTTATCATCGCATAAACAAATACCTTATATTATATTCATTTACTCAGCACATTTATATAATTTCGCGTAGTAAATAAATAGTAAACTTGCAATTCATACCCAATATACTTCAATGCATAAAACAGGAAAAGATACATAGAAACATGGTAAAAATTCTCTTTATTACTACTTTCAACTGGTTACAGACTTAACCTGCCCTGCGCACTCAGCCGCAAGGGTCTACACACTCAACTGTAGACTACCAGGCTTCTGCACACTCAATTGCAAATCCTTCTCCTACTCTATGACCCAAAGAAACGACTTCCACTTCGACTCACTGCATCATTGGTACCTTAGATTCTTCGATTATTTATATACTTAGAGCCTCACTCTATTTATACAATCCCATGGTCCGTAGATCATGGGTAGATCTTTCAAACCAACATGACATTACAAAAACAAGGGCGGACAACCTTATGACTCTATTATGACTTTGCGCTCGGCGCCCACAAATTGTGGAGTCTTTACAATGGACTTAGTCAAAACTTGGGTTTTAAGCCCCAAAATATGCATTGCGGGTATCCCACACCCAACATATAGTACGAACGCCACAGAGTAGATAGTACACCTGCAGTTCTATATTAATGTCGAAGGAGTGATTACAACCATTGGTTGCATCAACCTTCCCTTACCCCTCCAGCTCCTCTCTCTCTCTCTCCCTTATTACCAACTTCTTATCCTTATTTCGAAGACTCTACTTGACAATCAAGTAAGATATCCTTTCAAATGACATGAATTCTTTCACAATAGCCCTAGCTCTGCTTATGTAGCATGTGAGGTTAGGGTTGCCAAGTTTCTCCATGACTTTCTATAGGTAAAAGCAATGATGTTTCCATTATTTTGAGCTCTTTCCCATTTGCATACTCCATTAGGATTAGTAATCCCCCAAATAGGTCGAACATGGATGTTTCCTTTCTTTTCTGAGTTGAGTTAGGAGAGAATATAGGGATATTTGTTAGTTAATCCACTCCTTTGACCCTTAGATCCTCATTAGGGTTCACTAACGCTACTCCCGAGGTAACAAGTAGAGTTATTTGGGTCACTAACACTCCCTTAGGCTTGCTGAGAAGCTTTATAAAGCATGTTGATAGTGTATAGAGAGTGTTAGCTTGAAAACAAGGCTTGTGAACTTGGTCATTGCTTCAATCATCATGTCTTTTCCCTCTGAACTTATGAGGAGGTAATTTTCATGTATAACATACAGTCGCTACTGCATTTATGGAAAAAATTCAAAAGCTATATGGAAACCCAAAGATTATTGTAAGTGACAGAGGTCCCATTTTCATTGGAAATGTTTGGACATAATTATTTTCTTGTGTGGGTACTCAGTTAGATCATAGCTCATCTTATCATCCTCAATTTGATGGGAAAACTGAGATAGTGAAAATTTTTTTGGAAGGATATCTTTGTTGCTTTTAATCTGATAAACAAACGCAATGGGTCAAATGGTTTCCTCTTGCTGAAAGGTGGTATACACATCCTTCCATACTACAGTAAAAAAGACCCCATTTATGGCACTTTATAGATATCATCCATCGTCTGTCACATCATATTTAAGAGAAAATACAAAGGTTCAAGTAGTGGAAGATCACTTCAAGCACCAACAACAAGTTCTCCAAATCTTAAAGGATAACCTCACTTTGGCACAGATTAGAATGAAATAACAAGCAGATCAACATCACATCGAAAGAAGTTTTGATGTAGGTGGCTGGGTATTTCTATGGATACAACCATACAAACAAATTTCCCTCAAGCAAGCTAAGAAGGATAATAAATTATCACCAAATTATTATGGTCCATACAAGGTGTTGCAAAAGATTGATACTATGACATACAAATTGTAGCTTCCTGCAACTTCCTGAGTGCACCCAATTTTCCATGTTTCGTTCTTATAGGTAACAAGGTCCCAGTTGAAACAATATTGCCAAAACTTGACGAGGAAGGATAAATCATATTGGAACATGAACAGTCACAAAAACAAGAACTCGACAGCTACAAAATCAATCAATTTCAGAGCATTTCATCAAGTGGAATAACTTACCTGCTAAATATTTCACATGGGAGGATGAGAATTTATATAGAATCATCCAAAACTACTCAAGCATTGAGGAAAACAATTTTATGAAGGAGAGGGGCATGCTAGGTCCCTATAATACTAGGGTATTCCCTTATTATTATTATTGTCACTGTAGCCCCTTACTGTAATGTTTGTGCCCATGTTGTCCCCATATTGTTATTATTGTGCCCCATAGAAGCCCACCATTATTATTTTTGTGCCCTTACATTATTATTTTTATGTCGGCTCTGATTATATTGTGACCCCTTAGAATCCTATATATACAAATGAGGTGTTTTCATTTGTATCATCCAATAATTGTTCATTTGTGTAATGTAAAGGAGGTTGTCCCCTTGAAGAGGCAGATTTTGAAGTCATTGATCTATCTTTTCTTCTATTTTGTGAGTTGGTTGCATAACACCCACATTCACCATAAATTCAATACCAAGTTACTAAATATTGATCAAACTGAACAACCGTATACCATTGTACTAAATCACTGAATACCGATTATATATCTACAATGAATCACTAATCAAACTAGTATATTCATACCAATATACTAATCATCAATTGATAATAGATTGGAAAAATCAAGAACAAAAATATGATCAAGAACCTATTAGTGCCTAGATTTGCCTCAGGCTGAAAAGGTACGATCCAGGGCCAACATCAAACCACGCTCAGCCTCGTAGCTAGCCCTACTAGGTCAGGAGAGGGCTCTCTCCAGGTGAATCTCAGCAAATAATGATCTCTGGGGCTTGAGATGACTAAAATATATTCTGATTTTATGCTAGGTATATGTACAAAAGAGTTGATTTGATAAAATGGAGTTTTGTTGGCTCAAAGGGAAAGGCACATTTTGGGGTGCGGGGATTGAGGCTCAGTTCTGCAGAGATCTCGATGGGGCAAGGTAGGAAATCATTTTGGCACTTAAATTTTAGTGAGATGGAAGGAAAATACATGTGAGGTGTTGAAGAGGGAAAGAGCAATCATTAATCCTCCCCAAACAACTGAAAACATCAAATAACTAAAGCAAACTTCAAGTAGAGCATTGCACTTTCAATGAATTCTACTTACACTCTTGTTTGTTTAGTTAAGAAAAAATAAGATAGATAATGCAAACACATAAAAAAATTCACAATCACAAAGAGAATCACTATACCAAGACAAAATTTCCACATGAATCCCAAAGAGTGTTGCAAATCCTGGTCTCAATTCCTTAGCCAAAATACTGAAAATGAATGTACAATGAAGCTCAAGGCTTTCCCAAGATTCCAACCATGCTAATGACTAAAAAATAACATAATATAGACAAACATAGCTCATCCTTGCCTCTAGGGGTCGAGCTCACATGTTTAGGAGCTGATTCAACTGATTCTAAACTAAGAACTAGAAACTAGGCAACATAACAACATGCCTCTAAAAACAAGGGAACTGATTCATTCAGTTTCAAACAACCTTTAAACTAATGAATCTACCTATACAAGTGAAAATTTAACATATTTACATCATGATCCATCAATTTTCATCAAATTACATCATAAATTTTCCAATAGGAAAGTCAAAAAGTCAAACTAGGTGAAGCTGGGTGAAAAACAGACCAAAACTTGGTCAAACTGGGAATTTTTCCTCTATGCGTTGCACCTGATTCTCTATGCATAGCGCTTGTTTGGACCCACTTTTGGACGCCTTCCCGATGTCCAAATGAGCTCCAGGTGTGATTGCTAGAAAGGTCTGCCTGTCTACTTTCCAACCCAAGTGGAATTTTTCAATTTGGCCTCCATTCCCCCCCCCCCCCAAAAGTCCATTCTCCCAACACTGCTTCTTGTGTGTCAAAATAGGGGTAGTGAGGTAATTTTTGAGTGTTTTTGACCTTTTTGAGGGCTCAAAACCTGCCCAAATTTCTTGGCCATAGGTAGGCAAGTGTAATTTTGCATGACAAATCAAAAAATGCTGAGTTTTTGTGATTTGGTGGCCTCTAGCAAAAGCGAGCGCCAAGTTTCTAAGAATATTCTTCTCATTTATTACCTTCTCTAACTTCCTCTCCAAGTGGATATTGACTCTTTCAAGCCATGACTCCCTATCGACATTGATATCTTGATCCAATGAAGTGAACTCCACCCTCCTCCTTCAGGTAACTTGGTGGTTTTGCTGAATGTTTTGCAACTCCATAACCACCTGCTAATCCTCAAGCTGCTTATTCCTTTGCTCTAAATATTGCATAGCCCATTGAGCTCTATCCAAGTTGGTAGACAAGGCATCAATGTCCGCCCGCTACTCCTTAATGATCCCTCTAATATTTTCACTTTTTGGGCCCATATCAGTATCATCACCCTCAATGAGGATGAAATTAGTCTCCCGTTCACTTGATGGTCCTTCCTCATGTAGTGGCCTCTTGCCTCGGTCCTGAACCTGCTGTGCTAATGATGGAAGCAAGGCCCCTTCCACCCCGGGTGGAGATAACACTCGCTTTGTTGCTGCAAACAACTATCTAGTGCCCCTCTAATAGGAGATGAACACTAGCACACTAGCGGTCTCATGGCCCTCATGTTGATAAGAACATCCACCTGTCTCATGCCCAGCCTCTGAAGGTCCCTATGAAGCTCTGAAAAACTCATGAGAGATGAAGTCATCCCAAGTGATGCCCTGTAAACCAAGATGATGAATGAACACAATGTTGATGAGAGAAAAATGATAAATACCGTTGAACTGCTGCTGACGGGTCTTGTGCTGCACAGGAGTGGTCATCTTCTCTATGTTTTGGCATATGAAATAAGGAATGTTCATCATGCGTACTCGAGTAAAATGCATCAGCAGCCTGATGTCATAATCATACAAGCGGGAGAAATAGCCCTCACAGGTGAAATACTTCATGATAAGTTTCATTAAAGGAGCATATTCATCCTTGAGGTACCGAAAAGGAAACACTCTCTTGAGCTGTCTCAAAAAACCGGGTTTGATGTATGCTTCATAGTGTTGCCGTTCAATTTTCTGCCTCTTATTCCATGGTACTCCAATGTTTGGTATGCTGGTTTCTAATGAAATGGTTTTTGGTGTTAATGTGAAAGTGACTCCAGCAAGAGTAGCTTGATCACCATGTAAATGCAACACAAATAAGCGGTCCAACTCATGATGAAACTTAATATGAGCAACCTTCTTGCAAAATTCATAACATGAGTGATGTTGGAAACAAAAAATGGCAAGAGGGCAGGCCTGTAATTCAATAAGAGTGGTTGGTTCCTCTTTGATATGTCTGCCACGTCTATGAGGCCTCCTGGGTGCATGTCCCTCCGTGGGTGAGTCACTTTGGGTCTCCTCTTCATAATCATATGAAGGATCAGATGCCATAGCTGTTGGTAGACAAATTTCCTTGGAGAAATAAGTGCTGATGTGTCCAACTGTGTTGGACTACTTTTTGGTGATGTGTTTGACCTCTGCCACCAAGGGAAAATAGTCAAATGAGGGAGTATAAGGGGAGGGAAAAAATAGTGTGAATTTTGGGACTGTTGGGATAGATTTGGTTAGGGAAATATGGGATGTTATGGGAGTTTTTGTATAGGATTAGGGTTTGGGGTTTTACAGTTGGAAATTTGGGAAAGGGAACTTGGGATAGGGGATTAATGAACATAGGGTGTAGGGGAACTTAGGGGAATAATGAAATCAAGGGACAAATGGGATAAGGAAGTGATGGAGGAATGATAGATTTGGTAGCAAAATAGTTATTCAAACCCTAGGCAGCAAGTTTCTTAGAATGTCAAATGGTAGGGCTTGATATTAAAAAAAAAAAGCAATTACCATTCTTCAACGACCATGATATAAGCACCAAACTTGGATAAAAAACAATGATGGAGGCTCTACCTACTTGTCACAAGGAAAATCCATGCGATTTTTGGCGATTTGGAGCAAACGCTAGTAGTTTCGGGCTCTTTGGCTGTGTTCATCGCGCATACAACCCAATGTGCCGCACCCTCCATATGCGCCACACCCTTGTTGTTTTACACTGAAAAACAAGGCCCAATGCACCGCACCTAGTGAGTGCGCCGCGCCTCCTGCCCATTGTGCCGCGCCAGTCGATTTTCACCCAAACTCACCCAAACTTGTCACTCACTCACCAAAATTGTTTTTTCTTGCTTCTCTTTGCTCTTGGAGTACAAATGAGCTTCAAACACATGGAGGAATGATTTATACATGGAGCTTTTAAATTTATTTTGCCAAAACCCACTTTCATAATGTTTCGCAAATGACTTTGTCTTCAATCTCTGTTTTTTGCACTTTTTTCACTTCATTTGAGTTTTGTAATGAACTAAATGACCTGAGCTTTGCTTGTCTTGCAGGTTTTGAAGCTTCTGGGGCTAAGGAAAGAAACCAGGGTGCAGATGAAGGAATTTGCAATAAGGAATACAAAATTTTCATGATTTTTGTACAATAAAAGCTAAATACTCTATTTTTTCTCAAAACAGAGTTTTGAGGAAAAACACATTTTCAAACACTTGGTGATGAAATTTATTGATGTTGAAACCTCCTCATGGCCTGCTGGTGATTATTGGACATTTTGATGCATTTTTTGACGAAACCCTAATGAAACCCTAGACCTAATTGACCATGAAACCCTAAAGACAACCTTTGCAATTTTTAGGATAAAAAGGAGATTGTAAATGCTTTTTTTTTATGAGAAAATATGAGCCAGAAGGTAGATAACATGAGGGAAACTGGAGGAAAGCCACTACCGTCAGATGATCCATGTGCCTAATGGAATGTAGCTGACTGAACGGGACACCTAATATGCAATGCAACAAGAGGATTTGATCTCTGACGGAGGGATGAAGATATCGACAATAACATTGGCTCCAATGGGGATGGTAGCTCCTTGGAGGTGCCAAGAACTACAGATCTCTGGGAAAGTAGGCAGTGCCTTCGTCCATTGGGCTATGTAGTCAATAACTTTGACAAAACTAAACTAAACTCTTGACTCAAGACTCATAGTTGAATTGACTAATGCAAAACTGAAACAAGACTCTCAAAAGCTAAAACTAGACACTCGGCTGAAACTCTGAAACAAAAAATGACTCAAGACTGAATTAACTAAAACAAGTACTTACAAAGCTTTTAAATGGCAGCAGACCATCGAGATTTGAGAGCTTCAAATCATGATGACAACCACCTGCCTACTGATTAAATATGTACAATCATGTGTAGTGAGCCTTCCAATGTAACCAATCCAGTAGATGACTACATACTGAAATTCTATTCTCACTTGTCCCGAGCAGGCAAAATGATGTAAATATAGGCAACTCACAATAACCACTGAAACCAAGGCTTATGATAACAAATCAGGCACCATTTATCTTCTTT
Organism: Pinus tabuliformis; assembly: GCA_031772625.1. NCBI lineage: Eukaryota > Viridiplantae > Streptophyta > Pinopsida > Pinales > Pinaceae > Pinus > Pinus tabuliformis. The sequence continues at coordinate 1,852,569,485 of CM062817.1, read as the reverse complement.
AATGCTTGCAAAAGAATGTCGAAAGGATCTTGAAAGTCCTAAAGAACTATCTTGTCTTGAGATCTAGTAGCAAAAATACAAGTACTCCCTTTATTATAACCTGAAAGAATAGTGGGTCGCTGATTGATAGTAACTGGCTTGAATTCTAGCATACAGTGTCTCTTAGATTCACATTCCTCGATTTCATGGTCTAGGTCATTCTTAAACAGAAAACAATCTTCAAGATTATCAAACATGACAGCCTTATCATCTTCATGAAAGAAAATATTATCTGTTTGCTGATCTATAAAGCTAATTACAAGACTGTCACCATTTTCAAAAGAGGAAGAAGGTTCACCAACACTTTCTTGACCATGTGCACACTGCAAATCTGCTTTAGCTTGGGTTGTAACATAACCTTTCATAAGTTTATCTATCTCATCTTCAGACAAAGGAGATAATACTTTTTTTTTTCTTTTTCTCAAACAGTGATTGTCTTCATGAAATAACATTTTAAAACATGAAAAACCTGAATGACAGTCCTTAATTCCCTGATCTTCTGAAATTTGAAAACATTGTTGATCATCTTCATATGACATGGAAATCAAATTATCATTTATCATTGAGTTATTGAAATAAGATTTCTCACTTACCTGAACAAATATCTCATCTTGTTTTTCATGAACTGACTGGATTACCTCCTCATGAAGGCTTGGTTCTAATGAAATGAGAACACTTGGGTTAATAACTCTATCTTCTTCATTCTAGATGATCTCAACAGCAGGGCTCTCCTTCATGGGATTCAGACCAAGGTACTCTTGATCATCACGATCTGAATCTAGATCTAAAATAACCGACTTGACTTTATCACATTTTAAGATTGAAACTTGACTTTCCTGCATGCTGTCTTCTTCTATGGACAGATCTGAAATAAAACCTTCTCTTTCATCATTTTCCATTGTGTGAAGATCTTGATCCTGTTGCAAAGTTTCTTGAGCATCATGATGAGTATCTTCTAAGCTCTTTTTATGTTGCTGAAATGGATTTTCATACAGGGCCTCCATGATCTCATCGTCCATGAAGTCATCTTCTTCATAAACTTTCTCAAGATGTTCAATAAAACTATAAACATGTTTGCAATAGTTCTGAACTAAACTTAATGATGGATAAGATTCTTTATACCTCTCGAACAACATGGTATGAAAATCTTTCAAACAGTAAATACATGCAGGCGAAGAAATTTCATACCAAGATCTGGCTTCACCTTCTAGAGTGGCCATGAATATCTTCATCAAGCAATCTTCAGGAAAATCAACCTTCAACTTTCGAATATGTATGTGAAATCTAACCAGATGTAAAGCAACATCATTCCTATTATCATCTTTAAACATAGGCAAATTCCTTTGCCAATCTACCTTAGGAATTTTATTTGGAAAACCTGGAATGTGATCTTGGCTCATGGGAGCATACCTTCGATCCAGTGAAACCATTTTGATAATAATGAATTCACCAAGAAATCCTTCAAGCTACTGTTTCTTGAAGAGTGGAGTTGCCATAAAAATTCTGAAGCTTGGGATTCTTCGACACTGGATTTGCCAGGTGAATGATTTCAGCCTTCATATGTGTTTGACTGCTGTCCACCATCAACAATCAGATCTAACTTGATTCATGTATTGGGGCTATTTTCATGTTGAATATTCTGTTTATAAGACTAGAGCGGAGATTGACTGAAGTAGATTTTATCTACTTGCGCTAATGCAAAGCAAGAGCGTTTCGAAGGCTACTTGGCTAACTTCAGGCTCCATCTGTAGTCTATAAAACAAAGAACACTAACAAACTAATAAACCTTTCTCCCTAATGGATTCGCCACTATGTTAGTGCCTAGATTTACCTTAGGCTGAAAAGGTAGGATCCAGGGCCAACATCAAACCACACTTAGCCTGGTAGCTAGCCCTACCAGGTCAGGAGAGGGCTCTCTCGGGGTCAATCTCAGCAAATAATGATCTATGGGGCTTGAGATGACTGAACTATCTTCTAATTTTAGGCTAGGTATATGTACAAAAGAGTTGATTTGATAAAATGGAGTTTTGTTGGCTCAAAGGGAAAGGCACATTTGGGGGTGCGGGGATTGAGGCTTAGTTCTGCAAAGATCTCGATGGGGCAAGGTAGGCAATCATTTTGGCACTTAAATTTTAGTGAGATGGAAGGAAAATATAGGTGAGGTGTTGAAGAGGGCAAGAGCAATCATGAATCCTCCCCAAATAGCTGAAAACATCAAATAACTAAAGCAAACTTCAAGTAGAGCGTTGCACTTTCAATGAATTCTACTTACACTCTTGTTTGTTTAGTTCAGAATAAATAAGATAGATAATGAAAACACAACAAATTCAAAATCACAAAGAGAAGAACTATACCAAGACAAAATTGCCACATGAATCCCAAAGAGTGCTACAAATCCTGGTCTTAATTCCTTAGCCAAAATATTGAAAATGAATGTACAATGAAGCTCAAGGCTTTCTCAACAGTCCAACCATGCTAATGACTGAAAAATAACATAATATAGACAAACATACCTCATCCTTTCATCTAGGGGTCGAGCTCGCATGTTTAGCAGCTGATTCAACTGATTCTAAACTAAGAACTAGAAACTAGGCAACATAACAGCATGCCTATAAAAACAAGGGAACTGATTCATTCAGTTTCAAACAACCTTTAAAATGATGAATCTACCTATACAAGTGAAAATATAACATATTTAAATCATGATCCATCAATGTTCATCAAATTGCATCATAAATTTTCCATTAGGAAAGCTAAAAAGTCAAACTAGGCAAAGCTGGGTGAAAAATAGAGCAGAACTTGGTCAAACTGGGAATTTTTCCTCTATGCACTGCGCCTAATTCTCTATGCATAGTGCCTATTTGGACCCACTTTTGGAGGCCTTCCTGATGTCCAAATGAGCTCTAGGTGTGCTTACTGGACAAGTCTGTCTGTCTAGTTTCCAACCCAAGTGGAACTGTTCAATTTAGCCTCCATTCCCCCCCCCCCAAAAGTCCATTCTCCCAACACTGCTTCCTGTGTGTCAAAATAGGGGCAGTGAGTTCATTTTTTGAGTGTTTTTGACCTTTTTGAGGACACAAAACCTACCGAAATTTCTTGGAAATAGGTAGGCAAGTGTAATTTTGTATGACAAATCCAAAAATGTTGAGTTTTTGTGATTTGGCGGCCTCTAGCAAAAGCGAGCGCCAAGTTTCTAAGCATATTCTTCTCATTTATTGCCTTCTCTAGCTTCCTCTCCAAGTGGATATTGACTCTTTCGAGCCATGACTCCCTATCGGCATTGATCTCTTGCTCCAATGAGGTGAACTCCACCCTCCTCCTTTGTGTAGCTTGATGGTTTTTTTGAATATTTTGCAACTCCATAACCACCTGCTGATCCTCAAGCTGCTTATTCCTCTGCCCTAAATACTGTATAGTCCATTGAGCTCTATCCATGTTGGTAGAAAAGGCATCAATGTTTGCCTGCTACTCCTTAATGAACTCTCTAAGATTTGCGCTTTGCAGGCCCATAACGGTATCATCACCCTCAATGAGGATGAAATCAGTCTCCCGCTCACCTGATGGTCCTTCCTCATTTAGTGGCCTCTTGCCTCGGTCCTGAACCTGCTATGCTGATGATGGAAGCGAGGCCCCTTCCACCTTGGGTGGAGATAACACTCGCTTTGCTGCTGCAAACAACTGTCTAGTGCCCCTCTGATAGGAGATGAACATTGGAACACTAGCACTCTGATGACCCTCATGTTGATAAGAAGGTCCACCTGTCTCATGCCCAGCCTCTGAAGGTCCCTGTGAAGCTCTGAAAAACTCACAAGAGATGAAGTCATCCCAAGTGATGCCCTGTAAACCAAGCTGATGAACAACCACAATTTTGATGAGAGAAAAATGATAAATACAGTTGAACTACTGCTGAGGGTTCATGTGCTACACAAAAGTGGACATCTTCTCTATGTTTTGGCATATGAAATAAGGAATGTTCATCATGCGTACCAGCGTAAAATGCATCAGCAGCCTAATGTGATAAGCATACAAGAGGGAGAAACGGCCCTCACAGGTGAAATACTTCATGATAAGTTTCATTAAAGGAACATATTCATCCTTGAGGTACCGAAAAGGAAACACTCTCTTGAGCTGTCTCAAAAAACCGGGTTTGATGTATGGTTCATAGTGCTGCCGGTCAATTTTCTGCCTCTTGCTCCATGGTTCTCCAATGTTTGGTATGCCGGTTGCTAATGAAATGGTTTCTGGTGTTAATGTGAAAGTGACACCAGCAAGAGTAGCTTGATCACCATGTAAATGCAGCACAAATAAGCGGGCCAACTCATGATGAAACTGAATATTAGAAACCTTCTCGCAAAATTCATAACATGACTGATGATGGAAACAAAAAATGGCAAGATGGCAGGCCTGTAATTCAATAAGAGTGGTTGGTTCCTCTTTGATATGTTTTCCACCTCTATGAGGCCTCCTCGGTGCATGCCCCTCCATGGGTGAGTCACTTTGGGTCTCCTCTTCATAATCATATGAAGGATCAGATGCCATAGCTACTGGTAGACAAATTGCCTTGGAGAAATAAGTGCTGATGTGTCAAGTTGTGTTGGACTGCTTTTTGGTGATGTGTTTGACCTCTGCCAGCAAGGGAAAACAGTGAAATGAGGGAGTATAAGGGGAGGGAAAAAATAATGGGAATTTTGGGACTGTTGGGATAGATTTAGTTAGGGAAATATGGGATGTTATGGGAGTTTTTGTATAAGATTAGGGTTTGGGATTTTACATTTGGAAATTTGGGAAAGGAAACTTCAGATAGGGGATTAATGAACTTAGGGTGTAGGGGAACTTAGGGAAATAATGAAATCAAGGGACAAATGGGATAAGGAAGTGATGGAGGAATGATAGATTTGGTAGCAAAATAGTTATTCAAACCCTAGGCAGCAAGTTTCTTATAATGTCAAATGGTAGGGTTTGATCTTTTTTTTTTTTTTTTAAATAATTACCATTCTTCAACCACCATGATATAAGCACCAAACTTGGATAAAAAACAATGATGGAGGTTCTACCTACTTGTCACAAGGCAAATCCATGCGATTTTTGGTGATTTGGAGAAAATGCTAGCAGTTTCGGGCTCTCTGGTTGTGTGCGCCGCACATACAACCCAATGCGCTGCACCCTCCATATGCGTCGCGCCCGTGTTGTTTTACACTCCAAAGCAAGGCCTAATGCACCGCGCCCGGTGAGTGCGCCACGCCTCCTGCCTAGTGCGCCGCGCCGGTCGATTTTCACCCAAACTCACCCAAACTTGTCACTCACTCACCAAAATCATTTTTTCTTGCTTCTCTTTGCTCTTGGAGTACAAATGAACTTCAAACACTTGGAGGAATGATTTATACATGGAGCTTTTAAATTTATTTTTCCAAAACCCACTTTCATAATGTTTTTCAAATGACATTGTCTTCAATCTTTGTTTTTTTGCACTTTTTTCACTTCATTTGAGTTTTGTAATGAACTAAATGACCTGAGCTTTGCTTGTCTTGCAGGTGTTGAAGCTTCTGGGGCTAAGGAAAGAAACTAGGGTGTAGATGAAGGAATTTGCAATAATGAAAACAAATTTTTCATGATTTTTGTAGAATAAAAGCTAAATACTCTGTTTTTTCGGCAAAATAGAGTTTTGAGGAAAAACACATTTTCGAACACTTGGTGATGAAATTTATTGATGTTGAAATCTCATCATGCCCTGCTGGTGATTATTGGACATTTTGAAACATTTTTTGATGAAACCCTAATGAAACCCTAGACCTAATTGACCATTAAACCCTAAAGACGACCTTTGCAATTTTCAGGATAAAAAGGAGACTGTATATGCTTTTTTTTTATGAGCAAATATGAGCCAGCAGGTAGATAACATGAGGGAAACTAGAGGAAAGCCACTACTGTCAGATGATACATGTGCCTAATGGAATGCAGTTGACTGAACGGGACACCTAATATGTAATGCAACAAGAGGATTTGATCTCTGACGGACGGATGAAGATACCGAAAATAACATAACCAACATTATAATAAGTAAGACATCTTTGCCGAAAAATAGAAAACATCATAACACACAACTCTAATCAATAACCAGCATCCTTCTCCTTTCTTCCTAGTGCACTCCTATTCTAAATCAAATAAATACATAATAACCTATTGAATTCACACACAACACCTTGATATCCTTCTCCTTTTATAGATATTTGTCTTGCCAATACTACAAGAAAATCCCTTAGGTTTGTTGTTAGTAATTGTTTGATTGGATCAATGATCCGTTGTGGTCACAAAACTATGGGAGATTACCATGGGAGAATCTCATGGCTTTTTTTACTTTCCATGGTTACAAGGCATACACAATTCGTGTTCATTAAACTTGTGTATGAACATGACTTTTCTTCATAGAGGTCACATATACTTTTCCAACTTCACTTTTTCATATTTTCTCAAATTAAGCCTGTGACAAGGTTGCCAATACACTTCCTCATTTCTACAATACCTATACCAATATTCATGTCATCTGTAATAGTTATATAATCATCAAGGACAACACATCATAGTTGACATCAAGGGCATATCTTATATGCATGTTCCCATCTAGGACAACATATAAGCCATAATGCCAACATCATCTCTAAAAATGGATCTATCCAAGAAGCATGAAAAGAGAGATCTAATTACAAATCAAGAATCCATCATCCCTATGAAAACTTATATTGAAGAGGCAAATAGAAGAAAGGATATCCTTACAAATAAACTAATAGAATGGGAGAAGAAATATGAACAAATTGAAGCAGAGGTTATTTCTATAAGAAACTATCAAGAGAAAAATAAGGATAAAATATATTTGAACCTAAAATTTCTAAAGGATAAAAAATGCTAAATAATATCCTTAGCATTCAATGATATCCAATAATCAAAGTGGGTCTAGGGTATAGAGAGCCACATAAGATCTCGAAGGGTGAGTTAAGCACAAAGTTCCTAGAAAATGAAGAATACATAAGTTATGAAAATGCACTCAAAGGAATATCCAATGAGGTAAGAGAAGGAGCTAACAAAATTAAAGCCAGAAAAGAAATGATCCCATCAACTCCACAAATGATACTCAACGCAAATAGAAAAATAAAAAAGGCAGGAAGAAAACATTCAGTAGAACCACTCCTCCATAAATATAGTACACCTTAAGGTACACAAACCTATTTTATGGGTAATATTACTAATGTAAAAATTTTGGTCATAAGGATACAAATTGTTAGATCAAGTCCACTTCAAATTCTAGATCTAGAAATTCCTATTCTTGTAAGAACACTGCATTTTCTCCCCTCTTGGATGAAATTTAATGTCATAATTGTAATCATTTTGGGAAAAAATAAATTCGATGTAGAAGCATATTGATCAATTATCCAAGGAAGTAGTTTCCTGGCAATTTCAACAACAATAAAGTGCAAAGTGGTGGAAGAGGAAACCAACAAAAATTGAAGAGTGTGGAATTTGAAATATATGTCGAAAATCAAGAAGGGAAATGGTATATTGACAACAGTTTCTCAAAACACATGGGATGATACAAGAGTAGATTTCTATATTTAAAGGAAGAGATATGGGGAAATATCACATTCAACAATAATGCACCAGCCAAGATAAATTGAAAGGTTATAGTTATCCTAAATGAAATTAATAAGGCTCAAAACGTTTTATATGTTAATGGTTTGAAGAAAAATCTACTGAGTGTTATTGGAATGTGTTACCAAGGCTATGAACTCACATTCCACTATAAGGGATTGGAAATAAGGAAATTTTAGTATGGTAAATTGATATCCAAATAAATTAGAACTCCCAACAATGTATATGTCTTTGATGGAGTAAAATAAAATTGTTGCATGAGCAAAGTGGATGAAAGCTAGTTATGGCAGAGAAGAATGGGACAAACAAATTTTGACAATTTGGTAAATGTCAACAAGAAGGAAACGATGAAGATCCTTCCAAAGATATCAAAGCCAAATGATTCCATATGAAAATCATGTGAGTTTGGGAGGTAGTCAAGGGTCCACTTCAATACAAAAAGACATTCATCGCCTAGACCACTAGAGCTAGTTCATAGATATCTATCTCGTCCTGCGTGAACACAAACATTAAGAGGGCATATGTACTTCCTCCTTTTTAGTGATGACTATACAAGGGAAAAATGGATCATCCAACTTAAAGAAAAATCATCATATTTTAGTAAGTTCAAGGGATTCAAATATCAAGTTGAAAATGAAATATACTTGAATATCAAAAGTTTGAGAGTTGACAGAGGAGGAGAATTTACCTCAAATAATTTTGAGGAATTTTTTGAGGAGAAGGTGATGCAGGAGGATATAGCTCAGAAATGTCATTGTATTTTAGAAGACATAGGGGGCTTTGTGTTTTAAGGAAGTTGGTTTCTTGAGTATTAAATTAATGTAATTATTAAGGTTTTTAAGTAAGTTTAAGAGAGATATTAAGAATAGGAATTAATTAAATATTGGGAGGATTTTGTAAATGTTCTCGAATGTTGGAGAACATGAGACATTTAGGCTAGTTAAGATTCCATAGGGATTGAGAGATTTGAAAATCAATTGTAAATCTTAGATTAGGAATTGGTTTCGTGGTTTGTGGAACTAGAGAGGATCCTTAGGGATTAGTTCAGTCAAAAGTGGACTTCGAGGATATTCAGGATTTAGTTGAAAATATTAAGGATCTAAAACGAAATGGGCTGCAGAACATTTTGTATAAATGTAAGCCTAAGAAGCATAGAGAGAGTTAATTAGTTAGCTAGTTAGATATTTGGAGTTCAGAGATTAGATAGGGTTTGACTGTAATCCTACGAGCAGGAAAGGAAAAATGCCACTAATTAGAAAATCAGGCCAGAGAGAGATTCATTATGTAAATAATTGTTTATAAAGATAGAGAATTTGATTCCTGATTTGTGTGGTGTGTATTCAGTAATTGAATTATAAATCGTGTGTGAATTAGAGTAATTATGCATAACATAGGTTTGCAGGTGTGTGAAATTAGAGAAGAAGTGAAGAGAAGAGTGTTACGAGTTTGCACACAAACAATATTGGAGAAAACCTTCAATGTTATAGCAAAGGTATAACTACAAGGTTTCCTAAAACCTAAGGATTTATGAAGGAAGCGTAAAGGCGCGAAGAAATGAAGTAACAAAGTGGAGATCGAGATCAGAACAAGTGAAGACCATAAGGTGAGAATAAATAAACAGGTAGAAAGTTGAAGGGGCTATTACACAGTAAGAAACAAAAGAACGTAGTAGCAAAGTACAGTCATTGGATCAGTCAGATCAATGGATGCGATTGTGTGACATAGACAGCTAGGATTATGTCACACAAAATAATGTCAAGAAACGAAGAGATCAGAATAAGCCACGTGACAACAGAATAATGGAGTGGTCTATGAAAGCGTTAAGTAGTATCTTGTGCGGTCTCAAAGTGGTAAATGGTATTTTGCAAATTCACACAATTAACCTGAGGGGTTGACACGTAGCTTGAGAAAACCACTTTTCTCGCGCGCTCTCGACTTGATATCAGTCGTGCAAGATTTCATGCGAGATTGCGCGATAGCCGTTGGATCGGATGGTAAGAAGATCTGCAGGTGTAATCTGATTAATATATGATTAAATAGCTTTCGCTTAAGAATTTAATTAAAGAGAGTTAAACCAAAGATTATGGAAGGGATTACAAGGTTCCACTCAAAGGTTTATAAATGTCCAGACTTTGGATAGTTAAATCAAATGTTTCCGCATAGAGTTTATTGAAGGAGCATTAAACCTTGACTTGTGAAGGTTTTACTAGGCAAGAATATTAAAATTTCTGAGACATAGTGTGACATGTAATTTTATTTTCATAATGTGGGTAGATGTAGCTTTTGCTACGTCATTTTTGGTATCAGAGTTGAACAAGGAAATTCCTGCGTGAAAAATTCTTTGAGAAAAGTTAGAATAAAGTTATGTTTTGAAGGTGTGTATACAGGTGAATGGTGATGAACGGAAGCAAGATGAGATCCAATTTTAAATCTGACAAACAGTAGGCACATAGAGATAAAGTGTAGCGGAATTTGCAAATGCAAAGAAATAGAGAACAATCCATTCAGAGTGCAGGTGCATGGGAGAACAAGATCATGCAGAGATCTTGAAGGTGAGATGCTATGTTTTTTTTTTTTTTAATTTGGTTTGAAGATTGTGGTTGTCAAATTTAGGTTGTAGACAAAAGAAGGTATCTCGGCAAAAGAAAAGAAGTAGTAATGGAGAAAGCTAGTAAGAATTTCTAAGTGAAAGAAGAGGTGGCAAGAACCTAGTATTTTATTTGTGATTGAAATACAAGAGGACAATTGTGTTCTTTGAAGGTGAAGATGAGTTAAAGCCTAGAAAGAGCAAAGAGAAGTGATCAAAGAGGTTCGAGAGAGTAGGGAACCAAGTGCTTGCCAAAAGACCAAGTACAGAGGAGAGCTTGGTGAGGTAACTAATATTAGGGAGGACTTGCTGTTGCAGAGGTTTTAATATAGTTCAGAGTAAGTGAGTGAGGATATCATTAAGATAGAGGAGAAAATGACTACTGATAGTCATAGTAGAGGTTCTGAGGAAGACCATAGTAGAAGAGAAGTGAAGAAGGAGGATTCCAAGGCAAATGGCATACAGAGACAATTAAGTGAAGAAGAATATGAGAGGGAGAAGGCTAAGATTTCAGTTAATCTTGAGTTATTGATGGATATGTTGTAGATAAATAAGGAAGACCAAAGGCATGGTTATGTCATAAGGAAGAAAGTAAAATGGCAAAGGCTACAAGAGAAGAGAAATAAGCAGGTGAATATGCAATTAGTGGTGAGCCCCAGTATTGTAGCAATAGTGTTGCAACTCCTGGAACTCCCTTCTTTAATTTTATCAACACGGTAGTTCGTAACAAACTTGGAAGCAACGGTGCTGTATGCACAAGTACTAGCTCCTGCCGCAACTGTCACTTGATCAGCTGGCACAAGTCTGCTAGGAGCTTAAGCCAACTTCTATGATCTCTTATAACAATATTTTTAACTGATGGATGAAAGCTAACTCAAAGAAGGCTGATCTACTTGCAGAAAGAAACTGGAATGCTGAAAGGAAATGTAAACCCTAGCAAACCCTAATTTTACCAGCTAGCCCTACTGATGCAAGAAAGAGGATGCAAGCTACTGAAAGAGATGCCATTGACTTCTTGGAAGGTAAAATACATGTCTCTAAGCTACTTCTACAGTAACATCTGAAAAAAACATCTTTTTGTATTTTTGAATAAGTTGCCAGAATTATCATGCATGCGATTTAACTGTTTTTGACTATGCAGAGGTGGATTGGCGAGAGGAAATGCTTGGAGGAGGCCGGGAAGGTTTAGAGAGGGCCTAAGGGGTCCCTAACACCCTTCCAGAGAGTTTCACAGAGTTTTGCTATCAATAAACCTCATTCGTGAGCTTCTACAGGAAGTCTGCAGGGGTTCTACACGATGTCTGTGATTTTCTACAGGATGTCTGTAATTGTTCTACAGGATGTTCAGAAATGGGATTTTGGAGGATGGATGGAGGAAGAGAGATGAAGGAATGGGTATGGAGGTAGGATAAGGGTTAGAGGTGGTCCAGGACTTGGTGGATGGAGTTGAGGAAAGATGTAGATGCCTGCATTTGTTCAAGGAGGACTAAAGCAAAGATGCACAAAAACTAGGGTTATGTGAGCAAAAGGAAAACGTAAGGCAAGAAGCTGAGTTGAGGGATGGAGCAGATGGGTTTGATGGAGTATGGGTAGGTAGAGAAGTGGTATAGGTGCTCTGCATGTTGTTTTTCCAACTGAACCAACGAAGACTTGTAAAATCAAAGACCTAGTTACGTTAGTCTATTTTGACCTAGATAATAGCAAAGAAATGGAACAAAAGTTTATTTGCACTGAAATAAGATGAAATAACTATGAAACTAAGCAATAAATACTTTGAACATGTAACCAACTTCTGCAAATAAAAATTGAACACTAATGATTGCATGGCAAAGCAAAGTCAGTGTTTTTGTGGGCAGCAAGGTCACGTTGATCCCAACTCCTGATCCCACTGAGGGAGAGGTGAAATCAGAGGTGCTTGATGGCCTTTTTCTAAATCTCTTCCATGCTAATAACCTATCAACTCAATCTGAACATAAAAATCCTTTTTAATCATGAAAATAAATCTAAATAACAAAGCAAGATTTAAATCTAAATAGCAGATTTTATTCTAGGAATGCAGCAAAAACACATAAAGATAAACAAAGGAGGTACTGTGCAGTTGAGATGGGCCCAACCCTAAGAGATACAGCCTGCTAAGAGAGATTTAGAGCTGGTGAAAAAGCTGGATTCATCTTTATTGTTCAAAAGAAATGTTACATTCCAAAAACTATCCACAAGAAAAAGCTTGAAAATGTGCTGAAATGCAAAGCTAACCTACTGCCTAAGAAATGACTAAAATCGAAATACAAACTAGCTAACTTCTGCCTACAAAGTGACTAACTGAAATGAGGCCGTAAGCCCTCTTATTTATACAAATTGAGGACCCCAACAGCCCTCCTAAACTTTAGGAACTCGGCTGCCAAAAGTTGTAGTTAACAACACTTTTACTAGCACTTGCTCGGCTGCCCTTGTGATAATTGATTTGGTGGCCCTTGAAATCCGAGATGATGGTGGAGAATTCGAGGTAAGGGCCCATAAATGAAGGGGACACCTTCCTACAAATCCTCTCCCTTGTTCTTCCACGAATTTGGTTGCCAAGTGCTCATTAAAACCTTTGATTTTGTCTCAAAATTGACTAAAAATCTGCACAAATCACCCATTAGACTTGTTGGCATAATGACTAACCCAATTCACTCTATTAGCATAAATATAATAAAAAACATGCAATAAACTAATGAGAATGGTGGATTAAGTCGAATTAGGAGGTTGAATGAGCCCATATAATTATCCATTTTTGGGGCTCATCATCACCCCCCTACTGAAAGTGTTGCTCATCCTTTGAGAAACTAATCTATCTCCTCATCTTTGATGGCCCTGGTGGCCTCCCTATCATGCCAAGCTTCTGAAGTGATGTCCTCTTCTCGGTCATGAAACCATGCTTTTCTATCTGCTTCTTCCCACTGCATGTGCTCCTTTTCCTAGAGAATTCTCAGGTTCTTGTAGAACTGTCTCAGCATCCTGTAGAGAGGCCTTTGTGTCCAACATTTTCATTCTTTCTCTCCAGGTGGATGTCTTCGGGCTTCCCCGTTCATAGGTGATGGATGCCTTGGAGGGAGACCTCTCATTTTGTGTAGCTGGGGTGTCTACCATTGTAATTGGCTCTTTTCACTGTGGTTGGGGTTTGCCAGTTTTTATCCTCACGCTCCTTCTTGCTTTAATATACAGGGAAGGCTCCCTCTTTCACTTCCCCTTCTGCTTGGGAGATGTGCTTAGGGTGGCCAGCACAGCTGCTGCCTCCCTGGTTAAAATCTCAGGTGATTTTTCATTCTGTTGCCCTGTTTCCAGACTTCTTGTAGAAAGTCCTGTGTTGACTGTTTTTTGGCTTCCTGTAGAAACGACTTTCACTGTTTTGGCTTGCTTAGCTGGGGGTGCCTTCTCTTTTAATTTTGTTGTGGTCACCTTGGGTGTGCCCTCACTTGATTGGACTTTTTCAGTCCTCTCTGCCATAATTTGCAACCGTTTCTCCCTTGTCGTATGTGCCTTTATTCCACCCACAGTTTTGGGCTCAGCAGCTTGGCCTTTCTCTTGTTTCTCTTCTTGCTCTTTCTCTGATGGTCTGTCTTGTGTTTCCTTAACCTTAGCTTTCTCTTCCGCCTCAATGTGTTTCCTGTCTTCACTGTTGGATGAAGTGTAAGTTCACACAGCAACCTAAAATGATAACCATGGATAATGTTGAATTATGAATCCCCCTGACATGGTGAGAGTGCTCCCTTTTTCTTATGCTTTGGTCAGAAATGGAAATTTTGTTTATAGTTTCCCCTTGGACTCAAGGAAGAATTCCTCGACTGTTTGATATCAATGAACAACAATTCCCTGGTTATTATGCTGTTGCTGCCCAAAAATCAACTATCAAAAGGGAATTAGGCTCTCACGAACAAAGTGCAGAGCTTAATTTTCATCCCCAACCACATAAAAGTCACATTCTTTATGCACAGGTTAGCCCTTACAGTGGTTTATCATTTCTACAGAAGGAATTTGTTAACAAGAACTATGGAGGAGAATTTTGACACAAAATCGACTAAGAAATTCCGTGCCACACACAGGCAGCTGCTATTTTTTTGACTCAGAGGCAGACTTGTTTCATACTTTCTTATCCAAAATAGTTTAATTCACCGCCTTTCGAATGTATCATGCATGGAAGAGTGCTTTTTCAAGCCTACCGCTCTCAGAACTCCAAACTCGATGAAGAAAATTCCAGGCTTCTCTGCTTCGGAAGGATATGCTATACTTCCTGTAGAACGTCTTCCTGTAGAACGCCCATGCACCTCTGAGTGAGCCCGATACACAGTAGAATCTCGAACTAAGCTGAAAATATTGTGGAGGATGACGGGTTAATAGATTGTGGGAGCAGAGGACACGTACTTTGGCTAAGAACGCTGAAAGTGCAAATTAATTAGCAGGTGGTGAGAGTCAGCCGGGCATTCTTTAATTACTGCGTGATTTGTGGTGAGGTGGAAAAAATGTACGTTGGCCCATACAGACGACAGTGCTATCACGAAACATCCTGTTTCCTACCTGTGATCACTCCATCAATTACGTTGAAGGTCAAACAGTCAGCATTACCTATTTCCCGATTTCCTCCTGAGATGTCTGAGCGCACGTGTCTCATTCACCCACCGAGCGCTGTCGAATTGGATGAGGGTGGCCAATTTGCTGGCCACCAATTTTTTAATCCCAACCATCTCATTGCTCATGCAGTTTCCAAATTACATTCATGCAATCAGAGGAATGAGTTTTAGTCACATACCTAGAAGTCGAATGGTTGCTGTGAGGTGTTGTGGCCTTTCATTTGCTGCATGCATTGGTTTCTGTGGTTGCATGGTGGCTTGGTTGCTGATTCATGGCTATTTTTTCTTGTGAAGGTATCCTCTAGCTGGATCCATGCTGTAGGAGCTGGCTTCACGTTCAGATCTGCACCCTCAAGCTATTGATGTCGAATTTTCACAGGACTGAAACTTGTTTTCGCCATTGCTCCCGAACGATAGATCGGATCGATCTAAAACTTGTTGAGCATGTTCCTATCATCATTATGCACCTCCCATAGCAAAATTGCGATCAATGGATGCACAAATTTAGAGAAAAATTGAAAATGGCTGAAGATTACAGAGATCAATTTCTCAGAAACCGTGCATCAGAATCAGCTGAAACTGCTTGGGTAGGCTACTATCACCCATGTGCATCTCCCCATGAAACAGGTTTTGAAATGGATGCATGGATATGGAGAAAATGCAAAAATGGCTGAAGGTGATGGAGGCTAGTTTCTTGGAAACCGTGCACTAGAATGGACTGAAATTGCTCGGGCATGTTGCCATTGTCCCTATACAACTCCCCCTGTAACAATTTTGTAAATGGATGCACGGTTTTCAAGCTAGGGAAAAAACAAATTCTGTTCTATGTATTTTTTCTTCAAAGCATTCTGCAAGTTTTTGCATGGTAGAAAAAATGAGCTTGGGCTGTGATGCAAGCATGGAGATGATGGAGGAGGAGTTTGAAGATAGCAGGAGGACTTCTGAACCCTTGAGGAAGCTAGCATGTTCGCCAAACTACCTGTTTGAAATCCATTTCTAGCTTCCTTTAATTTCTACAGGAACTTCCTGTAGAAGCACAATGAGGTGGAAAAAATGATGGAGAAAGGTGAGGGATGGAAATAGGGGTGCTTGCAGGCCTAACCAACAGATTCCAACCATCAGATTCCCTTTTAAAATTGAATTTGGTTCGTCCGAAGGTTCTACAGGATGTTTTAGAACTTCCTGTAGAAACGCCTGGAACTTCCTATAGAAAAGCCTGGAACTTCCTGTAGAAAGCCAAATCCCGACCTGAATGTGACCAAATCCTAGGAGAGGTGAGTGGCCATGGAGGGAGTGTTTGAAGGGATGTACTGGAGCTTGGTACGGACTCCTCTCCTCATTTTTCATGTCCCTCTTTTCCTGCAAAGTATTCACTGAAACCTGCAATTTTTCACAGAGATTAGTCCTGCTTTCTTTTTTCTTTTTTCTTTTTCTTTTTTTTTGAAAACAACTAGGGCACCTCATGGAGGTTTTCACCCTAATTGCCTGCCTTGGGCGCCTCCAAGGGAGTTTTTCACCCAGGGATCTTATTCTCTTTTTATTTTCTCTTTTTTCTTCTTTTTTCAACCCATTGACCGCATCATGGAAGTTTTCAATCAATGAGCCAATATAAGGCGCCTCCGAGGAGGTTTTCACCTTAGATTTTTCCTCTTATTTCCATTTTTTTCATTTTTTTCTTTTTTCTTTTTTCTTTTTTCTCTTTTTTCTACCCTACCCTACTTGAAAAACAAAATTATTTTCAAGTATAAGAATACTTCCAATGGAGCCATGTGCACATCGACATTAGAGACAAGATGATGTGGAGGCTTGAAATGCATGCTTTGATAGCTATCCGGATTTCAGAGACCAAATGATTTGACTTTGAACGGATCAAACATAGCTGAAGAAGAGAGTACTACTGCAACTTAGTGACCGTCTGGAACCATGTCTCAATATAGCTTTGATATCCTTGGTCCTTTTGCTTATCTGGATCATTCTCCATATCTTCTACTATCATGACCTTCACATCTTCCTCTCTTGACTACATGGAGGGTTTAATGGTAACCATGAGGGAGCTTTCTTGATTTCTACTTCTGATGTTTTCTCTTCATCAAGTGCAGCCCATGGTGCTTTGATCTCATCTTTGGAATCTTCTTTTGCCTTTGGTCCTTCAATGTTGTCAATATAATCTCTGTTTTGCAACACTCTTCTTGAGCTATGGTGAATATCATTGAGCTGAAGAGGAGTCATTTGGACATGTTGTGCCTCAGCTTTGGAATTGGGTTGGGTTATTCGAATGTGCGGGTTTGGAAATGGTGGTATGGGTAGTTGAGTGGGGGTGTATATTTGAGATGGATGTGGATGGGGTTGTGGTTGGGCAGGTGGTGGAGGCAAAGGAGCGGGAGGAGAGTTGTTTTGGGGCCTCCACCCCTGATGAGGTACATTCCATTGAGGTTGTGGCTGAGCATAAGAATGAAACGAATGAGAAACTAGAGAAGCATGGTATTGATGAGGATACGACCAAGGAGGGGGTGTGGACCAGGAAGAATGAGTAGGGGGACCCCAAGAAGGCATGGAAGTGGCTTGATAAGGGTTATAATGGGTCTGGGATGTCCCTTGCATTCCCTCCTGGTAGGGTATGGGTCCATGTAGCCTCCTTTGGTTCATATAATAGAGTGATTCAGTGGTTCCTTTGGCTCTCTGATATGCAGCTTTAAGTCCAGGAAAGGAAGGGTACTAATTCGTAGGATCGTATTCTTCACAGACGAAACACACTTCCAGGGAGTGCATTGGACATTCATTCCTAGGATGCTTTCTAGTGCACCTAGGACAAAAGATGTCCAAAACCCTCTTGGCTTCCTGTTGCTTCCTTTGGATCTGCAAGGTATCCAGTTGCATGGCAAGAAACTACCTCATATCACTCTTGAAATCTTCCATCTGATTTTCAAATTCGTTTTTGGATAAGGTACTGCTCCCAACATTTCTGCTTGTAGCCATTTGCTCCAAAGGAATGTTTTCTTCTTCTTCTCCCCTAGAGGTTCTTTAAATATGCCTTGATGTCCACCTAGGGCTTCTTCTTAATCACAACCATCGAAGAAGAGAGAAGGTTGGCGATGTGAAGCAGTGGGGGGTGTTGTGCAAATATTTTTCTGACTTATCTCTACTCCTACCAGGCATGAAAGGAAATATTTTTGGTTGATTTTTGTATTTTTTTTCTACTTGTAACTACAAAAACTAAAATAGATTGAACTGCAACTAACTATCTTGTTGAAATGAAAATGCAGAATTGAAATGAAAGCAGGAAAGGACTAATCTATTTTGCTCAAATGAAATTGTAGGAATGAAATGCTAGTCTACGCTTGCAGAATTGAAATTGCAGAATTGAAATGCTAATCTACGCTTGAAGAATTGAAATTGTGGAATTGAAATGCTAATCTATGAAAGAAGGAAATATCTACTCTACTTTTACGGAAATGAAATGAAATAAACTACTTAACAGAAGGTTGTAGTGGAAAATAGAAGAAAAGTAGCAATCACCAGTACTCTGACGCTTCCCCGGCAACGGCACCAAAAAGAGTGGTGAGCCCCAGTATTGTAGCAATAATGTTGTAACTCCTGGAACTCCCTTCTTTAATTTTATCAACCAGGTAGTTCGTAACAAACTTGGAAGCGACGGTGCTGTATGCACAAGTACTAGCTCTTTCCGCAACTGTCACTTGATCAGTTGGCACAAGTCCGCTAGGAGCTTAAGCCAACTTCTATGACCTCTTCAAAGAATCTTTTTAACTGATGGATGAAAGCTAACTCAAAGAAGGCTGATCTACTTGCAGAAAGAAACTGGAATGCTGAAAGGAAACGTAAACCCTAGCAAACCCTAATTTTACCAGCTAGCTCTACTGATGCAAGAAAGAGGATGCAAGATACTGAAAGAGATGCCATTGACTTCTAGGAAGGTAAAATACATGTGTCTAAGATAATTCTACAGTAACATCTGAAAAAAACATCTTTTTGTATTTTTGAATAAGTTGCCAAAGTTATCATGCATGCGATTTAAATGTTTTATACTATGCATAGGTGGATTGGTGAGAGGAAATGATTGGAGGAGGTCAGGAAGGTTCAGAGAGGGCCTAAGGGGTCCATAACACCCTTCCAGAGAGTTTCACAGAGTTTGGCTATCAAGAAACCTCATTCGTGAGCTTCTACAGGAAGTCTGCAGGGGTTCTACAAGATGTCTGTGATTTTCTACAGGATGTCTGTAATTTTTCTACAGGATTTTCAGAAATGGGATTTTGGAGGATGGATGGAGGAAGAAAGATGAAGGAGTGGGTATGGATGTAGGATAAATGTTGGAGGTGGTCCAGGACTTGGTGGATGGAGTTGAGGAAAGATGTAGATGGCTGGATTTGTTCAAGAAGGACTGAAGCAATGATGCACAAAAACTACGGTTATGTGAGCAAATGGAAAACGTAAGGCAAGAAGCTGAGTTGAGGGATGGAGAAAATGGGTTTGATGGAGTATGGGTGGGAAGAGAAGTGGTATAGGTGCTCTGCAAGTTGTTTTTCCAACTGAACCAACGAAGACTTGTAAAATCAAAGACCTAGTTACGTTAGTCTATTACCTAGATAACAACAAAGAAATGGAACAAAAGTTTATTTGCACTAAAATTAGATGAAATAACTATGCAACTAAGAAATCAAGACTCTAAACATGTAACCAACTTTTGCAAATAAAAATCGAACACTAATGATTGCATGGCAAAGCAAAGTTAGTGTTTTTGTGGGCAGCAAGGTCACCTTGATCCCTGCTCCTGATCCCACTGAGGGAGAGGTGAAATCAGAGGTGCTTGATGGCCTTTCTCTGAAGCTATTCCCTGCTAATAACCTATCAACTCAATCTGAACATAAAAATCCTTTTTAATCATCAAAAGAAATCTAAATAGCAAAGCAAGATTTAAATCTAAATAGCAGCTTTTATTCTAAGAATGCAGCAAAAACACATAAAGATAAACAGAGGAGGTACTGGGCACTTGAGATGGGCCCAACCCCAAGAGCTAAAACCTCCTAAGAGAGATTTAGAGCTGGTGAAAAAGTCGGATTCATCTTTATTGATCAAAAGAAATGTTACATTCCAAAACTGTCCACAAGAAAAAGCTTGAAAATGTGCTGAAACACAAAGCTAACCTACTGCCTAAGAAATGACTAAAATCAAACTACAAACTAGCTAACTTCTGCCTACAAAGTGACTAACTGAAATGAGGCCCTAAGCCCTCCTAAACTTTAGGAACTCGACTGCTAGAACTTGTAGTTAACAACACTTTTACTAGCACTTGCTCGGCTACCATTGTGATAATTGATTTGGTGGCCCTTGAACTCCGAGCTGATGGTGGAGAATTCAAGGTAAGGGCCCATAAATGAAGGGGACACCTTCCTACAAATCCTCTCCCTTGTTCTTCCACGAATTTGGCTACCAAGTGCTCATTAAAACCTTTGATTTTGTCTCAAAATTGACTAAAAATCTGCACAAAGCACCCATTAGACTTGTTGGCATAATGACTAACCCAATTCACTCTATTAGCATAAATATAATAAAAAACATGCAATAAACTAATGAGAATGGTGGATTAAGTTGAATTAGGAGGTTGAATGAGCCCATATAATTATCCATTTTTGGGGCTCATCAGTTAGCAAAAGAGTTGATGAAGCTTGAACATGTAATGAATGATAAATTGAAATTTGAAAAACTCAAAGAAGCTAAGTTGAGAATGGAAGTTTCCATTTGTGAAGCAGAACAAGGTGAAGTTCTAGGTGAAGATGAAGACTGGAGATATGTGAAATATCTTATGAACCATTGTGCGAATTCAAGATAGAAATAAGTTTAATTTGTTGAGGAAGGAATTATTGATGATTTTCTGAACTGTTGGACAAATTCAAATCAACATGAGAATATGAAACCTTGTATATTTGAATCTAATAATTTTGATGTGACTACAAGTTTTGTAGAGGATGGGCAATCTTTTGAAGCTGTTAAAAGTATGGAAGAGTATCTTTCAGAAGATAAATACTTTTAAGTAAAGAATGGTGGATAATGTCTCTTAAATGGGAAAAGTAGTGAATTATTGCAGCAAAAATAATTTAGTAATACAATGATGTTTGAAGCTGTTACAACACATGAACAATTTTTTATGAAAGAAGGAGATGTGATTCAGTCTGAAAAGATGATATGTGAAGAAACAGTTGAGACTGTTGAACCTTGTAATTTTCAAACTGATAATTTGTGCATAAATGCAGGAATTATAAGTGATTATGAAGTACTTATGAAGTGTCAAAGAGAAATTAAATTGCTGGAATATTTGTTGGAAAGCTCAGAGTATGTTAGTGTGATTATAGAGGAAGGAGTTCACTACAGCGGACAAGAGCAGAAAGACATCATTGAAGTAGATGGTGTGGAAGAGAGACTTGCTGACAGTTTGAAGAGTCCTTTGGAGAATTCTTTAAAGAGGTTTAATCAACATACTGATGTGATGATAAAAGAGGAAAAATCAGAGAAGCAAGCTGAAATGTTGCGAAAGGAAGAAGAGGCACTGAGGCCTTATGTTTTTTATTTTATTAATTGTTTTGTGAGTACAGGTTTTGTTGCAGATGTTGGAGAAAAATTGGCACAGATGAGAAGGAAAGTAAACATGGAAAACGAATATTTTGTGGAAGTATTTAATCCATGGAACATAGATATTATTTTGCTAGAAAGAATGCTACAGAATTAGGATTTGATGCAGAAGGAGATAATCATGAAAGAGGAAGAGAAATCTCAATTTCAACATTGGGGAACAAAAGAACTTGAATAAATGCAAAATGTGAAGATGCAAGAGCTAGTGGACAGTAGCAACAAACTAAAGCAAAGAGAAAAAGGTAGCAGTAAATGGTAGAGTATGTACCAGCCCAAGGATATGCTGGAGATAGAGATTCAAGAATTATGGCAATTAATGATGATGTGGTCCAGATGGAGGAGATTGACATCAATAGAAAGGATGATCTTTCAGAATTTGAAACTCATTGACAAGGAGAGGAAGATGAAACAAAAGACAAAAAACATACATCAGCAACAAAGGAATAGAGCATTCAGACAACTACAATCTAAAGTTTGGGACCCTGGAGGTTTTCTATCAACATATGAGAACACATGATCTGGAGATCATGAATGTTTTCAATCTTGGGAGTCTGATGCAGGAGCATCCGACTTATAAAAATCATTGTATTTTAGTAGACATAGGAGATCTTATGTTTTAAGGAAGTTGGTTTCCTGAGTATTAAATTAATGTAATTAATAAGGTTTTTAAGTAAGTTTATGAGAGATATTAAGAATAGGAATTAATTAAATATTGGGAGGTTTTGTAAATGTTCTCGAATGTTGGAGAACATGAGAGATTTAGGCTAGTTAAGATTCCATAGGGATTGAGAGATTTGAAAATCAATTGTAAATCTTAGATTAGGAATTGGTTTCATGGCTTGTGGAACTAGAGAGGATCCTTAGGGATTAGTTAAGTCAAAAGTGGACTTAGAGGATATTCAGGACTTGGTTCAAATGATTAAGGATGTGAACCGAAATGGGTTACAGAACCTTTTATGTAAATGTAAGCCCAAAAGGCATAGAGAGTTAGTTAGTTAGCTAGTTAGAGATTTGGAGTTGAGAGATTAGATAGGGTTTGACTGTAAGCCTACGAGTAGGAAGGGAAAAAGGCCACTGATTAGAAAATCAGGCTAGAGAGAGAGATTCATTATGTAAATAATTGTTTATAAAGACAAAGAATTTGATTCCTAAGTTGTGTGGTGTGTATTAAGTAATTGAATTATAATTTGTGTGTGGATTATAGTAATTATGTGTAACATAGGTTTGTAGGTGTGTAGAATCAGAGAAGAAGTGCAGAGAAGAGTGTTACAGGTTTGGACATAGACAGTATTGGAGAAAACCTTCAATGTTATAGCAAAGGTATAACTACAAGGTTTCCTAAAACCTAAGGATTTATGAAGGAAGCATAAAGGCATGAAGAAATGAAGTAACAGAGTAGAGATCGAGATCAAAACAAGTGAAGACCGTAAGGCGATAACAAATACACAGGTAGAAATTCAAATGGGCTATTCCACAGTAAGAAACAAAATAATGTAGCAACAAAGTACAGTCGTTGGATCAGTCAGATCAACAGACGAGATTGTGTGAGATAGATGGCCAGGATTAAGTCAATCAAAAAGAAAAGTCAAGAAATGAAGAGATCATGTTAAGTCACGTGACAGTAGAATAATGGAGTGGTCTACGAAAGCGGTAAGTAGTATCTCACGTGGTCTGAAAGTGGTAAATGGTATTTTGAAAATTCACACGATTAACCTGAGGGGTTGACAGGTAGCACGAGAAAATCACTTTTCTCGTGCTCTCTCGATCTGATATCAGTTGGGCAATATTTCATGCGAGATTGCGCGATATCCATTGGATCAGACGACAAGAAGATCCGCGGGTGTAATATTATTAATATATGATTAAATAGCTTCCGCTTAAGCATTTAATTAAAGAGCGTTAAACCAAATATTATGGAAGGGTTTGCAAGGTTCTGCTCAAAGGTTTATAAAGGTCCAGACTTTGAATAGTTAAATCAAGCATTTCCGCATAGAGTTTATTGAAGGAGAATTAAACCTTGACTTGTGAAGGTTTTACTAGGCAGGAATATTAAAATTCTTGAGACATAGTGTGACATGAAATTTTATTTGCATAATGTGGGTAGATGCAGCTTTTGCTGGGTCAAAAGGGAATTAGAGGAAAATAATCAGCAACTAGAACCCCTCAACAAAATGGGGTACTTGAAAGAAAGAACATATGAGTACAAGATATGGAAACAAATATGGTGGTCGAAGAAAAGGCTCCAAAATCCTTTTGGAGAGAAGTATATAAAAAAAATGATACTTATCAATAAAAGTTCAACTTAGAGAAAATTATGATAATACTCCCTATGAGTTGTGGAAAGGAATATTAGTGTCAGTCAAGAATCTAAGAGTTTTTAGAAGCAAGTGATACATAAAGAGCAATCAAGACAATCTGGAAAAATTTGATTATAGGGTTGATGAAGGAATGTCTCTTGGTTAGTCATTCAAAAGAAAAGGATATAGGTGTTACAACCAAAGAGTAGTAAATATAGTGGAATGTATTGATATATGGGTATATGAAGCATTGCCACAAAAAAAACCACAATGGAATGAAAAATAAAATGAGAAAACAAGTGTATATCTAGAATATAAAGAATAAAAAGAGTAATACAAGGAAGAAAAATAAATGGCACCTTAGTAGTACAAAGCTCCATCCAGACATGTGAAAACATTTCATCATGAAAGTCAAATACTTCGAAATAAAGAATTGGAAGTTTATACTATAAGGAAATTTATCATCACCCCTAGACATGGAAATATCACACTATTGTCCAAAGTAGAACCCAAATGCTTTAAAAAAATAGTGAACATAAGCATTAGTTCAAGGAAATGAATGAGGAATTAGATCGTATAGAGAAAAATGACACTTGAGAACTAGTACCTAGGTGAAAAGAAAAAAAATATCATTAGCACCAAGTGGGTCCTTAGAAGTAAGATGAATGTCGATGGAAAAGTAGTGAGAAATAAAGCTAGATTGGTCTGTAAAGGATATGCATAGGTAGAAATCATTGATTTCAAAGAAATATTCTCTTGTAGCTATACTATAATCAATAAAAATATTTTTAGCATTTTCATGTCACAAAAAATTAAAATTATATTAGATGGATGTGAAATCATCCTTTTCTAAATGGAAATCTAGAAGAGGAAGTGTACACTAATCAACCCGAGTGATTTCAACTATCAAAATATGAAAATCAAGTATGGGGATTAAGGAAAGAACTCTACAAATTAAAAAAAGCTCTAGGAGGTTGACATTCAAGGCTTGATATATATATATACAATAGCAAGAATGCAAAAGGGGTAAAACAAACAATAATATTTATATTAAAATTGATAATGAGAATCCACTCATCATTGTTGCATATGTGGATGATATCATCTTTGGAAGTGGTGTGGATTGAATGGGTCAACAAGTTTCATAAGACATGAAAGGGGAGTCTGATATTTCTATGTTGGGATAATCATCATTCTTCCCTAGCTTACAAGTTTCTCAATAAGAAATTCATCTCTTAGACCAAATAATTTAAATAAAATTTGAAGAAATTTTGCATTCGATATTTTGCACCTATTAGCAAACCTATGATCACAAGATGAAAATTGACCAAGGATAATGAAACCCCTAATGCAAATCAGACTATATATAGGTCAATTATTGGAACCCTCATATATCTAGTAGCCTCAAGGCATGACATAATGCAAGTTGTAGGATTGGTTGCTAGATTCAAATCTAACCCCAAGGAGAGTCATGTGAATTCATTGAAATTAGATATTTAATATATAAAGAGAACTATTGAATATGGTCTATGGTATCCAAGGAACAAATACATCACTCTAAAATCATACATAGATGTACTTTATACAAGTAGTATTGATGATAAGAAGAGTATAAATGGTGTAACCTTCTTTGTGGGTAATTTTTTGATGTCATCAATAAGTAAAAAGTAAAAAGTAAAAATCTATCTCAATGTCTACAACTGAAGTCGAGTACATAGAAACAACTTAATGTTGAACTTAGATCCTATGGATGATACAATATATTAAGGAAATCAAGGTTGAATACATTTACTCCATACTAGTTATGTGTGATAATAGTAGTCTTACTAGTATTTCCAAGAATCTTCTAAGCATTAAAAAAACCATATTCTTAGTAAATATAATTTCTTAAGAGTTAAATATATTAATCAAATTGTTAGAATTGAATATGTTTCCACTCACAAAGATATTTTAGATGTATTCACAAAACCTATTGATAGTGTTGGTGCCAAAATGTAAGACCCCTGTGCAAAAACCTGATCCAAAGGTGCAATTCCTAGAGCCTTGGTTCATTTCTAGCTCAAAATACAGTGACATTGAGGTCGAAAGTTGACATTCCTCCATCATAGGCACACACCATCAGGATTTGCTTCATTACAACCCATCTGCATCAGGCACTGAAGAAGATACATGGTGTATACACACCATAATCCATAGGCACTGGATGTGTGGGCACTAGCAAAAGTTACACACTACCAAGATCTAACAGTGGGAGAATATATTGATCCAATAGCTCGGGATGCTCCGCACTATAAAGCCACCCATATGTGAATGTCATGGAGGGGTGTAGCGAAGGCCATGTGTTAGCCTCTCGTTCACTCTACATGTCTCCATAAACTTCAAATGTCCAACCCTAGCCAGTGTAAAAAGATGCCATGTGGCCTCCTTCCCATATGACATGCCACATCACTTGCCTATTCATCCACCACATTATTTCCCTCCCTATATTTTCACTATCCAGGTCACCTTCGGCTCATGACAACCTAACATCACTTAAGCCTGCACCACCTTGAATACTGTTAGATTTGGTGGCATAGGGACTCTTTCATCCAACGATCATCAAAACTCTTTAGAACAAGATTTTGTGAATGGTAACTTGATGTAGGGTCATAGAGAGTTCTATGTGGTAGCCTTTCGTGCACTTCACTTGCCCCCAAGGTTTTCAAAATCCAAGAGCTTGATAGTGAAAAAATTCACTATGTGGCTTTCCATGTAGGCCTCACATGTCAGATTAACACTCCTATCATGTATTGACATGAATTATTTGTCATCATGTCCAATCATCCCTCCATATCAGCTACCTATGTCATGGTGACATTACCAAACCTCCAACCAATTGGAAATTGACACTTGTCCATGCCAAAGTCTTATAAAAAGTCATAAGGTCACATTTTCCCTATTTTTTTGCTTAATCATCCTATAGTTCTCCCGTGCACTCATTATATTACCTTTCCTTTATTTCCATAAATCTCCCACACAAATTCAAGAATAGTAGAAAAAAACCTCGTCCTCCCACATAGCTCAAGAGTGCCTTGGATTATGCAAAAGGCATTTTCAGAATGGTTGTGTTGTAATCAAAGGTACAAAATGAAATGTCTATGGCAACCTACCAAGTCCACCAGATGTCTCTACATGTGGAAAATATCCAATATACTGATATCATGGACGTCAACTTGTAAGTGACGCATTTGAGGCACCAACATATGCATCGAACTAATGCCACAACTAAGAAGCTACAAGATATGTACACAAGGAAAAATGATAAACTAAAATATTAGAAGACAATAGAGAGGTATAACATGATAAAAGTAAAAAACTTGGAAGATAAAACAATAGATTTTGCCACACATCCTAAATACTTTTAGAAATGCTAGGAGTTGTTGGCAGAAAAGAAAAAGGAGATTTTCACCATAAGAAATCAACTGAAGATCCCATACGCACATCCTTTATAAATAATTGAACTAGTTACAATGGAAAAGGAATGTGAAGAGATAAATGTAAATCTACATGACAACCTTACAAATAACAAAGAATTGCAGAATTGTATCACACTTCTACTAACAAAACTGCAATGGATGAAGGAAAAGGAAAATGAGAACATGTAGCAACATCAGACTCCTGAAATTATAATAAGATAGGGTTGATGGTGTTGGAAATTTGTCAACCAAGGGGATCTCCCCAGTATGAAGTCCCAATCAGACCTCACAACATTTGGTGTAGGAGTCCCATCTGGTACAAAGGATCGGTTTCCAAATCCTTAAAGATTTTCCTTGGCTCTAGTTATCAACACAGGAGAGTGATGCAATGATGTCTTCAAAAAGCAAGGGAAGTGTGCCTTGTGAGTGTGAAGTTGCGACGTATGCCAAGGTTCCTCTACTACAAAAAGGGGGAGAAAAGTGATCCTTTAAGTGAGAGGTAATAGTGCCACCCAGGAGGAGACACACATTAACCAAAAAGCTCCATCTAACATCCAGTGGAATAGTCGATAGAAGATGCGATAGTCATTACAACCAAAAAACAAGGAAAGATTTATCTAGTATCTCATGGAATAGTCCATAAGGATGGGACAACATTGACAACCATTACAACACATTCTCAATAATATAAGAACTAAACTAACCAAGATAGTTTAACTATCTTAGTACATGTGAAAGAAAACATGAAATACAAACGTCTATAGAATAGTTTTACAAACATTCATAGTCCATGCGTGAAGAACGTGCAGGCGTTAAAGGGCATCTATTATTAAGAAAAATTTCCAAGACACATGTTTACAATGTACATCACTAGCCCCAATAGTGGGACATTAGAGCCACTTCTTACTCCTCAAAGAACTATTTGATCTCTCTAATGCCTTGCGGGAGGAGCCAATGTGAAAAGTCCTTTACTCATATAATGAGGGGGTATATATAACCAAGGTATGATGCTTCCACTTTGTGACTCTTTGACTACACTCATGACTATTCAACTTCCTATGACTTTTCAACTTACATGACTCTCCATGTCCATGTGTCATTTGCACTTCCACTTTATAATACATTTGAATATAATGTACATGGTCCACAATAGTGATGTGGCATATGACCACTCATGACATGACATGACATGACACTGCTGATATGGATTGTTTGGTGATATGGCAATGTCAATCCACTACTGTTGTTGAGAATGATGGCTGCTTTAGAATACTCTTGTTTTCCATCTCCTCATGGCTTGGTGCCAAGAATATTCAATGATGTCAAGTCTTGGGTTGTGGTCGCGAGT
This sequence comes from Pinus tabuliformis, assembly GCA_031772625.1. Classification (NCBI taxonomy): domain Eukaryota; kingdom Viridiplantae; phylum Streptophyta; class Pinopsida; order Pinales; family Pinaceae; genus Pinus; species Pinus tabuliformis. The sequence goes on along the minus strand of CM062817.1, from coordinate 1,852,540,869 downwards.
TGGTGTCCCTTTTATTTACCTTGATAGATCAAATTTCATGCTTAACTACAATAATTTCTTTTGCATGTATTCCTCCTTAATCTCTTTCTTCAAAATCCCAGTAAGTTCCTATATCTACAATTCACTCAATGACAAGACAATGTCAACCTAAAAACTGCCTAGCCTAAGATGGTGCATTATGGTAATGGGAATGAGCTACAATTGAGTTACAAGTGGGGAAGGGAAGCTCAGTGATTGTGCATTGCCTAGTCCCAACAGCTAGGGTGTAGGCTTGAGGCCTAGAACTGTGAAATGTGCTGTTGAGGTTGGGCTAAGGGAAAATCTCTCCACAGTTTTGGGAGACAGTGAGTTTCTTCTGAAGGAGGGACCAATGTGGAAGATTTTTGTACAGTTATGGAGAGGAAGGATGATTTATTTTAGCGTAGTTCTGGTAGACAGTGGGTCAGGATGAAGGGAGGACCACTGGAGGCAGCTTCTGCGCAGTTTTGGAAGGGAAGACTGACTGATTAGATTGCAAAAGTTTGGAAGGGAAGGCTCATCTTGATATCAGGAATTACACAATGCAACATTCCTCAGAGACAGGAACTATGCATTGCGTAGATCAAGGGTTCAAGGTCGCAACTTGCTGACCGAGACTGTGCAATGTGAAATCTAGGCACACTGCATGAAACAAAGTTGAAGGTCCAAGGAGCTTCTTTAGAAAAGGCTAAGTGTTGGACCAATGAGACTGATAGGTTAAGTGGTGAAGCTTTGACCATATCCTAACACTTAGAATACTTTGACGACTGAACAACATTGATAACCCATGAAACATGAAGAACACTTCCACTTGCGTGTGACCACTTCATGACCAACTATGACAAGTGCGACACCTAAGATATACTTCATGACGACCGTGATGACACTTGTGCGACAATACTCAAAACTTTGTGAATGAGTCCAACAAGTGTTTACATGGTTAGGAAAACTCATAGACACAAATACGAGCCCTTGGAACCACCGGAATGAGATTATGCATAAATTTTGATAGCCAGAAAGCAAAAAGATGATATCTTGCCTATCTTCCAAAAGGGAGCGAAACACTTAGTGGAAACACATGGAATGACTTTCAGTGCTTTCGACCATACATGTCATTGAAGAAATAATGATGTGAAAATTGTAAGCTATCCTCTATACTACACTAAGAGGTGAATTTCAACTTCATGAAAGATGTGCTTTGTTTTTGGTACCTACACTCCAAAGGGTTGTGTCGTGGCGGAAAAAGTCGTTTGTGCGGACACAACTGACCTCCCTAGGAGTCTAAACTCTCTAGCGACAAACAAGACAAAATGGAGTAATCTTTCTCTAAATATACCTTTTAAAACATGAAAACTACAAGTGTTTAGGCTTACCTTATTCCAAAACGTTGTTGTTGTAGTCCGTCCTTGCCGATCCGGATGAGCTCCTCCTTCACATCAATTCCTGCAACCACAAACAATCAAACAATTACCAAGCACTTTCATTTCATATAATAAAACATATATTCAACATGCAGACCAAGGAACACATGAAATAACTCATTAACACAAGCTATTGAGAAAAATAAACCAGTTTGTATTAATAACGAAACAAAGAAACTCTTACAACCTGGCCTTGGTGTTGTGCAAGTTCCTCCCAGGGTCCATCAAGGGTTTTCCTCTACTTTGACAAAGCTCACCCACTTCCAAGTAGAATCAAGCAAAGACAATCTCTCCTCACAAGGTTCTAAATGGGAGTCCTAATTCCTGCAGCATTTACCCAAAGAAAATGTATAGCTCCAACCTCCTCTCCCTCTGGCTCAATGCCTTTATTTATAGTGCTGTAAAGAGGTTATTCAGGTCGACCATCAATGGGATAATCCCCCTCTTTGGGTGGGATAGCTCCCTTATTGATGGGATAAGTTCCTCCTTAATAGGGATACATGAACCAACTGGAGGCGCATCCATTTCATCAAACCGACCTCTAGAAAGTTCTAGAAGCAACCACAAGTAACTTTTTTAAGATGAAACTTGCGCATTTTGCCTTTTACAGAAGGACGCACCTGTCCCTTAACATACAGAGCGTCCAAGGACGCAGTCTTTGTGAACATTGTGAGCGTCCCCGCAGGTAAGGCTTGAGAGAGCCTGCGTCCCCAGAGATAAACACATTTTTTACAAGACTTTCTCTCTTTTTTGAGTTTGAGATGGATAGCAGAGGCATAAGACTTGCCTAAGAGGGTAGCATGACTGTTGATTGAGCCATACTAACTGTAAATAGTCATGGTGACATTTTTTAGTGTAACAGATTGCCCCCTAAAGTGCGAAGCCTGGAATAGATTAGGGTTTGTAATTCTAGGAAGGGTGAAGCGCTTTATCATTTCAAGGATTGTCTTGTGGATGACCTGGTTGGAACCTGCAATTTTCAACACAAAATACATGTATAAGATTATATCATCACTGAGGTAGGCATTCCCATACTCAGATCAAAACTTTAACTAACAGACTAACTACTCTGATACAGGAATGATCTTGCAGTACATCACAATCATAGACTTTTGTAGACACAGTATGGACGCAACCATCTGTTTATGATTAGTCTACATAGATAATGAATACAAAACTCCTCGCAGCCTGGATGGTAGAAACTAGATCCAGGGTCTTCACTTCTACTTCCCGAATTGGTACGATTCTAGCCATGTGATTAAATGATTTGATGTCGAACATGTTAGAAACCACTTGATTACCAGTCGATGATGTAAACTGTTAACAAGCGTGAGAGAGACAACCAGTAATGTCAATGGTTCTCAAAGTACCAAGCACAACCCGTGAAATGTGAATAGATGTTTTGATGTCGAACACTTCACGGAATCCTTTGATCGAAAGTCAATGATGTAAACTGACGTCAAAGGCGAGAAACCGGCCATTGATGCATGCAGACTTCAAGGTACTGTCGATTCCTAAGTCATCTTTCTAGATAATGTGTCGATGTCGATAGAAAGCGACCCGTTGCAGGCAAGCCTGCAACACGAAATCATTGTTCAAGTTGAAGAAATGTTGCTGTAAGGACTGACTCAGGGATGGTCAAATGGATGACAAGTATTTTGCAGATGAAAGTTTTGCTTGCAGACCTCTTGAACACATAACGACACGACAGATGGCTTGGTGACGAATAACTCAAAGTTAATCCCCGGAACCCGGTTAAAGACTTTCAAAGTGGTTTGATCAACTGTGAGGTAAAAGATTTCCCAACCCAGGTGAATGAAAAGTGTCGTGTTCAAGAGTGGTAATAAAGTTTCTTTTGAGACAAAAGGTAACAAACAGGTTCATTCTTCTCTCTTTTCCCCCACCATTTCTGGCAAGTACCTCTTTATTTTTAACAAGCTTGAGGAGGATAACATATGCTTGATTATAAGCTCATCCTTCGGACGAGTCCAACCTAGTTTAAATTCGAACCCTAGGAAGGAGTGGTTCGTTCCTGTTTGTAATTGAACAGGTCCTCTACTGTAAAAGTTTAACGAGCCCAGTATAGGAGAAACTCGGTGTTTTTCAATTTTAGAGAGTCTGAAAAAACTAAAGGAGACTCCACGTTGAACTTTTTCGTACATTTGTGTCCCTCAAGCCCGAAAAAGTATAAAATAATACCTGGGGGAACCGCTTGATCTTGCGACCAAGGAGTACTTTCATAATTAGTGCCACTGACCTGAAAAGTAAAAAGCGATCAAGGACACGTCGTTTTATTTCCGTATCGAGTTTGAAACGACAAAAACCCGGCAATCTTTTCCTGATTTTACGGTCAGAAAAGAGCTATAAGGGGACCGTCTTTTAATTCCGTTTTAACGAGTGTAAAAGAAACGCTCGGCAATCTTTTCATGTTTTAGGAGTCTGAAAAGGGCTTAAAAGAGAACTCCAAGGTTTCACTTTTTCGTAAGTTTTAACGAGTTCGAAAAAATGATAAAAACGTACTCATGGTTTTCACTTTTTCGTAAGTTTTAACGAGTTCGAAAAAATGATAAAAATGTACTCATATGGCCGACTTTCAATTTAATTTACGAGTAGGAAAAGACGGAAAGATCTCGGCATTTTCATTTGTTTTACGAGAATGAAAGATAGCAAAATAATCTCGGTATTTTCATGAGTTTAACGAGTCTTGAAAATAACTGAAATTGACTCGAGATAGGTTTCATTTTTACAAAAGCTTGAAACAGAGAAAAACTATGCTTCAGAGTAGTTTCATTTTTACACAAGCTTGAAACAGAGATAAAACTGTGCTTGATGCCCCCTAAGCATAACTGCTAGAGTGCATGCCCCCCCAGCTTCATTTCATTCAACCAGTTGGATGAAATGAAGGTTCATGAACGAGATCATTTGAAAGACTCGACCTAAAACTGTAAGAAAATTATGCAAAAACTGAAATAACTAACCTAAACGTACAACCTAACATCTATGAGGTCTAGTCAAACTCTCGACTCAATTAGAGGAGGATTTGTTTCATTTTTTAACGAGCTTGACACAGGAAAAGAACTATGCTCGGATTCAGTTTCATGTTTACACAAGCTTGAAACGAAAAACTATGCTTGTTATAATTTACATGCCCCCAGCATAATGACGCAAAACGAGGTACATGCCCCCCAAGCTTCATTGCATTCAATGGGTTGGATGAGATGAAGCTTTACTTTCAAGATCTTGGAAAGACTTGTGGGAGGTGTTTCATTTTTTAGTGAGGTTGACACAAGAAAAGAACTATCCTCAAAAGCCTTGTTTCATTTTTTAAACGAGCTTGACACAAGATAAGGAACTATGCTCATAACTACTCTCTACAATCTACCTAACAAAAATTTTACTCTAAAAACCTTGATTCATTTTTTAACGAGCTTGACACAAGACAAGGAACTGTGCTCTAAAAACCTTGATTCATTTTTTAATGAGCTTGACACAAGACAAGGAACTATGCTCTAAAATCCTTGATTCATTTTTTAATGAGCTTGACACAAGACAAGGAACTATGCTCATGACTACTATCTAGAATCTACCTACTTAACCTACCCTTGTTTCATTTTTTAACGAGCTTGACACAAGACAAGGAACTATGCTCAAAAATTTCGCATGCCCCCAGCATAATGATGCAAAGCGAGGTACATGCCCCCCAGGCTTCATTGCATTCAACCGGCTGGATGAAATGAAGGTTTACTTTCAATATGTAACTTGAAAAGGGAGTTGTTTCATTTTTAAAGAGGTTGACACAAGAAAAGAACTATCCTCATACCTGATTCATTTTTTAACGAGGTTGACTCAGTAACAGGAACTATCCTCAAACCTGATTCATTTTTTAATGAGGTTGACTCAGTAACAGGAACTGTCCTCAAACCCTACTTTCTACAATCTACCTACATATCCTAAAATCTAGCTGATTCATTTTTTAATGAGGTTGACTCAGTAAAAGAACTGTCCTCATACCTGATTCATTTTTTAACGAGGTTGACTCAGTAACAGGAACTATCCTCAATCCTGATTCATTTTTTAATGAGGTTGACTCAGTAACAGGAACTGTCCTCAAACCCTACTTTCTACAATCTACCTACATATCCTAAAATCTAGCTGATTCATTTTTTAATGAGGTTGACTCAGTAAAAGAACTGTCCTCATGCTAGCCTATTTCATTTTTTAACGAGGTTGATACAGGAAAAAACTATCCTCGTATAATTGATCATGGCTTCCAACTGGAGGAAAGACATGTCAATGGACACACCTTGATCATGGCTTCCAAGAGGTCTTCATCCGAAGGAAGAATACTTCTTGGGAAGGAACACATGTCAAGGGACTCAAAAGGGATAAGAACATCGTGTTCAAGTAATCCCATAGAGTTTTCCATGTCAATTACCGGAGCTAAATCAAAGGAAGATGAGCAAACAATGAGAGGCTCACTTACATCGGTAACTGGAATCATGGGACCGGTTGCCACATAATTAACCCGTGGCAGGGTAGATACCACTTTAGAATCAGGAACATTTAGGGGTGTCATATTATTGGTAGTTGAAAAAAGACTAGGGAACGAAAGCTGGTCTACAGTCACAATACTGCCATTGTGAGGGAAAGACATCACGCGAAAGAGTGTCGATACGACAGCTTTCATTGCATAAACATAGTCTCGCCCAAGGAGTAAATTGAAATCCAAGGGACCTCGAACTACCATAAGATCAACACAAACAGTTTTACCTTCCAAGGTAATAGAAAACTTAGGAAGGATCCCTAAAGGTTCACTAATTGTTCTGTTAAAAGCTTTCAGATTCTGCGTAATAGGCGCAAGCTGAGGGGAACCCAAAGCTTTCCAAACAGCTGAGGATAAAATACTAACAGAAGCACCTTCATCTACCTGAGTACGATGTATGTCCCTACCACCAGCCTTGACAATGATTTGGAAAGGGATGGAGGAAGGAAGACGAGGTTCTGTCAGTCTATTCCAATCAAAGGAAAAGACCTCAGTACTTGGAGGGGGTTCTGTAGAAACAGGCGAAATGCCCCCCGGCATAGAAGAATCCGATGTAACAAGAAGAACATCAGCGGTATGAAATTTACTCTCGAAAAGGAGAGTGTGATCGACCGAATGTGAAATTGAATCGACCACTTGATCAACTAATGGATCATCAACCTGAGTGACATGAGTTTCACTCTCCAATGGGAGAGTGTGATCGACTGTACTTGAATTTAAATCAATCACTCCATCAGTTGACGGTAGGTTGGGAGAAAGTTTACGGTAACCAGTTGGAAATTCTTGCTGTGGAACAGTAAGGTTTTCCAACAATGTTGAGGCTTCATCCATGTGAGGGCAAATGTGAGTTTGATGACTCCCTTTGCATAACTTACAAGGAAACCTAACTTTACCCTTTTTCCCAGGAACCTGACTATCACTGGTTGATGGATCAACGGAAAGTTGATGAGATTTTTCTGACCATACTTCCAAGACCTTTGGAATACCAGGACAATTGACAAGGAAGTGGTCACTCTTACAAAGCCTGCAAGGGTATTTGGGTTTACGGTGCATGTCGGAAGTTTCCTCAACACCACTAACATTTACAGCCATGGTTGGTTGGTTGACTTCTTTCTTAGCTTGCTTCTTCTTCTTCTTCTTCTTCTTCCCTTTCTTCTTCTTCTTAGCCTCCTGGTTACTAGCATCAAGGCTTTTACCAGGCGAAGAGAAAGAAATGGAGGAAGAAAAATTAGGCGAAGAAGGTAAAGGGTCAACCGAAGGTTGGTGATGTTGAGATGGTGAACTCTGTTGAGGTGAAGCATCCGGTTGAGATGGAACAATTGGAGTATTTTGGGCCAACGAAGTTGAAAATAACCATATCGGTAAACCTATTGTAAATCCAGGTAATGACAAAGTAGCCATATAAGGAGGACCAACATTTCCAAAGTAAGGAAAAGTACTAGGATTCTCATTAGGAGGGGTTCCTAGGTTGATAAATTCCGGAACATTTGCCATTATATTCAACTTCAGTGAATTTTATTAACAATTTAAAACTAAAATTAACAATTCACAATTCACACTTAACAACTAAAATTCACAATTCACACCTATGGTCTCTAAAAGTAAAAACAAACAAATTAACACGCGCTATCAAATCTAGGAGTCAAACCACACACAAACAGTAAGCTCTCCGGACCGAAAACACTAGTTGGTGATGAAGCCCAACCTCGCAGAATTCAGTACAGAAATGGCGGGTGGAACAGTTACCCCGGCAACCTGCTTAATGAATAGACCGGCACAAGTTCCTCCACTTTAACCGTCTCGAAGTGAAGTGAACCCCCCGGAAAATCCAAGTGAGTATAACCGACGTCTGCTCCAGGTACAGTGGGACCTTCCCTCCACCGTCACCTCGGTAGAACCCTAAAGATTATGGTCACTAAGGTCACCAACAGTAACAAATACACCTGGGGGAACAGTCTAAACTCCGACAGCACGCAAGGGCAGAGTAGCAAGCTCAATCCCCTTACCGGCTCCTTGACAACAATCCAAGGTTTACCGATAAGTGACCCCTGGCTCCTCGATAATGGTTAATCTGAGGTTTACCGTTTGTAATACGTACTGTCTGGCGTCGTTCCCAACGAGGGGGGAATGATCCCCTCACTGGTTCGGACACGAGCTCGTGCTTCTCCTTTAAGAGGAGCTTTCCCAGAGTGCAATTGAAACAATTGGATTTATTCTACTCAAGATAAACTATCTGTTTGGTTTTGTAGTCTTGGAGAGTTAAGTACTCACCTACTCCAAGACCCTAGCCTAAGCTATGTTGGTGTTTCAGAGCCCTAGAAATGTAAAAATTACTAGATGAATTTTAATTAAGCGCTGTGTTATTAAGGCTGTTATTACTCAAATGGGTAAATGGAGATGAAACCAATGGTGTTATGACCCGACTCAACTGAATGCAATCGAATATGATAATGCAATCCTTTCAATTCGATGAATCCTAACTAGAGTAAGGAGAGAGTTTCCATTCACTTCCAACAATGCAAAAAATTGATCATTAAGAGAAAATTTAACAAATTCTCTAATGCACTAATTTCATCAAGAAAAACTAATGCAAATCAATTCCAAACCAATTTTTATTTTTATTTTTGTGTAAATTCAAATCAAAGAAAGCTGATCTAAATCTACGATTGATTTTTCAGAATGTAAACTATGCAATTGTAATCTATGCACAATTCACATGAAAAGTATGCAAATGTAATCTATGCACATTTTTCATTCATATTCTGAAACTGAGAACTCTAATTATGCAAATGTGATCTATGCAAGAGAATTCTCAAACACAAGATGATTCTAATGTAATCTAAGAACCAATCAAGTGCAAGTCGAGAAAATTGGGTGAGAGTTCCAAAGATCAAAACATAAAAACACTCAAAGGCGATTAACACTCATACACAATTTAGCCCCCCCCGGCGAATGAGGGGGAAATTTTTTTGCAAAAACAAAAGCAAAAATATGCAAAATTGTGAAAAGACTGAGAGAAACCTCCAAGTAATGACCAAAGGAAATCAAATTAAGAATTTCTCAAAAAAGAGACTCAAAACACCCAATTGATGAAAGCTAAAAGCAGGAATGCTAATGAAACAAGTTCAGGTGAAAATTTTTGACAGGGTACTAAAGGATCTGGGCAGAAAACACTAAGAAAAACCAAAATCTAAAAGCAATTAAAGCAAAAATGGAGTTTTCCTAAATTTTTACAGGAAGACGCAGGCAACCCGTTAGAACAGGCGCGGGCCCGCTCTGTGCAAACGGCAACAGCGCGTCCAAAGACGCACTGTGCAGTACTCAGAGGGTGCGTCCTTCTGGAAAAGTTAAGAAAAACCAAATCTAACTAAATCTAAAGCTAAGCCACCCAAATACTAATTCTCACAGTCAAAAACCAGAAAATAAAAATGATTTTCTCAGAGCAAAGTTCACACAAAGGAAAAGACTTTCACATTAATGGATTCCCCATTGGAGTCGCCAATTTGTCGTGGCGGAAAAAGTCGTTTGTGCGGACACAACTGACCTCCCTAGGAGTCTAAACTCTCTAGCGACAAACAAGACAAAATGGAGTAATCTTTCTCTAAATATACCTTTTAAAACATGAAAACTACAAGTGTTTAGGCTTACCTTACTCCAAAACGCTGTTGTTGTAGTCCGTCCTTGCCGATCCGGATGAGCTCCTCCTTCACATCAATTCCTGCAACCACAAACAATCAAACAATTACCAAGCACTTTCATTTCATATAATAAAACATATATTCAACATGCAGACCAAGGAACACATGAAATAACTCATTAACACAAGCTATTGAGAAAAATAAACCAGTTTGTATTAATAACGAAACAAAGAAACTCTTACAACCTGGCCTTGGTGTTGTGCAAGTTCCTCCCAGGGTCCATCAAGGGTTTTCCTCTACTTTGACAAAGCTCACCCACTTCCAAGTAGAATCAAGCAAAGACAATCTCTCCTCACAAGGTTCTAAATGGGAGTCCTAATTCCTGCAGCATTTACCCAAAGAAAATGTATAGCTCCAACCTCCTCTCCCTCTGGCTCAATGCCTTTATTTATAGTGCTGTAAAGAGGTTATTCAGGTCCACCATCAATGGGATAATCCCCCTCTTTGGGTGGGATAGCTCCCTTATTGATGGGATAAGTTCCTCCTTAATAGGGATACATGAACCAACTGGAGGCGCATCCATTTCATCAAACCGACCTCTAGAAAGTTCTAGAAGTAACCACAAGTAACTTTTTTAAGATGAAACTTGCGCATTTTGCCTTTTACAGAAGGACGCACCTGTCCCTTAACATACAGAGCGTCCAAGGACGCAGTCTTTGTGAACATTGTGAGCGTCCCCGCAGGTAAGGCTTGAGAGAGCCTGCGTCCCCAGAGATAAACACATTTTTTACAAGACTTTCTCTCTTTTTTGAGTTTGAGATGGATAGCAGAGGCATAAGACTTGCCTAAGAGGGTAGCATGACTGTTGATTGAGCCATACTAACTGTAAATAGTCATGGTGACATTTTTTAGTGTAACAGGTTGTGAATCAAATGGATTCTTCATGCGGTCCTAATCTCTGATCTTATATCATGCCCCATGGTTCCTTGGTCTTCTTATGTAATGATTATCTTTTCTCCTAAACTCCTTAAGTGTCATCTAGCATGTCCTCCTTCTTCATCTCATTCTTCATCATCTTTCCATAGTGTAAGAGAGTACGTGCATTTGCAACTCATTCATGATAAGATGACATCAATTTGAAAACCCATAGCCTAAGATAGAGCACTTGAATTCATGAAATGGGTCGAGGTTGAGTGATAGGTCAAGGGAGAAGGCCCATTGTCTGTGAAATTGTGTAGGTAAAGCAGTTAAGGGTCAAGCTTGATCACTAAGACTACACAGTGTGCAGCTCAGATGATACTGAGAGAAATTTCTGCACAGTACCCACCAAGGGAAAAGGTTGCACAATGCCCACTAAGTGAAAAAATTTCATAGTTCAAGTAGGCAATGGTTGTTATGAGATGGGGACCTGGGAAGAAAAACTTCACAGTTTAAGGAGGAAATGAATATTGGGTAGCTAAGAGGCTTGAGGGATAGAACTGTGTAGTTTTGGAAACTGACGTGAACAATGATAGAGATTGACTGTGACCACACACTTGGAAACTTCATGACACAACATTAGATCATCTTCAACATATGAAAACATACTTCCCTTAATGTAACAACCTCTGTGACAACTTACGACAAGTGCAACTCCTACGATAGACCTGGTGAGGATAATGAAAAAATTTGTGTAATAGTGTGTGAAACTTTGGAAATGAGTGCAAAACATATCTCTATTATGATAATAACTCATTTTCACAAACATTTCCCTTGAGGGAAAATAAAACTCCCCTTTGCAAGATAAGCGATAATGCCCATGCCTAAAGACAACATTTTCTATATAAGATAAAAGTGTGAATGACTCTTGAGATCTAATAAAGGAGATTGAAATCATCATTTGACCATAAGTGACTAAGGAATGACCGACCAAAAGATTCATGGTAGGCTCCAAAATTTGAGTGTAGGCCAAAATTTTGGAGGGTGTTGCAGCCGCTACAATAGATAGGTGGAATCCATGATAGTATCTGAAGATGCAAAGTAGCTTCAGGAATTGCTCATATCCTAAGATGCACAATTGAAAGTTAAAGATAAAGAGTGGGAAGGGACTAATTTTGAGATGTATCAAGCACAAGAGCATGGTGAAAAGGTCAAGGCCAAATTAGAAGTTTGAAAGATAAAACCTATTAGCAAGTCAGCCTTCAAACCTACTAGAAAAGGTATTTGGGACAAAATTATGAATTTTCTACAGAAGTGATGGGGAACCTATAGAAATTCAGGAAAAAATATAAATTATTAGGCTAGACCATAAAGAAATGAATGTGCTCAAGATAACCCTCAAGGAAATTCCAAATAAAGTTGGAACAATTATAAAATTCCTTAATTAGATGACCAAAGAAGAAGTTGCTAAGGAAAACTAGAATATTACTCACTTAGTTACCAGATCCAATCACCTAGAGGAAATGCAGAGGCTAATAGCACTATTGGAGAAGAAATAAGAATACATGGAAAATGAGGCATGGTTGTTTAAAAGTAGATTTTAAGTGTTTATTTACAAGAGAAATTTCCCTCCTTTCTTTGACATCCATGGTGATGTGTATAATGAAGAAGCCCTCGTGAGTAGTTTCAATGCTATTAAAGAGGACCAAAAGGGGTTTGGAGAGTATGATCATCCTCTACAAGGGAAGGACATTGTAAACATGTATGAATATCACTTTGAACTCATGTTCATGGTGAAGCATATCTTTAAAGAACTAGGAACGGTGGACTATGAGCCCGCCACGACTCTAGAAAGACTCATTTTGAAGGCATGGGCATGTGAGGTTCCAATGGGAATTCAATGGAAGAGCATGTTAGGATTTTACAAGGTAGATATCTAAAAGATATTTCCTCCAACATCCCAGGATACTTTAGGAGAAGTAGGCACAACTTTGAGATCACCATCATGATCATTGGTACAACAACAAATGAAACTTCAGTAGTCCGTGGCAGCATTAGTTAAAGAAATGACACCATCAAGACCATTAGAAGTACCACGGGTATCATGCACACAGTAGCACCTAAACTAGGAAATTCCCAAAAAGGAGAAAGAAGGCCCAATACAAAACCAAGAAAGATACGAAAAACTATTAAATCCAAATTCAAAGGGGCCCACCCAAAGGCAATAGATCCTTCAAAAACTTCTAGAAGAAGTTAGGTATAGTACAACTTGCAATTTTGTAATAAATATTGGTGGGTTTTCAAATACCACTAATGGTTTATGTTGATGTCTTAGTCCTTGAGTTCTTATATATAGGTCTCTTTTTGTAAATTTTTTTTGGGGGGGGGGATTTTCGGTTATAGGGAAACGCTTTCAATTTGTTTTTGGAATTGCTGGGAGGTCTTGAAACAATTCTAAGGAAGAATTATGTAGCAAATCTTGGGATGTTTGTCCCTTCTTATCATCTATTTTCTCACACCCATTTCATATTCCAATGTTTTCTACATACGAATACAATTTTATGCAATTTTCATGGAATTTTGAGTTGTAAACTTAATATGTTATGTGGATTGTATGGAATTGTTTAACTAAAATAAATTATGGCATCAGTATGATGGTTTATTTTGATTTCATAATATTTATCAAGGTTTTTTTAAGATTATATTGACTTCTTTGATATTTCTTACAAGGTTTTTACAAGAAATTCTTAATTTCTCCTTTAAATTGGTCAAGATATTTTCTCCATATTTCATCCACTTTTGATATTTTAAACTCTTCATGTCAAACCTAGGGGCTGTGATTCTCCAACTTAGGATCAGTGGAAATGCAACCCAATAAAATGCATTTAATGTCTGATAGTTATTCCCTTAACCAAAAATTTTAAAATAGATTTATAATTTCACACTAACCTAAGTTAAATTTAACGATTACTCATTCATATATTGGTACTTTCTTTGAAGAATGCATGATGAATGTCAAATGTTACTTATGAGTCAATTTCCAAGGTTTATTGTGATATTAATTCCATTTGATTCAATTATCTTCATTTAACATAGGGAAATTTAAATTTTTACATATATTTTATTTAATGGTTGTGATGAATTCCTCATGGCATTTTACTTTCTTGTGACACCATATAGGCAGAAATAAAGTGCATGACCTTTGAACCTCAATTTACGATTTGTAACTTTAACTAAGTTCAAAATATAATTACATAGTCATTTTACAACCATAGATTTACAAGAACCATATAAATATGTGGTCTTATTTTCTTGCATTTGGAGTCATCTACACCTTTGACCAATTCTTAGGCCAATAACCAATGATCTAGAACATTAAAGAAAAGGGTTTTGAAAACAAATTGAACAATCCTAGATAAAATAGATGGGTGGTATTCATAATTTAAATAGAATGTCTTTGAAAAATAGCAACAAATAAGGTCACATTTAGATGTTCCTAGACTCTCCATTATAACACAGTGTAGGGTGACTCTAGGGCCCATCACATAGAGAGCCATTTGAGTACCTCAAACAATGATTGCTAGTGATATTTCTATTATCTCGTTAGTCCTATAATTATGGGGCATGGAAGTTCTTCAACACATGTCAAGTTTTAGAGACTGAGTTACAGCTGAAGAATGATTAAATGGAAATTTTTATAAATTCTCCCATTGATATTTGTAACTGGTATCATGTTCAGAGGAATATTAAAGATTAATAGGTGTAGAATGTGCTTATGAGGGAGTAATTTTCTCTTGATCTCACTTCCATTGGCTTGTAATATTGTAAAAGGGGGAGAATTTGGCTCTTATGATATCCATTGGTGTGCATTTCTATAATGGTACAATAAAAGATGCACAATTTCCTTAATTGGTGTCATGGACCCTTTGCCATTAATGTTAAAGGGGGCGAAATTAGGCATTGTCTACTAGTGTAGTACATGGATTTCAAGATTTAAGAGTTTGGAGTAGAAAAAATCATAGAAGTAGAAGTTTGTGCTAATTTAGACTTCCATACCAACGCTTGAAGGATATTTCCATCAATGCCAAAGGAGGGATTTTTTTGGTAATAATTGCAATTCATGTCAATAGACCAAGGCTAAGAATGTTGAGCTAGTCCATAAATCAAAAAGTTCGAAGTGAGGATAAAAAAGGTTGAGCATTAGACACCAGACATCGAACATCAGAAATTGGATCATTGACATGTAAGCCATGAGAAAAATGGTTTAGAATGTTGAGGGCCACAGATGTAAAATCCTTAGTCATCACTTCCCATCATATATGGGTAGTAGGCTAGCACCCATGAGCTAAGAGCCCATGAGCCATCGAACTGTAAAACCAAATCTCAATAGGGTAGAATGAGTGTAAAAGTACTTGCAAATTGAAACCATGAGAAGGTGGGCCACCATTGGATTAGGAACATGTTGATAGGAAAAATGACCTCATCCACATGTAAGTGAGGCCACCACATCAGAGCCCCAAATAAGCCCTTATCCATTTGATTTGGTAGTTCTAACTAGTTCTAGTGGGTCCAATTACCCCCTCTTTCTCCTGGATGAATTTCAATATTTCAATTACTTACCAAACAAGAAGAGAGCTATCAACAACACTCCCTTATTGTGCATGAGCAAGAAAGAAAACCTTAATCTGAATTAAGGGCTCAACCAATCCACATTAAAGCTTTAGCCTATGTAAGGGGACTTCTACAAATGAAATGGACCAAATCTAAATGAAAATCTACCCAATTATGCAAGTTAAAGAAAACAAATCCTAAGACTATCTCAATTAGGAAGATGTAGATCTAATCCCAACTGAGAGAAAAGTTATTAAGTTTGGACCGACTATGAATTCAGAATAAAAATGAAGTTAATTAGCCAAAGAAGTAGTTCCAAGATCCACTGTTAATTCAATCTAATAAATACAATCAACTATTTGATGAATAATCATCAAATGATGTCTACATACATTCAAATTCAAATGAAATGAATCCAAAGTCAATGACATGACTACATTAATTAAATAGTTCTCATAAAACAATCATGGTTTAAAACAAAGAAATACATGCAATCAAGCTACTAAATAGTTAAAAGTAATGACAAGAAATTACATTTGGCTTTATTAATCAATTGGATAAAAATAAGATCCAACAAGAAAATATATTTTTCGATTGACTAAATAAGCATGTAATTAAAAATTCACAGTAGTGAAAAACCCAAAAATCACATATTTATATGGATCAAAATTGCATCAAAATGCAGTTAAATACAACTTATGAATCAACCCATATTTTTGACAAAAGTGTACAAAAATAATAGATCTGATTCAAGGCATTTCAGCACAAGATTTCTCAGAAAAATTTCATGATAGCATGAAATTTTCTAAGTTGAAATACGTCTCTATGGATTTCCTTACAACTGGTCCAAACAATGTATAATCCTCTACAAAATTATGCCTTCTACAATAGTGTAAAAAGCCATTTTTTGCAGAGTATGATCCCTATAGTTTTAGATATAGAACCATTTTCTCATTCTTCAAAACATTATTTATAATTTACAGAAGAAATCCAAATATGGAAAGTTGTTGAAGGTAGTTCAGATACATCAAACTTTGTGTTGCTATTCCTCTCCTTCTCCTTTGTCAAATCAATCCAATTTCTCCAAGATGGTTTAGTCTCATCCTCTTCACAGATCTCCTGCAAAAACAATCAAAATTCAAATAAAATGAATTATTTTTTCACATGAAATCAAACAGCCCAAAATTGGGAAAACACACTTTCCAACTAAAATTCAATTAGCTACATAAAAAGAAAATTAATTTGAACTTCCAAATGATCCCTATAAAGACTTCTATGGACCAAGAAGGTTATATTTGAATGAATTTGCAACAATATAAGTTTCAACCAACCGATTTTCCAAAACAAATTTAGAAATTGGGTTTTTGGTGCAAATTCAAAACTCCATTTTTTGGTAAGTTTTAGGTGTTGTTATCACTTGGATTGAACTTCAGGCTGAAGGAAGGCAATGCCAGGGTAACCACAAACCACGCTTAGCCAAGTAGCTAGCCCTACTAG
Source organism: Pinus tabuliformis (assembly GCA_031772625.1). Lineage (NCBI taxonomy): Eukaryota > Viridiplantae > Streptophyta > Pinopsida > Pinales > Pinaceae > Pinus > Pinus tabuliformis. The sequence goes on along the minus strand of CM062817.1, from coordinate 1,852,524,223 downwards.
GCTAGGAGAGCGCTCTCTCCGTAAGGATCTCAGTAAAGATGACTAGATCAAGAAAAGATTTTTAGGCTAGGTATTGTAGCATGAAGTTTTGACTAGATTTTAAAGGGGTTTTGCTGGATCAGGAGGAGCTGGATAGTTTAGGTCTAGGGAACTAGGTCAAAATTGCAGGGTGTTCAATGGGGCAAGGTAGGCATATGCTTTAGCACTCAAGGGCTTGATGGGGTGAGATCTTTTAGACTGGTGAGAAGCTAAGAAGAGCATGTGAAACCATGGATCCTTCCTAAACTGCAGAAAACATGAAATGGTGAATGGTTTCCCAAGGCAGAGTACTGATGTAATGAATTCAGTCTATCAACTTGAAAACATTCAACTAGAAGTAATGAAATGTTTAAGAAACATACAAAACACATTAACATATGATCACATAAGAAGAAACTGTACTAAAACTCCATACCACATGGATCGCATAAAAATAGCTGCAATTCTTATTAATCTCCTACCAAACTGCTTACAAAAGGTGTACCATCGTGGTTTGAGCATCCAGCTGAGTCCAACCCTTTACAATGAGAAAGAAAAGGAAGATATAGGCTTTGTTTCAACCTCCCCCCATCCTTAGGGGTCGAATCCCTAAGATTAGGAGCTAATCTAACTAATACTAAACAAGAAATAGGAATATAGGCATCATCAAGAACTTGCCTCTAAAAGTGAAAAAGTGATTCATTTGAGCTCAAACTGACTTCTAAAGCAATGAATCTACCCTCTATTACTATTTATCTATCATAATTACATTCCAAGTCATCATTTACAATGGTGAATCATCATCCATCAGAGAGAATCCATGATCATAGTCAAAAACTAGAAAAATAGGCATCCTGAGCAAAATCTGCCTTACGTGCAATGCCACCGGCCTAACACGCAATGCCACTTTCAGGTCCCTTTTGGAGGCCTTCCCAGCATCCAAATTGAGCCTATTATAGCTCACTGGAAAGGTATTCAAGTCTAATTTCCAAAACATCTAGTATTTCTGCATTTAAAGCTAATTTTATCCCTAAAACTTGATTCACCCAAGACTTCTTCTATGTGTCCAAAAAGTGGCAGAAAGGTCATTTTTAGGGTGTTTTTTGACCATTTGGTAGACCATTTTTGCCCCACAAACTTTGAAAATATCTAGGGTGCATGTACGCATCATTCGAAATCCAAAAATACAAACCATTTCTTCATTAGATGACCCTAGGAAAAGTGCAGCGCCACCGCTATGCAGTTTTCCTCTGTGTAGAATTTCAAAAGTTGGCAAATTACAAAAATTCCTCCAAACTTGCACAAAATTAGTGAGAAGCACCATTATCAAGTGTCCTGATGAGCCAAGGAAGCTTCAGCCAGCACCCTAACCCCATCCTCCTCCCTTTTGCCTTTCAAAGCCCGCCTAAGCCTAGTTTTCATCTTCTTAACCATCATATTGCAAATCTTGTTTCAGGTCCTGTAATGATAGGCCATGTGTCTGATCATCTGATTGTCTCTATTAGCCTTATGTAACAGCTTCTCAAGGTGCAAGTTGACTCTCTCAAGATAAGTCTCTCTATCATCTTCAATCTCTTTTTCAATAGGAGTCAAAGAGATTTGTGCCTCTTTGCCACTTTTCCATTTTACTTTGAGCATTTCCAAATCCATGAGGACTTGTTTGTCACTCAAATAATTGTTTTCTTGCTCAAAGCATGTGATTACACACATGGCCCTCTCCAAATTATTCACCAAAGCTTGTACTTGAGCCTCATTTTCTTGTATGATGATGTCTTTTATGGTTTCTTCATCCTGAGCCTCTAAGTCAATGATTTACACTCTATGATGAGTATATGAGTATAATGCTGCTCCAGCTCATCATGCTGAGTCAAGTCAAATTCCCTTTCCTCCTCATCATCAAAACACTGCTCAGGCATCTGTTCCTTTCCTTTATGTAGCTGTTGCACTTGTACCTGTTGTGTCAATGAAGAAGGCAAAGCCCCTTCCACATCCTGTGGAGCTAACATTTTCCTATGGGCTGATGAAGAAGGAAAGGTCCCTTCCACATCCCGTGGAGAAAACACTTGCCTATTGGCTACAAATAATCTCCTTGTGCCCCTCTGATATGTCATGTAAACGGGCACCTGAGTAGTTCTAGTCTCCTTGGCCTCCTCATTTGTTTTCATTTGGGCACTGATAGAAGGTCCCCCTACTTCTTGAGACACTGGTAGAGGAATTTGAGGACCCTTGAATATATCATGAGAAAAAAATTTCTCCCAAGAGATGTTGAGGAGACTGAGATGATGAAGCACAATCATCTTGATCACGGAATAATTATAGAGGCTGCTCATCTGTTAAGGGTATGGCTTCTTCTAGATAAAATGATCCATCTTCTCAATATTCCTGAACAAGAAGTAAGGGAGGTTTAACATCCTCACCCTGGTAAAATGCATGAGGAGCCTGATGTGATAGGTATACAACTTGGAAAATCTACCCTCACAAGTGAAGTACTTCATGATGATTTTCATCATGGGGACATACTTGTCTTCAAGAAATCTATAAGGAAAAACTCTCTTCACCTCATTTCTGTACTGGGGTTTGATATAAGGCTCATAGTAGTGTTCATCCAGGTCCTGGGCCTTGTACCACTTCTCTCCTACATTTGGAATCTTGGTGACATCTGAAATGATGGAGGGTGAAACTGTGAAGGTTACCCCAGCAAGAGCTACCTTGTAGTCCCGAAGATGAGCTAAAAAAAGTCTAGTGAGCTCAGGTTGATGTTGAACTCTCTCTACCTACTCACAGAACTCATAGCAGCCATAATATCTGAAACATGTGACAACCAACTAAGAGTCCTGCAATTCCCTAAGGTTTGATGGCTGTTCTCTGATAATCCTGCCTCCCTTGTGTGGTTTTCTCTGTTGCCTAGCTCTATCTGCTGAAGTGTCACTGCCTTTTTTTTCCTCCTTCTCATAGTCTCGGTCCTCTCTATCCATGTTTGCAGGGCTGGAGGTTGTATGAAGGGAATGAGTGAAAGTATTTTAGGAGTGAGGGGATGGGAAATGACTTTATGGGCTAAAAATGAACGAGGGAGTAGGAAATGATAAAATGAGAGGGAGGGCTTGTTTTGTTTGGGAAATTTCCCTTGGGGAAGAAGAATAAAGGGATGGAAATGATATGGAACAAGGATAAAGGGATAGGAAAAAGTTTAGAGCTATAGGGATAGGTGATAGGATAAACAATGAAGGTTTAGGGTTTTAGGCACCACTAGGGAGATTTTTAGGGTTTCATATTTAATATGGAGAATGATGCTTATGATGTCAATATGCAAACCGCAACTACAACAAAGGAGGTCAACTTACTTGTATGCAAGTAAGAGAAGGAAAATTTGAGGTTTGTATGAAGATTTGAGGCTTTTCTAGCCCTCCTACACAACATGCAGCATCAGTGCACAGACGCGCAGCACCACCCTAGAAGCTCAGCGCTAATTGCAACATGCAGCGCCAAGATATGAATGCGCAGTGCCAACTTGCCTACCTCAGAAGCGCAGCGCCACTCTGCCAATGTGCAGCGCCACTCCTCCACTGCTCCAAAAGCGCAACGCGACCCTTCCTTTGCCCAAAACTCACTCAAGCTTGCCTCTGTTGAGTGATAAAAGGTGTCTTTTTAACCCCTAATTATCTTGACATTAATTGTCGACCCAGGGATGATTTTTTATTTCAAGAGTGTAGTCAGTCTGGGGTGGTCACTTGCTCAAGAGTAATGTTTCTAAATTGTAGTACAGTGCTTCAAATACAAGAGTAAATGGATTCTTGAAATAAAATCTACTTATAATTAAAAGAAACTTAACACTCTGAATCTTAAATCATTCACTCAGAAAACTACAACAATTTATCAACCAAGGATGTAGTAGTGATAAATCTTTCCTCTATCAACTGATATAAATGAAATCAAACATAAACAGGATCCACAATAGGAGAACATAGACAGCTATAGTCAATGTTCTTTACAGTTGTTGATCTTTCAATCCACACTAAAGCAAATAACTGGAAATAGCAATTCAATTGGAAATGCTTACTAAAACACACTTGCTGCAATATCAATTAAAAGGTGAAATCAAATCCTTGCATGAAAGAGATAACAAGAAAGCCTATTTGAATAGCAACACTAAATTAATGGAAATGAACAACAAAGCTAAATTAATGGAAATGAACAACAATCTGAAATATAATAGGACAGTAAAGCTAATTAAGTGGAAACACACAGTGACTATAAATTAAACTGAATCAACAATCTTATCCTAGCAGAATGAACATTAACCATAGGTATAATAGGAATGGCAATCGCAGTTATAATTGAATGGTAATTAAGTGAACAACAATCGCAGTTGTAAGTGAATTGTAGTTAAATGAACAACAATCGCAACTGTAAATGAATAACAAAATCTGAATTAGACAGCACAATATTATTTCAGAATGAATAGCATGACATTTTAAGTTATGAATAATAATCTTGCTATCAACGTAATCCAATCACGGTTTTCATATAAGAGGGTGATTCGGTGAAATGTTCAGAAATAGAAAATTACTGAATAAAACAAATTAAAGAAATGAAAAGGAAATCAAACCATCACATGGAACTGTAAAATAATGATACAAGAAGCAAGTAGATCCACCAGGGCCAGGCCCTTAGCCGCTAGTGAAGCACCGCCGAATTACTTTAGGAGATGCGAAGGAACTACAACTGTTTTTATATGTTAATCATTACATAAACATTACAATAGTTTCGTCTCTACTTCAACAACGAGAGTCAACAATAATAGTTACAATTTCTCAATGGTAATTCTCCCATTCCTCCTATCCTATCCTATCTATCTCTAATCTATCTAATTCTCTCTCTAATCATCCATCATGAATCCTCTTCATCCCCTTCTCTGATCTCTGTTCTCATTTAAATACATAGAGAGAAAAGAGAAGTCACAACAGATATGATTACAATATGATTTCTATTACAAAATTTGATTGTTCTCAACAAATTGATAAGAAAGATCATATCTGAAATAACTTTCCATCAATCATTCAACAGGAACAGGTCGAATTTTGCATTGCAACTAGGATAATTTGGAAAACAGGCACAACAGTGAATCTGAGAAAAACGTCTTCCGAGAACCTTCTGTTTCTCTTAGTACGGACTAAATTTGGGAAAACGGCTTACTACAAAACTAATTTCGTATGTTTTGGAAAAAAAACCATGTTTCGGATTTTCTAGATTCTTCTCCATTTTCCCAAAATGTCCAATGCAAAATTGTCACTTCTTCTTCTAGCAAATTTCTGAGTTGGCACATTTAACGATGAGCTAGAGATCAAATCTTCAATCTGGAAAATATCTTGGAGGCTAAAATGGTGAGTGATGTTACAACAAATTTATTAATAAACCATCATTGGTAAAATCATGCATAATCAAAACTTTATTAAAAATAAAAGAGAATAAATAATATTTATCCATAAGAGCATAAATAATTATAAGATGGAATTATATGATACACCATGATAAATGACATGATAAAGCAAAGTAGAAATGGATGAAATGGGTATTAAAAGTGATAATAATAATGACATACTAATGGCCGAACATACCCCCAAACTGAATATATTGCATGTCCTCATGCAACCCAAAGACTTTGCGTTAACCATGTAATAAAAAATTGGTCATCCTAGATCATGAAATGGATAGAATAAATGAATTCTTCCTCAATTAATGAATATTCAATTTTAGCAATCTTGATAAAGGTCTAACAATTTTTGCATTGACGTTCAAGTTAGGTGTATATGAAGTTGAAGCAAAATATGATATAAGTAACAACAAACTTCATTAACCATTTTCGCAAAAACTACAAACCAAATTTTGCTGAAATTTTGCAAGTAAATTTATAATATATTAATTCTTTTATGATCCAAAAATCAAATCGTTTTGATGCATGGATCATGAGATATACGAAAAATGGTTGTAGGTGAGAGTGCATGATTTCTGAAATTTTATGAACTAATTTAACTTGAAATTATCTGGGTTTGTGTATTTTAATGATACGTCTGTGTTTTCCAGAAATAAGAAGAATAGAGTTCATAATTTTAAAAATATATGGAAATCAATTTCTACACTGTATAAAAATGAAATTGTATGCTTTAAATGAGAAAGAAAGTAGAAAACATCCATCATGCGTAGCAATTGCTCCCCAAACTAAAGAATTAGCATGCCCTCATGCAATGCTAGAAAACAAATAGAGGTGGTTGCAACAATTTGTTGAAATCTATGCTTGGTGTAAAATAACATGGAATAAGGGAGGTGTTGAGAATAAGAATATCAATGGATGATAAAGAATATTAATTCCATGGTCATAAGAAAGAAATGAATGAAAGCAACACTCCCCCAAACTGAAAGATGATATGTCTCTAAAAAATGGGAAGTGGTAAATATGTGGAATGAATGATGATAAATAATGCTCAATGGATTTCATGAAATTCTCCTAAATTCATAATAAATCAGAAAGTTATGGCATTTTACTTCAAGTTTTACCTACAAAAAGAAAAATGTGGAATGACATATATGCACTGGCATTTGTTGAAGCTGATGTAGGCAGAGTTGGTGTTGAAAGTGATGCAAAAGGTGGAATCCAGGCAAGCATATCATGTCAGAACAATTGTTCGTGTTTGTGAGTTGTTCGAGCCTATTCTATTAGTTGCAATAGTGTGGTCATGCTGCAAATAGAGTCCCCCCCCCCATACTTGTTTTTCTCCTGTAAACAAATCATTATTTTGCATACAATGTTTTTGAATTCATAGTGTTAGTTTTGAATAGCAACATCTAAGATGTATGCAAAAATTTGAATCAGAAAAACTTTTGTATATATGCAATACTAATATTTTATCGAATCAACATACTATCACATAATGTATACATTCCCTTGTCCAATTGGAAAAGGGATTCCATGGCCATAAAGCCTATGAAAGGTGTTATGTTGATGGCAAGGCAAGGAAATGAACAATACAATAGTAAATGAAGCAGAGTACACATATCAATAATAAGATAGCAAGAGGTATGGTTATAATGAGAGCAGAGTGTGTAAACACAGTTATGAATACGAGGTAGGATGCTTTGGATTGATGATAAGTTATGCGAAAAAGAAAAAGGACATCAATATGCCAAAAATATGTTTTGTTAACGATATTCTAGCTGAAAATGATGGGATTGATCTGAAAACAATTTCTCATGCGTAAAGGTTCAAAAAAGGGAAAAATTTAAGGAAATAACTTCTATATTAAAAAGAAAGAATAAGAAAATGGTATTATAGTAATAATTGACGATAAGATATAACTTCAATACCATAAGCAGAGCCTCTGCTGCCAGTAGGCATCCATAGCCTCGGCAGAGTTGCTTTTTAACCGATATGAGCCAGATCTTCAATTTATAACTAGAGAATTCTAGTACTATTCTATAGAAGAGATTAGTGTGCTAGCATGGTAACCAGATAACCACAATGCCATTCACTGGGATGTAGCAAAAGTGATTAGGCTGGCTCGTTATGAGACCTCCTGTTCCAAGGATAATTTAGCTATCCAATGGATCATAACCCTAGTGTGGTGGCCATAATGGGAATGCCACTTTGTTACAGTCTTATGAACATGGTAGGCTAGCTCGTAATGAGACCCCCTATCCTCTATCTGCAAACACATTTTTGTTGTTATTACACATTTTTATGATAAAAAGAGGGAGGCTTAGTACTCCTTAAGAGCAGTGATGGTGGAAGAAGTTGAACATGTCAATAGAAAAAAATATGCCCATAATCTCATTTATTATAGACAGAGAAGATTATAACCAGGAAGGGTGGAACTAGCATGGTATTAAGATGATCAATCAGTATCATGTACAGTAGAAAACAATGTATTAAAGTAGTATATAAATAATTGTGTCCCTTTTAAAAAGAATCTATCATCAAGGAGTTGTCCTGTTAAAGATCATAATGTGAATGATATTAACTTGTTTGAATAGAATCCATAATTCTTGTCCTCATAAAAGTAGTGTACTTCATGCCATGAAAAGGAATTAGTAAAATTTGGTTGACATAAACTAGGAATAATCCCACAAGAGGAAGGAAGGGTTGTTCTCGAAAATACTCCCAAAGTGTTGCTCCCTTGAAGGAACAACAAAAACACTCGAAAAAGTGTTGTTCTGTGTAGGGAATAGCAAAGAAAATGCATGCCAATAGCAAAAATACACATGAAAAAGTGTTCTTCCATGTAGGGAATAGCAAAAAAATACACCTAAAAAAAGTGTTGTTATTTAAAAGGAACAACAAAAAAATGCATGCAAAAAGGTGTTGTTCCTTAAAAGGAACAACGAAAAATACACCAAAAAAAGTGTTGTTCCTTTGAAAGGAACAACAAAAATGTGAAAACGTTGTTCCTTTGAAAGGAACATCAGAAATGCAAAAGTGTTGTTCCTTTGAAATGAACAGAAAAAATGTGAAAGTGTTGTTCCTTCGGAAAAGAATAACAAAAATGTGGAAATGTTGTTCCTTCAGAAAGGAACAACAAAAATGCGAAAGTATTGTTCCTTCGGAAAGGAACAACAAAAATGTGAAAGTGTTGTTCCTTCGGAAAGGAACAACAAAAATGTGGAAATGCTCTTCACTTGGAAATGAACAACGAAAATGCAGAAGTGATCTTCCTTCGGAAAGGAACAGAAAAAATGCGAAAGTGCTATTCCTTCGGAAAGGAACAACAAAAATGCACAATCATAAAATGCAGGCACGTAAAAAACGAATTAGTTGTTCACTGCATTGATGCTGAGGATGGGTTACAATTTGAAGGAAGCAACAATTGAAACAAAAAAATATAAGAGAAATCAGAAAAGAAACAATATTTTATTTAAAAACAGTATGTAAATAAATAAATTAAGTTACACCAACTATGATGTTATTTCTTAAGGCAAGGAAAAAATGATCTCTTTAAAAAATGTTTTGTTAGCAGTGACATGGCATGAATTTCAAATGGAAATCAATTCTTTATTTCTTCTATTATGAATCCGTTGGGAAATTAATTGGATGAAATTCCCTTGTTTCATTAAAATTCTTTCAAGAATCGTTCATCCATAAATTGACCTTCTTTATTCTTCTAAGACCTGCAAAAAATGAGTGTCTACTTGCAATAAAACATTAAATCATGGAGAAAGAGAGGTGATTGGGCTCCCCTAATCCAATAATTATAAAAAAATAACAAGTAGTTACTCTGTAAAACAAATCCACAGAGAAAATAACAAAGTAAAATTTATTTGCCACCTGCGGGAGAGCAGTGGTCGACCATACTAACCAACGGTGTTTTAATCACATCTTCTTTGTTTTTCATCCAAATTGAGTGATTCCAAAGCCATATGAGAGATAATTCAAAGATATATCTCCAATAGAAACAGGTTTTAAAAATTCAATGATATGATATGTCAAATTTACTTAGAACAACCTGCATAACAGAGTCATTTTCGATTACCCCACTTATAACAACAATGGATATTTTAAGCATAGCTTCTTCATTTGATGTCGGATTCAAATGATTCAAATTGAAAATGAAATTATATTCATTTATTTATCTCCAATAGAAACAATTTTTTAAGACAAGAAGAATTGATAGGTCAAATACTCTTAAGGAACAACCGGAAAAATAGAGTTTTAAAAGTGCTGATTTACGCTAGATAGTCAGTATTTTGAACATAAATTCCTCATATGATATTGAAAATGAGTGATTCAACTTTCCTTGTAAGATATATTCATAGAGTAATATAACATATAAATATGTTTTCAAAATATGATCATTTAGGCCTCAAAAAAATGACTGTCCCAGCTCTGTTCCTGAGCTGCCCGCTAGACACCCTCTCAATGTTCTGGTTCTAACCTTTTCATTTCAAATATAAATTGAGTAATTCGAATTGGGTTGGAAAGTAAACATCAATGGCTACCTAGGATAGAAACAGGTTTTAAAAATATTCTCTTTTGGTTCCTAAAAACATGACTATCCCGACTGTATTTTCAAAAATTTCGTCAAGCCCACAAGCCAAAAAATATGATATTCAAGAATTTTTTTCAAATCGGTGATAAAAAATGAATATGAGTGTTTGTATAATTGTTATTTCCATTATAATTCATCTACATACACAAATGAATTAAAACATTTATCACCGATGTTGATTTCCACAGCGTGTTGCAACAAAAACAACTATTTTTTCATAAAAACAAAATGTATTTATTTATGTCCTCATTTATTTTATTTTTTTACACTAACCTAATTTAATTTGAAAAATGAATATGATTACATGTAAGATAATTTCCAGTGGAGCCATTTTCGAAATAAGGATTCAAGTATGCACATACCCATATTTGAAAATTGCATGTTAATAAATATTAGGGTATGAGAAGCCAACTTCCCTTGAAAAGATGGTGCCAAAAATTGTTGAAGTATGGAGTGATGATGCAAACAAATGATGGAGTGAAACAAATATTCAATATATCCTTTACTTTCTTGATTTCCCATAGCCATCATATCATGAATTTCTTGAGCTTTTAAAATGACTTGTTGATGCATTCTAGAAGAAACCTCATTTTCTTCCATAACTTCTACAATTTTTGAATTTCAAAAATTTTGAATCTCATTGTAAGTTTTCTCCAATGATGCACGAGAGATAGAATGGGTGGGTGGGTAGGGTGGGTAAATTCTATAGTTTAACACTGTAAGCATGTTGTACTAGTTTACTATGGTGAAGGTGTGGAATGAGTTGAGCAGTAAATTGTGTACGGAATGGAGCATTTTGATGATGCATTTGATTGGGTTGAGTGGATGATTTTGATAGGCAAGCAGGATGTTGTCGAAGAGCTAGTGAAGAGCATGGATAATGTGTTTGTGCTACAGGATGAGGGAGAGTAGTCATACAATTATAAGATGAACCATGCCAAATTTGTAGACAAGATTGGTGGTGGTTATATTGATATTAACATGGCTGCCCTAACACATTAGTATTCCATAATGGATTATGCAAGTAAGATAATGGAGAAGAAGTGTTTTGAACCATACCTGTAGGCCATGATTTCCATGGTTTTGACTTTTTTGCAGCTTCCCCATCTCTTTGATATGCTACTTCCATCCTAGATAAGGAAGAACAACTATCTATGGAATGCTCCTTTCGGTCATGAGGGCAAAACACTTCATCAGATTCTTGATTTTTTTGAACCTGCAAAGCATCCAATTTTGAACTTAGAGAGCTAATAAAATCAACTTTAAAATTTTCAAATAAAACATTGATTTCAGCTCTTATGTCTCATGTTCTTGTAGCAGATTTGGAAAAGAAAGAACAAACATCTCTAGAATTCTTACCAGCCTTGGAGATTCCTCTTGAATACCTTATGCACAATTCACAAACATCATCATATGACAACTGGAAAACATCCTCTTTTCCTATCAGATTTAAGAGTTCTAAAAATTCATCTTTGATTCCTTTAAGAATGAGTGTTTTTAAGATATCTTTTTCTAAATACTTATGCTTTGATTTTTGAAGGTTATATTGAAATCGCTCTACATAGTCCTCCAAGCTTTCATCTTCCCCTTATATCATATCGAAAATATCTTCACCGGCCTTGCAATAGTCTTGGTACTTCTTCAAGAATATGTTCTTCATGTCCTCCCATGTTTAGATGCAATTCCCACCTAGGCTCATGTACCATCGGAGAGCTGCTCCTTTTAGAGTAAGAGGAAACTCTTTCAACCTTTGATCATTAGTACAATAATCATATCCTCTACAAAGTTTTTTGAACTCAAATAAGAATGTATCTGGATCTTCATTTGTCAAGCCATCAAAATTTGGTAGAGAAGATGGGGGAATTATGTGCATTTGTGTCACTTCTCCTAGATCTTTGATAGGGAATTCAAAAGTAGAAATGTGAGCCATTTCTTACCATAATAGAAGATGTTCTTCATGTGTTTCTTCGAGGCTCCTTCTTCAAATGTTCCTGTCAATTGGTTAGTGAAATGGGTGGTGCTTACATCACCACTTAAGTGAAATCATGATATTTGTTTTTCGAAACTTATATTTTTTTTAGTCACTCACATAGAAATTCAAACATTTATTTCTACCCTAAGTTCTTTAACAATCCTGCTTGAAAGCAGGCAGGGGAGCAGGGCTTTTACATGCTCCGTATGCAGGTTCTTATCTTCTGTTTTTAATACCCAACTCTTTCCTAACAGGCATACATCAGATGCACACTACTCTTTAGAAATGGCTACACTCTCCCCAACAACGGTGCCAAAATGTTGAGTTATAAAAAGTGTCTTTTTAACTCCTAATTATCTTCACATTAATTATGAACACAGGGACGATTTTTTATTTCAAGAGTGTACTCAGTCTGAGGCGGTCATTTGCTCAAGAGTAATGTTTCTAAATTGTAGTATAGTGCTTCAAATACAAGAGTAAATGAATGCTTGAAATAAAATATACTTATAATTAAAAGAAACTTAACACTATGAAACTTAAATCATTCACTCAGAAAACTACAACAATTTATCAGTCAAAGATGTAGTAGTGATAACTCTTTCCTCCGTCAACTAATATAAATGAAATCTAACATAAACAAGATCCACAATCTGAGAACTTAGACAACTATAGTCAATGTTCTTTATAGTTGTTGATCTTTCAATCCACACTAAAGCAAATAATTGGAAATGCTTACTAAAACACACTTGCTGCAATATCAATTAAAAGATGAAATCAAATCCTTGAATGAAAGAGATAACATCAAAGCCTATTTGAACAAAAACACTAAATTAATGGAAATGAACAAGAAAGCTAAATTAATGGAAATGAACAACAATCTGAAATATAACGGAACAGTAAAGCTAATTAAGTGGAAACACATAGCGACTATAAATTAAACTAAATCAACAATCTTATCATAACAGAATGAACATTAACCATAGGTATAATAGGAATGGCAATCGCAGTTATAATTGAATGGTAATTAAGTGAACAACAATCGCAGTTGTAAGTGAACTGTAGTTAAATGAATAGCAATCACAACTGTAAATGAACAACAGAATCTGAATTAGACAACGCAATATTATTTCAGAATGAACAACATGAAATTTTAAGTTATGAATAATAATCTTGCTATCAATGCAATCCAATCATGGTTTTCATATAACAGGGTGATTCAGCGAAATGTTCAGAAACATAAGATTACCGAATAAAACGAATTAAACAAATGAAAAAGAAATCAAACCATCACATGGAACTATAAAATAATCATACAAGAAGAAAGTGGATCCACCAGGGTTGGGCCCTTAGCCACTAGTGAAGCACCTCCGAATTACTTCAGAAGATGCGAAGGAACTGCAACTATTTTTATATGTTAATCATTGCATAAATATTACAGTAGTTTCATTCTCTACTTCAACACCAAGAGTCAACAATAACAGTTACAATTTCTCAATAGTAATTCTCCCATTTCTCCTATCCTATCCTATCTATCTCTAATCTATCTAATTCTCTTTCTAATCTTCCATCATGAATCCTTTTCATCCCCTTCTCTGATCTCTATTCTCATTTAAATACACAAAGAGCAGAGAGAAGTTACAACAGATATGATTACAATATGATTTCTATTACAAAATTTGATTGTTCTCAACAAATTGGTAAGCAAGATCATATCTAAAATATCTTTCCATCAATAATTCAACAGGAATAGGTCGAATTTGGCATTGCAACTGGGATAATTTGGAAAATAGTCACAACAGTGAATCTGAGAAAAATGTCTTCAGAGAACCTTCTGTTTCTCTTAGTACAGACCAAATCTGGGAAAACAGCTCATTACAAAACTAATTTGGTATGTTCTAGACAAAACGCATGTTTTGGATTTTCTAGATTCTTCTCCATTTTCCCAAAATGTCCAATGCAAAATTGTCACTTCTTATTCCAGTGAATTTTTGACTTGGCACATTTAATGATGAGATGGAGATCAAATCTTCAATCTAGAAAATATCTTTGAGGCTAAAATGGTGAGTGATGTTACAACCAATCTATTAATAAACCATCGTTAGTAAAATCATGCATAATCATCAATTTATTAAAAATAAAGGAGAAGAAATAATATTTATCCATAAGAGCATAAATAATTAAAAGATGGAATTATATGAAAACCCATAATAAATGACATGATAAAGAAGAGTAGAAATGGATGAAATAGGTATTAAAAGTGATAATAATAATGACATACTAATGAACCAACAACCTCTTCTTCTTACTTTTTTGTCTCCTTGCTTGCCAATGAGAATAATGAACTTGAAAATGAAATATGAGAGCTTAAATAGGAGTAGATTTTGACTTTTCATTTGAAAAACACACTTCTCAATGTTTCTTGACCTTCTTCAAAACTCTGTTTTAATGCCTTTTTTTGTTTGTTTCTTTGCAGGTGGATAAATTCTCAACTGGAACTGTTTTTTACAGTGTTTCTGTCTTGCAGCAAGGAGAGATGCTCTAGTGTAGCTGGGATCATTTATTACATATAGTGATTTAAAATTACATAAGAGATACAAATAAACTCAAAATACTCTGTTTTCACTTCAAAAACATGTTTTTGAAGTGAAAAATACATTAGGTTAAAAGATAATTATCTAGTTTCTATGACCTGCAAGCCATCATGTTTGACTTATTTATCATCCTCATACCCTTGCTGACCTTTATTCACACTTTAAAATCAAGCTCTTGACCTTGGAAATGAAACCCTAACACCTAATGAAAGCATGCCCTATGACCTAATGAAAGCATGATTGCAAGTTGACCATGAAACCATAACTGAAGATAACCTAAAGAAGGGTCAACAAGTATACTCTATGAGGGAGAAATTAAGATCTTCTGATGAGAAGACAACCATTAGTGGATCAGTTTGACATGACCTAATGAAATGATGTGAAATTTCAGTATGGGACCCCTAAAATAAAAATGCAAAGAGCAAATTTTGTTCCCTGATGGAAGTATGCAAATACTGACACTAACATTGGCCTTATTGGGGATGGCAGTTCCTTGGAGGTGTCAAGAACACTGTAGACCAAGTGCCTCATCCATTGGGCAATACGGTCAAAACAAAAAAGTGAAAAAATGACTCAATACAAACTAAAAATTGAATCACAACCAAACCGACTCTAAACTTGACTTAGAAACAAAATCAACCAAACTTGACACTAATCATTCAAAATTTATAGCCTTCACTTCGGGCCCCAAGTTCAGATGACAGTGTACTTGAAAATTTGCAAGGGAAAGCAAACTAGTATATACAATGAAGATGAAGTAACTTCAGGGAACAACCTCAAAAGTAGTAGTGCTTTAGGATCCTACCATTCACTGGCCCTCCTGAACAATCCTGACCATCCATTTCTTTCAACAAAAATGCGTTCTATCCTCTATAAGCTGAGATTTTATATGGTCCTTTCCATAAATTTTCAAAATTACCATGCTTTCCATTTTCCTCATTCCATGTATCCCACCACAACACTACATCTTCCAGCTAAAACTTTTCTTCTTTGGTTTTGCAGTCATATATTTTCTTTATCTTCTTTTACAACCGGAAAGTGTTTTTGGAAACCTTTTCCCTTGTTTGCTGAAGGTGAATCATTTTATTAATTTTGCACTGAATATCATCCTCTTCGCTGCCAACTTCTTATAAAAATCTCATGACTAGGACTGCAAGTGATGTAGGAAACACCGTATCAGTACCATAAACCAACTCAAAAGGTGACATACCTATGGATTTTTTGCTGCTCACTCTGTCAGCCCACAAGGCACTAAGAAGCTTTCAATGCCAATTCTTCTTGTTTTCCTCCAACATTTTCTTGATAATGTTCACCAAGGATTTATTTGATGACTCAGCCAATCCATTGCCTTGCGGGTAGTATGCCGTGGAATGACCCAGTGTAATATTGTACTTGTTGCAAAACTAAACCATCTTCTTGGACTTAAATGCTTCTACATTATTTGTTATAATCTTGTGAGGGCACCCAAAATGAGACAAGATATTAGATTCTAAAAGTTGGATAATTATCATATCCATGGCTTGCCTTGTCAGAATGGCCTCAATCCACTTGGTGAAGTAATCGGTAGTTGTCAAAATCCATCGGTGTTGTGCTAATGATGTAGGATGGATTTCCCCTATGAAATGAATTCCCCACTACTGGAAAGGTGCATTTACTTCAACTGGCTTCAAAGGGAGAGGAAGAAACTTCCTTTTCCTTGAAAAACTTGGCATTCATGGCAGCCCATCATTGTCTTATACAAATATAAAAACAAAGTTGGCCAATAATATTTTGCTCTCAATACTTTGTTAGTTGTTATTTTCCAAAACAAATGACCACCACAATCACCTCTACGAAAATCATTCATTACCTGCTGAGCTTTATCTTCAACCAAACAATTAAGAAGAACTCCTCCCGGGTCTTTCCAATAAAGAGCACTATTTAAAATGCATAACTTTGCAGACTTGAGTTTAAGTGATCTACCTTTACTTCTTGACATTCTAGGAGGTGGCAAAAGATGCTAAAGAACATAAACTATATCAGAATACCAAGGTGAATTGAGAAACATTTCTGATACCTGAATGAGTGAGCCACCATCTTCGTCCTCTGACATTGTTGCAATAATATTTATGTCTAGAGCATGCAGATTTGATTCAGCCATCAGTTTTGCTAAGCCTTGTCCTTTGATCAATTTGGTAGGCTTAATCTCAAGATCATACTCCAACATTGCTACTATGCACTTACCTCTTCTTCCCTTTGGATCAGTTTGCATGAGAACATCCTTGACTACTACGTTAGGAACATATGCTATAGTATGTGAATGCAGAATGTATACTCTGAAATCCTTTAATTATTTTATAAGAGCCAATGCTTGTTTTTCAATGATATTGTACCACAATAAAGCATCTCGAATAGTCCTACTGAAAAAATAAATGGGTTGCTCCACCTGATCTCTCTTTTGCATCAACACTGGAAGCATGGTGTGCTCGGATGCAAATGAAAATATAATAAAATAATGAGTGTAATTACGACTAATCAAGATTGGGGCTATGGTCAAAGAAAACTTTACCAAATTGAAAGACTTCATGGCATCCTCGGTCCATTTCACATTACTATCCTTCTTCAACATATTAGTTATTTCACATAAATTCTCAGCCAAATTTGTTATAAAAATGCGCAATAAATTCATCTTACCATTGAAAGCCTGAATCTCATTTTTGTTGCGTGGAAAGTCTTTATGTTGGATTGCCTCCACCCTTGAAGGATCAATGTGAATACCATCTTTAGAAATGATATGACCAAGCATTTTACCCTAGTCCATGGCAAAAAGACTCGTTTTCAGGTTGAGAGAAATCCTGAACTTCCTACATTTTTGAAAGACAATTCTTAAGTGGTG
Organism: Pinus tabuliformis; assembly: GCA_031772625.1. Classification (NCBI taxonomy): domain Eukaryota; kingdom Viridiplantae; phylum Streptophyta; class Pinopsida; order Pinales; family Pinaceae; genus Pinus; species Pinus tabuliformis. The sequence goes on along the minus strand of CM062817.1, from coordinate 1,852,506,733 downwards.
CAAATGCTCATCATCAGAACTAGAAAATATCGTCAAATCATCTAAATAAACAACCAAGAAAACATCCTTCTCATTAGAAAAAGTTATGTCCATCGCCCGCTGAAAAGTGGCTCTGGCATTCTTTAATCTAAATGGTATTTTGGCATACTGAAAAGTTACCCATGGTGTTGTGAAGGAAGTTTTGTCTTGGTCATTTTCATGCACCAAGATTTGATTATAGTCCGAGTAACCATCAAGTAGTGACATCTGTGATGCTCCAACTACTCTTTGCAAAATATGGTCCATCTTAGGAAGTGGGTAATTATCCTTTAAGGATACTTTGTTAAGGTTCTGGAAAGCTATCCTTATCTCTCCAGTCTTCTTTCGTACCGAGACCAAATTTGAAATCTAATCAGAAAATCTAGTTGGAACAATGATGCCAGCTTTAAACAATCTATTTACCTCTTTCTCAATGGATGGAAGCAGCTTTGGATTGATCCTTCTCAACTTCTGTCTAAAAGGATTTTGATCTAGCTTGATAGGAATCGTATGCTAAATGATATCCTTGGCATACACCTTCAAATTTGAATAATCCCAAGCAAAAATATCAGAAAATTCATAAAGTAATTTAACATACTTAGCCTTTACTTAGGGAGACAATGCTTTTGATAACTTTACAAGCTTGGGCCTGTCAATTGTTCCAAGGTTTACATCCTCAACTCCTTTTTCCATAGGAACCAAGCTTGGTTTTCTTGCCACATCATCATAATCGAAAATCTCCCCTAAAGGTATGAGACCTCTAGGAATAATGTTATCCTTCAGCTATAAAACCTCCATCTGATTTACCTCAATCTCTTGTTCATCAGAATCACAATCTTCATCAATGGAAGTGTTCTTAAACTTTCCTTAATTCTGCAAAAATGCATTAATTTCATTATCATCCCAAAACACTTGCCAATACCTCAAATTATCAGGAATAGCAGGCCTATGTTTGACATGAATTTCAAATTTGTTGCTAGAATTCATTGGAACCTTCAAATTGCTGGCTGTAGTGGTGAGTGAATCTACAATGATGTTTTGAGTCTAGGGTATTGATGTCAAGGTATGTTCAAGAAACATCCTCAAAATATCCAGAACTGCATTTCTGTAGGCTCTCATCTGTGTATGCTTTGATTGATATTATCTTTTTACCTGTTTAATCACCATCTCTGAATCTCCATAAATAGAAATCTTTTTCACATCGAGCTTCTTCAAGATTTTAAGACCTGTAATCAAAGCCTTATACTCTACTTAAATATTAGAGAAATCAAAAGCTAACTTGTAGGAAAATACCCTAACATTACTTGGGACTTTGGCAAGCTAGAAAGGAGGGCTTCAAATCCAAATTCCAATACCAGCACTGTCCTCACCCATAGCGCAATCGAAGTCCATGCTCCAAAGGCTAGCTTCATCTTCTAGATGCTGAAATTTTGTTTCCTTCTCTACCTTACCTTGGTTAATTACTTCATTTTTATTCTCTTCAATGACATTTTGCTACTGTGTAGGCTGATCAGAAGAGCTTGCTATTTTTTCTTTTTCATGATTAAGAATTTCTCTAAAATTCTTAGAAATTTCTAGTACATCATCTACTTCTACAAGCTGAATATCTACATCATTCAATCCACTATCAGAGTACAAAACAAAGGACCCTAAATTAGTATGTACAACATTTATTGGATGATTCATAGGCTTCTCTTTACTAGTGATCATGCACTTCATTTTCTTTTTCTAGTACAACTTCCTCAATTGACCGAAAATACGGATGGTAGCATAGGAGAAGCTAAGTTGTAAAGTGCCGTTGAGCTTAGTACCCCACAATCTAGATAAGAGAATACCGAATCGAGGTGGTATATCAACAACTACCACATCCATGAAGACATTTTTGGTAGGGATTTGATCTAAAGAAACCACCAAATATTTGATGAGACCAATGCAGCAAACACTACCGGAGTTAAAGGAGTACAAATCATGGTATTTCCGAGTGATATCTAGGCCCAACTTTTCCATAATGGCTTTAGGAATCAAATTGTGGGAAGCTCTGGAATCTAACATAGCATTATGGAGAATGTACTCATGCAGTCTAAGACTCAGATAAAAGGGAGGGACTTCACTATCTTTAGGCTAACCTTCTATGGCTGGACCAAAAATGAGTTCAGGATGATCATCTTCGACACTCACCATGTCTGACAAAGGATTAATTTGCAATATTCTAGATACATGGTGTTTATAATTGTTATTCTTAACTAGCTCAGTCAAAGGAATGGACACTTTCAATTTATCAATTTGACTTTCTAAATTAAAGGATTAAACTTTTTCTACCTCTTTGACACCAATGTCCTTCTTATCTGCTTGATCTTTTGCTACACTATCTTTTTGCTGATTGTTCTTCTCATTTGCAGTGATACTTGTTAATGGCACCTTGTTGGGACTCGGATTAGCAAGCTCTTTCCCTTTCTTCTGAATGTTTGAGGAATCATTCCTAGATTGCACATCCTTTCTTTTATGAATGGGATTGACTGATACATCTATGCTCCTTAAAGAGGACTGCCTCTGCTGTGCAGTCAAAGCATTCATATAACCACGTTGATAATCATTAGATTCAGCCTTTAAAACCACATCATTCACTAAGATGTAATCTTCATCCCTTTGAATCTCTGGAACTTCTGCATATTCTTCATCTTCGGTCAGAAATATAGGCATACCATTAGCAGTGAAAAAATGGTTTGTTTCAATTACCAGATCTTCGTCATCTTCTTCTTCCATTCCTTGAACATAATTCTACCATAAGGGAGTTCTGATTTGCTATGTTGCACTAGTTGTTCTGGTGCCTTTTGTTCTCTCTGCTGATTCAGAATTGGGGCTGCTACTATCCTCTAAAATTTGGATTCCGGATTGGTGGTTCAGGTCTCTTTGTAATGGTTAACTAGTCAACCATCCTTTCCACTATTCGAATCAATGTATCCATCTTTACATTTGAAGTAGATGATTCTTCTTTTATGGTCACTCTTTTCTCTGATCTTATTCTTGCTCTTTTGGCCAGCAAGTTTTCTTCTACCCTCACAACATTCCTTTTCATGTCTTGTAGTGTGGTAGGATCTTGTTCCTGCAACTGATATGCCATATTAGCATCGAAACCATCTGGAAACTTGAGAAAATTCAATCCCTCCGGTGGTTTAATGTTAGTAGGAATAGCATTGTATACTGCATTAAACCTCACACAATAGTCTTGCACACTCTCACTGACATTTCTCTTGATGTTCTCATACTCGGACAAAATTTGAAGTTGATTCTTCTTCACCTCCCACCGATCCAGGAATTGCCTATGGAGGATTGGTAAAGTGGTGATAGAAGCTACAGGTAAAGCTTTGAACCATTTTCAAACTTCACCTCCAAAGCCTTGTACCAACAATCTCATCGACACATCTTCAATTTCTACTTCATGGAGGTCAAAGAAATCATTCATTCTATCAACATGTTGCTAAGCTGTAATGGTTTGAGTGGCATCAAAGAAAGGTATCTTGGTTTGATAATTAGCGGGCATGGCACCAAGAGTCTGAGGTAAAACAAGGGGTGCATATCGGGCAGCCATAACTCGAGGTAGATTTAAAGTGAGGATTGGGCTACTAGGAGTTGATGGAGTAGTTGATGGAGAACTGGGAGTAATCAGTGTTTGATGGGGAATGTTAGGTTGATGGCGAAGTTAAGGTATTGATGGAGGTAGGGAAATAACTTCAGAGGTTGAAGGGAATAACGATGAACTAAGGGTAGTGGACACCAGTTCAAAAAGCTTAGGGATCTTAGCAGTAGTGAGGGATGATTGAGGGGAATTTAGGATATACTCATAAATTGACCGGTTTGCCTTTTGGACCTTAAGATCTTCAATAAACTTTGGATCTAGAACTATATCATCAAGTGCGCTTTGAAAATTGGTTCTGAATAGGGAAAGGTCAAACAACAAATCAAAGGGGAGATCTTCTAAGAACAACCACTCATCAGGACAAGAATCTACTTTTATTGAAGGTGTGGGACTGACTATTGGGGCTGGATTTGGATCTGGATTGGCCCTAGTATAATTTCTCGAAGCCAATGTGCTCAAATTTCAACTTTTTATATATTGCTTTACAACTTTCCAATTCAACCTAGTAAATTCGAAAACTCATCATCCATAAGCTTAACAATTCAAATGAAAGATATTACCAGGGCGATTAGTCTTTCATTTCCCATTATGTTCGCCACTATGTTATTACCTGGATTGAACCTCAGGCTGAAGGAAGGCAATGCCAGGGTAACCACAAACCACGCTTAACCAAGCAGCTAGCCCTACTAGGCTGGGAGAGGGCTCTCTTTGTAAGGATCTCAGTTAAGATTATAGGATCAAGAAAAGGATTTTAGGCTAGGTATAGTAGTACAAATTTTTGATTGGATTTTAAAGTGGTTTTGCTGGATCAGCAAGAGCTGGATAGTTTAGGTATAGGGAATTAGATCAGAATTGCAAGGTGTTCAATGGGGCAAGGTAGGCATAGGCTTTAGCACTCAAGGGCTTGATGGGGTGAGATGTTTTAGACTAGTGATAAGCTAAGAAGAGCATGTGAAACCATGGATCCTTACTAGACTATAGAAAACATGAAATGGTGAATGGTTTCCTAAGGCAGAGCACTGATGTAATGAATTCAACCTATCAACTTGAAAACATTCAACTAGAAGCAATGGAATCTTTAAGAAGAAAACAAAACACATTAACATATGATCATATAAGAAGAAACTGTACTAAAATTTCATACCACATGGATCCCATAAAAATAGTTGCAATTCTTATTAATCTCCTGCGAAACTGCTAACAAAAGGTGTACCATCAAGGTCTGAGCATCCAGCTGAGTCCAACCATTTACAATGAGAAAGAAGAAGAAGATATAGGATTTGTTTCAACCTCCTCCCATCCTTAGGGGTCGAATCCCTAAGATGAAGAGCTAATCTAACTAATATTGAACAAGAAACAAGAATATAGGCATCATCAACAACTTGCCTCTAAAAATGAAAAAGTAATTCATTTGAGCTCAAACTGACTTCTAAAGAAATGAATCTACCCTCTATTACTATTTTTCTATCATAATTACATCCCAAGTCATAATTTACAATGGTGAATCATCCTCCATGAGATATTATCCATGATTTTAGTAAAAAACTAGAAAAATAGGCATCCTGAGCAAAATCTGCCCTACGTGCAGTGCCACTGGCCCAACGCGCAATGCCACTTTTAGGTCCCTTTTGGAGGGCTTCCGGGCATCCAAATTGAGCCCATGGTAGCTCATTGGAAAGGTATTCGAGTCTACTTTCAAAAACGCCTAGAATTTCTTCCTTTGAAGTTCATTTGACCCCTAAAATCTTGATTCTACCAAGACTTCTTCTGTGTGTCCAAAAAGTGGCAGAAAGGTCATTGCTACGGTGTTTTTTGACTTTTTGGTGGACCAATTCTACCCCAAAATCTTTGAAAATTGCTAGGTTGCATGTCCTCATCGCTTTGAATCCAAAAAATTAAACCATTTCTTCATTGTATGTCCCTAGGAAAAGCGCAGCACCAGTGGTGTTGCGCGTTTAGGCAGTTTTCCTATGTGTAGAATTTCAAAAATTGGCAAATGATAAAAATTCCTCCAAACTTGCTCAAAATTGGTGAGAAGCACCATCATCAAGTGTCCTGATTAGCCAAGGAAGATTCAGCTAGCATCCTAACCCCATCCTCCTCCTTTTTTCCTTTCAAAGCCCGCCTAAGCCTAGTTTCCATCTTCTTGACCCTCATATTGCAAATCTTCTTTCGGGTCCTGTAATGATAGGCCATGTGCCTGATCATTTGATTGTCTCTACTAGCCTTATGTAGCAGCTTATAAATGTGAAAGTTGACTCTCTCAAGCCAAGTCTCTCTATCATCTTCAATCGCTTTTTCAATAGGAGTCAAAGTGACTTATGCCTCTTTGCCACTTTGTCATTTTACCTTGAGCATTTCCAGCTCCATGAGGACTTGTTTGTCACTCAAATGCTTGTTTTCTTGCTCTAATTATGTGATTACATACTTGGCCCTCTCCAAATTATCTGCTAAAGCTTGTACTTGAGCCTCCTTTTCTTGTATGATGATGTCTTTTATGGTTTCTTCGTCTTGAGCCTCTAAGTCAATCATTTCCACTCCATGATGAGTATAACACTACTTTCGCTCATCATGCTAAGTCAAGTCAAATTCCCTTTCCTCCTCATCATTAAAACTCTGCTTGGGCATATTTTCCTTCCCTTTGTGCAGTTTTTGCACCTGTACTTGCTGTGTCGATGAAGAAGGCAAAGCCCCTTCCACATCCTGTGGAGCTAACATTTGCCTATGGGCTGATGAAGAAGGCAAGGTCCCTTCCACATCTTATGGAGAAAACACTTGCCTATCAGCTGTAAATAATCTCCTTGTGCCCCTCTGATATGTCATGTAAACGGGCACCTTAGTAGTTCTAGTCTCCTTAGCCTCCTCATCTGTTTTCATCTGGGCACTCCTAGAAGGTCCCCCTACTTCTTGAGACATTGGTGGAGAAATTTGACGACCCTTGAAGATATCATGAGAAATAAATGTCTCCCAAGAGATGTTGAGGAGACTGAGATGATGAATCACAATCATCTTGATTAGGGAATAATGATAGAGGTTGCTCATCTGCTGAGGGTATGGCTTCCTCTGGACAAAATGAGCCTTCTTCTCAATATTCCTGAACAAGAAGTAAGAGAGGTTTAACATCCTCACCCTAGTAAAATGCATGAGGAGCCTAATGTGATAGGTATACAACATGGAAAATCGACCCTCGCAAGTGAAGTATTTAATGATGATTTTCATCATGGGGACATACTTGTCTTCGAGAAATCTGAAAGGAAATAGTCTCTTCGCCTCATTTCTATACTACGGTTTGATATAAGTCTCATAGTAGTGTTCACCTAGGTCCTGGGCCTTGTACCACTTCTCCCCTACATTTGGAATCCTGGTGGCATCTGAAATGATGGAGGCTGAACTATGAAGGTTACCCCAGTAAGAGTTACCTTGTTGTCCTGAAGATGAGTTACAAAAATTCTAGTGAGCTCAAGGTGATGTTGAACTCTCTCTACCTGCTCATAGAACTCATAGCAACCATGATATCTTAAACATGTGACAGCCAACTAAGAGGCATTCAATTCCCTAAGGTTTGATGGCTATTCCCTGGTAATCCTGCCTCCCTTGTGTGGTTTTCTTTGTTGCCTAGCTCTATCTACTGAAGTGTCACTACTTGTGTTTTCCTCCTCCTCATAGTCTCAGTCCTCTTTGTCCATGTTTGCAAGGCTGGAGGTTGTATGAAGGGAATGAGTGAAAGTGTTTTAGGAGTGAGGTGATGGGAAATGAATTTATGGGCTAAAAATGAATGAGGGAGTAGGAATAATAAAATGAGAGGGAGGGCTTGTTTTGTTTGGGAAATTGCCCTTGGGGAAGAGGAATAAAGCGATGGAAATGATATGGAACAAGGATAAAGGGATAAAGCGATAGGAAATTTTTTTAGAGCTATAGGGATAGGTCATAGGATAAACAATGAGGGTTTAGGGTTTTAGGCACCACTAGGGAGATTTTTAGGGTTTCATATTTAATATGGAGAATGATGCTTATGATGTCAATATGCAAACAAAAACTATATAAAAGGAGGTCAACTTACTTATATGCAGGTAAGAGGGGGAAAATTTGAGGTTCGTATGAAGATTTGAGGTTTTTCTAACCCTCCTGCACAACGCGCAGTGCCGGTGCACAGATGCGCAATGCCACCCTAGAAGCGCAACACCAATGTAAAATTACACTAGGTAAATTTTCCAAACGTGTAGTGCCAAGCTTTGAATGCGTAGCGCCAACCTTCCTACCTCAGAAGCGCAACGCCACTCTGCCAACGTGCAGCGCCACTCCTCCACTACTCCAGAAGCACAACGCCACCCTTCCTTCACCCAAAACTCACTCAAGCTTGCCTCTTCTTCTCACTCTTTTGTCTCCTTTCCTACCAATGAGAATGATGAACTTGAAAATGAAATGTGAGAGCTTAAATAGGAGTAGATTTTTATTTTTCACTTGAAAAACCCACTTTCCAATGTTTCTTGACCTTCTTCAAAACTCTGTTTTAATGCCTTTTCTTCTTTGTGTCTTTGTAGGTGGATAAATGCTCAACTTGAACTGATTTTTACAATGTTTCATTGTCTTGCAGTGAGGAGAGATGCTCTAGTGCAACTGGGATCATTTATTACATATAGTGACTTAAAATTACATAAGAGATACAAATAAACTCAAAATACTCTGTTTTCACCTCAAAAACATGTTTTTGAGGTGAAAATTACATTAGGTTAAAAGATAATTATCTAGTGGCTATGACCTACAAGCCATCATGTTTGACTTATTTATCATCCTCATACCTTGCTGACCTTTATTTATCATCCTCATTGTCTTAATGAGGGTGTCTCGCACCCATAACATTTTTGGAATAGAATTTTAATTTCCTTTCTGGTGTACGGATATAGGTTGTTTAATTTTTAACTTTTGTTGTTTATTATATATATATAAATTAATATTATTGTAATTAATTAATATCTACATAGTTATATTTATATACAATAATTTCTTGAATCCAATGGCCTTTTTTTGTAGGATGGATAGTAATAAAATGATAATTTATTAAAAATTAACTCAAAATTAATTAAATTAAATATTAATATCTTCAACTAGATTAATTAAATAAATCACTTAATTTAATTAATCAAGGTTAATTAAATAATAATACTTACAAATTTAAATTTAATTTAATTAAAAAAATAAAACATAAAATACATTTTGTATATTTTTATGTTTAGGCGGTGAAGATTGGTGAAACTTTGTATAAGTGCCATTTGCAAACCATAAGTCTAAACTCAACAAAATTAGAATTATAGGGAAGTTAGTAATAAAATGACCTCAATGAAGCAATCATTATGAAATTTCGAATAAAGTAAAATCCCACAAAATAAACAAAACCAGGCAAGATAAAAATGATCTATCCAAAATTTACATGGAGGATCCCCACTATTATTATGAACATTAGAAATTAGAAATGGGGAGTTGTGTTTTTACCACAACAATGGGTGGCACATTGGGTGAAACAATTATCTCTAGTTAAAAATATAATGAGGTCAAATTTACCAAAAGTTTGAAAAGATGTATCATATCAATCCTTCACATATTAAAGCGTTCCCCATTGTAGGTTTTAACCCCGTACAAAAATTACCTGCATACGAATTCTAAAACACAGAAAATAAACAATGCGAGGGCATAACACATAAAACACATATACACAGAGATTTTCCCCTGGATCCCAAAACCGGTACTACCAACTTGATTTTTCATTATGTTCCTTTCATTGTTACAATACATATTTATACATGCCGAAGCATCCACCATGGACTGAAAAACCATCACATCTAAAACCATGGACCAAAAACCATCACATCCAAAACTATCTGCAAAAACCATGCACAAAACCATAGGTATGTCTACCCAACCTAGTATAGGGTCCAAAAAAAGATTTCCTCGGGGGGCTACCCACCCACCTCAAACCCCCATGTGACCCCCCACTGCACAATCGTTGCAATGATGGGGGGGCTCCGCCCCCCTCTAACCCCCTAGTTAACTACGTGGGCTAGTAATGGAAAGAATATAACACAACCCAACATTCTCCCACTTTTTGTTTTCTTTCCACAGGAGAGGTTAGTCATTTATCTAGCCCTGCAATGCCCATTGTTTCTCTACATGAAGAGAACTTCTCAGCGCTCACAGATTTTGTCAATGCATTTGCAGTATTATTCAAAGTGTCCACCTTTACCAACAGCACCTTTTTGTCTTCTATCATATCCCTCACAAAGTGATACTAAACATCAATGTGTTTTGTCTTTGAATGGTAAGCAGGGTTCTTTGCGAAGAAGATTCCACTTTGGCTATCACAGTCTATCCTTATAGCTCCCTGCACTAACCCCATACTTGAACAAAATCTTTGAAACCAAACTACTTCCCTGCTTGCATGAGTGGCTGCCATGTATTCTGCCTCTATAGTTGATAGTGCCACTAGAGATTGTTTCTTGCTCATCCAAATAGGTTAAACACATACCCACTTGTAGATCTTCTTTGATCCAAATCTCTAGCCCGGTCTACATCAACAAAGCCACGAATATCCAAAAATCTATCCAATCTTGGTATTCCTTAGTATCACAAACCATAATCACTAGTGCCACACACATACCTGAAAACCCGCTTCACTGTTGTCCAATGCTCCTTCCCTAGTTTTGACATAAACCCGCTCAATACTCCCACTGCATGTGCAATGTCTGGTCTAGTAGGGACCATCACATAAATTAGGCTACTGACTACACTTGCATATGGAACACGGGACATGTTCTCTTCCTCCTCTTATGTCTTGGGACACTACTCGGCAAATAACTTTACACCTACATGAATAGGAACCTTCACCGGTTTACTATCCTGCATATTAAACCTCTACAGTATTGTCTCAACATACCTCCTCTGGTATAACCTGAGCTTCCTCTTTGCATGATATCTTTTAATTTCCATGCCCAAAATATAGTTTGCAGCACCAAGATATTTCATGTTGAATTTGGAGGACAATTGGGTCTTCAAATCCTGGATAATTTCTTTGTCATTTCCAACCAACAACATATCATCCACATACAAGACCAGATAAGTAACACAGTCACCAATTAATTTAAAATACACACAGTGATTTGCTTTGTTTCTGGTGAAGCCAAGTCCCCGTATAAATGTATCAAATTTCTAATACTACATCCTTGGTGACTATTTTAAACCATACATAGACTTCTTTAACTTTCATACCAGTTCTTTCTTACCCTTCACTATAAAACATTCAGGTTGCTTCATGTAGATCTCATCTTTCATATCCCCATGAAGAAATGTTGTCTTCACATGCATCTGTTCTACCTCAAAATCAAAAGTAGCAGCAACAGATAAAAGTAATCTAATATAAGCTACCTTGGCAACAGGAGAAAAAATATTACCAAAATCAATTCCCAGCACCTGGGAATAACTTTTTGCTACCAACCGAGCTTTATATTTCTCCATCTTTCCTTCTGCATTTGTCTTCTTCTTGAACACCCATTTGCTGCCAATGGGTTTCCTTCTAGTCAACAAATCCACCAGATCCCAAGCCTCATTTTGTGCAAAGATTTCATTTCATTAACCATGGCCTCTTTCCAAAGTTTGCCATCCTCTGAATCTACTACTTCCTTCACAGTTCCGAGATCATCATCGGTAATAGATAAAGAAAAAATTGAACAAAAAGCAGATGGACTATACCTTTCTAGATACCTTCTTTCTCGAACTGATCTTCTCATACCTGGAGTTTGTGGCTCTTCATCGTTTGATTCCTCTTCTGCTGTAGAGTCTGATTCTTCCTCCTTAAGCTCAAACTCTATCTTCTCAGGTTCTTGTGGTTGGACTTCATGTTTAATAACATCTTTCACCTCTCTGAACACCACATCTCGACTATACACAAGCTTCCTTGTCACTGGGTTCCAAAGCTTATAACCCTTTAAACCATCCTTATACCCAATAAATATGCACATTTCATATTTACTATCCAACTTGTTTCTTTTCTCCTTTGGAACATGAACATATGCATCACATCCAAAGACCCTCAGATGTGAAAGAGATGGTTTCTACCAGTCCATACCTCTTGTGGAGTCTTATCCTCCAATGTTGATGAAGGTGATCTGTTGACCAGGTAACATGCTGTCTCCACTACCTCTGCCCAAAATTCATGTCCTAACTCGGCACCACTGAGCATGCTTCTTGCCCTTTCCATCAACGTCTTGTTCATTCTTTCTACAACTCCATTTTGCTCAGGTGTGTATGGAGTAGTCTTATGCCATGCTATACCACACTTCTTACAAAATTCTTCAAATTCCTTGCTGCAAAACTCTCCACCGTTATCTGACCTCAACATCTTTATCTTCTCCTCTGTCTGGTTTTCCACTAGAGCCTTAAATTATTTAAACCTCTCAAAGACTTCATATTTCTTCTTAAGGAAATATATCCATGTCTTCCTTGAGAATTCATATATAAATTATACATAGTACATAGACTTACCCAATGATGGAACCTTCACAAATCCAAACACGTCACTGTGCACAAGCTCTAATATCTGTTTCACCCTCTTACCACCAGAGGGGAAACTCACCTGATTCTGTTTCCCATATACACAATTTTCTCAGAAATCAAAATCCAAAGAGCTATTACTCATAACTTTTACTATACCTTTACCATTAATTATTCAAAGGCCCTTCTCTCCAATATGTCCAAGCCTTTGATGTCACATCATGGTCTTCTCTCTAGAGACAACTAGATTTTCTACTCCACTTTCAGGAAATACAGAACTGTTGCACCCATCAACAACAGTGCTACCTTCCAGCTTGTACAAATTTCTAATTCGAACTCCCTGCATCAATACTAGTGCTCCCAGAACCATCTTGCAGGTATCCTTCTCGAACATTATTTTTACACCTACATCATCCAACATGCTTACAAAAATCAAATTTTTGGCTAATGCAGGAATATGCAGAACACCTGGAAGTATTCTAATCCTTCCACCTTGCAACTTCAACTTTACTTTTCCATGACCAATGATTCTAGCCTTCCTGTTATCCCCCAAGAAGACATCACCACCATCATATTTCTCATACTCGTAGAACCACTCTCTATGGGTAGTGAACTGAAAGGATGCACCTGAGTCCATCAAGCATGCCTCATGATCTACATGTGTACTTGAAGAAGCCAAGTACACATCCCCACCTTCATCTGAGGTGGTTTTCACCTTTGCACAAGGAGCATCATTAGATCCCTTTCCTTTTTCAAGAGCTTTAGATTTACAGTCCCTTTTGTAGTGCCCTTCCTTTCCGCACTTCCAGTAAACCAACTTTACAGGTTTTCCTAGAGATTTAGATCTCCCACTCGATGACTTATTTTTTTTTTTGTTCTGGGACCATCCTCGTACAGATAAGCCATCACCATTCTGGATCTCCATATTTTTCCGTCTCATCTCCTCCATTAGCAAAGATGAGACTATTTCATCAAACTGCAAGGTTGTTACATTGCTACCTATTGCAATAACCAGACTATCCCACAAATCTTGTAGAGAACACAACAAACTGATGCACTTATCTTCATCTAAAATTTTAATATCAACAGACAATAACTGACTTACCACACTATTAAATGCATTCAGATGCTCTGTCATTGAGTCTCCATCTTTCATCCTCAGGTTATACAACTTTTTCCGTAGGAACAATTTATTCACTAGAGACTTAGATTGGTACAAAGTCCCTAACTAATCCCACAAAGGCTTCACCTAGCTTCCCCTGATACATTCAGCAATACTGAATCTGAGACACACAATTGTATTATGCTCTTTGCGTTGCGATCCAACTTCTTCCATTCTTCATCGGACAATCCCGTTGGTTTGGTACCTGGATCTACTGCGATTCACTAATCTTTATCCACCAACATATCCTCCATCTTAAGTTTCCATAACTCAAAACTTTTACCATTAAATTTCTCGATCTCTATCTTTCCACTGCTCGTCATCTTCTTTCACCACCAGAATCGATCTCACAGATCTCCCACTGAACAAGGTCTACCACAGGCTTGAGCGAAACCCCTCAGCAACAAAGGCATCCCCTTGAAGCCAAAACAACTCTTATACCAAATGTAGGTTTTAACCCCGTACAGAAATTACCTGCATACGAATTCTAAAACACAGAAAATAAACAATGCAAGAGCATAACACATAAAACACATATACACAAAGATTTTCCCCTAGATCCCAAAACTTGATACATACTTAGATCATTCCTTACTTCTTATCTACCGGGACTGGATTGGAAACCCACTCAGTTAGAGGAACGGGGTATATGAAACCCACCTTAAGCAGTTTTTCAACTTCATCTTTAATAGCTACGCTTTTCGAGGATTGACTGGTTGAAGTTTTTGATGAATAGGTTTGGTGATTTCATAGATCTTGATCTCAGACTAGACTATAGATGGATCTATTCTAGGCATTTCCTCATAAGACCAAGCAAACACATATAAAAACTCTTTAAAGAGGTCGGTGTATATTTGAATTTATTCAAGGGAATAATTAGCTCTAATGAAGAAATTTTCTATCACGCTAGGATCCCTAGAGATGTTTATAGGTACAACTCGTGATATAACCGACATGTTACCTTCGGTAGAAAATTGTGATGGAGCCAAAGGATTTGAAACTGCACAAACATCACTAGTAAGTAGATTGGAGAACCTATATTCAACTTCATGCAAAGGAGGAAGGAAATATGAATGATGATGTAAATCCTCACATGGTCGATCTACACCCATCATTGCCTCCAACATTTCTTCTTCAGATGGTAAAACTATATCCAAGAAATCTAGAGCTTAAGTGGAATCAAGGGTCCAAGTCAGAGCCACATCACCATCTAACTCCTCTTGTGAAAAAGGAGTGGGATGGTTGTCTGTAGAGTTAACAATAGATTGATAGCTAAGTTCCACTGCAGACATGGGAAATTCCATTCCACCAACCTACCCTCCATCTAATGTGGTGGTAGATGAAGGTAAGGGCCAAGGGTTTGAAAAATAATGAGTTCGAAAGAACTCTTTCCAATAAGGTCCCCTAGAGGAAGAAATTGCATTAATTCTAGCTATAGGAGTAGGAAGATCAAATATACCCATTAACGAAGAGTACATCCCAACTCCTAAATTCTCAATAGGTTGACAGGGATTGTCCACCAATGGAACGACAGAATCCAAAGTTGCATGGGAGTCACATGGAGAATAATCCAACTGATCAATTTTAATAATCCTCCCCTCATGAGGAAAACAGAGGATGCGGAATAGTGATGAAACTGTCGCATCCATCTCATAAATCCAGTTCCTACCTAAGAGGAGGTTGTAATCCAGGTTCGCATCCATGATTTCTACCTCAATATTCACTACCTTTCCCCCAACGCATATAGGAAAGGCCAAGATAATCCTGTGCAGCCTATGAGAATGTCAATCAAATGTTTTCAAAAGAGTTGGTGAAGGAACAACTAAAGGTGATCCAATGGCCTTCCAACATGACATAGATATTACACATGTGGAAGCTCCCTCATCTATAACTGTCTGAAAAATATTGGTATTTTGGTATGTGGATGTTATCTGGAAATCCATATGGTGAGGAAGTCTCTTTTTGAGATTTAGCATATCAAAAGTGAGCACTAGAGAATTATTTGGATCTACTGCACCGATTGCCGAAAGCAAAGCACTTCTCTGAGTTGGGCATGATTGGAGTATCTCCAATGCAGACATAGCATAAGGACGTTGAGCTAGATCTTCTACAATCGAGTAGTTATAGGCTTCCCTAGCATTAGGGTTAATAGTCGAGTGCTTTACAGAACCTTTTGGTATCCGAGGTATGGACTCAATAGAAGGTTGCTCAATATGAAGTGGGTCTATGGCCTCGATAACATATTTATTCTTAGATGTTTCTATTTCACCATAATCATGGGCTTATGTGGCGATATTGATATGAGAGCTCATCATATAAACATTTGAGGAATTTTCCCATTCCTGATTGCCCCCTATGGAGGTACCAGCATTTGGATTCATGCCAGCAAGTAACTGCCGCCCTTGGGGAAAAGGGTTAGTGAGAACAACTTGGGAGCTAGAAGGCCCTTACTGCACTAACAAGCAATAAGCATCTTGCATGTTAGGGTAGAGGTGAGTCAGATGATCTCCATCACATAACTTGCATGGAAATTTTACCTTTTTCTTGGACTCTTTCCTACTGTCACCGGCACCATTGTCGGGTTTGTTTGCATTGCCTTTCCCTTCCTGGTTCTTCTTCTTACCTCATCCCTTCTTCTTCCCATCGTATTTTTGATTTCCTTTGGGGTTAGATGTTTGGACGACGTTTATAGAGGTAGGTTGGGAAGGTGTAGGTGCAAACCATGCTGCTTGGTTAGAAGAAGCAGTTTGTAGAGACAACTGTTGCAATTGGTTCAACAGGTTCACTGCATTAATATCAATTGATCCAACTATACCATTGGTTTTGGTTTGGCTAAATCTACCTTAGATCTAGGAGCATCAGGTAGAATTTTTTGGAGAGTCCCAGACTGAGAATATATCAGTTCCAACTACTAGGCTCAGAAAACAACCTTTCCAACTGCTAGGTTCAGAAAATGGCCTACTGTTCTGAATAAACACCGGAAAGAGATACATCCTTTGAGATATAAGGCTATAAATATTTGAGAAACCATTCGATAAAGAACTCTGGTAGGATTTGAGCTTTGAAAAGCCTCTTTATCCTTCTCTATTCCTGGATGTGATCTAAAATGTGAGTTGCGGCGTCTTGCTGAAAGTTAGTGAGAAGTTCAGTTCCAGCTTCATATCGGATAGGAAACTGAAAATGGTTTAAGAAGATATTAGCCAAATCACAAAAAGAAGTATAGGCACCCCTTGGAAACTCTATATACCATTTGGTTGCATTCCTGGTTAGGGTGCATTGAAATAACCTCAACCTAATCGAATCATCTATTAGGGAGTTGGATGAGCACCATAAGTGAAATGTGTTCACATGGTCTCCCGGACCTTCACCACTCATCCCTTCGGACATTGGGATGTCTGATGGAAGTTCAATTGGGACCAAAGGCCAGGCCGGATTGTACCTAATTAGATCATTCGTCAGTTTACTTAAGTCTAGAAGGTTTAGCGTGGTCAGAATAGGAAGTTGTGGCGGACCTTGGGAATTCCATCCAGAGTAGGTAGGGTTCCCAAAGGTCTAAAAATAATGACCTAGATTTTGAAAGGCACCAGGTTGCCCGAAGTAACTCGTAGAGCCTACTGAACCAAAAGGAGAACCTTGTGGTCCAACAAAATTTGGAGTTTGACCAACTCCTACCAAAAATCCTCCGTAACCAGTGAAGATACCCCCTAAGGAAGTATTGAAAGGAGATGACAACCCTTGATAAGTATTCCATGAATTAGCAAAGGGTGGAAAACCCAGAAATGAATTAACTGAAGAATACGACACATTTCCTTGTTGGCTGAAGAATTGATTCCTAGTTCCTATGCCACTAACTACAGGGTTTGTCCAACTTTGGAAGGGTTATTACCTTGAACTATAAAAGAAAAATGCATGGACCCTACTGTTGGATTCGAATGTGGTATATGACCACTTCCAAATGGGAAACCTTGAAAAGAAGTCAATCCACTCATCATGGATGTAGAGGCAGTCGATGGTATGTTCAAAGGAACTGAAGGAATTCCGTAAGACAGTACTCCAAAAGGGATGAATCCAAAACTAGATGCAATAGCTTGAGAACTTCCACTCGTTGACGGAATGGAAGTAGGCCAAAATATAGTCATGCTGGGAGTAATAGAAGGGATGGAAATAGTTCCTACCCCTTGTATAGATATGGTAGTCTGCATGCTCGCAGCACTCGTCATAGATTCCATTCTTCCAGCAGTGGTCATCGAAGGTATAGATGTATGTAAACCTGGGCTCAAAGGTCTATGAGTTGGAGTTCCAACGTATAGTAGAACGTCTGTATGATCAGGAGGAAGAGGAGAATTCAGAGCTGCAATTGACTCTGAAATCTCTTCAAATTCGATATTATCTTTAGACTGAAAGAGTACTCAAGAAAGAACTGGTGTGTTTCTCTCTAGCTCTATACTGGTGCCAGGTCTATCTTGTGAACTAATGCCCCAAAGTGGAGGATCAATCTCTGTTGCACCTATTGCAGCCAGTTGATAATAACTGGTAGAATCACTCCTATGCCTTCTAGGAGAAGTCTCAGGACTCGTAGTTGATAGCCCACAAAGTCTCTTATACCGTTGAGATGGTCGATTAGCCACTTTGAATTATTTAGAATATCTACTTAAAGCCTCAAAAAATTATAAAGCTAGGCTGACTAGGAGAAAAGAACACTCACTAAAAAGTTCCTAAAGATATCATCAATCAAACAACTCTCAAGTATTTCCACTCTGGGTGATTAGACCAGACACCAAAATACAAGAAAGTTAATAACAAAGGCCTTCTGAAAATAGACTGGGGTAATGACACCCCAGGTCTACTAGCAAAGGTATCAGAGGTAGTTATGCTGACCTACAGACAATAGCCTTTACCAATGCAAGCACCCAAGCTTTGCAAGGGTAACCTCCAGAAGTACTGTTGAACATGATGCAACATCAACCTCAGGTGCCACAGGATTCCCCTCCACAACCACTTGTGTGATTCCTAGGATAGGAAACTATGGTTACCAACTCATATCAAAAGCCAGACAGAACAATTGTGAGGTAGGATCTAACAAGTAAGAGAGGGGGTATCTTTCGTCCTTATCTTCACTCACCCTTGTGCTTGACTCCCAGTTATGGATCTTTCCAGATCTTCCTAACGTTATTGGATTTCGCTCTCTAATCATACTTCTATGTTTTTCAATTTAGAGTGGCCTTGAAGAGTTAACTCTCCACTCGCCTATTCCAAGGCCCTAATAAACCTAAAAATTTTGGTGTAATCTGATGACAATACAAAAGTTCTAGTTTATTTTAATTAGCACTTGATTTTAATTGTTGTTCTTTTAAGTCAGGGGTATTGATGGAAATTAAACCAATGGTGTTTGTATGACGCAAAAGAAATCAATGAAAAACTAACTACATGAATGTAATCATTTTTTCTTCGATGAAAAGAGATCTCTAAATGGGTTCTACGAGACTTCTATAAAGCAAAATACTTTTTCTTTTCTTTTCTTAAAACACACTTCACACACCCAAAAACTAAAAGACTATGAATGCTTTTAACAATGCAAACTACCCTAATGCAAGATATGATGCAGATGCAAGATCCTAAATTATTCAAAAAGTGAAAGCAATTGTTTATCAATGAGCCAATCTTTAGTAATGAAGAGGACACAAATTTTGAATACAAAATTCTCTTCAAACCAGAAGGAAAAATTGTGAAAGATCACAATTTACTTTCAAAAAAACAAAAGAAACCAAAATCAAACTTGAGAAAAGAAAACAAAAACAAAGTTTTTTGAGATCTTTCCTTTTTAAAGAAACAACTAAAAGAACTTTTTGAAATCGCTAAAAATGCTACTAATACTCAAAAGATCAAAAAAGGGCACAAGAAGTCTTTGCAAGTTGCAAATTCGAAAGTGAAGAAAAACTTGAGCTAAAAAAAACTTCAAGTTGTACAAAACGACCCAAATAGCAGCAAAAGTTTGACAAACTAACCAAGAAGCCAGGAAAGAAACACTTTCAAATTCGTCAAAAAAGACTTTTAGAAAGAAATAAAAGCTATAAGGCCACAAAACGAAGGAAAGCAAAGCAAGTAGATGTGAAATTCGAGCTTGACACTGAAACTGAAAACAATTTACTATTCTAGAGGAGCATAACAATCAAGAACTTCTAGAGGAAGTCTTGTATGCCAAAACACAAACTACAAACTTGCTCAAAAAGCAAACCTAGGCCAAATCTTTTCAATGAGAAAGAGAGTTCAGAATGGAAAGCTTGCAAAATAATTAAATCCTTCAGATAGAAATTGACCACATAGAGATTGCAAAGATCAAGAAACAAATCTATTGGGGCAGAAAGATTTGAAAAAACAATGCAAAAGTTGGTATACGTGATTGTGTTCAAACACAGAGGCATGTACACATGCTTCTGATACAGGAAGCTTGCATATACGTGGGTTCACTACATAGAAACAAGTGTGTGTACACTACTGTAAACAGAGCAAACAACGTATACTAAGCTTTGCAAGAAAAATAAAAACAAAGCCAGATTCAAAAGATTAGATTGAAGTTCTGAGACTCTAGTAGACAAAATAAGACTATAAAAGAAAGCAAATTGAAGACTAAGACCTGATTGACACTGAACAACACAAACTAGGAACAACAAGATTGTTATCCCCAGTGGAGTCGCCAATTCTGTTACGGGAATAAGTACCCTAGGGCTTTGGGTTGGAACCCCAACAGAGCAGGAGAAAAGTACAGTAAGAAACACTAATACAACTCAGGAAAAATGCATATATAATCAAACTATGTGAGAGCGACCGTACCCAGATGTCCTTCGTTTGAGTAGATCCTGTAGGGTTTAGATCCTCTACAACTCTCTATGTTCTTCAAACCCGAAAATCATTCAATTCCAACATACATAGCAGTATAGAGGTAAAGAATATTCATGAAATTGACTTTATATCATATAAGAAAATGATTGATCATACATCAAAATAACATTCATATATGAATTACAACACTATTTGATGCATAAACAAAGTTAATGTCGGAAACAAGATAGTGCTTCTTTTTATTGCAGTAAGCTATAAATAACATAGAGAGAATTCACTTGAGTCTTCTTCTTTCTGCTCCAAGTAGAACCTTCCTCTGGATCCGTCCAGTCCCAATCTTCAACAACCTCCTTCGATAAACAACACCATGATATCTCAAGCAAGAGGGAGAATATCTATAATCAAGGAAACAAGGGTTTCCTAAAACTTGGGGAAGTGCATGAAGCACAGGGATACTTCAGACTCAGTCAGGGATAATCTCAGTATAATAACTCTATCTCTTCTCCCTTAAGGACTTCCCATAGAGGCGTATTTATACCTCTCCCAATTAGTTTTTTAGTTGGGAAACAGTTGGGCCACGGGCACTAGGAGGTAATCAATAGGTAAAACCCGTGAACTCCACCCATAGTTAAGGAAATTTATTTTTTTTAATTGTTTTAACACATATACACGAGTTGGGCATTGACTGACCCACGTGTACACGCTTTTATATCAGGGAAAAGTAGTGTATAGGGAATAAAACATTGTTTTTAAAATATTTGGACCAAGTCTGGAAGGAGGGGTTGTCCTAGGCCATAAACCAAGCATCACAAATACCAAGGGTGGTAAATGGTGCTATAACAGTTGGGTTCGCAAGGCTCCGATGAAAGATCCAGATTTTGATTTTGGAGTGCCTAAGGAAACCTTCATGGAAGCTAGGAAGAGCTTCGCTGATGCCTCCACTTCAGGAAACAAAGATATACTAGAGCTAGAAATGGACCCATAGATGCTCACGAAATTCCTAGAAAAGTGCATGAAGCTCCTACGCGATAGCAAGCCTGTAATGGGATTGAAAGAACTCATAAATAGATGTGCTAGGACCATGCTAGGAGAATCACGTGTAGTTTGTAGTATTGGAAAGCATGCAGTGAGGATGGGAAGAGAAATGAGATTGACTACGCAGAATGGAGAATATGAGATGGACCAAGTGATTCTGGATCTAGGATCGGACGTGAACGTTTTGCGAAGCAAACATGGGAGTGCATACGAAGGCCAATGCTACAATGGTCTCCTATCCAGCTGCGAATGGCGAACCAGGGAAAGATCATACCTATGGGGAGATTGTAGGGAATCACCATGGATATTGAAGGAGCAAGCACACTAGCAGACTTTGAAGTGATAGAGATTGTGGATGATATTAATCCCTACCCCATGCTATTAGGAATAGATTGGGCCACTGACATGAATGGGATGATAAATCTGAAGAAGTGCAAAATTATTTTTGAGAAAAAGTCGTTACACGTAGTCATACCTTTGGACCCTGCAAAAGGATCGCGCTAGACGGAGCCAGTGCACAAATATGAAAGCGACAACGACTTGGACTGCATCTACAAGATAACCGCGCAAGAGAAAGACTGGGTAAATCCTACCATAGATGGATGAATCTCGTGGGAGAATGAAAGCTCCCATACATCAGATTTTGATGAGGAAATAGAGAGATGGCAGAATTGGTTACACGAGGTGACCACACTGAACTGTAACGTGATGACAAGATCGTTGCACTGCGTATCAACAAAACTAAGGGATCTACCTACTTATGATGGGTTAAGTGAGTTTGATGCTTTCCTGAATAGATTTGAAAGAGAAGTGCCGTAACAGCAATGTTTCGAAGCTTTGAAATGGGTACTACATGCTACGCCCACAAGGTGGTGGGGTATGCACCAAAGAATCTTTGAGGACTGGTGCGAATGCAGGAGAATGATTTGCATACATTTTCGGAAGCCTCAGATGCATCTAAAAGACAAGTATGATGAACAGAATGATCCTCGCATGCATCTGTCCAGATGGGTACAGGAATATGTTGAACAGCCTGCATGGATGCACATGAACTTCGCGTTTGGGAACACGATCAATAAGCAGGTGTTGACAAGGTAATTGTGTGAACGACCCCTCCAGTTGGGACGATGAAGTGTCGAAGGAATGAGTGCATAGAAGGCTACCCATGTAGAGGCCTTTAACAAAGTGTGCAAAGCACTGAACAGGGTATATAATTTGCAGTGGAGTGATTGGGACCTGTGCATACCAGAAGTTCTATGGGCTTATAGGAAAACGTACAAGAAACTAATAGGGAAGACACCTTCTAGGTTGGCCTATGGAGCAAATGTTGTAGTTCCAATTGAGTACAATATTCCTAATCTGTGAATAGTTGCACCGATAGATATGATGGTTCACAAAGCTTTGGAAGAAGAAATAGTGTAGCTGAATGAAGAGGAACACTTGGGACCTGAGGACGGAATCCGACAAGGTGATCTTAGGCTCGAAGAACTCATGAAGGAAAGGGTGTGGTTAAGGGAGAAAAGCACTTTGGTGGAAGTGGAAGTCAAGAAGCTTGAGGGAGAAATAAAGAAGGAGTTTCTCAATAAGAAGAACAGGATGATAAAAACAGGGTGCGCATGATTACAATGATGAATTTTAGGACTACCACCGGGAATTGATAAATTTGATGCCTTGGATTGGACCGCATATTACTAGAATGATCACCCATGATGGTGTGATGCAAAGGGTAATTTGCATAGCACACATAGTAAAACCAAAAGGTGGATATGTTCCAGGAAAAGTGATGGATGACCGGTTGGAACCCTATACAGGTGGCACGGCCACCTGATTGGCCATGGGAAGTACAGTCTTAGCACTCTCAATAGTTGAAAGGAGGCATAGGACTATAATCTACTATGCCTGAGAGCTATGCGATGGCGAGGGTGCACGCAAGAGCAAAGCATCACAAGGTCCGCTACTGCACAAGGGGGGTTGCGCTGTTGTGCGGGTTGGTTGGAAAGTGACCATTGTAGTCACTATTCATGATGCGATGCTTGACTTGAGAACAAATGGAACGGGTGACAAGCATTTAAGATGATTTTTATGGGAAAATTTTGGGAAAATCTGTCGCCAAGGGAGCATTAATGGACTAGATTTAGGGGAAATGGTCGAATTCAAATTCAAAAGGCGCTATAAATTATAAAGGGCTACCCAATAAGAAACACTTGGTCATTTGCGAATTAAGCTGTCGTGCGCCCCGAGTATTTCGAACCGAGACCTGTTTGTCCTATGGAGAGCATTGTTAGAGAATCTAAGTAAATGGTTGAGAGATTTCTGGACGAACAAGATGGAAACGTCTGAAGAAGCCAGGGAAATCACTGAAATAACTGCCGAAGAAGTCGCGTAGGCCATGACCATACAAGATGCCCCTGAAGGCGCCAAGATTGTTGCAGAAATCCCTAAATCACCAAGCATGCCAAGACCAAAGAAAGATACATAGTCAATGATTCCGGTGTGTGTGTCCCATCAAAACCCGCTGTGAACCAAATTAACGATGGAGAAAAAATGGAAAGCAGTTAACCTGGAAACCGATGAGGAGGAAGAAGACCTGGAGGATCTCATAATTGAAGAAGACGAGGACGAGGGAATGGAGGAAGAAATTGAGGCTGTGTACCTCCCAACAAAGCTACCCACGTATTTCCCATCGCAAAAGGGGAAGGAAAAAGTACCCGAGGACCTCGACAAGAGAAAGAGCTCTCTGTAGACCCCACTCCGCCCAAACGACATCATTTTTGAGGGCATGCACATGGGACATGTGCCAAACTTGAAGTTTGAAGATTGGGATCTCGCTAACCACAAGAAATTCCCTCACCTAGAGACCATGCAACTCATGAAGCTGAAGCAAAACAACATGGCAGAGGTTATAGAATTGGAGCTGCGAAAGTGGTTATGGGGAGTTGAAAAGGCAGGGTTGCTAAACCTGCCCTTGGTACCGCATTACCACCATGCCCCAATGACTATCTTCATCATTAGGCAACTACTCTCCCTAGTGCATGATGGGTGTTTATGGCTAGAGGAGCCCATCCCCATCACAGACCACTTAGTCCATCACATTACCTGGCTCCCATGTAAAGGAGAGGACCCCACAGACATTTCAGAGGGAAAGAGCAGTTATTTGGCAATCGCAGAGGCCATGAAAAAGAAATACAAGCTGGAGAAGAAGAAAAGGGTCTACGCCATATCTAGCATCAACAACAAAGTAGTCAAAGTTGCGACCTAGATACTGGTAGGTAAGCACATGCGGATGTGTTGCATGGATGTGGTACCTGTGCCGATGGTGGCACTTGTTGAATAGTGCACAGAAGGGGTATAGTGTAACTGGTCCAAATTCTTGTGCAAAGAGTTCTTGTAGAATTTTTGCGAGGCACAGGAACAAGGAAAAACGTTCCACTATGCATGGCTTCTGCTGTCCATAGTGTTGGTGGTAGGGGAATTGCCGGAGGATAGCTAGTTCCCCACAATTGCAAGGGATCTCCTGGAGGCCACGAAGTACGCTTCATTGTGGGCCACTAAGGATGTGAACATGATCCATGATAGCAAAATATTTTGGGTGTTCATGGAGATGAACATCAAAATGGGGATTAACCATAAGCAATGGTTATCACCCACTGTGTACAACAACCTGGAAATTTTTGCAGAATTTAAAGCTGAATTTCATCACATCTAGCTCAGGGCATGCAAAGACCTACCCAACAAGTGGGGTGAGCTACACTTCAGAGCCACATATGATTTGATTTTCAATGTGCTAGAGATGTGGCCTCTGGAATGGCACGCCCTAAACATCATCACAGTGGAAAAGTCTTCTGCGTAGAAAAGGAAGGAGGAGGCAAAACTGCGAATGGCGCAATTGGAAGAAAAGAGACAGAAAGAAGCAGTAGTAGCAAAAGCGTAGGAGGCATGAGACGTTGTGTAGACAACAGCAGAACAAAAATAGGTCGCAGCAACAATAGCACAAAAGGAAGTAGAGAAGGAGTGCGAGGGCCAGAAGTCCCCTTCGCCTGAGCAGGAGAAAGAGATGGAAACAGAGGAAGAGGAGGGCAGCGCAGACCCACAAATAGTGTCAACACAATTGAAGTGCCAGTGTCTGAGCAAGAAGATGGGGTCGCACAAGAAGGTAAGAGAATCCAAGTATTCTATCGACCTGATCACCCTTACTGAGGGGGATTTTCATGATATAGGAGAGATGGTGCGTGACGTCACCACAGAGGCCCTATAGAACTTCATGGAGAAGAATCATATTGTATTGGGGGCCCTCTGAGCACAGATTCAAGAGTTATAGGTGTGTGCTCCTAGGCTGGTACTCTCTCAACCAGCCTCGTAATCGAGACAGTCGTAGCTGAGGAAATGTTGCGCGCTCGCATAACCAACAAAATAGTACTACCAGAAGGGGCACTGATTAAAGAAAATAAGGCCGATCAGTCTAGGGTGAGTACACTGAAGGGGATACAGATCAACATGGCTACACTCCCACGAGAGGCACTCTATGTTCTATAGGATGGGATAACTGTAGAACTCTAGGCTAGGGAGAGACACGCATTGCAGGTGTTCAGTGAGCAAAAGATCAACATGGAACAGTTGAGCTTGCAACACGATGAGGTCGTGTCTTAGAACTGGCAGATGGTGTAGTACTTGAAGAAGCCTACTAGATGGTCCCTGAGTTGTCCATCCTAGCAGAAGCACCAACAGAGGCCCACATCCAGAGATTAGCAGTAGGGGTGCGCAAGTCGTGAGAAGAAATGGCCAAGGTTCAGGTGGAGTTGAGCCTTCAAAAAGTAGAGTTGTGGTTGAAAGTGCAACCATCCACTCCTCTATAGGTACGGGAACAGAGCACTAGTGCCATTACATCAAGGATGGAGGAGATCAATAGTTTAGTAAGGGACTGCACGAGAATGTTGAAGGAATCATTTGAGGTCCTCACAAATCTATAGGAGGACCCAAACATTCAGTACATAGAAATAGAGGTGAATAAGCTACAACTGTAGTATGACAATGTTAAAGGGACCATGCAGATAGTGGCCCTCACTCAGAGGCTCGTGCAAATGCAACAAGCCAAAGCGCTAAAAGAGAAAGTAAATGCAGCGTGACACATAGAAGCAGTTTTGAAGGCATGCGTTCAACCTTGGATTGACGAGGCCTTCATCATCAAAGAAACAATTGAAGACAAGCTCATGCAGATGTAGGGGGTGCAAGAATAGATCTAGGGAAGCAGTTTCGACACCGCGGTCTCAGAACAATGAGTACAGGAGATTCAGCAGGAAGCTGCTCAATGCGCTGCTGACCTTGGAGCTGTCCGAACAGAGTTGGAGGGTCTCCATGTGAAGATCTCCATACCGACAGAGTGACTTGAGGGTGAGTCACGATGTTTGTGTTGGGGTCCTGTTGGGCATGGGATCCCCCCAAAGCATGTTTTGGGGCTTAAAGCCCAAGTTTTGACTAAGTCCATTGTAAAGACTCTGCAATTTTTGGGCGTGAAGCATGAAGTCATAATAGTGTCATAGGGTTGTCCGCCCTTGTTTTTTTAATGTAATGTCAGTTTGAAAGATCTACCCATGATCCACGGACCATGGGATTGTATAAATAGAGTGAGGATATAAGTATAGAAATAATCGAAGGATAATCGAAGAATCTAAGGAGCCAATGAAGTAGTGAGTCGAAGTCTAAGCCATGTCTTTGGGTCGTAGAGTAGGAGAAGGCTCTACAGATGAGTGTGAAGAGGCCTAGTAGTCCGCATCTGAGCGTGCGTACCCATGCAGTTGAGTGCGTAGGGTAGATCGAGTCTGTAACCAGTTGAAAGTAGTAATAAAGAGAAGTTTTACCATATTTCTGTGTATATTTTCCTGTTTTATGCATTGAAATATATTGGGTATGAGTTGAAAATTTACTGTTTATTTACTGCATGAACTTATATAAATGTCTTGAGTAAATGAATATAATATAAGGTATCTGTTTATGTCAAGATAACTAACTGTTATAAGAAGATAAGTAAGACCCACGATATGACTTAGGGAAATAGTACAGATCGCTTCTCCAATAGCGTGAAATCCCCTCAGCCCCTGGTTAGGGCTGCGTGAAGATGAATATAACAAGGTGTGAAGGCCCTGCAGGTCAAGAAAGTACACGAAGTAACCTACGGAAAGGTATCCACAGTTCAATTAAATCAACCCCTTAGACATCTCAAGGGTGCGGAAACCTAGTTCCAGCATCACCCCATACTGCTTCGGGTGATACCTCAGTCTATGATCTATGGACTGTTGGCGAAAGGGCCAGTAGTACAAGGATTTGTTTAGCTAATTAACTCCGAACCTGGGTTAGGCCCTAACAAGACAACACTATAATTCATTTATATGTTTGTTCAATGTCTTTAGCATGAGTAGCTTAGTTATGTGCCACTACATGTCTTTTTTATATTCATGCATTGATTATCAAGGTTTTATGCTATGATTACGCTTGTCTCTTCTATGTACAGGACTTGATCTGGATCCATCTCAGGGGACTTCTGCCTAGTTGCATTGCACTCTCCAGCAACTCTACATATAGACTCGAGGTAATGAATCTGTCTTGATTTGTTAGTTAGTTATTGAAGATGGACATGCATGTATCTTTGTGATGGTTGTAGATAATCGTACAGTCTCCCAAGGGTCCCGGGAAGACCCTTGAGGGTTCCTTCATTCTCCATACACCATGCATTAATCCCTATAGCATAATTAGCGACTCCGCTGGGGACTACACTTTAGTTCCCAGTTTTCACAGAAAGTTCCTAGTTTCCTCCTCCTTTCGGACCTTCCTGTACTTATTCATTCCTTTCCTAACCACTCAAGACCTTGCAGCACTCTTCTTTCATTGCTCAACCCTGTATCTGATCCCCACAGCCCTTTTCTGAAGTGTTTTCCCTCACTAACACAAGTTAGCGGTGTAAAAAGAGCTTTATAAAGCTCTATGGCTTTACAAACAAATCATTAGTGCCACCAGTAACTCTCTGTGGCCTCTAGCACAAAGCATTAGTCACCAATTTTTTGATATACAGCTATGTCTCTCACCTCAAAGGGTTTGGAAACTTGCTTCTGGATTGATAATGGGTCTGTAGCTATGTTTTGTTTGACTGATCTATGTCCTAAAGGATTTTTTTTTTAAGAAAATAGCTTTTCTTCTTAAAAGTTTTTATTTTCATAAAAGAAAAAATCAAATTTTTTTATTGTTTTCCACTTAGCTGGTTAAGTTCTGCATTATTTGGTTTTAGTAGTTGTTAGTGAGCATTAAAAAGTTATTTCGATTATGCTAGTGATGTACTGAATATGATGCATGGAATGAATATTTATTTATGAATGACTCTCCCTTTGTAAAAGTAGCTTATTCATCAAAATTGAAAATTTACAAGCATTGTCTTTGCATGATTTGAGTCAGAGTCCCATAAAATCTCATATGTCAACACCCCTACTGAAGAATCTAACAAAGTACACTAAAAATATACCTAATAAAATCAATCAGTAAATCTTTCTAGAGTAAACACACATTAGTTAAGGCTAGGATCTTGGGTCAGGCAATGTGAGTAAACTACCAAAGATCATACACCAAAACTAGTGTCATTAAAGAGAGAAATACTTCTGCACTCATATTATTGGGACCATTCTAGTAAAAACGGAGCTAAATATAAGCCAACATCAGACTGTAAGGTAGCCTGCCTTTACTTACATCTCATTTGGGTATTCTATGTATCGGGGATCCCTTCGGGGATATTGGAGCTGAGTCGGAGACTCAGGTATCCTACCCACATAGTGTATTGTCTGCGACTATGTCCCCCCTAGTAGTGTCTATGATCTGAGGTATCCTTAGTGGCCATAGTTTTAGGGACTAACACAAGGTGACTAGGGTGGGCTGCCCTGGTACCTAACACAGACGGACCTACTTTGTCTTCAGTTTTTAGGAGGGTGCTCTTATTCACGAGAGTACCTGGCCCGTCAATCTAAGGTTTGGGCGAAGCTCTAGAGTAACCATAACTATACATTGGCCAACTCTCTCTATTATTCATTGTGATACTAGGTTTCATCTCTAGTGGTCAGTGCTTATCAGACAGGGTCATTTCCCTCTACTTGCTGATTGATTTACTTAGTGTATTTTTTATTTTTTAGGTGTCAGAGTGTTATCATTGAGACTTTAACAAACATCACTGTAAAATTTACTAATAAAAATTATCGTCTACCGTGGCTACATTCGACCCTCGTCATCAATCTAGACGATTTTTAAGACTCTACCCACTCACTATGGAGGAACTGTCGAGCTCCAATGAACTAGATTCCTCATCTTCGTGAAATCAGTCTCTGAGATATCACATAGAATCAGTTTGGACATCCGATGATTCAAGCATACTAGAGGATTTCTTTATTAAAGGATTTCTTCCTCCATACAATTCTCTGATCACGAATCCATTGGGCCCACTCTTGGTTCTCGTTGCATCTGTACCTCCTTTGTCTTTAGCTGGAACACTTCGACCCATCTCATCGATGACTATCGAGTCATGGGACATTTTGGACACTTTTGTTCCCCCACCACTTCACAACTGGACAGTAAATACCACACCTTTGATGGCCAACCTTGCTATCCCATTTGTCCCAGTTCAACCCCTAACATGACACCCTCCATGAGTGGAACCCAGTCTATTCTGGGTTCCTCCCCTTTAGTGTCAAATTTTATACCTTCGACAAGTGCTACATACAACGCTTCTTATAATGCTCAATATAGCACAGTTAGCGCAGTTCCCTTCAACGAACAATATTATTGGCATCCATTGTATAGTTCTAACCCCCAAATTCAAGTATCTGGGGGCACTCCCAATATAAATATACCGACCGAGAACATAACAGTTCCCCCTCCATTTTCAGGCATGCATGGTCAGTCACTGATTGACATGAAAACTCATTATGCTAGTCAAGGACTTACATTTAGTTCTGTGGCGAGCAGGAATCCTCAAGGAGGTCCCAATCAATCCATGGGGGCACCCTACTCACAACCTCAAATGAGTCAAGGGGGTGTTTCTTATCCTGGGGGCAACTCTATCCCCCATTCTAACAATCCCTATGGAAATGCAAATTACAATACCACGCCCCAAGGCACCTACTATACCACACAACCTGTATATAATATTGGGAACAACATGTTGGGAGGACCATAAGGATCCTCAAGTCATATATCATAGCCTTGGTCCAATTCGGGGGCATCACACGCTCTACCTTTCTTGGAAACTCTTGATATCCCGGACTTGTAAAAAATTACAAATGACCCCATCTATCATAACTTACTCTTGCTGCCAATCCCACAAGAAATATCTATAGACATCCCTCAGTTCAAAGGGAAATAAGGGGAGGATACAGGTACACACATAACCACCTATCATCTATGGTGTGTTTCTAAATTCATGGTGGATGATAGTATCTAGTTATGTCTTTTTCCCCGAACCCTTACTGGCAACGCAACGAAGTGGTACATCGAGTTACCATGCGCATCAGTCAATAACTTTGACATTATAGCGATGGAATTATTAAAGCACTTCCCACTACCCATCCGCTATGAAACTGGGATAGAACTCACTTCATTACGTCAGGATATTGTTGCCCACATCTCTGATTATATACGTGAATGGAGACTTAGGCAAAGGTTAGTCAAATCTCCCCTCCCAGACTATCTCTTAAAGGATTGGTTCTGCAGGTCTTCACTCGCCGAAATAGCTAAGGATGTCGCCTTAGGTGGTGCAGTCATAGAAGAGCAATCCATACGTCATGCCCATCACTTAGATCTGATATATTCATAGTCTAGAACTCTATACAACATAATCCCCAATGCCTTTCAAAACTCCAATGCTCCTGCTACTCAGTGACTTGAAGCACACACCAATGGGATTATCGGCGCAACCTCCACGGCTACTGTAAAACAACTCAGTAGTCACATTGCCCAAATGTCAGTGGACCGCTCTACCAAATCGACTACTCTTCTGACCATGTTATATACATTTTTGGGCACTACAACCCCAATCAAACATGTCCATAAACCAAGGGCTCCTATGTCCCTAAAAGTGTTGTTCCATACCCTAAAAGAACAAGTTCAGCTGATTACATCATCTCCCAGAAGTTCTCCATGAAAAACTGCTGAGAACTAGTCAAAACTGGACCATCTCACCTGCCCCATGGTCAAAGTGCGATGCATCCCACCTAATGCACATGGGAGGTGCAATTCATACTGAAAATCCCTTCTATGGGGTGCGATGGGTGAGAGTGGACAAATGGTAGAGACATTTTTCAAGGTGGATGATCATGGAATCTTCCAGAAACTTCTCCTGTGACACTTGCCTCTCTGAATTCGCCCAGGGATGAGTAAGAGATCATCAATCTCCAAGTGCAATCAAGAACTATCAGAGAGAGGACACTAATCAGAATCCCAGAAGTTGACTCACCCCCTTGCAATCATCTATATATGGATCCCTCATCCCAGAGATCCAGAGGATGGAATTTTGTATCTTGTAAGGAAGTGCTATTGGGTTCTTTTTGGAATATCATAGTGTTGGGTGATCTAAGATTTTCATGAGGTGAAAGAAGGGTTTTCATGCTATAGGGTGACGCTGGGTCAGAACAATTGGTTGTAATCCTCTTTGCTTATTCTTGATATTAATAAAGCTATTCAAGTTTTCCTCCACATTCTTATATGTTTGATGATATATGAATTTGTGTGGTCAATATACATCTGGTCCTATATTGTTGATGATTGTATATCTCTGTTCTTTGACAGTATTATGCTTCTTTGATTCCACAGGTGCTCTTTGAAGTTGGGTAGGCGAAGGAGAAGTGGCAAGGATCTGTCAGAAGGGAGAGGAATCAAGTAGGGAACCAAGCGCAAGACTAAGGTTGGTGTCCTTCATTCCACTCTTATCTACTTCTCATAGAGGAAAACAAAAATAGTTTTTGTTTGTTTGTTTCTAAGATAGCTACCAGTCTTAGTGGGATTAGCAGCTCCGAGTGGACACTAGATTTCCCGATAACAAAATGGTGACTCCACTGGGGAGTGAATAGATTGTTTGTTTTTCTATATTTGTTTGTTTTATAAACTTACAGATGGAGCCTGAAGTCAAGCCAGCTAGCCTTCGAACTGCATTTTCTATGCAAGTGCAAAGTATAGATCAAAGCTGCTTCAGTCTATCTCTAGGTTTTGTTTATAAACTGAACAATTGATTTGTAAACCTTCTAATTGCCCTATTGGTGGCTCTAGTAACCTCATTAGATCAGCCCCTGTGATTTCTATTTGCTGTACATCATTTGCTCGGCCTAAATCCCTGAACTGAGCTGCAAACTGTGACCAAGAGCCAAGTAAAGTCTCGTCCTGGTACCATCGCACCCTATCTTCAAGGAAATTAGTATGCATCGCACCTCCCGTGTGCAGTAGGTGGGATGCATCCCTATTTCCCTGTGTTACAGGTGCGATGATCAGAAAAGGCTAATTTTTGCCTCCAGGTTTTGGTTTTTCTTGCCTCTTTTCAGCTCTATTCTGGAGTTTTGCTGTCTGTGATCAGTATACCATTGTCAAAACCCCCTTCCTTTCCATCATTCCACCTCCATTGTACAAAGAACTATGAATGTTTTTATTTATTTTCCGCCATTTTTAGTTCTCCTTTACAAAGTAGTAGCATAGTCGAAATGTCGTCTTCTGATTTGAAAGTGTCACAAGTGTCGTTTTTAGTCAAAGTAAAGAATTTTATTATTCTTGATGGTTGATTATACAGTTACTCCTGTATTTGATTTGGATTAGTGTTTTTTCAAGTGTCGAAAGCAGTTTTCAATTCAAAATAGTAAAGTGTCGTCATTATCTTCCTTTCATTTTGAAGAGAAATTTGTTAGTACTGTCGCTTTGAAAGATAATTCAGATTTGTACTTAGCATTCTTCTTTTCATTCATACATTAAGAAAGCTGAAAACAAATACATGCATGTGCATTTGCATTTAGACTGCTTGTTGGTTTGATTTAGGACAGTGCATCTAGTGTGTGCTCTCTACTCTATGTTGAAAGAATATCATCTCTCTTTCTTTAGTAGCTAGGATTTTCATTGCAAAAAGAATATTAAACGATTGTTTATCATCTTAGATTGCATTTTAGGAATTGTACATCTACATCATGCAGTGAACCTGAAATGAAAATTTCTTAAGAAATATCAACTGTAAAATAAATTTAATGAACCTAAAAACGCTTTGGAACCTAACACACAACATCTAGAAGTCTAGGCTAGAGACGTATTCCGGCGTCGTAAAGCCTGGTAACTGTCTCTTTCACTGTTGGTTGGGTGATTCCTCCTCTTTGAGACAACAAGTTCCAGTACGGACTTGTGCTCCCACATACCGTCGAGTATATATTGGGAGACCACAATAGGCTATGTCCTTTATCCATAGGAAGCTGTGTCCCTATCGATCGTAATGCATTGAACACATCATTCGGGAAGATTGACTACCATACCGTAAAAAGTATTCTGCAGTTTTGTGATTAGTTTGGTAATCCCTCTGTCTAGATTTCCAGAGTAGTCTCTTTCGTTCCTTTTTAGACTCCTTAAAGGAAAAGGTCCATCTGAGCACTTGTCACTTCAGGCTCATTAAAAATTGAGGGCGACTAGAGTCATCTTTTCTTTTTTCTCGACTCTTAAGAATTGAAAAACAAGTTGTGTCAAAGCATCTAAAATTCATTTAATTTGGAAACATTTTCCCCTTTATTTTTAGTTGATCGAGTAAGCCGAAATTGTGGAAGAAATTCAATTGAAACCCCATCATTCGTGGAGACTTATGAGTCAACCATCTTTGTCCCCAGAATCAAAACTATTCCAGATAATGCGAACTCGTTTAATTGGCTCAAAGTCCCCTGGTCGGGTTGGAACAAGTGTTCCGACACCCTTAGAGACTCTGGTTACTCCAAACATTTTTGGTACCCTTGCCTTTACAGGAGAAGTTCCGTAGCCACAAGAGGACAGTAGAACTGATCCTAGTGTGAAGGTAAACACTTCTATACCTGAACCGGCTACATCCATAGCTAATTCGGAAGGTGTTGTTCCCCAAACATCAGTCGCTACAGAATCTGTACCTTCTTCAGCACTGGAAATATTTTATGGACCTGATAGTCTACCTCTTCCACCCAGTTTGATTGCTATAGAAGAGATTGTGGAGGATCCACCATCTAGTACTCCATCGCAATTTAGAGTAGGGGTCGCTCTATATCCTTCTTCATTAGAAATTAGTCTGCCATTATCGAAAGTTCCTATAGAATCGCTAGGAAACATTTTGGATAGACTAGATATGTCTGAACAACTGTTGACATCTAGGACTATGTCATCTAACACAGCAACAGTAGAACTTCTTGCTGCTACTCCAACAATGTTCGCCGGCATACCATCTGTCGCAACTAGCTCTCAATCACTAGATGGGATCCATCTAGGGGCTATTTCGACGGTATGGTCTATTCCCGCTTTTTCATCGAGAATAATATCTAGAATCTCTTATGTTGAGTCTCAGCAAATTGATCCTTCGCAATATCAATTTGGGCAGTCCGGTCCTCAAAGGCAAATAATTCCCTTAAGCACTGGATTACTGCCATATGGGGGGCAATATGCCCTTTAATTGTCTCCTCCAGGAGGTCAAACATATGAGAGTTCCCAACAGACTTCAGGTTACGCTGGAATTACATCTAGTGGTTTGATACCAATAATGCCTCAACAACCAAGAGTTGTATACTCATTGCAAAAAAGTTTGTCTATGTCAAATATCCCCACTACACCAGCTATTGTGACGGTGTCACATGTACAAGTGTTACCTGTTGTATGCCAACCTCAAGTCTCTCAGGTCACAATCCAACAGCCCCTTGTCCCTGCGACGCCACCACAATCATCAGTTAGTGGCTCCTTAACTGGAGTGACCTAGGCTCAAATGGGTACCATTACCCCTCATCTCGGTCAAACAGCTAGTATTGGGCAATAGCACATGGTCTCACAACCATGGCTGGTGCAATATCAACAACCACAATTCAAACAAGTTTACCAATGATCTGAGCACCAAGTCTTTGCAAGTAATGGGCATCCGTATATTCAAAATGGACAAAATCAACCACTTCATAATGGTTATGCCTATCAACCTTATCAAAGTTATCAGCATCAAATGCACTATGTTGGTATCCAAAGACCCACTACTCAGGCAATCCCATCCTATCCTAGGTATGCTTTGCTGAACCTGAATCAATAGTTTCCCTTTGTGGCAACTTTAGAGTTACCAGATCTAAATCAGTTAACAAACGATCCAATCGCTTACGCCCCTTGGTGGCCAGCGATTCCTCATAAACTTCTGTCAGATATTCCTAAATTTAATGGAAATCCATGTGAAGACCCGTTGAATCATGTGATGACCTTTCACCTGTGGTGTTCATCTAACACCATAAATGATGATTCGATCAGGCTTCACCTTTTTCAGCGAACGTTAACTGGTCCAGCAGCAAAATGGTATATCAAATTTCCTAGAGCTTCGTTTGATAACTTCAGTGCCCTAGCCACAACCTTTTTAACACATTTTCAGTTACCTATAAGGTACGAAACGGGAATAGAGCTTCTTACAAATTTCAAGCAAACGACGGCCACTCACATATCCGATCATATTCATGAGTGGCGATGTCGTCATAGAATGGTAAAAACATATGTTCCTAGTCAGCTATTGGCTAAATGGTTTATTAAGTCGTTTCTACCTTCTATTATGGAAGATGTGGAAAAGGGAGGAGTCGTCACTGAAGAGCAAGTAATTGCTCATGCGCAATATCTAGACTTGATCTATACTCAGTCTGGCATGCTCTACGATAAAATCCCTGATGCTCCTAGACCGGAATTTTCCATTCCTCCATCTCCTAAATCAAGCAAAGACTCTCATGCTAGGGACGACGTGATAGGAACGACCAGCACGAAAACCGTAAAAGCTAAGTCGAAAAAGGCCCGTACGGTTTCAGGTCAAAATGAAAATGAAGAACTTCTCGCCTCAAAAGTAAATGTTGTGTTGATTGACAAAGGAAAAGAAACCAAGCAACCAGGAGGCAAGAAGAAAAAGAAAGGGAAGAAGAAGAAACAGGAAGAGTCATCCCCTGAAAAATCTTGTGCAAACCCTTCTGGAGAAAGGAAACCAAATCGTCCATGCCTAATATGTGATTAGGATCATTGGACAAGAGAGTGTCTGTATAAAGTTGAGCTTAGAAAATTCTTCAAGAATTCAAAAACCTCGGCAGTATTGACTGATCCATTTCCAAATCCAGGAACAAATTTGGTTGCTAGTGACAATGCTTCCCCATCCCAAGTGCTAATGTTGTTAGTTTCAAAGCAGCAAAACGATGCTTGGATATTGACAAGGAATAAAGATTATAGGAATCCATAGTTGTCGGACAACAAGGCCAATGATCAACCTAGTAGTTCGACAACAACTTCAACCAAAGTTGTGCCACCCATCATTCCTGAACTAACGATAAAGCCGCCAAAGGGAGTAGTACACAAATCGACATTTAATCCTCGTGCCAGAGCAGCACAACATTATAATATAGTGGAGGATCTTTCCCAATCGCCATCCGCTATGTCGACACTTGAAGCACTGCAAAATTACCCCTCCCAAAAGCAGGCTTTATTATCAGCAATAGGTGAGAATGACCCAACGGATTCCAATCTTGTGTCCTTTAATCACAAAGGATATGACCCTAAGTTACCATCTCAACTAGCTTTCCTCATTCAAGTGAAAGCCCTCAACAAACTGTTCATCGAACAATTATTGATGAGGGGGCATCTACATGTATTATGTCGATGAGTTGTTGGAAAAATTTAGGATCTGCACCCTTTTCACAATCTTAGACAACATTAAAATCATTTGATGGATGAACATACACCCCATACGGGATTTTAAGTAACTTGCAAGTCAAACTGGAGGGCAAAACAGTAGAAATAGATGTTGAAGTAATTGACGAAAACCTCGATTACAACATCCTACTGGGAAGGCCCTGGATATATGCTATGGTAGCTGTTGTGTCGACCTATTTCAGGAAGATTGCATTTCCCTTTCAAGGAGGAATTACAATCATCAACCAACAGACATTTCTCCCCAACAGTTCGCAAGTTACAGGGAGCATCCTGATGATCCACGAAA
Organism: Pinus tabuliformis; assembly: GCA_031772625.1. Taxonomy (NCBI): domain Eukaryota; kingdom Viridiplantae; phylum Streptophyta; class Pinopsida; order Pinales; family Pinaceae; genus Pinus; species Pinus tabuliformis. Next base: position 1,852,469,287 of record CM062817.1, on the reverse strand, counting down.
GCCCTCACTCGCTTCAAAATATCGGAGTGGGCCTACTAAAAGACCCTATATTAATGGGGACTTTTTTCCCACTGCCTCCAATCAATCTGCTGGAAGTGGCAACAATGGGAACCTGGAACATGATATCTTATATTCAAAAGATCTTTGAAAACAATATTAAAATGGATCATCTGCAGGTATTGCATCCAAGCCCAATAGAAATCTTGTAGCAATAAATGTTTTTGGCATGGGAGGCAAACCCAAACCAATGCTCATCAAGCGTTTGGATAGATAGGTCTAAGGAATATGGTAACTATCACACGGAATCAGTCAAAAGTGCGGACACAACTGACCTCCCTAGGAGTCTAAACTCTCTAGCGACAAACAAGACAAAATGGAGTGATCTTTCTCTAAATATACCTTTTAAAACATGAAAACTACAAGTGTTTAGGCTTACCTTATTCCAAAACGTTGTTGTTGTAGTCCGTCCTTGCCGATTTGGATGAGCTCCTCCTTCACATCAATTCCTGCAACCACAAACAATCAAACAATTACCAAGCACTTGCATTTCATATAATAAAACATATATTCAACATGCAGACCAAGGAACACATGAAATAACTCATTAACACAAGCTATTGAGAAAAATTAACCAGTTTGTATTAATAACGAAACAAAGAAACTCTTACAACCTGGCCTTGGTGTTGTGCAAGTTCCTCCCAGGGTCCATCAAGGGTTTTCCTCTACTTTGACAAAGCTCACCCACTTCCAAGTAGAATCAAGCAAAGACAATCTCTCCTCACAAGGTTCTAAATGGGAGTCCTAATTCCTGCAGCATTTACCCTTAGAAAATGTATAGCTTCAACCTCTCCTCCCTCTGGCTCAATGTCTTTATTTATAGTGCTGTAAAGAGGTTATTCAGGTCCACCATCAATGGGATAATCCCCCTCTTTGGGTGGGATAGCTCCCTTATTGATGGGATAAGTTCCCCCTTAATAGAGATACATGAACCAACTGGAGGCGCATCCAATTCATCAAACCGACCTCTAGAAAGTTCTAGAAGTAACCACAAGTAACTTTTTTAAGATGAAACTCGCGCATTTTTCCTTTTACAGAAGGACGCACCTGTCCCTTAACATACAGAGCGTCCAAGGACGCACCTTTTGTGAACATGGTCAGCGTCCCCGCAGGTAAGGCTAGAGAGAACCTGCGACCCCAGAGATAAACATATTTTTGACAAGACTTTTTCTCTTCTTTGAGTTTGAGATGGATAGCAGAGGCATAAGACTTGCCTAAGAGGGTAGCATGACTGTTGATTTGAGTCATACTAACTGTAAGTGGTCATGGTGACATTTTTTAGTGTAACAGATTGCCCCCTAAAGTGCGAAGCCTGGAATAGATTTAGGGTTTTGTAATTCTAGGAAGGGTGAAGCGCTTTATCATTTCAAGGATTGTCTTGTGGATGGCCTGGTTGGAACCTGCAATTTTTAACACAAAATACATGTATAAGATTATATCATCACTGAGGTAGGCATTCCCATACTCAGATTCAAAACTTTAACTAATGGACTAACTATTCTGATACAGGAATGATCTTGCAGTACATCATTTTAATAGACTTTTGTAGACACAGTATGGATGCAACCATCTGTTTATGATTAGTCTACATAGATAATGAATACAAAACTCCTCGCAGCCTGGATGGTAGAAACTAGATCCAGGGTCTTCATTTCTACTTCCCGAATTGGTACGATTCTAGCCATGTGATTAAATGATTCGATGTCGAACATGTTAGAAACCACTTGATTACCAGTCGATGATGCAAACTGTTAACAAGTGTGAGAGAAACCACCAGTAATGTCAATGGTTCTCAAAGTACCAAGCACAACCCGTGAAATGTGAATAAATGTTTTGATGTCGAACACTTCACGGAATCCTTTGATCGAAATTCAATGATGTAAATTGTCGTCAAAGGCGAGAAACCTGCCCTTGATGCATGCAGACTTCAAGGTACTGTCGATTCCTAAGTCATCTTTCTAGATAATGTGCTGATGTCGATAGAAAGCAACCCGTTGCAGGCAAGCCCGCAACACGAAATCATTGTTCAAGTTGAAGAAATGTTGCTGTAAGGACTGACTCAGGGATGGTCAAATGGATGACAAGTATTTTGCAGATGAAAGTTTTGCTTGCAAACCTCTTGAACACATAACGACACGACAGATGGCTTGGTGACGAATAACTCAAAGTTAATCCCCGGAACCCGGTTAAAGACTTTCAAAGTGGTTTGATCAACTGTGAGGTAAAAGATTTCCCAACCCAGGTGAATGAAAAGTGTCGTGTTCAAGAGTGGTAATAAAGTTTCTTTTGAGACAAAAGGTAACAAACAGGTTCATTCTTCTCTCTTTTCCCCCACCATTTCTGGCAAGTACCTCTTTATTTTTAACAAGCTTGAGGAGGATAACATATGCTTGATTATAAGCTCATCCTTTGGACGAGTCCAACCTAGTTTAAATTCGAACCCTAGGAAGGAGTGGTTCGTTCCTGTTTGTAATTGAACAGGTCCTCTATTGTAAAAGTTTAACGAGCCCAGTATAGGAGAAACTCAGCGTTTTTCAATTTTAGAGAGTCTGAAAAAACTGAAGGAGACTCCACGTTGAACTTTTTCGTACATTTGTGTCCCTCAAGCCCGAAAAAGTATAAAATAATACCTGGGGGAACCGCTTGATCTTGCGACCAAGGAGTACTTTCATAATAGTGTCGTTGACCTGAAAAGTAAAAAGCGATCAAGGACACGTCGTTTTATTTCCTTATCGAGTTTGAAACGACAAAAACCCGGCAATCTTTTCCTGATTTTGCGGTCAGAAAAGAGCTATAAGGGGACCGTCTTTTAATTCCGTTTTAACGAGTGCAAAAGAAACGCTCGGCAATCTTTTCATATTTTAGGAGTCAGAAAAGGGCTCAAAAGATGACTCTGAGGTTTCACTTTTTCGTAAGTTTTAACGAGTTCAAAAAAGGGATAAAAATGTACTCATGGTTTTCATTTTTTCGTAAGTTTTAAAGAGTTCGAAAAAATGATAAAAATGTACTCATATGGCCGACTTTCAATTTAATTTACGAGCAGGAAAAGACGGAAAGAACTCGGCATTTTCATTTGTTTTACGAGAATGAAAAAATAGCAAAATAATCTCAGGATTTTCATGAGTTTAACGAGTCTTGAAAATAACTGAAATTGACTCGAGCTAGGTTTCATTTTTACAAAAGCTTGAAACAGAGAAAAACTATGCTTCAAAGTAGTTTCATTTTTACACAAGCTTGAAACAGAGAAAAAACTATGCTTGATGCCCCCTAAGCGTAACTGCTAGAGCGCATGCCCCCCAACTTCATTTCATTCAACCAGCTGTATGAAATGAAGGTTCGTGAACGAGATCATTTGAAAGACTCGACCTAAAACTATAAGAAAATTATGCAAAAAACTGAAATAACTATCCTAAAAACTTAACATTTATGAGATCTAGTCAATCTCTCGACTCAAGTAGAGGAGGATTTGTTTCATTTTTTAACGAGCTTGACACAGGAGAAGAACTATGCTCGGATTCGGTTTCATGTTTACGCAAGCTTGAAACGAAAAACTATGCTTGTTATAAGTTCACATGCCCCCAGCATAATGACGCAAAACGAGGTACATGCCCCCCAAGCTTCATTGCATTTAATGAGGTGGATGGAATGAAGCTTTACTTTCAAGATCTTGGAAAGACTTGTGGGAGTTGTTTCATTTTTTAGTGAGGTTGACACAGGAAAAGAACTATCCTCAAAACCCTTGTTTCATTTTTTAAACGAGCTTGACACAAGATAAGGAACTATGCTCAGAACTACTCTCTATAATCTACCTAACAACAACTTTACCTAAAAAACCTTGATTCATTTTTTAACGAGCTTGACACAAGACAAGGAACTGTGCTCATGACTCCTTGTTTCATTTTTTAACGAGCTTGACACAAGACAAGGAACTATGCTCTAAAATCCTTAATTCATTTTTTAACGAGCTTGACACAAGACAAGGAACTATGCTCATGACTACTCTACAATCTACCTATTTAACCTACCCTTGTTTCATATTTTAACGAGCTTGACACAAGACAAGGAACTATGCTCAAAAAGTTCGCATGCCCCCAGCATAATGATGCAAAGCGAGGTACATGCCCCCCAGGCTTCATTGCATTCAACCGGCTGGATGAAATGAAGGTTTACTTTCAATATTTAACTTGAAAAGGGAGTTGTTTCATTTTTAAGGAGGTTGACACAAGAAAAGAACTATCCTCATACCTGATTCATTTTTTAACGAGGTTGACTCAGTAACAGGAACTATCCTCGTACCTGATTCATTGTTTAACGAGGTTGACTCAGTAACAGGAACTGTCCTCGCACTTGATTCATTTTTTAACGAGGTTGACTCAGTAACAGGAACTGTCCTCGCACACACTTACTTTCTACAATCTACCTACATATCCTAAAACCTACCTGATTCATTTTTTAATGAGGTTGACTCAGTAAAAGAACTGTCCTCATGCTAGCCTATTTCATTTTTTAACGAGGTTGATACAGGAAAAAACTATCCTCATACTCACTGATTCATTTTTTAACGAGGTCGACACAGTAAAAGGAACTTTCCTCGTACCATCCAGTTTCATTTTTTAACGAGGTTGAGAGAGGAACAAACTATCCTCGTACACATTGATCATGGCTTCCAACTGGAGGAAAGACATGTCAATGGACACACCTTGATCATGGCTTCCAAGAGGTCTTCATCCGAAGGAAGAATACTTCTTGGGAAGGAACACATGTCAAGGGACTCAAAAGGGATAAGAACATCGTGTTCAAGTAATCCCATAGAGTTTTCCATGTCAATTACCGGAGCTAAATCAAAGGAAGATGAGCAAACAGTGAGAGGCTCACTTACATCGGCAACTGAAATCATGGGACCGGTTGCCACATAATTAACCCGTGGCAGGGTAGATACCACTTTAGAATCAGGAACATTTAGGGGTGTCATATTATTGGTAGTACTAGGGAACGAAAGCTGGTCTACAGTCACAATACTGCCATTGTGAGGGAAAGACATCACGCGAAAGAGTGTCGATACGACAGCTTTCATTGCATAAACATAGTCTCGCCCAAGGAGTAAATTGAAATCCAAGGGACCTCGAACTACCATAAGATCAACACAAACAGTTTTACCTTCCAAGGTAATAGAAAACTTAGGAAGGATCCCTAAAGGTTCACTAATTGTTCTGTTAAAAGCTTTCAGATTCTGCGTAATAGGCCCAAGCTGAGGGGAACCCAAAGCTTTCCAAACAGCTGAGGATAAAATACTAACAGAAGCACCTTCATCTACCTGAGTACGATGTATGTCCCTACCACCAGCCTTGACAATGATTTGGAAAGGGATGGAGGAAGGAAGATGAGGTTCTGTCAGTCTATTCCAATCAAAGGAAAAGACCTCAGTACTTGGAGGGGGTTCTGTAGAAACAGGTGAAATGCCCCCCGGCATAGAAGAATCCGATGTAACAAGAAGAACATCAGCGGTATGAAATTTACTCTCGAAAAGGAGAGTGTGATCGACCGAATGTGAAATTGAATCGACCACTTGATCAACTAATGGATCATCAACCTGAGTGACATGAGTTTCACTCTCCAATGGAAGAGTGTGATTGACTGTACTTGAAGTGAGATCAATCACTCCGTCAGTTGACGGTAGGTTGAGAGAAAGTTTACGGTAACCAGTTGGAAATTCTTGCTGTGGAACAGTAAGGTTTTCCAACAATGTTGAGGCTTCATCCATGTGAGGGCAAATGTGAGTTTGATGACTCCCTTTGCATAACTTACAAGGAAACCTAACTTTACCCTTTTTCCCAGGAACCTGACTATCACTGGTTGATGGATCAATGGAAAGTTGATGAGATTTTTCTGACCATACTTCCAAGACCTTTGGAATACCAGGACAATTGACAAGGAAGTGGTCACCCTTACAAAGCCTGCAAGGGTATTTGGGTTTACGATGCATGTCGGAATTTTCCTCAACACAACTAACACTTACAGCCATGGTTGGTTGGTTGACTTCTTTCTTATCTTGCTTCTTCTTCTTCTTCTTCTTCTTCCCTTTCTTCTTCTTCTTAGCCTCCTGGTTACTAGCATCAAGGCTTTTACCAGGCGAAGAGGAAGAAATGGAGGAAGAAAAATTAGGCGAAGAAGGTAAAGGGTCAACAGAAGGTTGGTGATGTTGAGATGGTGAACTCTGTTGAGGTGAAGCATCCGGTTGAGATGGAACAATTGGAGTATTTTGGGCCAACGAAGTTGAAAATAACCATATCGGTAAACCTATTGTAAATCCAGGTAATGACAAAGTAGCCATATAAGGAGGACCAACATTTCCAAAGTAAGGAAAAGTACTAGGATTCTCATTAGGAGGGGTTCCTAGGTTGATAAATTCCGGAACATTTGCCATTATATTCAACTTCAGTGAATTTTATTAACAATTTAAAACTAAAATTAACAATTCACAATTCACACTTAACAACTAAAATTCACAATTCACATCTATGGTCTCTAAAAGTAAAAACAAACAACTTAACACGCGCTATCAAATCTAGGAGTCAAACCACACACAAACAGTAAGCTCTCCGGACCGAAAACACTAGTTGGTGATGAAGCCCAACCTCGCAGAATTCAGTACAGAAATGGCGGGTGGAACAGTTACCCCGGCAACCTGCTTAATGAATAGACCGGCACAAGTTCCTCCACTTTAACCGTCTCGAAGTGAAGTGAACCCCCCGGAAAATCCAAGTGAGTATAACCGACGTCTACTCCAGGTACAGTGGGACCTTCCCTCCACCGTCACCTCGGTAGAACCCTAAAGATTATGGTCACTAAGGTCACCAACAGTAACAAATACACCTGGGGGAACAGTCTAAACTCCGACAGCACGCAAGGGCAGAGTAGCAAGCTCAATCCCCTTACCGGCTCCTTGACAACAATCCAAGGTTTACCGATAAGTGACCCCTGGCTCCTCGACAATGGTTAATCTGAGGTTTACCATTTGTAATACGTACTGTCTCACGTCGTTCCCAACGAGGGGGGAATGATCCCCTCACTAGTTCGGACACGAGCTCGTGCTTCTCCTTTAAGAGGAGCTTTCCCAGAGTGCAATTGAAACAATTGGATTTATTCTGTTAACACCCAGGTTGTTCCCTATGACTCCCAAGGGAATACGGCCGGGGTAACCACTAACCAATCTTTGGATCACTGTTTCTAGCCAAACTGTGATCAGAGAGGGCTCTCTCTTTATGATTTGTAACTGTTTATGATAGGGTTTTAGGCTAGCTATTATGCACTGGTTTTGTTTATGTTTTGGTTGATGAAACTCCTTTTAGATTCTAGTGATGTAGTTTTCAGAGAGGTTGAGTACCATTGGGCAATGGAGTCTGTGGCTATATGTGTTTGAAATTTTGAGATGAAAGATGGAACTTACAGGGCCATTTGAGTGTTTAATAGAACAGATTTTTGATTAAATGACTGGAAACAGGTAACACAAACAGTGAAAGCATTTAAGAATTTTCACTTATTGTCTATATATTTCCAACAGACAACTTTAAGAGGAGAAAGACGGAGGTCTCAGGGGCAAAAATTGAATCCCTGAGAATGCCTGTCACAGTAAAAGACACAGTTTTGAAATGCAGCAATTAAGAATTACAATTCTGTCACTGTATCTGAGGAAAACATGTATAATAGCTCAGTTTGAGTCCAGGGTAAACATGGTTAAATCCTGGAACTATCCTTTCACCTTGCTATCAAGTGTAAAACATTTGAACAACAAAAGAGAACAAAAGACTCGAAAACATATAACAAAGAGATTTGAGAATACTTATTGTTTTATGCAACACCCTGGAATCCTGTAACATTCATCTTTCACCACAATACATCAAAGAACACCAAGCCTTGGAAATTCCATTATTCCTTTGTATTACTTCTCTGAAAATATTACAACGAGCGAGAGCTCTTCAAAGGAAAATTACAACAACCCCTTCAACTGCTTGTGAAGGGTGAATATATACTTGCGGTGATTTACAAAATATCTGAGTTCTGAGTTATCTCAGATTTTACATTCTTACCAACTACTTAAGATATTATGACCAAAATTTAATACAGCATTGATTACAGAGTACAGGCATTTTAATGCTCTGTCAGAAGATATTTTAGCTTTTGGAAACAGCTAAGTCGGTCGAGATATTCTGAATAAATGCTGGAAGACCTGTCTTTAAGGCTTGTACGCTGTATCCTGGACTTGTCACCTGTGATTGTGACTGTTGCTTGTGGTGAGTCAATGGTCCTGCTGAGTTGGCTCAGCCTCTGCCTCTTCTCTGTAGATATCTTTCTTCAAAATTGTGCCTGCGCATGTATGCTCATTTGCCTGGAGAATTGGCGCTACTGATTCTGGCCTGACAAAACTGTCTGTGTCAAATTTCTCCAGGCATCCTGTGTGGGCAGTTGGTGTGCTAAGATTGCCCCTAGAGTTTCATCTGCTTCTGTGAATTTGAAGAAGTTAGGTGGTGTATCAAACAGATGGTCAACTTCATTCATGAGGAAAAACAGGTTTTCCACCCTGTCATACATACTCTGCCCGGTGGCTGGCCCTGGTTCTGCTGAAGTGCTGGGCGGTTGTGCAATCTCTGCTACTGCCTGGGCATCAATTCTCTTATTGTAATTGTCCAGGGTGAGCAGTCTTCCTACACTGCTTAAAATGCTGGGGAGGCCTCTGTTTTGTAGTGCCACGAACTTTTCCAGGAATCTGTTGATTTCAGTTTGCATATCCTGTGTCCTCCTCTCCAGTGTTCCAACCAAGTTCCTCAATGTTATGACTCTTTTGGCTACAGCAATTGTTTCTGTCCTGTTGGTGATTCCCATGACAGCTAATTGAGAGCTAGTCTTATAGTTCAGAGTATTGATTATCCTAGTAGCAGCTTCTGGCATGTGTCCAAGGCTTGCCCTGGCCCTCTGTATTTCTCTGTTTGCTTTAGTGATGAGCACCATTTGCTCATCCATGGTCTCAATATATTGCCACTGGTTGGCGATGGACCGCCCAATGTTGCTCCATAGCACTGCTTTCATTTCAGCTGTCACCTTTTCTAGTGCAAGCTCTTTCTCTAGTTCAGCAATTCTCCTCTTAAGAGCTTTTACCTCTCTCTCCTTGGCTGCTTCATTCTATTTGCTCTTGTCAAACTTTTCATTTACCTTGGTCAAGGTTTTCTTAAGTTCATCCAGCTCTTTCATTTGAGATTCCATTGCTTGGATCTCAGCTTGCAGCTTTTGCATGTCTAAACTAGTAGCCTGTTCTGATGTTGTAGATGTTGTTGCTGTGGATGGCGCTGTAGTTGGTGCTGTAGCTTCTGTTTGCTGAGGAGGAGGAGTGGTCTTTGGAGGGATTTCCTCAAGATTTATTATCACAGGAGGAGGCTGGGAGGGTTGGCCCCCTTCTCTTTGCTTCAGTGTTTCTTGTAGTGCTGCCTTTGCAGCTTCAGTTTGTCCTAGCTGGTCTTGAGTCCTAACCAGCTCTTTGTATAGGGATACCAGCAGATCTGTAGCATCCTTCTCTTGCCTTTGCTGGGCAACTTCATCTGTTTGTGGATGGATGGTGGCCGGGAGTTTGATTTTCTTTCTTAGGGCTGCCATGTCTGCATCCCTTATCTTCAGAAGTTCTTGGATGCCTTTGACATCTTTAGGATCATGCCCTATCTCTATAATTACCTCTTCCAAGGACTTGATCCTATTGTCCTTGGCTTGTGATGATGCTCTTTCTAACTCCAGCTGAGAAGCTGTGTTATCCAGGCTGCTCTTTAGTTTATAATTCTCCAATGTCTCATCTGCCAGGGAGGCATACACCATTTCACCAGTTTGTTTATGTAATTCAATCTTGTCCATAGGGTGTATGTCTTTGGCAAGAACCTCCATGTTGGTTCTTAGATAGTCCGAGGTGGACTGAGGTTGCAAAGTTGTGGGCATGAAGTGGCTCATTACCATTTTGCCTTCGCTCACATCGAAAGCAGACATGAGTCTCTGCTGGTTGCTAGGAGCTAGGTTTAACAAGTGATCATACAGCTGCACTTTTATGGGATCACTCCTCCTTTTGATGTCAATGAATTGCTGCTTTATACTTGACTGCCCCTTTCTATGTTGACCGGAGGAGCTGACCTCTCCTCCCATAGTCATGTCATGTCCACGCTGAGATGAGCTGGCCGAAAGTTCTCCACTGGGTGGGCCCATGCCCATGGCTTGCCTTACTGCTATGTCCTCCTCTTGGGAGTCATTCAGTCTTTGTCTCTTCTCTCCTCTGATGAAGGATGAGGTGTGGGGGGTCTCTCTCTCCCTTTTCCTGGTCACATCCTCCTTCTGTGGTGTTTGGAGGACTGAGGTGTCTACATTGGTGTCTGTCCTGGGAGGCACCTCTGTTTGGGGCTGCTGCTCAGTGTTACTAGGTTGATCTGTCCCCTTTTCCTGCTGCAAGGGCTGCTGTTCACTGGACTGTGCTTTTTCTTGTTGCTGCCCCAGTTCTTGCTGTTCCATTTCTTCTTGCTGCTGTAGCAAGGTGTCAACTTGTTCCTCTGTCAATACAGGTGGCTGTTCCACCTGTTTTCCTTTGTCTTTGCTTGCTGCCTGGGGTGTCTTCTCAGTAGTTTGCTGCTGTGCTGCTGAAGATTTAGCAGCTGTTCCAGTTTGCTTTCTGTAGGAGAGGGGCACCTGTCCACAAGTTTCCAAGTCAGCTTCTTTTTGCACATTCCTAGCTTCTTTCTCAAGTAATTCTACCTCAGTGAGTTGTTCTACTAGTGTACCCTCTTCCCACTCTAGTGCATTGGCATACTTTTCAATTTCAGGTTGTCTTTTATGCGCATAGTTGCCCAGTCTGTATCTAATTCTCCTGAGGGAGATAGAATGATTGGGGTCATAGGGAATCCATTCAAAACTGGTCTGCAATCTGAGGCCTTCCAGTATGCTGTGTGCCTCTTTCCACCCTTCCTCTTTCTTGTTATACAGGAAAGAACCTAGCTGGCTTCTTACCTTCAATTGTGACTTCTTGTTTCTACTCTGAAAGTGAAGGTAATCTGAGTTCCCAAACTGCCTGAAATATTCTAAGGCAAAAAGCCTCATGGGGACATACCTTGGCAATCTAAATGGGTTCAATTCACAGCCATATATCCTAATGACTGTGTGGTTCTGGTAGAAGTACCAGTTGCCAATATTGTAAGATTTGTTCAAATGTAGAATCCTCTTCATTTCATCGGTTAATCTAGGAGGAGGAGTACCTTGCAGAGCTGTTAGGGCCGGATGAACAAATAAATCAATAAACTCACAGTATGTATAGGGTGATACTGAGGTAAAATGAAAAACAGAGGTCCAGAAAACAACTGATCTTGGGCTTCCTTGGGCATTGAGTGGCCTCAAAGGAACAGAGAAGGTAGCTGGCTGATAGAAAAGGAATAAATGATATATATAGGAGGAGTACCTGAACAGTCTCTCCCTTTTCAAATTCATGAACTGATCATGGATTTTCTCTGCTATGTAAGTTGCATAATCATACTGCACAGCTGGAGGCTTACCAGGGGCAAATATGGACAGCATTGCCATTATGCTTTCATCTACATCTTCCAGCCCCCTGAATCCTAGGACATAGCCAATTAGATCCACCAACATTCTGCCCAACTCATTCAGACAATGGTACCCGATAGGAGGGGTTCTGACTGTTTCAGAGCCTGGTGTGACAAACAGTTGGTTGATTTTGACAATCTGGTCACTGGACAGCTTGATCCCTGTGTTAATCAGATTCTGCATGGACAGAGGGGTCAATTTCTTGGCTGTATTGAAGCACAGCATCTGGTTTATGCTCTCTGGGGTGATCTGGAATAGGACTAGGCCTGTGGGGCTCATGACTGCTCTTTGGCTGGGGTCATAGCATTCCTGGCAGCTATAAATAAGCTCTGGCATTGGATTGACTTGGGGAAGGTTGTATATGGGCAAATTTGACTCCCAAATCCCCAAGATATCTGCCCCACTGAGGTGCTGGGCTCTTAATTCATTCAACATTAGCACATTGTACTTGGTTCCCATGGGGAACCAATCCAGCATTTGGTAGTCCATGTCCCCCAGGGCTTTCCATGCTAATTCCTGGTGAGGGGCATTGATGGGCTTAATATTTAGTGCAATAGGGGTCTCCATAGCTCTTCAAGTTGCACTAATTGTAGGTAGACAGGTGAAATGGTAAAAACACAGTCTGGAGGCAGTTTTCTGTGGAAACAGTTGATGTTTTGAGTATTCAAGGGGAATTCTCTCAATAGCAATTGAAATACTACTGGAGTCTAGTGACAGAACTTCTCTGTGGCCTAACTGAACTCTCCAATCGGGTGAATTATGTCTATTAGGAGTTCTGCCGGGAAAACGCAGAATTACAGAGGTTTTATGTGAATTGCAGGTTTCTAAAGCTCTGCAGGTACTTCTTGGCCCTCACAATGACAATGGTGGATGAATGAATGGAAATGAACGGTGTAAATATCGTTTTTATGGTTCTATTATCCCTCTGAGCAATTTTAAGCTTAATGAAGGTCGTATGGAGGGCGAAACGGTCTAAATACCTGTAATTCGACGAGCAGAGGTTGAAACACAGGTGCACAGTTGCTGTTTGAGGAGGTCGCCCGGGCTAATTGACTGGTTGGCGAAAATTCGAGTTCAAACGGTCATGCAGAGCAATCAGCAGAAATCACAGTGAAAATGGTAAAAAACACGGGAAAATTGGTAAATATGGGCTATTTTACCAATTTGGCGCTTTTTCCTGCTGACGTCAGCATGACGCCATTGGTGGGTCATGGTGAGGTGACGTCAGCTGACGTCATCGGGCGACGTGGCAGTGGGTGACTGGTCAAAGGGGCGGCGAGGTGGCAGCCCAGTCAGCAGTGAGGTGGGCCAATAAGAGAGGCTGGTACGAGCAGGCAAGGACGTGGCGGTGAGTCAGCGGCGGGTAGGTGGCGGTCAAACTGCAGCGGTCACGGTTAAGGCCTTAACCGCCACGGTTTCTCGGGGCGGTTTAGGTACGGCGCAGAGGCTGTCAGAGCGGGCTCCGAGATGGTCCATCGGTTGACGCGTGGAGGAGGCGTGACAAGGCGCAACGTCACTTTCCCGGAGGTTAACGTGCCGCCACAGGAAGCGCTCCGATACTGATGTGGGCCGTCGGATCTGATGGGCTTGATCCGACGGCTGGCGGAGGAGAAAAAGGCGCGTTTGATAGTGCGGGCGGAAAAATCAAACTTTGTGGGTTTTATGGGTTTTTTCAAATGTTTTGATTAACCAACCATGCGGTAGGATTGGGAAACGTGCCAGAGGCGGGTATTAGCCTTTGCAAAGGTTTTATATGCCAAAGGGGTTTGGAGAGGGGTTTTATCAGTGCAGAGGTGATTTGAGGGCAAATTGACTTGCAGCAAAGGGGAAATAGGGTGGAATAGGTTCACCAAAGTGGCCAGATGCCATTTTGGTCCCTTTTGAACAATACACGGCTATTATGCCTAGGGGAGGGAATATACATAAGATTTGGGGTTTTATACACCTTAGTGTTAATAATATTAGGGGTGGGGGTAAGATAAGGGAGGTTATATAGTAGAATTAGGAGTTAATATGAATGAAGGAGGGGAATTAGAAAGGGGGTGTTAGTGATAGACTAGAGAGGGAAAGAAAAGAAGTTAGTGATGCTCTTTGCTGTGAGTTCATGGAATTCACCACTTTGTTTGCTGATAGATTTATTGCCTTGGCAAGAGACCTATTGATGCCTGTGTAATGGTGATCATATTCTTTCTGCAACCACAACTGCCTACCCAACTATTTGCCTAGCATTTTTTGTTTCTTCTTGGAGGGGCACTTGGACTTGCAACCCTCAATTGCCTTTTCTTTTCTTTGGCTTTTTCCTTTTCTCTCTATCTACTTCTACCCTTATGTCTTCCAAGGTCCCAGATTAAACTTTTGGGAACCTTTGCTTCTCTACCTGAACTACTTGTCTGCCAAGATTAAGCTGTTTGGACAGACCTCTTTCTCTATTCTACAACTCAAAATTGAAACATGGCATGATCCAGATTAGACTGTTGAATCATCCACAAAATTTGAAATAAGGTCCTCAATACTTGAAACACTTTACCCAGCTCTTGCTTTCTAGGAAATATGGGATCTTTGGGATACCAGAGCAGAGCATATTTGGCTTTTCTCTTGCCAATCATGAAATATGAAACCTATTACTATAGGTATCCAACAGTGGCTCCACATGGGGATGGTTTTTCTTTTGAAAGACCAAGAACAGCAGGTCAGATTGCCTTATTCCTTGATTGCCCATCTTTGTCTTTGAAATCTGCTGCATGAATGTGTCAAAATAGTGTGCCTTTCTTGGAGAACCTCTGATTCTATCTGCCTGTTGCTGCTAGGTGCAGCATTTGGGAAAACCTCTTTATACAATTTAAATCAGAAAGGAATATGTACAACTGCATATATACAATGAACCTCTGAATTTCTATCATAGTGAACAGTCAAAATAGTGCTTCAGCATCCTGCCATTGACAGGGCCTTCATCCAGTTCAGTTACAGTCAAACTTTTTAGGAAGTAGGTGTTATTACCTTGTACTGCTTGGACAGCAAATGGTCCTTTCCATAAAGAATCAAACTTCCCATGTTTTTCTTTCTCTTCTCTTCTTGCATCCCACTTTAAAACTTTGTCCCCTACATTGAAATCTTCTGCTTTAGTTCTTCTATCAAAGGCCTTTTTCAGTTTCTCTTGTAGTATCTGCACTCTGCTGAAAACTTGTTCTCTGGTCTGCTGTAGACAAATTATTTGGTTAATCCTTCTTTGCATGTCATTGGGCTCTGCTTGGCTTTCTTGTAGAAGTTTCATAACCGGCACTCCTAGTGATGAAGGAAATCTGGCCTCTAATCCATAGACTAACTCATATGGGCTGGTCCCAATTGATCTTTTAGTGGTTAATCTGTCTGCCCATAAAGCATTTACTAGTTTCTTATGCCAGTTCTTTTTGTTCTCTTCCAGCACTTTCTTTATGATGTTTATCAGGCTTTTGTTTGATGATTCAGCAAGACCATTTCCTTGAGGATAGTAAGCTGTAGAATGGCCCAGGGTAATGTGAAATTTATGGCAGAAGTTCACCATCTTCTTGGATCTGAAGGCAGCAGCATTGTCTGTTATTATCTTGTCTGGGCAGCCAAATCTAGCCAGTATATTGTTCTCTAAAAATTGAATGATTACTGAATCATTTGCTTGTCTGCATGGGGCAGCTTCAATCCACTTGGTGAAGTAGTCTGTTGCTGTCAAGATCCATCTGTGTTGTCCTGAAGATGAGGGGCGAATTTCCCCAATGAAATCCAAGCCCCATTGTTGAAAAGGTCTCTCTGTTGCAATGGGCCTCAAAGGAAGTGGCAGCAACTGTCTTTTGCCTTCAAACAGTTGGCACTTGTGGCATGATGTTGTGAATTTCTTCATATCAGAAAACATAGTGGGCCAGTAATAACCAGCCCTTAATATCTTGTCTACAGTGGACTTCCAGTACAAATGTCCACCACAGTCTCCAGCATGGAATTCTTGCATGATATTGTCAGTTTCACTCTCAAGAAGACAGTGCAGCAAAATACCTTCATGGTTTTTCCAGAGTAGATTCTCATCTATCACACAAAATTTAGATGTTTTCATTTTTAGGAACCTAGACTTAGTTCTGGACAGTCCTGGGGGAGCACACAGGTTTTGTAACACATAACAGATATCAGAGTACCATGGAGATTGTTCAAAGGCTACATTGATCTTTGGAGTCGCCAGCTCTGTTTCACTGTCCAGTTGGTTGATATCTAAGGCTTGGAAATTTGCTTCTGTCATTAACTTGGCCAAACCTTGCCCTTTTATCAGCTTTGTAGGCTTTATTTCAATGTCAAATTCAAGTATATTTGCAATCCATTTTCCTCTTCTTCCCTCTAAGTTTTCTTGTGTGAGGATGTCTTTGACAATAGGACTTGGTACATAAGCCACAACATGGGAGTAAAGGATGTAAATCCTAAAGTCTTTGATAGCTTTGATTAAGGCATAGGCTTGTTTCTCCATTATTTGGTACTTTAGGGGGGCATCTCTAAGAGCTCTGCTGAAAAAAGCAATGGGCTTTTCATTCCCTTGGTCATCTTTCTGTAATAAAACAGCAGCAATAGTATGTTGGGAGGCAAAGGAGAAAATGATGAAGTCTCTGTCAAACTGAGGGTTAGTTAACACTGGGGTTTGAGTCAAGGCCAATTTTATACTTTCAAAAGCTTGTTTTGCTTCAACAGTCCATTTGACCTTTGAATCTTTCTTTAGCATATTGTTTAGTAATCTGATTAACTCTGCTAAATTTGGGATAAACCTTCTCAAAAAGTTGATTTTTCCTAAGAATCCTTGCAGCTCCTTGACATTCCTTGGGTGAGGCATTTGTAGGATAGCTTGTATCCTATCTGGATCAATTCTTATGCCATTTTTCGAAATGATATGCCCTAGAAGTTTCCCTTCTTCCAAACCAAATAATGACTTCTTGGGGTTTAAGGAAATACCATATTTCCTGCATGTTATGAAGATTTGTCTTAAATGTTTCAAGTGTTCTTGGTCAGATTTTGAAAAGGGTGTAAGATCATCTAAGTAAATGACCAAGAAGTCATGAATTTCCTTTGCAAAAGCAATGTCCATTGCTCTTTGAAACGTTGCCCCTGCATTTTTCAATCCAAAGGGCATCTTCACATACTTGAAAGTGCCCCATGGGGTAGTAAATGCAGTCTTGTCTTGATCATCAGGGTGCACCAGGATTTGATTGAAACCTGAGAAACCATCCAACAATGATATCCTTGAGGCTCCTACTACTCTTTGAAGGATGTGGTCCATTTTGGGCAAGGGGTAGTTGTCTTTGAGTGACACTAGGTTCAAATTCCTTAAGTCTACACAAAGTCTAATCTCACCAGTTTTCTTTCTTGTAGGGACCAAATTTGAAATCCATTCAGAAAACCTGATTGGTGCTATGATACCAGCTTTGAACATTTTTTGTAATTCCTTTTCAATGGAAGGAAGAAGCACAGGATTGATTCTTCTCAATTTCTGTTTGAATGGTTTTTGATTAGGCTTGAGGGGAATGGTGTGCTGGATAACAGAGGTATCATAAGACTTCAAGTCCTCATAACCCCAGGCAAAGACATCTTGGAACTCTTTAAAGAGATCAATATATTTGGGTTTTTGATCAGGGGGCAAAGCAGCAGATAGCTTTATTATTTTAGGCTTGTCAGTGGTACCAATGTTACATTCTTCAATTGTTGCATCTAATGGCTGCATCTTTGGTTTCCTGGGGACATCATTTGAGTCAAAAATATCCTCTAGTGGGGTAAGGCCTGCTGGAAGAAGATTGTCTTTGAGTTGTATGATTTCATCTTCAGCGTTGCTCAGCTCTTCACAGTCAATTTGGTGAATTTGCTGAATGTTTTCTTTGTTGAAAATGGTTGGACTGAGTAATTGTTTTGCTGTCCTAGGTGACATTGGGTGAGCAGATTGTTGAAACTGTAATTGTGATTGACTTGCTCCATCAACTATTTGAGATTGACTTGCTGTCTCAAGGTCAATATTTAATCCTGTAAACTCTTGTTGCAAGGTTAAAAAGTTGTTTATTTGCCTGTCATTCTCAAATACTTGCCACTCTTTGACATTGTTTGGAATAGAAGGCCTATATTTGACCTCTGCTGTGAAACAATTGTTGGGTTGTAGTGGGAATTTGAAGGTGCTGGCAAATGTTGCCAAGCTGTGAGCATGGAGATTGTGGCCCCTTGGAATCTTTGTGAGAACAAACTCGGAGAAAGTTTCTAGTATTTCAATTACAGCAGACCTATAGGACCTTAATCTTTTGTCATTGGTGACAAAATCCCCTTTTACTTGTTGAATTACTAGATCAGAGTCCCCCATGATTGAGAGGCTATGTGCTTGTAATGATTTTGCAATCTTGAGACCTAGTAGCAGAGCTTCATACTCTGCCATGTTGTTAGTGCATTTAAAGTTCAATCTATAAGCCCGGCCTTCTGCACAGCCTTTCTCTTTGTTATGTATCCATACTCCAGCTCCTGCCCCTAACTTGTTAACTGAGCCATCAAACTCTAGGACCCACAGACTATCTTGCTGGTCAGGAGATTTTAAATTCTTTTCATGGGATGGCAATGTGAGCATGAGTTGAGGTTTCTTTTCCCATTTGTCTCCTAGGATAATTTCATCATTTGTTTGACAATCTTTGACAACTAGAGGAGGGTTAATGGGTATTGTTGGGCTGATTGAAATTTGGCAGGTGCCACTTGTTTGATCAATGTTTTGTTCTTGTATGGGTGTTTCGGTTTTAATGTCATTGTTTGAGAAGCTTGCGCTGTCATTGAAGAGGATGAAGGAGTCTATGTCTGAATGGACAGCATATATTGGGAAATTTTGAGGCTTTTCTTCACTGCTGACCATATATTTCATGAGTGTTTCCCTATAAAGTCTTTTTGGTTGCCCAAATACAGAAATGGTTGCATATGACATGTCCAATTGCAGGGAGCCTTGGAGTTTGGCTCCCCATGATCTTGATAAGAGCATCCCATATTTGGGTGGGATATCAGCAACAACAACATCCATTAAAATGGTTTTGTTGGGAAATTGAACCAAGGACACACATAAATCCTTAATTAGGCCCAAGCATTTGACTTGACTAGAATCAAAAGAAAACAGGTCTTTGTATGGTCTTGTGATGTCTAAGTTTAACCTTTCCATGACCGCTTTTGGCATAAGGTTGTGAGAGGCACCTGAGTCAAACATTGCATTATGCAGTATTTTATCATGAATATGCAAGCTGACATAAAAAGGTAAAACCCCTGTGACTACTGTCTTTCCATCTACCTCTGGGCCAAACAGTAATTCTGGAGTGTCATCTAGCACATTTACATCATCTTTGCTGTTGGTGAGCTGAAGGGATTTTTTGATCTGTTGCTTATATATGTCATGCTTGGCTAGCTCTGACAGGGGAATTGCTATCTTTAACTTGCCAATCTCTGTTCCTAGGTCAAAGGGTTTATCCACCTGAATTTTAGAGTCACGGATAGCAGTCCTTTCTCTGTTCATTGAATCTTCTTGTTGGATTTCATCTTGATTTTGGAACCTGCCCCTCATGCCAATGACTTGAGGGGTAATGTTCGGATTTGGGTGGGAGGATGAGGTTGCCGTGGGCTGTTGTGGTGTGGACAGTAGTTCAGTGACCTCCTCAACCACTACTTCCTTTGCAGGCAAGTTTGTTTTGTCATTAGGTTCAGTGACTAAGGTTTCTTTAGATTGCTGTTTCTCCTTTACCTTCTCAGGCTGATTTGCATTTACAGTCCGACTTCTTAGTTTGTATTGTTTATGGACTTCATAGACAGCAGTATCATACCCTTGTTTAAAGTCAAAAGATTCTCCTGATTGTGTTTGGAATGTTTTGTTTTCATCCTCCTCATGGTCTTCTTGTGTTAAGAAAACATGGCTTTTACCATCCAGACCTATTAAGTTGATCTCAGGATCTTCATTGAGCTGATTAGCTGAGGAAGTTTCTGCATAATTTTCTTGAAAAGGGGGTCTGATATCTTGGTCTGCACTTGTTTTTCCTATATTGGGGTTCTGGACTCTCCTAAAATTTGGGTTTCTAGGAGGGTTGTTTTGTGGTGCCTCCCATGATGATTTCCTTTCTACTGATTCCACTCTCTCTCCCAATCTCTTCATGCTATTTAGAATTGCATCTAACTTTTGATCAAAACCCGAGGGTTCTTCTTTGAAACCAGTCTTCTTTTCCAGCTTTGCCCTGTTTCTTTTGGCAATTAGGTTGGCCTCTACAGTGACTGCAACCCTTTGGGCTTCTGCAAGGGTTGGAGGGTCTCTCTCTCTCAACTGATAGGCCATATCAGAATCAAAACCATCAGGGAAGTTATAAAGGGCCAAATCAGGAGGGGGCCTTAAGTTCTGGGGGATAGCATTGTATATGTTGTTAAACCTAGCACAATACTCCAAAACCGTTTCTTGGGGACCTCTTTTAATAGTGTTATATTCACCAAGTATATGGTGCGGATCTCTCTTTTTCTCCCATCTGTTGGTAAATTCCTGGTATAGAACTTCAGGGGTTGCAATGGAATTTGCATTTAAGGATCTAAACCAAGTTCTGACATCCCCGGTTAAGCTTTGGACAAAAATTCTCATCCTAACACTGTCATCATCTATTTCATAGGTCTCAAAGTGGTCTTGCATCTTTTTAGCATGCTGGATGGCTGTCAAAGGGCCATGGGAGTCAAAAAATGAGAGTCTAGTTTGGTAGTCTTGGGGTAGAGCTGGAGCATTGGCTGGTATCTGCAGAGGTGCATATCTGTTAGCCATATTTATGGGGTTTATAGGGTTAATAGGAACAAATGGGACAACAGGGATTACAAGTGTAACCGGGTTAAGAGGATGGGTAATAAGTGGGGAACTGGTTGAGGGAGTGTGTGCAGATGGTGAAGATGGAAGGAGAGGACTTTGAGAGGTTGATGGTGAACTGGGGGAATTGGGTGTGGAACGGAAAAGAACTTTGCAAGGAGTTGGAATGAGGATAGGTTGGTCTAAACTTATATCTGAATCAGCAAGCTTTTCCTGCTTTTGCTGTCTCCTTATGTTCTTTGGTATGATATTTGGGTTATCGACAATGATGGGTTGATTAGGGTCAGGGTTTGCCCTAGTGTGCCTTGGGTTTCTTTTGGGAGCCAGCTTCTAAGTATTCTTTTAGAACTTTATACAGAAGTTTTATATGTACAAGGACTGAACAAGCATTCTGGAATGACTATATAGGTCTCAAAGCTAAGATGAAGTTTCCCTAGCTAGCTCTTCCCTAAAGCTGTTCCTGTATTAGAGAAACAGTCCTAAGGCCTCTTGGCTAGTTTCAGGCTTGATGGTAGCTTTGGAAGATAGTTAGTAATTGAAAAAATCTTAAGTCCCCAGCGGAGTCGCCAATTATGTTAACACCCAGGTTGTTCCCTATGACTCCCAAGGGAATACGGCCGGGGTAACCACTAACCAATCTTTGGATCACTGTTTCTAGCCAAACTGTGATCAGAGAGGGCTCTCTCTTTATGATTTGTAACTGTTTATGATAGGGTTTTAGGCTAGCTATTATGCACTGGTTTTGTTTATGTTTTGGTTGATGAAACTCCTTTTAGATTCTAGTGATGTAGTTTTCAGAGAGGTTGAGTACCATTGGGCAATGGAGTCTGTGGCTATATGTGTTTGAAATTTTGAGATGAAAGATGGAACTTACAGGGCCATTTGAGTGTTTAATAGAACAGATTTTTGATTAAATGACTGGAAACAGGTAACACAAACAGTGAAAGCATTTAAGAATTTTCACTTATTGTCTATATATTTCCAACAGACAACTTTAAGAGGAGAAAGACGGAGGTCTCAGGGGCAAAAATTGAATCCCTGAGAATGCCTGTCACAGTAAAAGACACAGTTTTGAAATGCAGCAATTAAGAATTACAATTCTGTCACTGTATCTGAGGAAAACATGTATAATAGCTCAGTTTGAGTCCAGGGTAAACATGGTTAAATCCTGGAACTATCCTTTCACCTTGCTATCAAGTGTAAAACATTTGAACAACAAAAGAGAACAAAAGACTCGAAAACATATAACAAAGAGATTTGAGAATACTTATTGTTTTATGCAACACCCTGGAATCCTGTAACATTCATCTTTCACCACAATACATCAAAGAACACCAAGCCTTGGAAATTCCATTATTCCTTTGTATTACTTCTCTGAAAATATTACAACGAGCGAGAGCTCTTCAAAGGAAAATTACAACAACCCCTTCAACTGCTGTGAAGGGTGAATATATACTTGCGGTGATTTACAAAATATCTGAGTTCTGAGTTATCTCAGATTTTACATTCTTACCAACTACTTAAGATATTATGACCAAAATTTAATACAGCATTGATTACAGAGTACAGGCATTTTAATGCTCTGTCAGAAGATATTTTAGCTTTGGAAACAGCTAAGTCGGTCGAGATATTCTGAATAAATGCTGGAAGACCTGTCTTTAAGGCTTGTACGCTGTATCCTGGACTTGTCACCTGTGATTGTGACTGTTGCTTGTGGTGAGTCAATGGTCCTGCTGAGTTGGCTCAGCCTCTGCCTCTTCTCTGTAGATATCTTTCTTCAAAATTGTGCCTGCGCATGTATGCTCATTTGCCTGGAGAATTGGCGCTACTGATTCTGGCCTGACAAAACTGTCTGTGTCAAATTTCTCCAGGCATCCTGTGTGGGCAGTTGGTGTGCTAAGATTGCCCCTAGAGTTTCATCTGCTTCTGTGAATTTGAAGAAGTTAGGTGGTGTATCAAACAGATGGTCAACTTCATTCATGAGGAAAAACAGGTTCTCCACCCTGTCATACATACTCTGCCGGTGGCTGGCCCTGGTTCTGCTGAAGTGCTGGGCGGTTGTGCAATCTCTGCTACTGCCTGGGCATCAATTCTCTTATTGTAATTGTCCAGGGTGAGCAGTCTTCCTACACTGCTTAAAATGCTGGGGAGGCCTCTGTTTTGTAGTGCCACGAACTTTTCCAGGAATCTGTTGATTTCAGTTTGCATATCCTGTGTCCTCCTCTCCAGTGTTCCAACCAAGTTCCTCAATGTTATGACTCTTTTGGCTACAGCAATTGTTTCTGTCCTGTTGGTGATTCCCATGACAGCTAATTGAGAGCTAGTCTTATAGTTCAGAGTATTGATTATCCTAGTAGCAGCTTCTGGCATGTGTCCAAGGCTTGCCCTGGCCCTCTGTATTTCTCTGTTTGCTTTAGTGATGAGCACCATTTGCTCATCCATGGTCTCAATATATTGCCACTGGTTGGCGATGGACCGCCCAATGTTGCTCCATAGCACTGCTTTCATTTCAGCTGTCACCTTTTCTAGTGCAAGCTCTTTCTCTAGTTCAGCAATTCTCCTCTTAAGAGCTTTTACCTCTCTCTCCTTGGCTGCTTCATTCTGTTTGCTCTTGTCAAACTTTTCATTTACCTTGGTCAAGGTTTTCTTAAGTTCATCCAGCTCTTTCATTTGAGATTCCATAGCTTGGATCTCAGCTTGCAGCTTTTGCATGTCTAAACTAGTAGCCTGTTCTGATGTTGTAGATGTTGTTGCTGTGGATGGCGCTGTAGTTGGTGCTGTAGCTTCTGTTTGCTGAGGAGGAGGAGTGGTCTTTGGAGGGATTTCCTCAAGATTTATTATCACAGGAGGAGGCTGGGAGGGTTGGCCCCCTTCTCTTTGCTTCAGTGTTTCTTGTAGTGCTGCCTTTGCAGCTTCAGTTTGTCCTAGCTGGTCTTGAGTCCTAACCAGCTCTTTGTATAGGGATACCAGCAGATCTGTAGCATCCTTCTCTTGCCTTTGCTGGGCAACTTCATCTGTTTGTGGATGGATGGTGGCCGGGAGTTTGATTTTCTTTCTTAGGGCTGCCATGTCTGCATCCCTTATCTTCAGAAGTTCTTGGATGCCTTTGACATCTTTAGGATCATGCCCTATCTCTATAATTACCTCTTCCAAGGACTTGATCCTATTGTCCTTGGCTTGTGATGATGCTCTTTCTAACTCCAGCTGAGAAGCTGTGTTATCCAGGCTGCTCTTTAGTTTATAATTCTCCAATGTCTCATCTGCCAGGGAGGCATACACCATTTCACCAGTTTGTTTATGTAATTCAATCTTGTCCATAGGGTGTATGTCTTTGGCAAGAACCTCCATGTTGGTTCTTAGATAGTCCGAGGTGGACTGAGGTTGCAAAGTTGTGGGCATGAAGTGGCTCATTACCATTTTGCCTTCGCTCACATCGAAAGCAGACATGAGTCTCTGCTGGTTACTAGGAGCTAGGTTTAACAAGTGATCATACAGCTGCACTTTTATGGGATCACTCCTCCTTTTGATGTCAATGAATTGCTGCTTTATACTTGACTGCCCCTTTCTATGTTGACCGGAGGAGCTGACCTCTCCTCCCATAGTCATGTCATGTCCACGCTGAGATGAGCTGGCCGAAAGTTCTCCACTGGGTGGGCCCATGCCCATGGCTTGCCTTACTGCTATGTCCTCCTCTTGGGAGTCATTCAGTCTTTGTCTCTTCTCTCCTCTGATGAAGGATGAGGTGTGGGGGGTCTCTCTCTCCCTTTTCCTGGTCACATCCTCCTTCTGTGGTGTTTGGAGGACTGAGGTGTCTACATTGGTGTCTGTCCTGGGAGGCACCTCTGTTTGGGGCTGCTGCTCAGTGTTACTAGGTTGATCTGTCCCCTTTTCCTGCTGCAAGGGCTGCTGTTCACTGGACTGTGCTTTTTCTTGTTGCTGCCCCAGTTCTTGCTGTTCCATTTCTTCTTGCTGCTGTAGCAAGGTGTCAACTTGTTCCTCTGTCAATACAGGTGGCTGTTCCACCTGTTTTCCTTTGTCTTTGCTTGCTGCCTGGGGTGTCTTCTCAGTAGTTTGCTGCTGTGCTGCTGAAGATTTAGCAGCTGTTCCAGTTTGCTTTCTGTAGGAGAGGGGCACCTGTCCACAAGTTTCCAAGTCAGCTTCTTTTTGCACATTCCTAGCTTCTTTCTCAAGTAATTCTACCTCAGTGAGTTGTTCTACTAGTGTACCCTCTTCCCACTCTAGTGCATTGGCATACTTTTCAATTTCAGGTTGTCTTTTATGCGCATAGTTGCCCAGTCTGTATCTAATTCTCCTGAGGGAGATAGAATGATTGGGGTCATAGGGAATCCATTCAAAACTGGTCTGCAATCTGAGGCCTTCCAGTATGCTGTGTGCCTCTTTCCACCCTTCCTCTTTCTTGTTATACAGGAAAGAACCTAGCTGGCTTCTTACCTTCAATTGTGACTTCTTGTTTCTACTCTGAAAGTGAAGGTAATCTGAGTTCCCAAACTGCCTGAAATATTCTAAGGCAAAAAGCCTCATGGGGACATACCTTGGCAATCTAAATGGGTTCAATTCACAGCCATATATCCTAATGACTGTGTGGTTCTGGTAGAAGTACCAGTTGCCAATATTGTAAGATTTGTTCAAATGTAGAATCCTCTTCATTTCATCGGTTAATCTAGGAGGAGGAGTACCTTGCAGAGCTGTTAGGGCCGGATGAACAAATAAATCAATAAACTCACAGTATGTATAGGGTGATACTGAGGTAAAATGAAAAACAGAGGTCCAGAAAACAACTGATCTTGGGCTTCCTTGGGCATTGAGTGGCCTCAAAGGAACAGAGAAGGTAGCTGGCTGATAGAAAAGGAATAAATGATATATATAGGAGGAGTACCTGAACAGTCTCTCCCTTTTCAAATTCATGAACTGATCATGGATTTTCTCTGCTATGTAAGTTGCATAATCATACTGCACAGCTGGAGGCTTACCAGGGGCAAATATGGACAGCATTGCCATTATGCTTTCATTTACATCTTCCAGCCCCCTGAATCCTAGGACATAGCCAATTAGATCCACCAACATTCTGCCCAACTCATTTAGACAATGGTACCCGATAGGAGGGGTTCTGACTGTTTCAGAGCCTGGTGTGACAAACAGTTGGTTGATTTTGACAATCTGGTCACTGGACAGCTTGATCCCTGTGTTAATCAGATTCTGCATGGACAGAGGGGTCAATTTCTTGGCTGTATTGAAGCACAGCATCTGGTTTATGCTCTCTGGGGTGATCTGGAACAGGACTAGGCCTGTGGGGCTCATGACTGCTCTTTGGCTGGGGTCATAGCATTCCTGGCAGCTATAAATAAGCTCTGGCATTGGATTGACTTGGGGAAGGTTGTATATGGGCAAATTTGACTCCCAAATCCCCAAGATATCTGCCCCACTGAGGTGCTGGGCTCTTAATTCATTCAACATTAGCACATTGTACTTGGTTCCCATGGGGAACCAATCCAGCATTTGGTAGTCCATGTCCCCCAGGGCTTTCCATGCTAATTCCTGGTGAGGGGCATTGATGGGCTTAATATTCAGTGCAATAGGGGTCTCCATAGCTCTTCAAGTTGCACTAATTGTAGGTAGACAGGTGAAATGGTAAAAACACAGTCTGGAGGCAGTTTTCTGTGGAAACAGTTGATGTTTTGAGTATTCAAGGGGAATTCTCTCAATAGCAATTGAAATACTACTGGAGTCTAGTGACAGAACTTCTCTGTGGCCTAACTGAACTCTCCAATCGGGTGAATTATGTCTATTAGGAGTTCTGCCGGGAAAACGCAGAATTACAGAGGTTTTATGTGAATTGCAGGTTTCTAAAGCTCTGCAGGTACTTCTTGGCCCTCACAATGACAATGGTGGATGAATGAATGGAAATGAACGGTGTAAATATCGTTTTTATGGTTCTATTATCCCTCTGAGCAATTTTAAGCTTAATGAAGGTCGTATGGAGGGCGAAACGGTCTAAATACCTGTAATTCGACGAGCAGAGGTTGAAACACAGGTGCACAGTTGCTGTTTGAGGAGGTCGCCCGGGCTAATTGACTGGTTGGCGAAAATTCAAGTTCAAACGGTCATGCAGAGCAATCAGCAGAAATCACAGTGAAAATGGTAAAAAACACGGGAAAATTGGTAAATATGGGCTATTTTACCAATTTGGCGCTTTTTCCTGCTGACGTCAGCATGACGCCACTGGTGGGTCATGGTGAGGTGACGTCAGCTGACGTCATCGGGCGACGTGGCAGTGGGTGACTGGTCAAAGGGGCGGCGAGGTGGCAGCCCAGTCAGCATTGAGGTGGGCCAATAAGAGAGGCTGGTACGAGCAGGCAAGGACGTGGCGGTGAGTCAGCGGCGGGTAGGTGGCGGTCAAACTGCAGCGGTCACAGTTAAGTCCTTAACCGCCGCAGTTTCTCGGGGCGGTTTAGGTACGGCGCAGAGGCTGTCAGAGCGGGCTCCGAGATGGTCCATCGGTTGACGCGTGGAGGAGGCGTGACAAGGCGCAACGTCACTTTCCCGGAGGTTAACGTGCCGCCACAGGAAGCGCTCCGATACTGATGTGGGCCGTCGGATCTGATGGGCTTGATCCGACGGCTGGCGGAGAAGAAAAAGGCGCGTTTGATAGTGCGGGCGGAAAAATCAAACTTTGTGGGTTTTATGGGTTTTTTCAAATGTTTTGATTAACCAACCATGCGGTAGGATTGGGAAACGTGCCAGAGGCGGGTATTAGCCTTTGCAAAGGTTTTATATGCCAAAGGGGTTTGGAGAGGGGTTTTATCAGTGCAGAGGTGATTTGAGGGCAAATTGACTTGCAGCAAAGGGGAAATAGGGTGGAATAGGTTCACCAAAGTGGCCAGATGCCATTTTGGTCCCTTTTGAACAATACACGGCTATTATGCCTAGGGGAGGGAATATACATAAGATTTGGGGTTTTATACACCTTAGTGTTAATAATATTAGGGGTGGGGGTAAGATAAGGGAGGTTATATAGTAGAATTAGGAGTTAATATGAATGAAGGAGGGGAATTAGAAAGGGGGTGTTAGTGATAGACTAGAGAGGGAAAGAAAAGAAGTTAGTGATGCTCTTTGCTGTGAGTTCATGGAATTCACCACTTTGTTTGCTGATAGATTTATTGCCTTGGCAAGAGACCTATTGATGCCTGTGTAATGGTGATCATATTCTTTCTGCAACCACAACTGCCTACCCAACTATTTGCCTAGCATTTTTTGTTTCTTCTTGGAGGGGCACTTGGACTTGCAACCCTCAATTGCCTTTTCTTTTCTTTGGCTTTTTTCCTTTTCTCTCTATCTACTTCTACCCTTATGTCTTCCAAGGTCCCAGATTAAACTTTTGGGAACCTTTGCTTCTCTACCTGAACTACTTGTCTGCCAAGATTAAGCTGTTTGGACAGACCTCTTTCTCTATTCTACAACTCAAAATTGAAACATGGCATGATCCAGATTAGACTGTTGAATCATCCACAAAATTTGAAATAAGGTCCTCAATACTTGAAACACTTTACCCAGCTCTTGCTTTCTAGGAAATATGGGATCTTTGGGATACCAGAGCAGAGCATATTTGGCTTTTCTCTTGCCAATCATGAAATATGAAACCTATTACTATAGGTATCCAACATATTCTACTCAAGATAAACTATCTGTTTGGTTTTGTAGTCTTGGAGAGTTAAGTACTCACCTACTCCAAGATCCTAGCCTAAGCTATGTTGGTGTTTCAGAGCCCTAGAAATGTAAAAATTACTAGATGAATTTTAATTAAGCGGTGTGTTATTAAGGCTGTTATTACTCAAATGGGTAAATGGAGATGAAACCAATGGTGTTATGACCCGACTCAACTGAATGCAATCAAATATGATAATGCAATCCTTTCAATTCGATGAATCCTAACTAGAGTAAGGAGAGAGTTTCCATTCACTTCCAACAATGCAAAAAATTGATCATTAAGAGAAAATTTAACAAATTCTCTAATGCACTAATTTCATCAAGAAAAACTAATGCAAATCAATTCCAAACCAATTTTTATTTTTATTTTTGTGTAAATTCAAATCAAAGAAAGCTGATCTAAATCTACGATTGATTTTTCAGAATGTAAACTATGCAATTGTAATCTATGCACAATTCACATGAAAAGTATGCAAATGTAATCTATGCACATTTTTCATTCATATTCTGAAACTGAGAACTCTAATTATGCAAATGTGATCTATGCAAGAGAATTCTCAAACACAAGATGATTCTAATGTAATCTAAGAACCAATCAAGTGCAAGTCGAGAAAATTGGGTGAGAGTTCCAAAGATCAAAACATAAAAACACTCAAAGGCGATTAACACTCATACACAATTTAGCCCCCCCCCGGCGAATGAGGGGGAAATTTTTTTGCAAAAACAAAAGCAAAAATATGCAAAATTGTGAAAAGACTGAGAGAAACCTCCAAGTAATGACCAAAGGAAATCAAATTAAGAATTTCTCAAAAAAGAGACTCAAAACACCCAATTGATGAAAGCTAAAAGCAGGAATGCTAATGAAACAAGTTCAGGTGAAAATTTTTGACAGGGTACTAAAGGATCTGGGCAGAAAACACTAAGAAAAACCAAAATCTAAAAGCAATTAAAGCAAAAATGGAGTTTTCCTAAATTTTTACAGGAAGACGCAGGCAACCCGTTAGAACTGGCGCGGGCCCGCTCTGTGCAAACGGCAACAGCGCGTCCAAAGACGCACTGTGCAGTACTCAGAGGGTGTGTCCTTCTGGAAAAGTTAAGAAAAACCAAATCTAACTAAATCTAAAGCTAAGCCACCCAAATACTAATTCTCACAGTCAAAAACCAGAAAATAAAAATGATTTTCTCAGAGCAAAGTTCACACAAAGGAAAAGACTTTCTTATTAATGGATTCCCCAGCGGAGTCGCCAATTTGTCACACGGAATCAGTCAAAAGTGTGGACACAACTGACCTCCCTAGGAGTCTAAACTCTCTAGCGACAAACAAGACAAAATGGAGTGATCTTTCTCTAAATATACCTTTTAAAACATGAAAACTACAAGTGTTTAGGCTTACCTTATTCCAAAACGTTGTTGTTGTAGTCCGTCCTTGCCGATTCGGATGAGCTCCTCCTTCACATCAATTCCTGCAACCACAAACAATCAAACAATTACCAAGCACTTGCATTTCATATAATAAAACATATATTCAACATGCAGACCAAGGAACACATGAAATAACTCATTAACACAAGCTATTGAGAAAAATAAACCAGTTTGTATTAATAACGAAACAAAGAAACTCTTACAACCTGGCCTTGGTGTTGTGCAAGTTCCTCCCAGGGTCCATCAAGGGTTTTCCTCTACTTTGACAAAGCTCACCCACTTCCAAGTAGAATCAAGCAAAGACAATCTCTCCTCACAAGGTTCTAAATGGGAGTCCTAATTCCTGCAGCATTTACCCTTAGAAAATGTATAGCTTCAACCTCTCCTCCCTCTGGCTCAATGTCTTTATTTATAGTGCTGTAAAGAGGTTATTCAGGTCCACCATCAATGGGATAATCCCCCTCTTTGGGTGGGATAGCTCCCTTATTGATGGGATAAGTTCCCCCTTAATAGAGATACATGAACCAACTGGAGGCGCATCCAATTCATCAAACCGACCTCTAGAAAGTTCTAGAAGTAACCACAAGTAACTTTTTTAAGATGAAACTCGCGCATTTTGCCTTTTACAGAAGGACGCACCTGTCCCTTAACATACAGAGCGTCCAAGGACGCATCTTTTGTGAACATGGTCAGCGTCCCCGCAGGTAAGGCTAGAGAGAACCTGCGACCCCAGAGATAAACATATTTTTGACAAGACTTTCTCTCTTCTTTGAGTTTGAGATGGATAGCAGAGGCATAAGACTTGCCTAAGAGGATAGCATGACTGTTGATTTGAGTCATACTAACTGTAAGTGGTCATGGTGACATTTTTTAGTGTAACAGTAACCCTTCAGATCCTTGGTCTCAAGTACATTATATAGACGAAGGAATTGTCCAGTCAATGATGATTGACAGGGTACCATGGGAAGATTACCACCATCATTCCCATCTTCTGGATTACAAATAAGATACTCCTAGTGACCTTCATCATCCCTCAGTTTTTGATTTTTTATCAAATAATGTAAACACGGTGGATTCTGAGTGAAACTTGTCCAATATTGAAGAGACTATCACCATAAATATCTCGACCAAAATAGATGTTGTAGAGAATATTGATGTCGTCAAATCTTGTTCTCCTTCAAAACTGGAAATATATAACGCTCTTTTTCGCGAATTCAAAGATGTCTTTGCTTGGTCGTATGATGAAATTCCAAGCATTGACTCAAGCATAGTTGAACACGAAATTAAGATGTATCTAGATGTCAAACCAGTACGACAATGGCTACGACAGGTGCACCCCAAGAAAGCCGCTGCCATTAAGGCAGAAGTTGAAAAACTTCTCCATGCTGGTTTTATTTACCTAGTTCCTCTAACCGATTGGGTATCGAATATTGTTCCTGTAATGAAAAAGAAAGGAACGATTAGAGTGTGCGTCAATTATAGGGATGTAAATCAAGCATGTCCGAAAAACAACTACCCTACACCCTTCATTGACCAGATAATTGATGAATGCAACGGATGTGAAATCTTCTCATTTATGGATGGATTTTCCAGGTATAATCAAATAAATATCTATCCACAGGACCAGTCAAAGACTGCATTTATTTGTCCATGGGGCACATTTGCATATTGCAAGCTACCCTTTGGTTTAAAGAACGTAGGGGAAACATTTCAGAGGGTAATGAATTATGCCTTCCATGACATCAAAAACATCATTCAACCATATCTCGATGATCTTCCAGCTCATTCGCGAAAGCGGACCGATCATCCGCAGCATTTGAGAGCGATATTTCTATGTTGCCGACACTACAAGATACGACTCAATCCACACAAATGTGTATTTTGTGTCAGTTCTGGTCGTTTACTTGGCTTTTTGGTCTCAAATAATGGGATTCATCTCGACCCTTGTAAGGTTCAGGAAATCATTAATTTGCCTCCACCTTCAAATTTGCTTCAGATTAAGAAACTCGAAGGAAAAAAAAACTTTCTGAGGAGGTTCATTCCAAATTACGCCGAACTTGCTAAAGGTTATACTCGTCTATTGAAAAAAGAAGTACCCTTCGTCTGGGATCAGGTCGCGCAAGCTTCCTTTGATGCTTTAAAAGAATCCCTAATAAAAGCATCATTAATGTACGCTCCTGATTATCAAAAAGACTTTGACCTGTATCTAGCTACAGCAGATACAACCATCGCAATGGTTTTAGTTCAAGAAGACAACGGAATTGAACATCCTGTATATTATTTAAGTAGAAACTTAAATGATACAGAAATCAAGTACTCCTACATTGAAAAGTTAGCTCTCACATCTGTTCAAGCGATACAGAGATTTCGAAACTATATCCTCTTTTGAAAAACTACCATTCTTTCAGATTGCAACCCCATGACTTATATATTGTCGCGACAGTTGCTGGAGGGAAAATATTCAAAATGGATAGCAATTCTACAAGAGTTTGATCTGGAATTCATAAAATGAAAATTGAATAAATCCCTTGTTTTCGTAGAGTTACTATGTGATCTCCCATCATCGTCCAACGATGTAACATCAAAAGAAGCAATCGTGGACGAATCTTTGTTTCTGATATCTTCAAGCAATTCGTTGTATGGAGACATAATAATCTATCTCCAAACCCAAACATATAGGTCTAATACCTCCCACTCGAAACAACGATGCATTCGATACCAAGCAAAAGACTACATGATCGTCGGTGATACACTTTACCATCGTGGTGTCGATACAGTTCTGAGAAGGTGCCTCACCCACAAGGAGGCAGAAAAGGTCCTGAATGATTGCCATTCAGGCGCATGTGGGGGGCATCAATTTGGTCACGCTACGACGCAAAATTTTTTACGAGCAGGATACTTCTGGCCAGCAATGTTTAAATATTGCATAACCGCAGTCAGAAGTTGCCATGCATGTCAAATCTTTGATCGAAAAACCAGAATACCACCCGCACCTTTGCAACCAGTAGTTGTTTTTGGGCCATTTGCCAAATGGGGCATAGATTTCATGACATGTAACCCCACCTCGGCCGAGGGGCATGGGTATATAATAGTCGCAGTAGACTATTTTACTAAATGGGCCGAGGCGATGCCTACATTAAACAACAGCAGCGAAATGGCTGCCCTTTTCTTTTTCAATCATGTAGTATCCAAATTCGGAGTTCCATGGGCCATAGTCAGAAATCATGGATCACATTTTCACAATCACATGATGGTTGAGTTGGCTGCCAAGTTAGGGCTGGCCCACAATAGCTCTACTCTGTATTATCCGCAGGCTAATGGACAAGTTGAGGAAATCAACAAGGTCCTGAAGCAGATGCTGCACAGGATGATTGGAGTCCACAAAAGGAGTTGGCGCCTAATCCTGTACTCTGACTTGTGGGCATACTAGACATTGGTGAGCAATGCAACTGGGTTTACACCCTTTCAATTGGTGTATGGCCTGGAAGCAATCTTACCAGTTCAGTGTGAAATCTCGTCCCTCAAACTCGCAGTCGATCTTCTCCCCGGAACTTCAGAAGAAGAGGCTTGTTTCTTGGAACTAATCCAATTGGATGAAACCCGTCATGATGCCACTTTGGCTAATGAAGCC
Source organism: Pinus tabuliformis (assembly GCA_031772625.1). Lineage (NCBI taxonomy): Eukaryota > Viridiplantae > Streptophyta > Pinopsida > Pinales > Pinaceae > Pinus > Pinus tabuliformis. The sequence continues at coordinate 1,852,436,000 of CM062817.1, read as the reverse complement.
CATAAGAAATGAGTCAAGGTGCAATTCGACAAGAATGTGAAACCCCATGTCTTCTCAGAAGGTGACCTGGTCTTACTTTACGACCAGGAATTTGATAAATTGGGAGCAGGTAAGTTCAAATCCTTGTGGATGGGCCCCTATATTGTTAAACGTGTATTAACAAAATGGGCCTATGAGTTAGTAGATTATGATCAGATTCCACTGGCGCAACCTTGCAACGGGTTGTACCTTAAGCGTTACTATGCTTGACTCAAGATAGTAACCCCTATGCTTTTGTTACATTTTTGTTTTAGCTAAGGGTAATTGTTTTGGTTAAGTGATCTGCTTTTACATTTGTTGCAGATGTCAGACCTATTGGAATCATTTGTTAGATATGCCAATGGAGCGAGTCATAGTTCGCGGAACCTATCTTCTGTGGCCTGGGCCATCTTCGATCCAAGCGGCGAGTTAGTGAGTTTCAGAGGGGTATGTATTGGTCGGTCAACAAACAATATTGCTGAATACAGCATGTTGATAGAGCTCCTCTCTGGTGCCATTACGTGTGGCATACACTAACTAGTCGTCAGGATAGACTCACAACTTGTCATCCTACAGCTCACTGGTATCTACTCCATACGGAATCTAGCTATCTATCAGGGTCAAGATTTTGGAAAGGTAGTTTGATTCTATTCAATATCAGCATATTTCCAGAAACTTAAACACATTAATAGACTCATTGGCAAATTATGTGTTAGATAGACATTTGCAACATTTATAAAAGAAGCATTTCATCAAATATTTTCATCAAGATCACGTAACTCAACCAAAATAAAGCTCCCAAAATCAAAAATATATATATAACTGTTTATGGTTCATACATAATGTTCTGTAACTAGGAAAAAATCGGTCAAATGACCCAAAACTCAAAATGCTAGGGGCCACCCTAGCCTAATAATGCTGGTGATAACAAGTCACCGCCTGTGCAATCATGGGTAAAAGCCTAGTCCATCAACTCGGCACGCCAATAGTATATCACTACAACCTTAGGGGCAGCTCATCGGCCCTCATGTCTGGAATACCAAGAGTTAGGCCCTCAACTTGATCCTACAATGCCGAAAGAGTCTCGGCCACATCAAGGTTGCGAAGGATAGCCCTCCCCACAGCCTCTCCTACTGGAGCGGCAGCTGGTACTCTCAGACGTACTACCGGCCGAAATGGTCCAACATCTGCGTAAGCACATGAGTTTCGATTAGTCCTGATAGAAGAAATCACAAGAACATTATAAAAAGAAACGATGAACAGAGATATGGTCAGAGAATTTACCGATAACACCCCACTTCTCACCGGCCGGCACCACCAAATCCGGGTCACCTCGGAAATCCATACTAGCATATGGATGCTCGGAAAAAACCATCTCCTGATGGTTGAACAACTCAAAAAAGGTATTAGAAAAGGAAACCTGGGACTAACCAACATGTCGGGCCATAAGGTCGACCCATCTCTGCATCTGTGGCTTAGTTGGTAGAGGTAAGCCAAGTGAGATGTACTGTGGCTGCATCAGTGGGACCTTTTCCAAGGCAAAAGTAGTCAAAATAGAACCATAACCGAAGTTTTTCAATTTTCCATTTTTTACCTTGGTCAGTTGTTCTTTCATCACAGGGAGTACTGCGTTACACTAGTTGAACACCTTTGGTTCCAGGCATTCCAAGGCGTACTGCATATAGGACCTATTAGCCACGTGAGGAGTCGCACTACCAGCCAGCCTAGTAAAAGTGAACAACATGGTCATCAAGGACCGGTCATCGACATATCGGATATTGATCTTGCCATCCCTACTCGGCTGAGATCCCTCTTTTCAAAACCGACGAATATAATCTCTCATGGATTTGCCCCCACAGGCAGAACCTGATAGTGAGAGAGGGGCACCACGCCTCGATAAACCGGTCAAAAAATAGATGTCCGTGACAGTCAAGGGGATAGATTTGCCTCTAATCTGAAACACCTGGTTGGTAAGATCCCATGCATCGAGAAAATATTGCAACAAGTTGATTTGTTGCCTCATGCTAGAAATGTGGAAAAACTTGAGCAGGCCACAGTTCCGCAGTGTAGTTACAGTAACCAGATCATGTAGATCAAGCATGTCCTCATTTTCATTCTCGCGTTCTCGCCATGTTACAACCATTTTTCTCTAATAAATCTTTGAAAAACAAGCAACAGAAGAGTCAAGATCCTGATTTGGCAAAAAAAGGCAAAAATTCCATGAGAAAACAGTGCAAAAACTTCCCTTCTTGCGCCCATCGCACCCCCAGCAGTGTACTGGGTGGGATGCATCCTGACTGGCTAATGGCTAAGCCAATATGCAGGACACCTTTTGATATAGAAAGGGTGCAATGGAGCCAGGGTGAATTTTTCAAACCCCAGAGGCTTAGAAAAATAGGGAAACATGCACAAAATTCAAAAAGGAAGGAATGCAACTGAAGAGCTCAGGTTTAGCTCCTACCTGGTCCAAATGGCACCGAGAATCGTCCACAGAATCTCCTGAAATCATCTGGTGAAAATCAAGGGGGAAAAGCACCTCCAGAGCTCCAACAAACCAAAATTCAAATGAAATGTTAAAATGAGGGGTAAAAATCACTTTTAAATTACTTTTCATGTAATTCGAGTAAAATATTAGTTTTTTAACTCATTTTGAAACATATATTTTTCATTTCTGATCGGTTTGATGATGCAATTGAACAGGAAGTACAGCCTTTGAAGGAACAAAGTGATTGATGGTGAAATTAAATCAGTGACCATTATCACGAGCAGTTTTTATGTGGATTTCAAGCTCGTTAAAAATTAAACATAAGCAATGAGCAAACGTTCCCCCGAAGTTTAAGCTCATTAAAAAATGAACCAATTTCCGGTAAATAACCATTGTGAATGCATTATCATCAGCTTTTGAGCCTTGATCATGTTCTCATCATCACCTCCACTCTATTTTAGCCGATCATTCACCTTCATTTGATTGTTTACCCCTTTTTGAGGAACAACTATGAAGAGTGATCCTGTTAGCCATCCTTGTGACACTGCCGTGATTGGAAAATTCCAAACCTTACCTGGAATCAGTTGCTACCTGAAATTATCAATCGTTCCTCAAAAATGAGTCTGCTTTAAGCTCTTTTCACCAGACTCGTAAAATATGAAAAGATTTCCAAGCGATTGGCCTATCCAGCTCGTTAAATCAACCGGAAGTGCTATCCCTCCTCTAGATTTTAATCTTTTTGGACTTGAGGGATTATTACACAAAAAGATCGAGTTTTTGTTTTGTTCAGCTCATTAAAATTACCGAAAATTCATCTCTTTCATATTATTTTATATTTTTTCGGACTTAAGGGATTATGTGACGAAAAAGGATTATTGGAGTTTCCTTTACGTCCCTTTCAGACTCTCTAAAATTGAAAAGGACCGAGTTATCTTTGTCGTTAAACTCGTTAAAACCGAACAGCGACAAACATGTCCATACAGACAAGAATGAGTTTCACTATCACTAGGCTCATTAAAATATAGTGACGGATTTGCCCGAAGGGAAAATTATAGAACAAGCATATGTTATCCTCCTCAAGTTGACAAAAATAAAGAGGTACAGGTTAGCAATGACTGGGGAAAAATTGGGAAGAAAACTTGAAGAAACTTTATTGGTAGCAAGTCGCTCTTGAACATGACACTTTCACTCCGCATCCGAGTCAGGTTGGTTTGTTTCATTCACTGGTCATATCACCATTGGTCCATCACACCATCCACATTTGGGGTTAACGCTACCAATCCATCGTGTCAGTGTCACCGGTATGTTCAAGAGAATTCGCTCAGAGAATTCACCTGTGTCTGATCCGCTGCAATACATTCACGCTCCATTCTTTCATGACCGCCACCTTGAACCCTGTATCATCAGATCATTTTCACCTCCAAAATCATTTACTCTGTTCCGTGTCGTAGATGTGGGATTCATTAAGGCCCTCCTACGGTGGGTCACTTCTTGTCGACATCATCTCATTATCCAAGAAGTCGACTTAGGAACAACCCTTTTAGTACTTTTAAGCTTGCATGCCTCAATGGCAAGTTTATCACTTCCGGCGATAGGTTTACATCAATGGCCTTCGACCGAAAGATTTTTCATGGTGTTTGACGCCAAGTCCCTTATTCACACCAGGCGAATTTTACTGTAGTACCTTGAGGGTCATCATCATTATCGGTGATTCATCTCGCGCCTGTTAACAGCTTACATCATTGGCTAGTAATCAAGCGATGTCTTTCCATGTTCGACACCAGAACATCTTTCACATGGATAGACTTGTACTCCAAGTGAACATTGAACAAGTTTGAAGACCCCGGATCTAGTTTCATCCATCCGAGCTGCGATATATTCAGGAAAATAAAGACATCAAATTTACATTGTTGCTGCACAAATGATCATCCGAATCAGAGGATGATGGCTCTATCAGAATCATCAGTCTCCAACACAGATGGTTGTCTGTCTTATGTACATGAAAATGAATTTACAAAGCTGAGCATGGGAATGCCTGACTCAACTAGATCATGAAAAATATTATGAAGATAATGTATTGTATTATATCTTATTACAGGTCGCCTTCTAGCTCGAAAAAACTTCGGATCCTCATGATAAAGCATTTCACCCAACATTAAAAGATTAACGACCTCATGCTTTAGGGGGCAAATCTTATATACATTTTTGGGCACTGCAACCCCAATCAAACATGTCCATAAACCAAGGGCTCCTAAGTCCCTAAAAGTGTTGTTCCATACCTTAAAAGAACAAGGTCAGCTGATTACATCATCTCCCAGAAGTTCTCCATGAAAAACTGCTCAGAACTAGTCAAAACTGGACCGTCTCACCTGCCCCATGGTTAAAGTGCGATGCATCCCACCTAATGCGCACGGGATGTGTGATGCATACTAAAAATCCCTTCTATGGGGTGCGATGGGCGAGAGTGGACAAATGGCAGAGACAGTTTGCGAGGTGGATGACCATGGAATCTTCTAGAAACTTCTCCTGTGACACTTGCCTCTCTGAATTCGCCTAGGGATGAGTAAGAGATCATCAATCTACAAGTGGAATCAAGAACTATTAGAGAGAGGACACTAATCAGAATCCCAAAAGCTGACTCACCCCCTGCAATCATCTATATATGGATCCCTCATCCCAGAGACCCAGAGGATGGAATTTTGTATCTTGTAAGGAAGTGCTGTTAGTTTCTTGTTGGAATATCATAGTGTTGGGTGATCTAATCTTTTCATGAGGTGAAAGAAGGGATTTCTTGTTGGAGGGTGACGCTGGGTTAGAACAATTATCCTCTTTGCTTATTCTTGATATTAATAAAGCTATTCACGTTTTCCTCCTCATTCTTGTATGTTTGATGATATATGAATTTCTGTGGTCAATATACATCTGGTCCTATATTGTTTATGATTGTAGATCTCTGTTCTTCGATAGTATTATGCTCCTTTGATTCCACAGGTGCTCTTTGAAGCTGGGTAGACAAAGGAGAAGCAGCAAGGATCTATCAAAAGGGAGAGGAATCAAGCAGGGAACCAAGCGCAAGACTGAGGTTGGTGTCCTTCATTCCACTCTTATATACTTCTCATAAAGGAAAATGAAAATAGTTTTAGTTTGTTTGTTTCTAAGATAGATACCAGTCTTAGTGGGACTAGCAGCTCTGATTGGACACTAGATTTCCCGATAACAGACCACCGTGATCAACTTTGTGTAGTCTATGCAAAAACCCAGTGGTAAAAACAAGAAGAATAAGAAAAATACCGCTCCTTCTAAAGAGCAGTCAATGAAGCAGCAAAACCCAAAGTACAAGGCTCAGGGAAAATTTTAAGAACCCCCCCTAAATTTATAAATATAATAAATGGGCGAATCTCCATGGTATATAGGAAAAATGGAAGGCGATTTTATCAATAATATAATATGTATATATAATTTTTTGGCGAATCTCTCACCAGGCATGGCGAATACTTCACTCAATTATAAAATCTTGTAAGATCTTGGCGAGTCTTTCACTAAATAATAAAACTTTGTAAAGTCCTAGTGAATAGCATTGTGAACTCTTAGAGAAGAGTAAAAATGGATCTATGCTGGTTTAATCCCCCCATTTAAATAGGCCACATTCCAGGTGAATACCATGGGTCAATACCATGTGCCATTTTTATTTTTAATAATTCTAATATTAGGGTTAATAATGGTTTTTTGCATGGTATTAATAGCAATCTAGTCCATGGTATTTGTCCCATAGTATTTTTCCCATAGGTTTCACCTAAATATAACCCATTTCTTGAGTGTTCGTAAATATAACGTGAATTATGGAGTAAATATAAAAAAATGTTTTATTTGTTTACCATACCTCTAGTTTATTTATATTTTTATTAATTTACCATACCTTTGTTACAAATATGGTATTTGGCCCATAGGATTCACTTAAATAAAACCTGAGGGTTATGGACTAAATATAAAAAGAGGTTTTATTTATTTACCATACGTCTAGTTTATTTATATTTTTATTTATTTACCATACCTTTTGAGTAAGTATAAAAATACGTTTTATTTATTTACCGTACCTCCACTTTACTTATATTTTTATATGTTTACACCACGTGACTTATGGAGTAAATATAAAAAATGTTTTATTATTTTTATTAATTTACCATACCTCTTTTATAAATATGGTATTTGGCCCATAAGATTCAATTAAATAAAACCTATTCTTGAAAATGGGCGAATGGAAGGTTGTAACTCCTAATTTCAAGGGCTAAATTTACCTTTTTTACCCTCTCCCTTAAAATAAGGTGGGCTATTTGAGGTGATTTGTAAAAATGTACTATGATACAAAATATTCGCCCACTAAAAATTTAAAACCCCTTAATTTCGCCAAAGGGCGAACATTCGCCCCTAAAATTATCCTTGACAAGGCTGCTGCACCCCTTGATGTTGGAAAGGATAAACCTACCATATTCCATTGAAAAATCTGTGTCGAATACCACATGACCTATCGTTGCCCACGTCTTCAAGATTGCACAGATTTAATTGCTAAAAAGGATACTGGTAGGACCCATACTATCTTGAATAATCCTTTCCCCACTCAACAATAACAACACCTTATTTCAAACCAACCCCAACCCCCACAAGGGGGCAATCATGGTTTTCAATATCCTACAGCTAGTGAAGGACCCTCTATCGTTTACACCTTTGAAAAGGTAGATATATAGACCAGAGCCAAATCTTATGGAGCTCCTGTAACTCATGCAAAGGAACCCTCCTCAAGTCAAAATCCACTGCCGCCTAATGATCTTCATATCGAAAGGTCGATTGCTGACCTTGTGATTTAGCCCCCTAAAGGAGCACTTCGACACACAACACACAATACATCTGCACGTGCCACCCAAAACTACAACATTATAGAAGACTTTGCACAAGCACCAGCGGCTATGTCGACACTCAAAGTATTACAAACATGTCCAGCACAAAGGAATACTTTGCTTTCAGCCACTAGTGGTATCAATCCATAGGATTCCATGCTTGCAATTTTAGACATGGAAAAGTGTAAACCTCCCCTTTATCACGAGCTTTCATTACAGGCGCAAATCTTTTCGAAAGGTAAAGGTATACATAGAACTATCAATGACGAAGGTGCTTCTACCTATGTAATTTTAGCTTCATGTTGGCTCACTTTGGGTTCTCCAACCCTATCCCTGCTGTCGAATTCCCTTAAAGCTTTTGACAACCACACTTTCATCCCAAAAGGTTACCTAGCTAGCTACCCCATCACCTTGTATGGGAAAACGGTAAAGGTGGACATTGAATTCATAGATAAAAAGCTCAACTATAATCTCTTGTTGGGTCACAGTTGGACTTACGCCATGATGCCCATTGTGTCTACTATCTTTCACATCATCCTATTTCCATTGGATGGAAAGGAAATCATAGTGGACCAGCTGTCCTTTTGCACCCCTGATTATTCCCCATTACCAAGCGGCTCTGTACCCTTAGTGGGTGGCGTACCTAACTCTTATATCAGTATCAGTACTGGTCTACTAAAGGCCTCTTCCCTAATGGGTTGTTTCCCTCTTTTGCCACTAGCAGTTCCACAGATGGTCAATATGGTTTCATCCATTCCTCATGAACCAAACAATTCTTGGATCCTATTGGCCCCTTCAGACATTGACACTTACGGAGAACAAATGCCACTATCACCAACTGAATTGGCCTACTAAGCCATTCAATCTATATCTGAATCTCCGGTCACTTTGGTCACGGCCAAAGGTACCACTGCCCCTCCCATAACTGCTCCTTCTTCTGATCCCCTCAATCAAGTCCTACCTACAGATGGAGCTATTAGAGAAATCATGAGTTTAGAAGAGAGACCTTGGGAGGAATTGCACCATCGTGTTTCAATATCTGATTTGGACATGATGCCTCTTCAAATCTTGTCACCTGACACACCTAAAATCGTTTCCTTACCATACACGACTATCCAAACTTTGGACGCAGAAGGAAACATGGGAAACATTTCAAAGACATTGCTCATCGATATTTCTGTCATGATAGGCATCATGGAAAACATCAAGATTGGAGCAGATTGCAATCCTGAGGAAATTGCAAGCTTCACCTACCTTTTTAAGGAATTTTGTGATGTATTCTCTTGGTCTTACAAGGAAATTCCTAGCATAGATCCATATATTTTCAAGCATGATATCAAGATATACAACAATGCTAAACCTGTCCGCCAAAGGCTTTGACCAATCCACCCCCACAAAACGGAAGCCCTTAAAATTGAGGTGGAAAAGTTGTTACATGTTGGTTTCGTCTATCTTGTTCCCTTAACAGAATGGGTTTCCAATCTCGTTCCTGTCAATAAGAAACAAGGAACCATCTACATATGTGTCGAATATCGAGACTTGAACGCTACATATCCGAAGGATAATTATTAATCATCCTCATTCATGGATGGATTCTCAGGTTACAACCAGATTACTATAAAACACAAAGACCAAAACAAAACCTCCTTCGTTTTCCCATGGGGAATCTTTTCCTATAGAAAAATCCCATTCAGTTTAAAGAATGTTGGATAAAAATTTCAAAGTGTCATGGACTACTCATTTCATGATATTAGTCATATCGTTCAAGCTTACTTGGATGACCTTCCAACACATTCCAAGCAAAAAACGTAGCACCTAGATCATTTAAGAGCCATCTCTCTTAGGTGTCAGTTTTATAACATACGTCTGAATCCATACAAATGCATTTTCTTTGTTGAGCTTGGACACTTACTTGGATTCATTGTCTCCAAATACGGGATTAGGGTTGATCCCGATAAGGTAAAGGAAATTACTCAATTTCTCAAACCACAATCCATACTGCAGATCCAACGTTTGCAAGGGAAATCAAACCTTTTACGGTAGTTCATCGTAAACTATGCTTAGTTAGCGAAAGGCTTTATGTGCTTACTTAAGAAGGGAGTGTCATATCTGTGGGATGATCAAGCTCAACGATCATTTGATGCCTCGAAAAAGGTGCTTATATCAGCCCCACTCCTTAGTGCTCTCAATTATGGACACGACTTTCTTCTATACCTGGCAGCCTTGCCATCCTCTCTAAGAATGGTCTTGGTTCAAATACATGATGATTAGAGTGAACATGTGATATATTATCTGTCGAGAGGCCTGGATGGACCCAAACTCAGATATTCACATGTGGAAAAGCTGTCATTGGAAGTCGTCTTTGCTGTTGACTGGTTCTGACATTACATACTGATACAACAGACTACTGTCATCATATTGGATAATCCCATGAGACACATTTTGTCTCGTTAAGTAATTGGAGGGAAATATTGAAAATGGATTGTGATCCTCCAATAATTTGATTTGGTTTTCACTGCTACTAAGGCGAAAAGCTCCTTAGTCTTCGCCAAACTTTTGTTGGATCTTCCCATTGTCGATCCTAACGAGATAGTCCATGATCCTCTTCTAGATTAAGCTGCCTATCTTATCAACACTAATTACCCTTGGTATGGTGACATTCTTGTCTACCTCCAAGCACAACAGTTCCGCCCTGAGCTATCGTCAAGTGACCGTTGTCGCATCCGCCACCAAGCGTGACACAATTTAGTGCTTAACGATATGTTATATCGTCGTCATGTGGATACAGTTCTTCGACGTTGCCTCACTCATGAAGAGGCAAAACACATTTTAAATGACTACCATGTTGGGGCATGTGGCAGTCATATTTATGGCATTTCTACTGCACAAAAAATTTTGCGCGCAGGCTACTGCTGGTCGACCTTGTTCAAATATTGTATCAAAGCAATCTAGAAATGCCATCCTTTTCAAGTGTTTATAAAGACAATGCACTTTCCTCTGGCCCTACTACACCTGGTTATCTGCATCGGCCCCTTTTCCAAATGGAGGATAGACTTCGTAGCTTGCAATGTCATTTCCTCTGTTGGACACAACTATATTATTGTAGTTGTGGACTATTTTGCTAAATGGGACGAATCCCTTCCCACCTTCTGAGCCGATGGGGAAACCATGATGCTATTCTTGTTTAATTAAGTCATCTGTTGCTTTGGTGTACCCTGCATGATCATTACAGACCATGGGTCTCATTTTCAGAATCACATGATGTTTGACGAAACATTGCTACTAGGTTTTCGCTAGGATCAATCATCCTCCTACTACCCCCAAGCTATTGGTCAAGTAGAGGCTGTCAATGGAGTCTTAATAACCATGATCCGTAGGTTAGTAGGGAATAATGAAACTCACTAGCATCGAATGTTATTTCGGTGCTATGGGCATATCGAACTTCAGTTAATACTGCTACTAGCTTCACACCTTTTCAACTGGCTTACGGCCTAGAAGCAATTTTACTAATTGAGTGTCAGATTCCTTCCTTACAAATCGTAGTTGAACTCTTGCCCGACACTACTACCGAAGAAGAGAGCTTGCTACACCTAAATCAACTGGATGAAACCCTTCGAGATGTTGAATTGGCACTCGAGGCCCACAAGCATTGGGTGAAAGCCCAGTATGACAAAAAGGTCAAGCCTCATTCTTACCAAGAGGGAGATCTTGTTTTTCTCTACAATCAAAAGAATGACCTCTTGGGGGCAAGAATGCTTCAACCCTTATGGCTTGGTCCAGATGTCTTCAAAAAGGCCCTCTCAAAAGGGGCATATGAACTTCAGGACTGGGAAGGAGTCCCACTTGCTGAGCCCCGAAATGGGCTCTATCTAAAAAAGTATTATTCCTAGTATTGGACTAGGCATGTGCTTTGTAATTTTATGTATTTATAAGTTTTGCTTCTTTTTTATGTGATTGGATTTTTTTGGTATTTATTGAAGTATTTCTCTCATACATATTTCTCATAATATATATGCTTTCATTACCCTTAGCATACATAGGATACACGGATGGTGCCAGTCATCACACATGGAACATTTCATCAGCTACTTGGGTCATTTACACAACTGAGTTGGAACTGTTTTGTTTTGGTGGAGTCTTTCTTGGTATTGCCACCAACAATATTGTTGAGTACATGTCTGTAATTTCACTTCTCACTGAAGCGTCATCAAGGGACATCTCCAATCTAGTGGTCAGGTTAGACTCTCAGCCTGTTGTTATGCAATTGAAAAATCATTATCACATTCATAATCCAACCTTGTTACATCATTATTTAAGGGTACGACTCTTGCAACGTCAATTTGAAGTTATCACATATGAGCACATTCCTAGAGAATTTAATATAGTTGCTAATTCATTGGAAAACTATGTGTTAGGTTGGAATCTATCTCATTCAATGTAGATACGTGTATGAAAAGTAAAAATTTACAAAGTTAAAAATTTACAAAAAAAAAAAAAACTTAAAAAACATTTACATCATAAAATACCAAAATATATGTAGGTATATATAGATCGAATCCAGTCTTTTACATCAAAATATTTCAGAACTTGGGTGTTTTAAGTACAAAATGGCTATTAAGCCTAGCTATAAACACCCGCTGGATATGCCAAAGAACCTGCTAAATAGAGCCTACTACTCCTGAAATGATAACACTGCTCTAGCTATCCTCCGAAGAGGAACGCGAAACTGCTCAGGCACATCGATTGTGTGCCGTTGCATATGAGCGAAGATCTCCCTCATAGGAATGGGAGACACACCCATGCTCAATCCTCCAGGTTCCTTAGAACCTCACGAAGACTATTAGCATCACCCCCTTGAGCAGGTAGTTGGCCTCCTTGTCTCATGTGGTGAGGTTCGCCTACAGGTCGTAATAGCGACACATATATGTCAAGCAAAAGGCTTCACGTCAATACTTGTTCACCCATAAAATCAACAAAAACATAACATAAATATTCAAAAATTCAAAAATACTTTAAGTACTCTCAAAAAATCATTCTCACCTTGAGGACCCCAATTGGTCTCAGGAGGCAGTGTCAAGTCAGGGTCACCAGTGAAGTCCATGCCCTCATAGGCATAGTCGTCAATCATTACAATCTGGCCACGAAGCCACTCGAAGAACTCTTGCTCGAAGAATTGTCAGATAGATCCTCCTCCTATGCGAGGATCAAGTGATGCCCATCGCCCCTATCTCGGCTCCCTTAGATCAAATGGACCTAAGCTCATCCTCTAGCGCATAAGAGGTACCCTATCAAGTATGAATAAGACAATGAGAGTGCCATACCCAAAACTCTATTGGGTTCGAGTCATTCATGACGTTAATTCTTCCTTCAACTGGCGAAGCACTGCTTCACACCAGTTGAACATCTGAGGATAGACACAGTCAACTGCAAGCAATAGTTGGGCCTTTGTTGCAACGTGGGGACTATTTGACCCTGCCAAATGCATAATCAACCATAAAATGGCCCTCATAGACCTAGACCTAGTCCTCTCTATGGGGACTCTATTGCTGATGAGTCCACTCTCAAGAATACAGTAAGATTGAGCCAGTTCTAGTGTGGATCGAGGATCAAGCCTACACTCAGTCAGGTTTACTTATTCTCCTCGGCATGACAAACTAGTCAAAAATTAAATATCATCGTAGTCAATGGCCAACTTATGATCTACAATCCTAAACACTTGCTCATGTTCATCCCAATGCTTGATAATCCATCTCAACAAGTCCTCCTACCCTTTCATCAAGTCCAACTTTGCATACTTTAGCAAATCGTAGTGGCACAATGCAAGTATGCTGGATCATTTCACATCAGTAATACCTAGCTATCATGGGCCCGTTCTCTCCATAGGCTAGTCATAATGGCCTGAAACCTATGTAAAACAACCCAAACGTTAGTTAAAATGGGGCAACAAAGCTTCGTGAATCACTGCATGGCGTCTTAAAATGCACTCTAAGGCTTTAACGCTCACACTAGTGGTACACAGGGAGGATTAACACCCTCCAGCAGGTCATAAGGGGTGTTTAACACTCCCTGCAGGTCTGCCACAGGGTGTCAATGTGCAAATATTGATTTAGGGCTCCCCAGATCTGCAAAAATCCACCCTAAAAACTTATAAGAAAGGTTCAGTAAAGAAAATATCAAGGTTTTTTCATCTACCTGGGATTGACGGCACGTCAAATGGTCCCCCGGATCTCCCTCAATCATCCGTGGAAAATTTGCTCCTCTTTGGCTCCAAAATGCTCTCATAGTACTCAAATAGTGAAAATGGTGAATGTGAAAGCTCAAGAACTTTCTTATATTTATTTTTGGACACATGATTTATTGAAATCATTAAAGAGGAAGTAGTCCATTACCCATGATTTTTTATCATGCATGACCCCATATTGACAGGAATTGTTGTTTTTTTTCTTTTTGCTTATTTTTTTATGAAAGTAATTTCAAGAATGAATCGCAGCGATCGCCGCATGCAATTCTCAATGAGCGCTTTCTTTTATGGGATATTTTCTCGATCTTCAGTCGAAAAATCCTGAGTCTTTCATCTTTGGGCTCATTAAATACATACAATTATGGTTCGAGCAACTCTTTTTTGCTCTTTTTCTAGCTCATTAAACTATAAAATATCATTTGAGCATTCTTTTTAGGCGCTTTGTTCTTGCTCATAAAACTGAAAAAATCCCAAGTTTTTTCTTCAGGCTCGTTAAAAACTTCTGAAGATGACCCGAGCATTATTTTAAGTACTTTTTTCGCTCATTAAACTGAAAAATCCCAAGTTTTTGTCACTGGGCTCATTAAAAATCTATGGCAACAACAAGAGCACTTGCTTTTTCGGGACCATTTCTCGCTCTTAAAATGAAAAATCCTCTAGTTTTTCCCTTCTTTGGACTCGTTAAATCTATGAAGAAGGAATGAGCAGTTCTTTTACCTCTTTTTCCTTGCTCACTAAACTAAAAAATATACTTTGAATTTTCTTCATTTGACTCGTTAAAATTCTATGAAGGTAGTGAGTTTGTTCTCGCGTGACTCATTAAAAATTCATGACGAAAATCAAGTTTAGGCTGTCTCCTCGTACTCGTAACAAAATGAGGTCAACATTTGTTGAGCATAGGTTTATCTTTATCCGTACTTGGTAGATTAACTCATGGAAAAGTAACTAGTCCAGGTATACTATTAAGCCTTTGTCACACTTGGTTAACAACTATGACAAAGGGGCCACCATGGAGTCATTCTTTATGATCTTATTAGACTCTCGAAATATGAAAAGACCACTGATTTATCTCATCTGGACTCATTAAATTACACAGATGTGAAGTAGAGTCACTCTTTTCACGATCCTTTTCAGAATCTTAAAACACGAAAAGATCAATGAGTTTGCATGTCTAGACTCATTAAACTAATGAGATAGGGCATATAGTCACTCTTTTTGTGGTCCTGTTCAGACCCTTAAAATATGAAAATATCGATGAGTTTACCCGTCTCAACTCACTAAACTAATCATATGGGGAAAATAGACGATACAACTGCATTTAGTATTTGAAAGAGCTTTTTGGCAGCAGTCATTCCCTTGAACATGGCACTCTGTCAGATAAACCTTCCTTGTGATGGCCTCTCAATATGAATCTTACTAGCCTATGAGTTTAACCTATATACCCCGATGTTCTTGCATCCATGTATCCTAACACACTTTAGTTTTCATGAGTCTAGTGCTGCATGGTTAAAACCATTGTCATGCCTTCTATTGTTCAAGGGAAACCTTTTTTCTTCTGTTTCCTCCATCAACCCATCAAGCATATCCTTTCATCATGCCCTCTATTGTTTTGACCAAATGCTCAAAGATTCCTAAAAAAACAAATCATTCTTGTACTTGCAGACATCAGTGGCATGTCACCTTGTGTTTGATCAATGGTTCTCATTATTGGCTCCTGTTTAAACGATTCTATGGGTGTTCGACGACAAAAACATTTTTCACACTCGCTAGATTGCACTGTGTATCTTGGAGACCATCACTATTATTGGTGTCCTTCCTCACATCTGTTAACGTCTCCATTATTGACTGGTAATCAGATGATTTCGTGCATGTTCGACATCAATGCATATATTCACATGTATCATTCTATGCTGTTTGGTGAAGTGGAATAAAGACCTTGGGTAGAGGCTTGCATCACTTAGCCTTGTTTCCTCTCCCAAGTTGCGTATATTGTTTTTTGGAGACAGCTCATCAGAATGATCCTATTATGACACCAGTTCTTGTGCCTATCAACGACCAACATTGTCATATAGATTTTATGAGAAATCACTCTTACACAGCTATTGAGTGTGGGAATTCTCAACGTAGGACATGATTTTAGTTGTTTTATATATATGTGTTGTATCAGGTTTCCCATACCACCCGAAGCTTCAATCCTCTCTATTTTTGTCAAGAAGGAATAGAACAACTAAGTATAAATTTTTTTGGCCATCATCGTAGCCTATGATCTCACACTTTAAGGGGCATCTATTATACAATAAAATGACAACCTCATAAGTTCAGAGGGAAAAGACATGATGATTGAAGCAATGACCGAATTCACAAGCCTTGTTTCTAAGCTAACGTTGTCTATACACTAACAACATGCTTTATAAATATTCTCAGCAAGCCTAAGGCAGAATTAGTGACCCATGTAACTCTACTTGTTACCTCGAGAGCAGCATTAGTGAACCCTAATGAGGATCTAAGGGTCAAAGGAGCGGATTGACTAAGAAATATCCCTATATTCTCTCTTATATCAACTCAAAAAAGAAACGAAACATCCAAGTTCGACCTGTTTGGGGGATTACTAATCCTAATGGAGTATGCAAATGGGAAAGAGCTCAAAAGAATGGAAACATCATTGCTTTTACCTAAAGAAACTCATGGAGAAACTTGGCAACCCTAACCTCATATGCTACATAGCAGAGCTAGGGCTACTGTGAAAGAGGTCAGATCATTTGAAAGGATAACTTACTTGATTGTTGAGCAGAGTATCAGACTTAAGCATAAGAAGTTGGTAAGAAGGGAGAGAGAGAGGAGCTGGAGGGGTAAGGGAAGGCTGATGCAACCGATGGTTGTAATCACTCTTTCGACATTAATATAGAACTACAATTATGCTGTCTACTTCGTGGTGTTGGTACTATAATTCATTTATATGTTTATTCAATGTCTTTTAGCATGAGTAGGTTAGTTATGTGTAGCTAGATGTCTTTTGTATATTCATGCATTGATTATCAAGGTTTTATGATGTTATTATGCTTGTTTGCAGGACTTGATCTGGAGCTAGGTCAACAGACTTCTGCCTAGCTACATTGCACTCTCCAACAACTCTACATGGAGACTTGAGGTAATGAATCTGTCTTGCTTTGATAGTTAGTTATTGAATATGGACATGCATGTATCTTTGTGACAACTGCAGATAACCTTACAGTCTGCCAAGGGTCCCAGGAAGTCCCTTGAGGGTTCCTTCATTCTCCACAAGCTATGCATTAATCCCTATAGCACTGTACTAGCTTTAAAGGGATGTGAGAACACACAAAATTGTGCATACTTGGTAAGTCTATCAACTACCACCATGATGACACACTTTCCTTTAGACTTGGGTAAACCTGTGATAAAATCCATTGAAACCTCCTACCAACATTGGCTTGGAATGGATAAAGGTTGTAATAGACCCATGTTCTTAATTTTTTCAACTTTATTTTGTTGGAAATCCAAACATTCTACCACAAACTTTTGAATATCAAATTTAAGGCCATCCAAAAAAAAAAAAATTCTTAACCCTGTGGTCAGTTTTTAAAGATCCTTAGTGCCCTCCTAAGGGAGAGGTGTGCAATTCCATAAGAATATTTTTTTTGAGTTGGGAATTCTTACAGATGTATAAGCGATCTTTGTACCATAATGAATCATTTTTCCAGCTAAATGTATCAGATATACTGGGATCTTTTTGTAACTTTTGAATGAGTGCCCACACTTGTTCGTCATTCTTTCATTCATCCCTTGCTTCATTTATCCAATACTATTGGATAATCAAAATGGTGCAAAGAAATCCTTCTACATCCTCATCCTTTCCCAAGAGTGCATATGCAACAACATTTTTCTTCCCTTTTCTGTAGATGATTTCAAAGTCATAACCCAACATATTTCTAACCCATTTTTTCTCCTCTTTAGAAGATAATATTTGTTCTAAAAAGTATTTAATACTATCATGATTTGTTTTTACCTTGAGGTGTCTTCCCATTAGGTAAGGTCACCATTTCTTAAGTGCGTGTAGTGTTGCCAACATTTCCTTCTCATAAATAGCTTTGTGTAAATTCCTTTGATTGGATGACTTTCAAAAGAAATGGGTATTTATTCTTGCATTAAAATAACACCAATTACATTTCTTGAGGCATCACATTCCACAATAAAGGTTTTTGTGAATTTTTCCATAGCTAAGACCGATGCTTTGCCCGTTGCATCTTTAATATGTTCAAAGGCCTTCGTTTTTTCTGCAGTCCAAGAAAATGCATCTTTCTTCAATAATGTTATTAGAGGTGTTTCTATTCTCCCATAATTATTAAAAAACTTGCGATAATACCCTGTAAACCCAAGAAATACTTGCAGATGATTTATGGATGTGGAGATTTTCCATTCCTTAATGGATTTAATTTTTCTAGGGTCTACCTTGACACCTTCATGAGATACAATATGACCCAAATATTCCACCTCTTGTACTCCAAAGAAACATTTGGATGTTTTTGAATATAATTGTCTCTCCTCCAATAGTTTTAGCACCCTATCAACATGTTGAACATGATCCTTCCAAGACTTGTTGTAGATTAGTATATCATCAAAAAATACTAACACAAATTTTCTAAGGAAGGGTTTGAAAATGGAATTCATCAAACCTTGAAATGTAGAATATGCATTAGTAAGGCCAAAAGGCATGACCAAAAATTCATAATGACCCTCACGAGCTATAAATGTAGTTTTCAAATGTCTTCAGTCTTCATTTTGGTTTTATGATATCCTTAACGAAGATACAACTTCGTGAATTAAATTGATCCATGCAATTCATCCAATAATTCATCAATAAAAGGAATGGGAAATTTATCTTTAATAGTGAGCTTATTGAGTTCCCTATAATCTAGACACATGCACCATGATCCATCCTTCTTGTGCACCAATACTATTGGAGAAGAGAAAGAACTAGGAGTAGGTTGAATTATACTAACCTCAAGCATTTCTACAGCCATACATTCAATTTCACTCTTTTGGGCATAGGGATATCTGTAAGTCTTGATGTTTGGAGGAACACTTCCTCGAACCAAATGAATAGCATGATCATGATCACAAATAGATGGGAGGCCTTTGGGAGTCTCAAATACCATGGAATGATTGTCCAATGCTTTTTGGAGATCTGGAGAAATAGAGGATTTCAATGTGGGAACCTCTAGCAAACATAATTGTGCAATTATGCCTCATTATTCTTTCTTTAGAAGCTTTGTCATGTCGTTAGAGCTTATTATCTTTCTTGGTTTCCCTGCGATACCCCTTAATTCAACTTCCTTTCCTTTTGAAGAAAATTTCAAGAAAATTTATTGAAAATTAAAAGCTACTATACCCAAAGATTGTAGCGATTGGACTCCTAGTACAACATCAACACCACGGTGACCCATTGGAATGGAAAGAATTGGAATATTCAATACATATTCTCCCAGAATAGCTTGATATTATGGCACTTTCTAGATAAATTTATGGTTCCTCCATTTGCAACCATCACTTGACACTTTGGTGCTAGATATAGGAACCAATTCAATTCCTTGGTTATATTACAATGAATAAAATTATGGGTGTTGCTCGAATCAATCAACACTATAACCTTTTTCTTCTTGATATGTACTTCTATATTGAGAGTTTGAGGAGTGGTAATTCTAGCCAATGCATTACAAGATATGGTCATATTAATTTATTCTTTCTCTAGGGTTTGTTCCTGGTGTATATCATCTTCTTTTGATGTTTCTTGTTCCTTTTCTTCCTCCTCTTCACAATCTATGTAAAATAATTTCTTCTCATCACACTTATGACCTTTAGTGAATTTGTTATCACAACTGTAACAAATCCATTTTTCTCTTTTTTGTTCCAATTTTTTTGGTGTCAACCTTATAGGTTGTGGAAGGCTAGGGGAAACAACACTTCCATATTTATAGTTGTGAGTGGTAGGTTTCCTTGTTGCCATAATTTTTCTTTCAATTTTTCTTGTCAACTTGAATGTCTTCTCCAATGAATCAAGTTCCCAAAGCCAAACCTCATGTTGGATGTTATCATTTATTTTCCCTATGAACACATCAATTCTATGCTCCTTTGGAATATCTTCTACCCTTATATTCAATTTTTGGAAGTCCTCAATGTGCTCCACTATTGAACCCTTTTGTTTGAGATTTATCAATTAGCGAAAAAAATGTTTCTTTTTGTATCCTCATAATGTGTTATCATTTCTTCCGTAAAAATTGCCCAAGTGAATTTTTTTTTATGAGATAAAAGCCATCAATACCATACAAACTGATTGGGTTCCAAATATAAAGTTGCAATGCGTACCTTTTGCGTGTTTTTCACATTATGGAGATCAAAATATTGCTCCATCTGTAGTATCCATGTTACAGGATCCTTGCCATCAAACTTACTCATATCGATATTTGGAACATGGTAGGTTGTCAATCCAACATTAGAGTCTATGATATCATGATTAACATTTCTTTTGTTCTCATCATGAGTTCCCTTTACTACCCTTTCACCATTAGTAAGAATTTCTTGTAGCAACTTTGTCAAATCTATCTTCAAATCTTCCATGTTTCCTTTAAGTTTTGCTTCTATACCATCTATCTTAGCTTCCATTCCATCCATCTTAGCTTCCATGCCATTCATCTTAGCTTCCATGGATTTCTTTAAACCATCCATCTTAGCTTCTGTTATGTTTTGTGAGAGTGAAATTTGTTGCACTTGATCTCGTAATTTTGATATATCATGTTGCATTTCTTCCTCTTCTTCATGATTCATGGTAGAGATTTCAGGTTGCTTACTAGGTGTTTCCATTCTCTTTCTTCAAGGCATCAATTAATGATAATTATGCTTCACTATGTCCTTTGAATTCCTTCAAACTATTTTTTCAAACCAAACATATGCAAAATTTTAAAAAGACTACACACCTTTTTTGGCTTTGCAGGAGCTCGATATTGAATCTGTTTTATATATGTAATTGAATATCTCCAAGGTATGAAATTGTGTACTATAGTATCCCTCTGAGTCCTTGTTCTAACCCCACAAGTCTTCTCAATATGTGATTCTAAATGAAGGAGTTATTCCAAATCTCCCATGATGACCTTATTATAGACTAGTTCAATTGAGTGAACTTGTGTGAAATGCCGCGTGTCATAGTTTCGACCTTCAGAGCTAAAAATAGTATAACGAACACTACTTACTGTCCTATTTCTTTACCTATTTACGAAATTTCATTTTTATGCTCAGAGAGAAAGTTATGATGCTTTTCCCCAAGTCACCTATTTGAGATATAATTCAAGACCCTGCAAAAACCCTATCTTCCTTGGATCATATCGCAAACAATATAGCAAGACAGGATATGAAATACATACCTAAGGTGTATCAAGATTATGGCTCAAATGGGTCTTAATTCCAGCTTCTGAAAAGTCACAGAAAAAATTTGATAGTGAAAATTCCACGATGACCTATTTGAAGCAGCAAAACCCTAGAATCCAAAGCTTTGATACCAATTGTTATGCAACCATCTCACAAAATAGAAGAAAATATAGATCAACAACTTCAAAATCAACCTCCTTGAGGGTCATCCTCCTTTACATTACATAAATGAACAATTCTTGGATGATACAAATAACGAGACCTCCTTTTTATATATAGGAGTCTAAAGGGTCACAACAGAATCAGAGCTGATATAACGATAATAATGTAAGTGTACAACAACAACAATAGTGGGATTCTATGAGGCACAATAATAACAATATTGGGACAACATGGGCACAACAATAACAATAAGGGGCTATAATGAAAATAATAGTAAGGGAATACACTAGTATTATAGGGACCTAATAGTGCGTGGTGGCCTTTAGGTTTTGGTTTATGTTTGAGATAGGTGGATCCATTGTGAAAATTCTAAAATGTGGCCCACAAAGTTGCTGAGGGTTGCAACCTTTAGTGAGAGATTAGGAGATTCTTTCTGATAGAGGTTAGAAAACTTGAAAAGGAGTAGTAGCTTCCTTCCAGTAGAAGATGGAGAATTTTTGGAGGTTGTAGCCTCCTATAGGCAGACGCTTATGTGCTAGTAATATCCTATTCCAATACTATATATAAGAATATTTTCTTTATAATAAGAAATAAGAAAAATATGAAAAAGGTGGTGGTTTCCTCCCACATTAGGTTTCCACCTAAAATCTCAGTGTCCTTATGTGTTTCTTATATATTATGGTTTATCCTCTCCTTACTGCTCATGACAATGAATAATGAATGACTAATGAAATAATTATACAATGGTTAAGTTAAAAAATTGATCAAAATTGTGAAAAGTTGGTAATCTACACTTACCTGGTTTTCACTTGCTAAAGGTGTGTACGCACATGAGTTTTCTGAATAACAATAGCATACACTCCTTTGAATTTGAAATTAAAGATTAAGTGAAATAAAAATATTGATTCACCCCCCTGCCTTTAATATTTTTCCTCACAAATGTATTCACGTTAGCTCTATTTGTTTCTTCTAATTAATATTTTGAATATTAATAGATTCTTCATTAGAACAATGATTTCCTTTTTATACATTTAGAAATTTTTCTTTCAACTATGTGTTCTTCCTCCTAGCCTTCCATAGTGCATCTAAAGCACTAATTAGTTATTCCTTAAGGTAATTCGCCATTCAACTTCTTCATCAGTATCCAAATTATATTTTTAACTATATTTAGTTTCTATTCCCATGAGCAAGAATTCATCGTGTTTTTCATCATATATTTGTTCATTTCTGTCTTTTGATGAGAAGCTATTTTTTTTGGAGTAGAATCTCCTCTTTCACTAATATCTTCCCCTCTTATATTTATGATATCTACCTCTATTTTTTTTATCTCTTTCCTTTTCTTGATATTTTTCTTTAGAGTATGAACATTGAGTAGAAGTGACAAATTGTTCTACAATAAAACAATTTAAGAGGTAGATTACCTTTATATTTTCTAGATACATATTTTAGCTTCCTCAAAAATAAAACTACCTTAGGATTAACTCATGCTTGGAGAAATATTGATGTTCTTTATTTTTCTTTGAGACTTTGAAGGGGAACTTATTTGGTTTTGGTGTCTCTTTCCCAATCCTCATTTCATATGATGTGAGACATTCATATAGTTCTTCCATCATTAGCCAATATAGGTCCTTCATCTCCTTAATGATATGAATCTTCACATTGAATATCATGGGAAGAGATCTCAATACATTTTTGAACAACAACATTTTTATCAAGATTGTCATTAAGACATTTAATGATGTTAATTACATTAAACCTGAGAAAGAATCCTGCAATATTTTCATCCTCATTCATTTTTAGGCTTTCAAACCTCATTTTATATGTGTGAAGTTTAGCTTTCTTACCTTAGTATCTCCTTTGTAGCTACTCTAGAGATTAACATATATCTCCTTAACATATTTACAATGCATTACCTAAACAAATTCAAATTGATTAAGACCAAATAGGATTGCATTTCTTTCCTTTACAATATTTAAGTAGTTATTGCTTTATCTACATCTATTGGAGGAGATGTTGGAATTGTGTATCCAACTTCAATAAACATCCATACATCAATACCAAGATACATTAAATAATATTTTATCCTTATCTTCAAAAGTTCATAATTTGTCCCATCTAAGATAGGTTATTTTTCAGAAGAATCCATCTTGATTTTCCATTGATTCCCTTCAGATATACCTTCCACCTATTAGATTATTACTAAAGGAACCTACTCTAATATGAATTGTTTGAAATTAATATAATATGAAGATGTGGGGCAATGGGGGTGAATCCATATTATATGATTTTTAACAATTATTTAATGACTCAACATATCCACTCACAAAATAAGACATTAAATGCAAGATATTTACATGGAAACTCAAATAGGGGAAAACCACAAATCTTATTTTAACTATAATGTAAATGCAAGCAAAAAATTCAATTTACATAATATTTTGTCAGCAACAACCTACAAGAGGCACCAACCTCCTCAAAATTGAAAATACCAACTTGTTGGAAGCATCAACCCCCACTTCTTTGCAAGAACCAACTTGCTAGGGACACCAAACCCATGATATTTATAGGCACCAATCTAAAGGATACTGAAGTCCTATAGTCTACAAGAACCCACTTTCTTCAACCACTCAAATCCCTTTCTCATATATTTTCAAAATCAAATATATGGTTTTTTAATTAAAACATCACATTGAAACCAATGTTAATTCTCAAATTCGCTTCCTCTCTTTAATTTTTTCTCTTTTAATTTCTTAACAATTCAAATTGGCTTCCTTTGTTTTGAATAATAGGTCTAACTCTCAAATATTCTTCCCTCTCTACCCTTGCTTAGTGTACCCTTGCATAAAAAATCTCATATTAGTAATATTTTCCCTCAAACTCTTCATATATAGGATTCCTATATTGCAAAACAACTTGGGAAGACACACCACAACTTCATTTATGCACTCTACTGTCTACACTCTACACACAACACTCTGTTCTCACTCCATAGCTTAAAATTTATTCTTAGATTATTTACCTTTCAACCAAAAATAATTCCACTTTTTTGTTCCTTGGCCATAGTTATATGCACCATGATCTACGTATGAACACCTTATTTCTCACATAATTTTGTTTCTTTTTATATTTGTAGGCATTAGACTCTTTTGGCCAATTTAATAAATTTGTAAATCGAAACACCAAATTTACATGTTTTAGTTTTCCTAAGTGCTTAACATAGGTCCCACTGCTGGGCATCCAAAATGACATTATTTTTACCACCTTTTCACTTTTGAAATCCCATATTTATCCTTTCTTTGTGTATTCTTGTTAGACTTTTGTTATGTTATTTGATGTATACATGCCATACTAAGATAAGTTCTTATGTTATTCACTTAATTCCCAATTCCATTTTTTTTATGAATTAGAGAGGTTAATAATCATTTTATTACTAATAGTGGTTTCTTTTAGCTAGTTCCTGCATCCTATATGAAAATCTTGCAACTGGCCTTTGAGTTTAGCATATCCACGCAACCCTATGGAAGATTCTAGGACATGGGTTTTGTTCCTAGCATTAGTGGCATGTTTACATCTTACTAACATTGCACCTAGGTTGATTTAAGGGGCCTCCCGGTAGTGGTCAATAGCCATGACAACTCATTCCGAAAAGAATCGAGTCATCAAGTTCGCGCATGTTTTCTGGGAAAACAAAGTAGAATATAGAAAATATAAAACATAGTTTTTTCTTAAGACATCCCCAATTAGGTTACTTGAGAGGATTTTCTATGGAAAGTGCATGGTTGGGGAGAAACTGAAGGTTGCTTCAAAGGAAAAATCCAGATTGTGACGAGTTTCATGTTATGTCCAAACTCAATAATTAGTTGGCAAATTAGACCATATCAAGCTATTCATAGATGACATGATTCTAAATTAATACCACCTTATTAGATATATTTCTAAAGATATCAAAAAAATAATCCTTTTAAAGATTTGTTATGATTTTTTGGGGAAATTTGGGAAAAAATGTTTCCATTCTTGTATAAATATTGGGGCAAAATCCCTTATTAGGGGGTTGGGAAATAAAGTTGAGAAGAGTTATGAGTGTGAGGATCTATCTATCGTATAATCCTATGGGATGATCCCTTCAGGTGACTACCATGTTTGGAGTTTGTGTTCCTTTCATTCATATAAATATGTATTTTTCTCTTTAATAAAAAGACCACTCATGTTGAGATTAAATATTTGTGTTTAATTGTTGATCTAAGTTGAATTTCCTTAGGAGGGAGTGTGCTAGTTGGTTTGGGCCCAACACCTAGCTCGCTTCCCTCCAGTAGCTGTGTGATTACAATATGGTGTTCTTATATTCCAAGGCATATATGTTGTTTATTGATACTTTGTTCCAGTATTTCATTGTGGCTTCATTTCTTAATGTATATATGCAGGCAGTGGTTATTTCATAATTACACTAGATTTTTTTAGTTCTGATTCATATATCTATTCATTACTCATTCTATACGCAAAAATCTATCCTTTTTTCCATTGATATAATAGTCGACATTACACACCACCCTTGTGCTTTATCAGAATGCGATTGGTGACAAAATATGTGAACCAATATGCATAGTTTGTTTCGATCTGACTGTAGAAGACATGAATTTATTTGTGTTTCTATAATACCTTGAATTCATGTTGATTTAAGAGAATTGTTAATCATGATCATATTTCTTTTAGACATGTGATCCAATCTCTTATTAAGTGAAGACTTATATATTTCAATGTAGAATTTTTAATACAAAGTGTTGTTCCTCAATTTTAAGTATTCACTCAAATATATATAATCACATATGATCTCACAGCCCATAAATTCACCTTTATGGTTTTATTTTTTATGACAATATTTTGATATCTTGTATGTGGAATATGAAGTGAACTCTCTTTTCCAATCTATGATTAAAGAAATGCTTTGCTTATATACATTTAATGATTTCTAATAGAGGTAGTTTGGTCTAAATGCAATCTAAGATAGTTTATATTTTTATCAAAAGAATCAAAAGTGATTTCATAAAACTTAGTCATTACACCCTCGAGGGACTAGGCTTGAATGTTTTATTTATTCATTTCAATCACACTTTGAATCTATATGCAAGTAGTGTAAATTGGATAACATAGCATGATTGTTTGCATCCAATCATTTGAATCCTTGTTCCTTTCTTGTTTTCCCATATTAAGTTGATTTCTTTTTTTCATTATATTTCCATAGTTCCTAATGAGATCCTTAGTCCTTTTATGATCTATATAACTCTGCTTGGTGTTAGGCCACCCAAACTGGAAGGAGCCAAAACTATGAACCCTATTCTTTTCTTGATTTTTTTGTGTGAAAACTATAAAGGATTCTTAATTCCCTTCTTCCTATGGATATATGAAGATGGAAGTAGGCTTCTGAGCCCGAAAGGGACCAGTATTAGGAACTTTTTACCCTTCATGTTCCATTTTTGATCCAAAAGGATCTAGGATGAACTAAAATTAAATGCCCCCAAATATTGATGGAAGTAGTGTGAAGTAGAAGAGCTTGATGAGATGATTCGAATAAAATTTGAATTGTGTCAAACCGAGTACATATGAGGAAGGTATCACAATTTGAGGAATTTTGACTATTAAAAAAAAAGTCAAAGTCAACCTACCATGACACGTGGCAACCTCTTAGGATGACAGATGGCAGGACATACAAAAAACATATGGCAGTGATTCATATGATGTGGCAATACAACACATGGCATAGGGTAATCTAACCTAGCAGATGTTGTGAAATTGTGAAATCTACTATGAAACTAGATGATGTGAAATTATGAAATATGTTGTGAAATCACATGCCATATATTAAATATGTTGGTTATAACAACAATTGAAAATGATCATGTGGATGAATTTTGGTGCGTCGTTGGAACCATTTTCAACAAATATAATATATGGTTGGAGGCATATAATACAGGTGGTTACGTTCAATGAAATTTTTTCGCAACAATATAATGGAAATCCTTCCAACATGCCAAAAAGAAAATAGGAAGATGGATTTAACACCATCGATGTAATATGAGTTGAATGAATGATAGAGCTGAATTATCATGTAGTTGTGATACGGTTATAAAGAAGTTCATTCTTGAAATATCATTTATATATGGTATATTTGCTAAAATAATTTTTCCATTTTTAATATGTTGTTGTAACAAAGGGTTGTAACCCCCGTGGGTTCAACCCTAGTGCTATGGACCCAAAAAACTATAAATATAAAACTAATTGCTAAGGTGCCATAGCATTGAGATCTGTAGAGAGGCTAAGCCCTGTTATTTTGTAGCATGATTATCATTTTTATTGGGATAACTCATAGATTTTTCTACCTTTTTATCATTTCAAAAGGAGGGTTGTTGTGAAGGGTTTTTAGAGTATTTTGGGAAGTTGCACAAGTAACGAACCATCCTTATCCATTGGGTATTTTTTATAATTTGATTCATTTTGTATAATAATTGAAGAGGCCACTCCATTATAAGAGGAACTAGAGATGTATACCACATTGGGTGAACTCTGTTATAAATCTTGTTTATGTTTGTTTGTGTTATCTTCAGTTGTTTTATTTATTTTATCATATTTTTAAAATATTTTTTCAAGCTTGGTATTTTGCATTCAATTTTTAAGATTGGTAAATCACACACTTGTGATAAAATATCATGATCAGGTTTGGTATCAGAGCATGATGAGTTAGTTTGATTTGGCTATTGAGTGTGAATGATTACCAGGTGTAATATTAAAAAGGGATAAGGTGAACTTGAAGCTTACAATCCTTAAATTAGTTCGAGGATCTTCACTCAAAGAGGAGACATGTCTTCACCAAGACGAGATACTTCTTTTAAGGTTGAGGTGGATATTCTCGATGCTTTTGCTATGTTGCAATCAAAGGTAGAAGAGATTTATAAAGAGAAAGAGCTTTAGAAAGGAGAAGGTACTAGCCAAGTAAAGAATGAAGATGATCAACCCTCTCTTCCTCCTTCTCCTCCTCCTTCAAGACCTTTGTCTCCTCCTCATTCGCCACATCCTTCTTTGTCACCACCTCCACCACCTCATAAGAATATTTCTTTGAACAAACCATTGTTGAAGTCGGATATTAAGTTCGACTTATGACTATACAATGGTGAAATTAATGCAAATAAATTAGATAATTGGATTCGATAGATAGAATTTTATTTTCATATTCAACATATTGATGAAGAAGAGGTAAAGATTCAATTGGCCTCTCTTACTCTTGAAGACACAATGTTGGTATGGTGGGAAACCAAACCTTGAGGAGGTATAAAAAATAATCATAATCTCTTATCTTCATGGTAAAAATTAATTAATGCATTATAAAAATAGATTTATCCTTTATCTTATACTCAGAAAGAAATTGTGGAATGGAAAAATTTAGGACAAGGAAAAGGGACAAGCATGCAAATTTTTATTGAATAATTTAGGAAGAAATCATTGGATTTTAATATTCCATTAGATTCTCCATAGATTCTTTTGAAATATATTGGTGCATTGCATAGTTATATTTTTCATACTCTTTTGATGTTTAAACCCACTAATTTGGATGAATTATGTGTCCAAGCTACTCATATTGAGTCCAGGGGAAAGAGTGTGTAAAATGATTTCATGAATAATCAACCATATAAGCTTTTTGAACGAAAATCTAAAGGAAAGAGGAAAAGTAAAAAAGATGTGAGAGTGAATAAAGAAGAAACAGAGGCAACATGATCACATTGTAAGAAAAGAGGGCATGATGATGCTCACTATTGGAAGCTGCATCTTGATCAAAGACCTAAGAGGTTTGGAGGTAAAGGAAAGCAAAAGACCATTGCAACAATGCAAAAATATTTTGGATTGGATTCGGGTGATGAAACTTAGGTCACTGTTGTTGGAGTACAAGGTAAAACATCTTCTCATGCTAGTTTTGTTCTTCTATTCAGTCTCCTAGTGTTGAAAGTAAACTAAGTAAGATTTTTTGTGTAAGTGTGATTATTAAGAATACAAAAGTAGATATATTTTTTTATACCAGTTCTCAAGTTAATTTGATTTCTAAGGAAATTGTCAAGAAGTTTGGATTATAAACAACACCTCACATGAAACCTTATCCTCTTGGTTGGGTTTGTGATGATACGAACCTACATGTGACGAAACAATGTAAACTGAGATTTTTTATCACTTCAAGTTTTATTTATGAAGTTGATTTAGATGTGTTTTCTCTTGTTGCAAAATTGTTTTGGGAATCCCTTATTTGTATGACATTGAAAGTTGTATTCTTCAGACATAAGAACAAATATCTCCTCACCAAATATGGGGTTGAATATATTGTAAGAGCACACAGTATGAAGACTAATTCATCACTTGCTAGTGCAAGGAAATTAAGATACTCATTACTGATAGCAATAATTTTGTACTTCTGGTTGTGAAAGCAAAGGATATGGGACAATTTGATTCTTTTAAGAGTTGTGATCCATCTCGTAAGGATGAATTGGTTAAAATCATTTCTAACTATGATGAAATTTTTTTGGAACCTAGAGGATTACCTCCTAAGAGAGAGATAGATCATGAATTTCAGTTACAAGAGGGTGCCCCTCTTCCTAATATTGGAATGTATAAAATGTCCATGATTGGAAGTGCAGAGATTAACAAGAAAGTTCAAGAGTTTCGTGAGAAGGGATTCATCAGGTCAAGTACCTCTCCATGCTGATCGCTTATTGTGATGGTACCAAAGAAGGATGGTACGTGGAGAATGAGCATTTACTTGCATGCATTAAATAAGATCATGATAAAAATCAATACCCTCTCCCTTGTATTGATGATTTTTTCGATGAGTTAAAAGATGCAGTTTACTTTACTACGATGGAATTGTGAAGTGGTTATGGTCACATTCTAATTGTAGAAGGAGATGTTTGGAAATCCTCTTTCAAAACTAAGCAGGGTTTGTTTGAATGGTTAGTGATGCCTTTTCGACTTTGCAACACCCGATCAACTTTATGCGTGTGATGAACAATGTTTTTCAGCCATTCATTGATGAATTTGTGATTGTCTATATAGATGATATTTTGGTGTTTAATAGAGATTGGGATGAGCATGTTAGTGTGAAGTAGGTTTTTTAGTGGGGAGGAAAACAACAAAAATCCTTTGATACATTGAATAAAAATATTAGTACCACAAGAGTATTAGCATTTCTAGACTTGAAATGATAGTTTGAGATAGATATCAATGGAAGTGGATTGCATTTGTCGACTCAACTATATCCATTTGAAGCTTTTTTTGTGTACCTACCAAAGTCTCCACTGAATTAGGTATTTTGGGAATGGTGTTGATTCTGATGAACAAAGAGATGAAGATAAGGGCTGAAAATTCATACAAAATATCTAGATGGTGCATCAGGAAATGCAAAAATAGTTGGAGAAAATCCAGGCCTAGTATAAGGCGAGGCATGATAAACATAGGATGGATCATCATTTCCAGGTTGGTGATTGAGTTTGGTTACACATTAGTAAGGACTAGTTAACAAGGGGAGGTATGAATCTCAAGCCAATATAGTATGGACCATTTACTATTTTGGAGAAGATTAGAAGTAATTCTTTCTAATTAGATCTAGCAAAGTATATGTGCATTCATTCAATTATTAATGTGGAGAATTTGAAATTGTATGAGCCACCAATGATCATGGATAAGGATGAGAGTGTTCAAGTTCCATTCATTGACGATTTTCTCCTAAACATCTGGATAAGTAGTAGGAAGATGTCATTCTAGACAGGAAGACGAGGACTTCACATCATGGAGATGTGGGATATCTTCGAGTAGGCCTTAAGGGAATGAATTTTAACAAGTAATGATGGATTGAGATAGGGAAAGTAAGGGAGAAATACCCTCACCTATTTGTTGAGTAGTTTACCTTTTGGTTGTCCTAAAGTGTACCAATGGGAGGATTGATCCAAGAGGATCTAGGATGGCCTAAAATTAAAAGTCCCAAAATTCAATGGAAGTAGAACCAATTCAAAGAGCTTGATGAGATGATTCCAACACAATTTGAATCGTATCAAACCGAGTTTTTATGAGGAATATATCACAGTTTGAAGACTTTTAACTATTCAAAAAAGAGTCAAAGTCAACCTGCCATGACATGTGGCAACCTATCAAGGTGACACATGGAAAGACATACACATAACACATGGAAGTGATGCAAATTATATGGCAGTATGACATGTGGAATAGGGTAGGCTGACTTGGTACATGTTGTGAAACCGAGAAATCTGTTATGAAACCAGATGCTGTGAAATTGTGAAATCTATTGTGAAATCACATGCCATATATTAAATATGTTGGTTATTAAAAAAACCAATAATGATCACATCGATGAAGTTTGGTGCACCATTGGAACCATTTTCCATAAATATAATATTTGGTTAGAGGCATATAATACAAGTGGTTACGTTCAATGGAAACTTCACCCAAAAATACAACAAAAATCCGTCCAACCTACTAGCAAGACTACGTATGCAGATGGTTTTAATGTCAAACACATAATATGTATTAAAAAACCAATAGCACCAAATTATCATGTGGCTGCAATATGGTTATAATGAATGTTTTTTCTACCATATGGTTTATATATGGTATATTTGTTAAAAAACAAATTCCATTTTTAATATGTTGTAGCAAAGGGTGATAACCCCCGCGGGTTTGACCCTGGGCTGCAGACTGAAACAACTATAAATGTAAAATGAATTTCCAATGTGCCGTAGAGTTGATATTTATAGATAGAGTAAGCCATATCATTTTGTAGGATGGTTATCAATGTTATTATGATAACTCATAGGGTTTTTTGCCCTTTTGGAGAATTTCAAAAGGAAAGTTGTCATGAAGTGTTCATAGATTCTTTTGAGAAGTTGTAGAAGTAAAGAGCCAGCTTTGGAAATTGGGGATTTGATGTAATTTGAGTAATTTTTCATCATAATTGAAGAGGCCACTACATTGGAAGCATACCTGGAGATGTATCCAACATTGGGTGAACTCCATTATCAATCTTGTTTGAGTTCTTTTATGTTATCTACAGTTGTTTTATTTATGTTATCATATTCTTAATAACTTTTATCAAGCTTGGTATTTTGCATTCAATTGTTAAGCCTGATAAATCATAGGCTCGTGATAAAATATCCTAATCAAGTTTTGTGCAAACATTTAAGGGTTCTTAATCCCCTTTTTCCTCTGCCCACTTGAGCACAACATTAGGCATGCCAGCCTGGAAGGATTCAAGACTAGGAACCCTATTCCTTGTTTCCTTAGAAGTGTGCAATTTACAGAGGTTTTTGAATTCCTTTTTCCTCTAGAAAATTTATTTATACCTTGATTCCCTAAAAACAAAGTTACTGATCAAATGAGAACTATTACTTGAAAATGAGAACTCTAGCAAAAAAACCTCAAAAAAACATGAAAAAACAACCCGAAAATGAAAAGTGTTGATTCCGCATCATCACTTCTTTTTTTGTTGGAGTAAATTTTCAATATTTTTAAAAAATAACAGTAAAAAAAAATAAAAGGCACTTTTTTTGGTGCAAAAAGCACCTTGAAATAAAAAAGTGTTAATGTTGGAATATATATATATATATATATATTTTATTTTATTTTATTTATTTTTTATTTTTATTTTTATTTTTTTTTCGGGATAAATTTTCAACATTTTTTAGAATTGTCGTTAAAGATAAAATATCATGTCTCCGAAAAGCATTAAAATTGCAACAATTTTCAATCATGACGTTAAAAATAAAATACTTATAATTGTTTTCAACCATATCATTAAATATAACATACCATTACTTAGAAAAACCTTAAAATTTTAACATTTTTTCAACAATGGAATTAAAACCAAATATCACGACTACAAAAAAGCTTATGCTATCAATGTATTTCAACCATGGAATTATGGAAAAATTATATGAGTAAAAAAACTTTAAAAATGAACACCTAAATGAAAGAGTCATTATACTAAGAGTAATTTATTTTTTAAATGCTAAAAGTATAGCAATTTCAAATCATAACCTAAGA
Organism: Pinus tabuliformis; assembly: GCA_031772625.1. Taxonomy (NCBI): domain Eukaryota; kingdom Viridiplantae; phylum Streptophyta; class Pinopsida; order Pinales; family Pinaceae; genus Pinus; species Pinus tabuliformis. The sequence continues at coordinate 1,852,402,678 of CM062817.1, read as the reverse complement.
GAAGTTTATAGATTACAATGAAAATTAAAAAATCAACCATCAAATTGACATGCAGTGTAGGCGATCTCAACTTATTGCAATGAAATACTAAAAATCAACCATGAAATCGACATATTGTGGGGGCAAACTTGATCCATTATAACGAAAACTTTAAAATCAAATATGAAATTGACACATAATAGGATCTAGTTGTTAGTCGAGTATCAACATGTACCCTACAAAAAATTAAAAATAAAAATAAAAATAATAAATAAATAGATAAATAAATAAAAATGAAAATCACAAAAAAAAAGTAAAACAAAAATGTCCACGTGGACTTAGATAAACAGTGATTGGGTGCTATGTTAAGGCACTCCTTGATGTGAAGTCACCAGTTCAATCCCCCACCCTAATCAGGGTGATATACTCAACATGTAGTCTTTCCAAGCTTAAAATAATAATAATAATAATAATAAAAACAAAAAGAGAAAAAGTCAAAAAAAAAACTAATAAATAAAAGGATATAAAGTAAAATGATAAAGAATGACAAAAAATCAAACACGAATATATATATATATATATATATATATATATATATATATATATATATATATAATATCTTTTGGAGAAATCACAAAATAGTTTTCAGGTGGACATGTTTCGAACCACTTGCTATGGTTCATAATCAACACTGAGATAGAAAACATATATATATATATATATATATATATATAACATAAAAATTGTTTAAAAAAATTTAACTCAAAAAAATAAAAAATATTTGAAAAAAATAGAAAGAAAAGAAAAAATCTAAATATATATATATAAATAACTTGAGGAAAATTTTAAAAAACTTAACACTAAAAAATGCAACTTAGAAAAATGTTAAAGATAAAAAAACCATAAAAAATAATTAAAAAAACATAATAATTAAAAAAAAAAACATTAAGATAAAAAGGAAATATTTTTTCAAAAAACAAATAAAAAATAAACCACAAGAATAAATTAAAAAGAGAAAATTTAAAAAACATTAATAAGAATAAAAACAAAACATTAAAAAAATAAAAATAAATAAATAACATTTAAAAAAAAATGAAAATTAAAAGCAAAAAAAATTAAAATTTTTAAAAATAATTAAAAAAAATAGAATTTAAAAAAAAAATTAAAAAATTACAATTAAATAAAAACAAGAATGAAATTTAAATTAGAAAAAAAATTAAAATTTTAAAAAAATTGCGGCCATCACAATTTTTTTAAATTTTAATCTTTATTTAATTTATTTTAATATTTTTAACTTTTTATTTTTATTTTTTATTTTTTTTAAATGTTATATATTTAATTTTTTTTTTAATGTTTTTTTTAATTTTTTTATGTATTTTATTTTATTTTTTATTTTTTTGTCTATTTTGTAGTGTGTGTGTGTATATATATATATATATATTTTTATATATTTTTTTATTTTTTTGTATCTTTTAACTTTTTCTTTTTTGTTTGTTTGTTTAAGTTGTATTTTTATATTGTCTTTTTAAAATTGGATGTTTTTTTTAACATTTTTTTTGTTATTTTTATTTAAAATTTTATGTGAATCACTTTTTTTGGGAGAAGAAAACTTCAAATGTCATTTTTTGTTTTTAGATTCATAAAAATTCAGAAAATTTGCTATTTTTTCCAACTTTGTCTATTCAAAATTTTCATAAAAATCTTTTATTAACATGTCACTTTTAGTGAAAAGGTTTTAAAACATATTTTTTTAATTATATCTATAGGCAAAATGTGTATTTCTTGTAGAGTGTTTAAAAATATTATTTTTTAGTGAGAATTATTTTATGTGTATTGAAGTATTAATTAATGATATATAAATTCATAAAAAATCATAACCTCAAAATGTTAATGTTATTAATTTTGTTAAACTTTGCAACAAAAAAAAAAAAAAATCATTATAAAAGAACATTACAAAGAAAAAAAAAATGTGTGTTTGGAAAACCCTTCAAAAACAAATATCTTAGGATCAAAAACAAGAAGAGGAATAAGACAACTTGAAAAATGGTTAAATAATCAACATTTAAAAAAATAAAATGTGTATACTTAGCACATCGAGAAAATTAGTGCATCAAAAATATGTCTTTATAATAAAAAAAAGTTGATGTTCTTCAAAATGAGCATGAAAATCACCAAGCTTCAAGCTTGATGTTCTTCAAAGTTGATGTTCTTCGATAGACATAAGCTTCAATTGACATTGATCTTCCCAATTCTTGTTGTTGTTTGTTTCCTATTTCTTGGCCTATCTCTCATTGGCCGAAACTGTTGTGGTCCAAAACATCTTCAAGTTGGGTGATCTAATGCACATGGTTCTGGTGGCCAATAGGAACTTAGGCATTTACTTTCAATCCCCATGTGGTCAAGTGTTGTGACCATTAGATTTAAACAACCCTTATCAGATCTCGAAGGTTGGAGGTTGTTTACAACAATAAATTCCAAACCAAAATTTTGAGCCTGAAGTCTCCATAATGGATAGACACCTATGCACTTATAACAAGCCCTTTGCAACCAAGGGCTCTAAACACTATATTATTCCCTTCTTTATTGTTAGAGGTAGGAAATCCTTTACAATGCCAAATACCAAACCTAATTTCGGAGCTCGAAGTCCTGATAATCGATAGAAACTTAGGCTCTTCTACCAAGCCCAATGCAGCTAAGGGTTCTAACCAATGGATTATGTCCTTCCCATGTATCAGAGGTCAAAAATATCTTCAACACCAAAATCTAAACCAATTCCACAAGACCAAAACTCTAATACCAATGTATCACGATGGAGAACACTACCACATCACCTATCATCGTATCCAGTGCATCATCTTCCAATACCACTAAGAACCTACCACATGTCCACCTGCTCACATATGACTACCATGTGTCACTTTCCAACTATCAATTTGGCCCTTCAAAAGTCTTGTATTCACCTGCCACGTATCACCTCTTCAAGCTACCATGTGAACCTCTTCAACGATGTCATCATGGTTTCCACATGTGCACCATGTCATTTCCACTTGGCATTCTCATCATCTAGGTTCCACCTATAATGGTTTGTTGAGAAAACAATTGGTATTTGTTGGGCACATGATCCCCCAAGGGAAGTTTTAGGGCTAAAAGCCCATATTTTGGTCATAATTTTGTAATCCAAGTGTAAAGACACTGCATTTTGTGGTCACGGATCATGTAGGTGTTAAAGAGTCATAGAGTTGTCCACCCTTATTTCGAAAAGGTAATGTCGGCTGTAAAAGATCTACACATGGTCCGCGGATCATGGGATTGTATAAATAGATCTAAGCTCTAATTACTTAAAGGAATAAATCGATGAAGCAATGAAGATATGATGTATGAGAGATAGCTCTGAAGTAGAAGTCTAAATATTGGGTCATAGCGTAGTTAAAGGCTTTACAACTGAGTGCGCAGAAGCCTAAAAGTCCGCAGTTGAGTGCGCGGACCCCTGCAACTGAGTGCGCAAGGTGGCTTGAGTCTGTAATTGTTTGGAATTATCAATAAAGAGAAGTATTCTACAATTTCGACATCTTTATTTCCTATTTATGCATATGGTTATCTTGGGTATGAATTTTACTTATAATGCTTATTTTACTTATGTAATTGTGTTGGATAAGTGAATGTAAGTAAGAACATCTGTTTACGTGAAGCTAACTAAGATCTGTTAATAAGATAAGTAGGACACTTAGCCTGGTGTGGGATATATCATAGTTGCTGCCCTAGCAGTGCAAAAATATATCAACCCCTTGTTAGGGTTGTGCGAAAACCGATTGTACCCTTTCGCAAAGGTACTGAAGGGTGGAACAAAGGACTAAGAAAACTACACAAAGGCAAGTATAGTCGGAATAAACTAATATAACATCCATCTCAAGGGTGCGGAAACATGGTTCCAGCATCCCCCCATACTGCTTCGGGTGAGACTTCAGTCTGCGCTCCATGGGCTGATGACAAAAGGGCTAGTAGTGTAGGGATTTGTTTGGATAACTAACGATGAAACTGGGTCAAACCCCCTCAAGGCAACAAATGGTTCCGTTTCTAGGATCGGAATATGCATAAGAGATGTGTGATGTTGTATGACTGGAATCCAACTAAGAAAGAAATCGAAGGCTAGTTGGATAGAAGGATTCATGAGTTCGTGGCACAGGAGAGCAAAAACCTGTGACTGTCAAAAGAACAGTGGTTGGAACGATACCTGTATACGGAGATCCATGAAATCCTTTTCACCTCCTTTCCTACTGATCTATACAAGTGGATCGCGAAACTAGGAGATAGCCAAGGAAGGTGGAAACTTGACAGTCCTATTGTTTGGACCCTAGAGCTAGTGCGAAGGTTGGAAGCATCGGAGGATAAGATCACGCGCACTATCGACCATTGTCTTGATCACATCATAAGAGGATTTGTTACTGAGTTCGCGGTCGACACCTCAGTCAGCTATAGCGAGGCAGAGCAACACCTTTTGAAAGGACTACGAGGAAAGTACATAAAATCCCTGAATACTTGGATTAAAATGATGTTGTGCGAAAAATAGGTTATGTAGCTACCTTGATGTTTGGGACTACGCAAAGTGGAAAAAGTTACAGAAACGAAGGAAATAAGGGTCCAGAGTATAGCCCCTTGATTTCACCTTCGCGAGGGGACGAAGAAGGGATAGCGAGGGTCTCTCCACAAAGTGCTATTTAGTTGATAGGACAAGGATTCTGATGAATACCACCTCCGCCCACACCACCTCCATCTTCACCACCATCGCTTCCAGCTTAACTCGTATCACCTCCACCTCCACCATGATTCAGTATGGCAAATACAGTGAAGTTTCCTTTGTTCAAAGGCTTGGGAAATGAGGACCCAGACCAATTTAGGTTTGTTGTGAGGGTTGTATGGGAAGCTCAAGGTGTTATAGATGATGATATAAAGAAGGCGATGCCGGCTAGTGCTATGCAAGATCATGCGCTAACCTGGTACATTAAGTACTCTAACGATAACATCAATGTTAGAGTAGCTGACATCCAAGCAGAACTAAATAGGGAAGTTAGCAGGCATAAGTCTGAGTCACAGTCAATTGTGGGATTCAAAAAGATCGCAATGCGACTAGGCAAGACACTATGGGAATTGCATCAAAGATTGAAGTGTCAAATCCGCGAAGCAAATATGAATTTGACAGATGGACAACATCACGAGCAGTTTGTGGCTTCGATACTACCCCACTTAAGGAGCACGTTGTCATAGCAGAAGATAAAAACTCAAGCAAAGGCCTTGGAGATTGCCATGAGACTACATGAGACTTTGAAGCAAGAACCTAATCCAGGAGTTCAGCAGATCCACATGCAGCTGTAGAATCTATGCCTTGAGATGCAAAGTTTGAAGCAAGACATGATGGTTCAACTAGAGGTATGCGAGGAAGTATGGTACTTGAAATGCAAGAGTCAGTGTGATGACAAAGATCACTTCCCAGTCTTTACAAATTACCTTGCAAGAGGAGGACTGATGCCTTTAAGGCTGGAAGATCAAGAAAGACCTAGTGCGGCACCTGCTTTATGGTGCGCTATCTGTTAGGTAGCTGGAAATCCTACTATAGCTAACTTTCACTTGCTATAGAAGTACGTGAAAACACTGCAACAGTTGTTTTACAACTTTTGTAGATCGATAGGACATGATAAGCATACTTGCAAGAGCTATGAATTGATGATGGATAGAACTCCCACCTAAAGGGTCAGGCCGAAATGCGGCCCCTTGACTAGAATGCAGGGATGGCGCGAACAGGATTTTAGGGGTGCGGATGAGGCCGAGGTGGGGGAGGCCCTGGTAGAGGTCGAGGAAAGTTGATTTGCTACAATTACAAAGGGCCAGGACACTATGCCCATGATTGCATTAATCCAACGCACCCATCGTGCAAGTATTACACACTATTTGATCATGAAACAGAAGATTGTCCTACACTAATAGCTAGGATACGTGACAAAGTGGCACTACTGCCTCCCTTGACTCAGAACCTGCAGATGATGAGGTCTGAGCCACACGAGGAAGCTTCAAACGTAAATATAGTGCTTCAGAGTGGAATTGTGATGAGAGATGACAAGGGGAAATAGCGAGAAGGCAATACATGGGATCACAAAGGCCCGATGAAAGAGGCTGAGTTTGATTTGGAGTGTGCTTGTGAAGCATTCATGGAAGCTAAGAAGAGCTTCGCTAAGGCCTCCACTTCAGGAAGCAAGGATAAACTGAAGTTGGAGATGGACGCCTCTATTCTCACAACTTTCATGGAAAACTGTATGAAGTTACTGCGTGATAGTAAGGCTATGAAAGGGTTACAAGAACTCATCAATAGATGTGATGGGACCACTCCAGGTGAACCGCACCTAGTCTAGAAGATTTGGTAAGCATAAGATAAGGACGGGGTGAAATGAGACTCACCGCGCAGATCGGAGAATATGAAATGGATCAAGTCATTCTGGATTTGGGATCAGATGTGAATGTTCTACCAAAACATACATGGGAGAGAATTGGGATACCTGCACTACAATGGAATCCAATTCAGCTAAGGATGGAGAATCAGCAGAAATTCATACCCAGGGGCGGCTACAAGGAGTAACCGTGGATATTGAGGGAGTGAGCGCGCCGACATATTTTGAAGTAATAGAGATTGTTGATGATAGAAATCCCAACCCTATGCTCTTGGGAATTGACTAGGCTACTAATATGAATGGGTAATCAATCTGAAGAAGTGAAAGATGATCTTTGAGAAGAAATCATTGCGCATAATAATACCCCTGGATCTTGCTGAAGGATTGTGCTATATGGAACCAGTCCACGATTATGAGAGTGATGATGATCTGGAATGCATCTATAAGATAACAGCACGATACCAAGACTGGCTGAATCCCACCGCGAATGGATGAATTACATGGTATCGTGAGAGTTTTTGCACTTTGGATTTTGACGAAGAAATAGAATGCTGGCAGAATCAGTTGCATGAAGTAACAATGCTAAATTGCAACATGATGACTGGTCGTTGTGGTGTGTGTCATTAGAGGTAAGAGCTCTGCCAAGATATGATGGTCTAAATCAGGTAGATGTCTTTTTGGATGCATTTGAAAGGGAGGTGCCAGAAAAACAACGCTTCCAGGCCTTGGAATAGGCACTGCGCGCTATGCCCACAAGATGGTGGGGTATGCACAAGGGAAGTTTCGATTATTTGCACGAAAGTAGGAGGATGATGAGAGCATGATTTGGGAAGCCTAGGATGTGACTGATAGACAAGTACGATGGGCAGAATGATCTTCCTACGCATTTGGCCAAATGGACATAGGTGTTGGCTTAGTGGGGCCGACCCAAGTTTAGAGGTGATTTACCCAAGCAAATCCTGGTACTAATGGCCCTTTCGGCAATAGTCTACAGAGCACGAATTGAGGTGTCACCCGAAGTAGTATGGGAGGGTGCTAGAACCAGGTTTCCACACCCTAGGGATGCCTGATTGACTTCTAGAGATCCACGATCTGACCTATCACTACGCGTACTTATGATCCCTTCGCGACCTCCATTGCGGCTTCTGCGCAACTCTACTTGGGGTGCGACCCATATGATACCCAAGATCCTTGTTAATTAATTGATTACTTAACTTGTGTGTAATATTTATGGTTATTACAACATATTCATCAATTATAACAGTGCGCATAATCCATAGACAAATACAACCATAAAGAAGATAATGCACAACAAATACATAGGAATATGAATCAACTTCTCTTTTATTAATCTTCAATATTGCTTACAAACCTGTCACTGCCTATGCACTCAACTGCAAAGGTCCACAAACTCAGCTGAAAACTCTAAAAGGCCTATGCGCACTCATTTGTAGAGCCTCTTCCTACTACTACAACCCAAGACACTTAGAACTCTACTCTAACCTCAAACCATTCCTTCCCTATTGATTTATTCATCACTTCCTTACTTACTTTACAACTTAGAGCCTTTCTCTATTTATACAATGCCATGGTCTGCAAACCATGGGTAGGCTGACTATACACTAATTTACAATACAATGCTTAGGGATGACAACCCTATGACTCAATTGTACACTTCATGCTCTGCGCCCACAATTTGCAGAGTTTTACAACATCTTTGATCAAAAATTGGTCTTTGAGCCCCAAAAACCTGATGTGGGGGGATTCCATTCCCAACAGGTCCCCAACACAATCATTGTGACTCATCCTGAGTCACTCTACTAGTGTGGCGATCTTGGCACGGATCCCCTCCAACTGTTCCTTCGCTTACCAGAGGTCCATGATGCACTAATCTACAGTCTGCTAGATCTGTTCCACTCTCTCATCTGAAGTCTCATTTTCAGGGGAAACTTCCTGTCTTAAGGCATGCATCGCCTTCATTTGTGTGAGCTTTCCTTCGATGTTTGCAATGATGAGGAAGGCCTCATCAATCCAAGGGTGGATGCGCACTTTAAGGATCGCCTCTTTCTACCGTGCAACCTCCACCTGTTCCTTCAACACCTTTTCCTAATGTAGCTTTGCAAGCCACTAGGTTAGGACAACTGTCTGTGCCATACCACGCACACTATCATACTGCACTTGAAGCCCCCGTGTTTCCGTTTCCAAGAGGTGTGTGTTGGGGTCCTCCTGTAATGAAGTGATGACTGCAAAGGATTCCTCCAACATAGCGGTGTAGTTCTGTACTGCTTGTCCTATTTCTTCCAACCCTTTTTTAATAGTGCCAACGCATTGTTCCCTAACTTCCAGGGGCATAGAATACTGTGCCTTTAATCATAGCTTGACAATATAAAGTTTGAAGTCCAACTGTACCCTCATTGCTTCCTCCTTTGCCTCACGGAATCTAGTCACCAATCAGTGGATCCATTTTTCTACTATTAGATCTGTCGGGATGACCAATTCTGGGACATTTCTACAAGCATTGTCTACCACCTACTCCAATCCTTGAGTTTATGCAACTAGTTCATCATGCTGCTAGCTAATCTATTCCATATTGATATTTTGTTCGCTCAATACCTATAGCACGCAACCTTCTATGGCGCGGAGTTTGGCTGTGATCCCATCCTGTAACTAGTATAGGGATTCTCGCGGAAGGGCAACCAAGTTTTAGCCTAGTCCCTTAATCCTGCCCACCACAGCTCGGTCAACCTCATTTGCTGCTGCTAACTTGCCCTCAGGAAACACAAAAGTGTTGGTCATTCAGGCGCGCAGCATTTGTTCTGCCTCTAATGTACCTGTTGCAACATATGGGACCATCGTTCCTGTTTGTGGGGTTTGCACCTATAGCCCCTATAGTTGCATGCTTAGTGCCCCCAACACAGTTTTCTGCTCCATCATCACCTCTTGGAGCACGCCCTTAGTGACATTGTGAACCATTTCACCAATGTTGAAAAGATCACCTTTTGTAAGCATGATTGGGTTGATAGACATCTTCGATGCCTTAACCTTCTTTCTGGGGACCGGTTTCTCAGGGACACGTGGCCATTTCAACTGTTGTGAGGTGGTTGTTGGGCTCGCATGCTCTTTAGCCAATTCTATGTCCTCAATCCCCTACCCTGTGGACAGGTCATGGCCCTCCTCGGCCTCTTTTCTTGGCGTTGTTGTTGTTTCTACTATTTGCACTGCTACTGCTGTGCGGCTGCCTCTGTTGTTACTTTTTCTTGGTGCCTCCTTTTGGCCAGCTATGTGATGCACAACTTGGTGTCCTTCTTCCTTTGCTGAGCTGCGGCCCTTTCCGTTCCTGCCAAGTCCAGGGCATGCCACTCCAGTGGCAATGTTTCCAATTTCGTGAAGATGGCGTCATTAGTAGCAATGAATGGGAGCTTCATCCATGCCTTTGTCGGATCCTTCTGCGCCTAGACATAAATGTTGTGCATTTTCATTGTAAAATCTACAAAGATTTGTAGAGTGGTGTACATTGTGGGAGACAATCGTGGTCTTCTATTGATCCACATTTGGATGCTCACCTCCATCAGCACCCAAAAAACCTTGGTGGCTCAAATCCGCTTTGCATCCTTAGTGGCCCAGAGAGAAGCATACATCACGGCCTTAGGTATGTCTTAGTCGATATCTAGGAACTAGCTATCTTCTAGTAGTTCACCCACTATCAACAAGATGGACAAGAGCAACCACGGATAGTGGAAGGTCTTACCCTGATCTTGGGCCTCCTTGTAGTTTCTCAAAAATTCCTCACAGAGGAACTTTGCCTAGTTGAACTGGACCCCCTCTGTGCACTATTCGGCCAGTGCAACCACAAGCACTGGTACTTCATCAGTGAAACAATTTTACATTAATTTTCTAGCTAGGAGCTGGGTGGCTATGTGCACACCTTTGTCGTTGATGCTCGAAATTGCATAGCCTCACTTCTTCTTTTCCATCTTGTATTTATTTTTCATGGCTTCGGTGAGAGCCAAATCGCTACTTTTTCTTGCCATTGTCATGGGGTCCTTTCCCTTATAGGGAAGTCGAGAAATCCAGTGAATAAGCTCCGCTGTGATGGGAATAGGCTCCTCCAACCATAGATACCCATCATGCACCAGGCACAATAGCTGCCTGATGAAAAAAATGGTGATGGGCGTAGGGTGAAAGTGGGGTATCCATCGTAGGTGAAGTAACCCTGCCTTCTCCACACCGCGCAACCATTTTTGTGGCTCCAGCATGGTTACTTGCCCCTCCGAATTTTGCTTCATCAAGCTCTCCATCGCTAGATGTAGGAACTTCTTGCTATACATGAGGTCCCAATCTTTGAATTTCAGGGTAGGCACTTGGCCTAGGAGCAGACCTTCAAAATTAATTCCTTCAGGGAGGAGCGAGGTATGGAGTGCACTCTTCATGGCCTCCAGGTCTTTGGGCACCCCAACTTTCCATTTCCACGGAGGGATGTACATGGGTAAATTCACTGCAAAAGGAATTGGTGGGACGTCCTCCTCCATGTCGTTTTGCGCCTCTATTTGGTCAATTAGAGCTTGTAAATCCTCCTTCTCTTCGTCTGATTCAATGATGATGGCTTTGCTTTTTTTTTCCATTGATATCTTGCTAAACCGCGGGTTTCTTGGGGACGCGCAGACTGGTCCCATAGTTTGTTTATCTTTCTTTAGTCACATTGTCCGTGGTGATTTTGGAACTTCTGGTGCAACCACTGCATCTCCAAGCTCCTCAGCAGTATCTTCAGCAAATTTCACACCTAGCTTGGTAGTAGTCATCATGGTTGCACATGATATGTTCTGGCACGTACTCAAATATAGTAAGATTTCTCGGCGCTCAATACTCTGCAACTGCTCAAATCCCAAACAACCAAGTTTTGTTTCGTGGTTAGTCCCTGGATTTTTATTGCGTCTTTTGAATTTTAATTTGACCATTCCCCCCACTTCTGATTCATTAATGCATTCTTGGTGGCAGATCATCCCAAATCTAGCCCTTAGTTCATGTCGTAATTGTCTGTCACCCACTCCCTTTTGCTTTAAATTGGACATCTCTTCATGAACAGTGATGTCAATGGTTACCTCCCGGTTGACCCATGTGGAAGCATAACCCCCCATGCGTGGGTGTGAACCTCGTACCATGCATATTCGGTGTGCACCTTCCTGACCACGTAGTTCCCAAGTAGACTCTTTTAGAGTCCCGCACTCTCTTTCAACTGTCTGGAGCATTGAGACTGTGCTCCCTATGGCTAGTTAGGTGGTCACACCATCTGTGTGAGACTCTAATTCACCTTCCAGTCTAGTCCATGGACATTCCTCAATTGCCCTCGTGATGGCCAGTGCAATGTGTTCTACCCCATGTGGTGTGCTCCCCTTGTTACTGCGTTTGGTAAGGTGCGGTCTCAACCATGGTAGCAGAGTCATAAATTCTTGACGACAATCATCTAACCCAGTGGTATCGTCATCTGTATCTTGCCTTTTCATCCTTGTTTTATGAATGAGACATACTTGCATGACTTCATTTTCTAGTCTTCTAATCTCAGCGTCCATCTGCATGATTTTCTTCCTCAATCGTACCTAATCTTCTTCAAGTTCGTGAAGTCTAAGGTTCCCTCGTTGAGTGGCTTCTCGAATCCTTATTTAGTTGTCTTCGCGTAGCTGTGTGATTCCTTCATCTTGGTATTCTCGTACTGCCCCAACTATGGGAGCTATTACGAGAGGATCCCTTTGTTCCAAAATTATGGTTTCGACTCTGTTCCGCACCCTTGGAATCATTTCCACACTTAAGTTTTTGCTCATGGTCCTATAGGCCCATCGAACCACTGACACGCACAGGTCCCAGTCAGTTCGCCTCGCTTGGTAAACTTTCTTTAGTACTTTGTGCACCCTATGGAATGCTCCGTCATGGAGAATGGGTAGTGCGCGTCGCCTTTCTTGCTGCGGTGGTTTGTTCCAATTCTCTAGGCTGAGGTTGGTGTGCACTTGTATGGACTGTACAACATATGTTCATACCCATTGGAAAAGGTGGGCATGCAAATCATTCCACCCCTCTGATTGGCTTTCATTCGAAGCTAGGGTTTTCCAAAACATAGGCACATCATCCTTTTACATCCTTGCCAGTCTTCAAAAGTTCCTTGATGCGTACCCAACCATCGTGTGGGTGTTGCATGCAGTGTCCACTTCAGTGCATCAAATCGTTGTTGTTCTAGAAATGCACTTTCAAATTTGCTCATAAATTCATCCACCACTGACAATCCATCATATGTCGGCATCTCCCTCACCTCTGTTGTTATGCAACATAATGACCTGATCATCATGTTGCAATTTAGTGTTGTGACTTTGTGCAACCGATTCTGCCATCGCTCTATCTATTCGTCTAACTCTGAAGTGCAAGAGCTTTCATGCTCCGACGAAATCCTTCTATCTGCAGTTAGATTCACCCAATCCTCTCCTTATGCAGTTATTTTGTAGATACAATTGAGATTGTCATCACTATCATCATCGCGCACCAGTTCAGTGTATCGCGCTCCCTCAGCAAGATCCAGTTGTACTACGATGCGTAGTGACTTTTTCTCAAAGATCATTTTACGCTTCTTTAGATTTATGAATCCATTCATATCAGTAGCCCAGTCTATCCCTAGTAGAGTGGGGTAGGGATTGATGTCATCGAAAATCTATATCACTTCAAAATCCACCTACATGTTCATGCCTTCAATATCGACTGTCACCCCTTGCATTCTTCGCATGGGAAAAATCTTTTGTTGGTTCACCATTCATAACTGAATAGGGGACCACTGTAACATGGGTCTACCCATGCGTTCCCATGTTTTCTTTGGTAGTACATTCACGTCAGAACCCAAGTCTAGGATTACCTTATCCATTTCGTACTTGCCTACTTGCACAATAAACCTCATCTCCCTTCCTGTGCACAATGCATTCTTTTCTAGTTTTCGGAGCACGCATGGTTCTCCTGACCCCACGCGCCTAGTGATAAGTTCATGTAGCCTTTTGACTGCCTTGTTTTCACGCAACATTTTCATGCATGTCTCCAGAAAGTAGTGAGCATTGAAGGATCCATCCCTGGTTCTAGTTGATCCTTACTACCTGAAGTGGAGGCCTCTATGAAGCTCTTCTTAGCTTCCATGAATGTCTCCTTCATGCGTTTTAAATCAAACTCGAGTTCCTTTGTAGGAGCCTTATGAACCAACGCGCTTTCTTTTGGCTGCTTCCCTTTATTATCTCCCATTTTCATACCGCTCCTGAGCATCCTGTTTACATTTGGGTCTTCTTCGCATGGTTCAGACCTCATCATTTGTAAATTCTAGGTCAGAGGGGGTTGGAACACCCCCTTTTCATGCATCTTCGCTATCAACGAAGGGAAATCTTCTGCCTCATGATCGAACTGATTACAGTACCAACATGATATCCTAGTCAGGTTCGTATGATCGTAGGCATAATGCCTCGGCCCTCGCAATTGTAACATATTATTTGTCCGCGACCCCTTCCTGGTCCCATTCCTCCTCAATCCCAACTGTGCCCCTGAAACCAAACACATGCCATCCCTACATTTGGGTCAAGGGCTCATGTTTCGGCCTGCACCTTGTAGGTAGGAGTCTAATCCATCATTATTTCATAGCTTCAGCAGGTGCATTTGTCATGGCCTACCGACCTGCAGAAATTACAAAACAACTGTTGGGACATCTGCATGTACTTCTACAATAGATGACAATTATCCATGGTATGTTTTCCTCCTATCCGATAGATCATGCACCATAATGCAAATGTTGTGCTTGACCCCGCCTTTGCCTCTGATCTTAATGGCATTGGCCTTGCTCCTGCCAAGTAGTTTGCAAACAGTGGACAATGATCTTTGTTGTGACCCTAGCCTTTGCATTTTATGCACCATACTTCCTCGCACACCTCAGACTAGCTGAGGTGCGGTATCTTGTTTCAAACTCTACATTTCTAGACACAGATTCTGTAGTTACGTGTGGATCTATTAGACTCCCAATCCAAGGTCTTGTATAGGGGTCTCATGCAACCTTATTTCCATCTCCAACGCTTGAGCCTGGGTGGAAAGTTTTTGCTGTGACAACACCGTCCTTAAGTGTGGCATAAGTGAGGCTGCAAACCATGCGTGATGATGTGCATTCGTTAATGTCATATTGGCTTCGTGGATCATACTCTTCAGCCTTTGGTCTAGATCCCAGGGGGTCTCGCCTGAGAGCATCTCAATCTCTTTAAACTCGATGATTGATTGTGTCTCTCACTTTGGCCTGCTAAATTCAATGTTCAATGCAGTCTGGAGTTCTGCAATCCTTGCGTTCGGGTGGTCATTAGAATGCTTGATATACCACGTTAATGTGCGATCCTACAACGTGATCACCAGCGTAGCCTTTTTAATATTATCATCCATGATACCCTATTCTTCCCATACTGCTCTTACCACGAACCAAAATTGGTTCGGGTCTTCATTTCCTACTCCTCTGAACACCGACAATTTGATCACACTTGCCATACTGAACTGCGGAGGTGGTAGAGGTGGAGTGGGAGGAGATGGAGGTGAGGGGGGTGAAGCAGGTGGCGGTGTGGGTGGAGTTCGTAAACGCCGAATTCGTTGCTTTATCAAACTGACCACGCTTCTCAGAGAAACCTTCACGATCTCATCCTCGCTCTCCCGCGAGGGTGAAATTAATGGACTGTTTTCTAATTCTTCACTGGTTCCACTTCTGTAGATATTTCTGCTCCGCATAGTCCCAAACATTAATTATTCGCATAACCCGCTTTTCACACAATAGGATGTTAATCCAAGTGTTAAAAGATTTAACATATTTACCTCGTGGTCCCTTGAGAAAATGTCACTATGCCTCATTTAGCTGATGGTCGTGTCTACCATGAACTCAGTGATAAATCTTCCTATTATTCGGTCGAGCCAGTGGTCCACAACTGGCGTTATCTTATTTTCTGAGGCTTCTAGTTTGCACACTAGTTCTAGAGTTCACACTATTGGTTTGTCGAGCCTATACCTTCCCTGGTTGTCTGCTAACTTTGCGATCCACTCATACAACTCAGATGGAAAATATGCAAAGAAGATTTCAGGGATTTCAATGTACAAGTAGAAATCTAACCACTACTCCTTAGATACTAGTAGATTTCTATTTTCCTGCACCACGAAATCGTGAATCTTCCTGTCTAACCACTCTTCAATTTCTTTCTTTCTAGGGTTCCGGTGGCATGACATCAGACATCCTTTATGCAGATCCCAGTCCCGGCAATGGAACCATTTGATGGGTTAGTGGGGCTTGACCCAAGTTCAAAGGTGATTTAGCCAAGCAAATCCCAGTACTACTGGCCTTTTGGAAACAGTTTGCAGAGCGCGAACTGAGGTCTCACCTGAAGTAGTATGGGAGGGTGCAAGAACTAGGTTTCCGCACCCTAGGTATGTCTAATGGGCTTCTGGAGGTCCGCGATCTGACCTATCGCTACACGCACTTGTGATCCCTTCATGACCTACAGTGTGGCTTCCATGCAGCTCTACTTGGGGCGCAACCTGTACGATACCCAAGATCCTTGTTAATTAACTGATTACTTAACTTGTGTGTGTAAGATTTATGGTTATTATAGCATATTCATCAATCATAACAGTGTGCACAATCCATAGATGAATAAAACCATAAAGAAGATAATGCACAAATACACAAGAATTTGAATCAACTTCTCTTTTATTAATCTTCAATCTTACTTACAAACCCATCACCACCCTGTGCACTCAGCTACAGGGGTCCGCACACTCAGCTGCGGACTCTATCTAGCCTTTGCACACTTAGCTGCAGAGCCTCTTCCTACTACTACAACCCAAGACACTTAAAACTCTACTCTATGCTTGAACCATTCTTTCCCTATTCATCTATTAATCACTTCCTTACTTACTTTACAACATAGAGCCTCACTTTATTTATACAATCCCATGGTCCACAGACCATGGGTAGGCCTACTTTACACTAATTTATAAAAAATGCTTAGGGCGGACAACCCTATGACTTAATTATACACTTCGCGCTCTGCTCCCCCAATTTGTAGAGTTTTACAACATCTTTGAACAAAACTTGGACTTTGATCCCCAAAAACCTGTTGTGGGGGGATTCCATGCCCAATAGTAGGCCTATGGAGAAAAGACATAGCCTTAATGGGTGCAGCTATTCTATCATACCCTGGATGTTATCCCAATGAATTGGTATATAGAAACAAAGCTCCGCCATGGGATAGGTGAATTGGATATCTTACGTGAAGGATTCATGATGACATTTAGTTTTGAGGACGGGCTTGACAGTATTGATGAAGCACTACAAGAGGTGAAAGTAACCATATTTAGGATACCACAAGATCCTTTAGACCTGATGCAGCCTGAATGGGCTACTCAGCTAAGTCGTGCACTGGAATGTTGTAATGTAACTGCTGAAGAGGAGGACAAGGATCCGCGGAAGACTAACATTTCAGAAACAGAGGGCCACCGCGAGGTCCAAGGACTGCATATTGAGAACCCCAATATAACCTCGCTGGTGAGAACTAAACAGGTGAACATTGGTACGGAGGAAGAACCCAAATTTGTGAATATTAGAGACTAATAGGACAATGCGAAAATGGATAAGGTCGCTGAATTACCCCGCGAATATCAAGACTTATTCCCTACCAAGTTTACGGATTTGAAAGGAATAATCAGAGATCTAGGAGTGATGAAGTTCACGTTAAAAATCGAAGCGAAGCCAGTTAAGCAGAGGCCTTACTGCCTTAATCCGAAATACAAGGAAAAGGTCCACTTAGAGTTAGACAAAATGTTAGCAGTAGGAATCATTGAGCTGGTGGAGGAATTTGATTGGGTAAGCCCAATGGTGGTGTAGGAGAAGAAGCAGAAGGATGAGATAAGTATATGTGTAGATCTCATAAAACTGAATGATGCTTGTGTGCATGATTCTTTCCCAACTCCATTCACAGATGAAATGTTAGACAATGTAGGTGGCTAGGAAGCTACTCCTTCACTGATGGGTTCTCTGGATACCACCAAATCAAAATCACGACGAAGGATAGGAGTAAGACAACCTTCACAACTGAGTGGGGTTTTTTTCAATACACCATAATGCCCTTTGGGTTGAAGAACATGCCTACTATCTTTTCACATGTGGTTGTTGCGACATTCAAGGAATTTATTCATAAGTTCCTCGAGGTATATTTTGATGACTGGACTGTACTTGGCCTGGTTAAGCACCATGTAGCGAGCTTGTGCTAGATGCTCAATACCTATTGAAGATACCAGATCTCGCTCAACCTCAAGAAGTGTCTGTCTTGTGTTCCTTTCGGGAACCTATTGGGACATTTGGTTTGCAAACAAGGGTTGATGGTAGACCCCACGAAGATCGTGGTGATTCTGAACTTGAAAGTGCAGAGGAGTGTGAAACAGTTACACGCTACTCTGGGACATACGGGATATTACAAGAAGTTTATCAAAGGCTAGGCCCAAATCACCATGCCGATGGAAAAATTGTTGAAGAAGGATGTCTCGTTCTACTGGAATGACGACTGTAAGAAAATCTTCGATATATTGAAAGAAAAGATGGTTACCGCGCCGATTCTAGTCTTTCCGAACTGGAAGAAAGAATTTCATGTACATGTTGATGCGTCATGTATAGCGCTGGGGGTAGTACTAACACAGGATTGCGAAGAAGGATTGGAGCACCCTATTGTGTTTGCAAGCCGCAGATTATCAAAAGCAGAGAAGAACTATTCCAACACTCAGCACGAGGGGCTAGCTATCGTGTATGCACTCTAGAAGTATCGACACCATTTGCTAGGAGGTCACTTTAATATGTATACGGATCATGCTGCGCTAAAGTACTTGGTCAATAAGCCTGTGTTGGGGGCAAGAATTCGTAGATGGCTCTTATTGTTCCAAGAATACGATTTTGAAGTTATTGTGAAGCTTGGACGATTGAACGTGGGACTAGATCACCTATCGCACATCGACACGGGGGAGGAACCCACTAATTTGGAGGAAGAACTACCTGACGCATAGCTCTTTACTGTGCGCATTGTGGATGGAAATTTTGAAGATATAATACACTTCCTAACAATAAGAACTGTGCTGGAAGGATACTCTGTCCAGCAAAAGAAGGAATTAGTGGTGCACATGACATATTTCTCTATCATTGTTGGGTATCTATACAAGATGGGGATTGATGAGATATTGCAAAGGTATGTACCTGAGTTTGAATGAAGCTGCATCCTCGTGGATGCTTATGGGGGCATTGCGGGAGGACATTATTCAGGGAGAGAAACCGTGTAGAAGATTCTATGCACAGGGTTGGGGTTTCCAACCCTTCATCAGGATTCAAAAGCATATTGCAAGGCGTGTGATGCATGTCAGCGAATAGGTAGGCCATCACAGAGGGATGAAATGCCTTTGAATCCACAAATAATGTTAAAACCCTTCAAAAAGTGGGCAATATATTTTGTAGGACCTATTCAGCCCCAAGGGAGGATAGGCGCAAGGTACATTATCACTGCGACAGAGTACTTGACTCATTGGGAAAAATAGCATCCAGTGAAGGATTGCACGGGCGCAACTACTGTGAAGTTTCTATTTGATCATGTACTAACGCGATTTTGATGTCAAAAGATTTTGATGAGTGATTGGGGTACACACTTTTTGAACGAAACGATTAGTGCGCTGACGGAATAATTTTAGTTGTATCACCAAAAGAGCAAATCTTATCACCCACAGGCTAACAGGACAATGGAGGCATTCAACAAAGTACTTGAAACCACACTAACGAAGGTTTTCAATATTCAGCAAAGTGATTGGTACCTATGCATACCTGCAGTATTATGGGCTTATTGAACGATGTGCAAGAAGGTAATGGGACAGACACCCTTTAGGCTGGTATACGGGGTTGAAGCGGTAATTCCTATGGAATACATCATGCCTAGTTTGTGCATAGCACAACTCACAAGTATGACAGGTCGCGGAGCCCTGAAGAAGAGGCTCGCGCAGTTGGATGAGCTTGAAGAAGAGAGCATTTTGGCTGGTTTTCACTAGCAGGTCCAAAAGTAGCATAAAAAACCATGGCATGGCCGACATATTAAGTTGCCCAACTTTAAGGTGAATGACTTGGTGCTGTTGTATGATAGTAAGTTTGATAAATTTCCAGGGAAATTCAGAATGCATTGGCTAGGGCCCTATGTTATTAAGGAGATTACCGACGGTGGCATGGTCCAGCTAGTTAAATTGAATGGCGATCCCTTCCTAGGAAAGGTGAATGGCAGTCGATTAAACCCATACACAAGTGGCCCAGCCATCTGACTAGGTGACAGAAGTAGAGTCTTAGTGCTCCAGGTAGCTGAAAGGAGACACGGGACTATAAACTAAACTGCCTGGTTAGGGAGCTATGTGATTTTGGGACTACGTAAAGCAACGAAGTGTCACAGGGTCTGCGACAATGCAAAGACAGCTGCGCTAGCGCGCAGGTCCACCGGAAAGTGACCATTAAAGTCACTATTTCTAATTTGATGGTTGTTTTGAGGCCAAATGGAGTGGGTCGCAAGTATTTAAGGTGAACATTATGATCCAGGCAGCTCTAGACACATGCAGAAGTCTAAGAGGACTTAGAAAGGGTCAAAAATCAAAGTGTTTGGATTGTGCTCGAACTAGGCTAACATTGAAGATATCATTGTAATGATTGCGTTGGTGTGAACGGTTCATCAAACTGAGTCCGTATGCGAAAGTTAGAGCTCTTCAAAATTTGATAAGACGGAGAAAAACTGGGGTCCACAGCATGCGACATGGCATCCCAGTAAGGATGTGGGACCTACTAAGTTTATGTGGTAACTAAAAAACCACTAAACTATTGACATGTGGCATGCTAGCATTTACTCTAAAACCTGCACAAAAAGACAAAAAACAATATATTAAAATATCTCTATAAAACAAAAATCATTTTAATATAGTTATTAATATATCTATATAAAACAAAACAAAACAAAAACCCATTAAAAGCATTGAAATCCAATGAATTATGCAACAAAAATATAATTATAACAAACTCCAAACAAAATGAATCCATATAAAGACAAATATTAAGATTCATAAAAATCCAATGAATATATGGTGTGTTAGACATATACCATATGGTAGAAGGGTTATTAAAACAAACTACCCTCCAAATTTAAATATAAAAAAAATGGTCACACCGACCTCAAAAATCAGTGCGACTATTTAATCAGTTAATGTCAAAACAGTTATATACATTAACACACTATTTTGGAGAGGTGGGGGATTTGAAACTGCAACCTTCGCCCTCCTAAACGACTCCACCACCAATTAGCCACGGGGTCAGTCCGTGTTATCTTTGCCATTTTTATAACATATAAAACTCGACTTTTAATGCGACCAGAAGAGAACGGGGGATGGGACACCGAACAGTAGAGTGAAGGAATAGAGGTGTTGCAGCATAGAGCGAGTCCACCCTGGGCGTGGATGATCAGGTGCTCATGTCCTAAGTGTCGTAAAATGCTTAAAATTTAAAGTGCTTAGAACTGGTTCAAAGTTGAATGACTGGAAATTTCTTGTCTTCCCAATTCCGGCGCCACAAATGGTTCAAAAAACAGTCGCCGTATGAGGAAGTTATGGCAAAAAGAAGAATTCATCCATAACATTAGAAATTTTAATTTTTCAAAAAAAATTAAAAAAGGAATATTCTGCCTGGCACGAAATCCGAGGCAACCACCAAATATTAAATGTAACTGCAGTTAATTTGGCGAAATTTTGGCAGGAGTTCCAAATTTGGCGGACCCACCATAATTGGCGGAGCTATCTGGAGTTAACTAAAGTTAGCTGGAGTTTTTCTAGGGAAAAACTGGAGAAACTTTAAATGGCCATAACTTTGGCTAGGAAAGTCGGTTTGGACGAAATTTTTTTTTATTTTGGGTATTTTCAACCTTCTGAAGCCATTGGTGTAGGTCTTATAGCCATATGAGGTCATTTGCAGAGGTTTTGGAGCCGTGAAAGTTCTAGGAGCCACTAGGGCCCAGTTTGGTGAAGACTGGATAGGGTTACAGGTATCCGTTGGAGGTGATCCAATAGTCAATCCTGAAGGATTCAAGTGTTCTGAATCCATTTTTACCATATATTTCTCCTGTAGATGCTTCTTTTCAGCTGTATTTTCAATTTGAGCATTTAATAAAAACAAGGACAAGCCCGGTTGGGAGCTTTGGACCCAGTAGACGTAGCCCTGGAGAGGGTGAACTGCTTTATCAACTTCTTTTGCATTTGTGGTTGATTTATTTTGCAGAACAAATTCGTTTTAATGTGTTAAATAGTAAAAGGAAATAACTCTGCTATGCTTAAATGGGTCATGAACAACTGAAATTTTCATGTGTTTTCTTTCTTCAAGACATGGAAATCTTTTAAACATGTTTAATTCTGAATTGAATACCTTGCAAACAAATTTCAAGTAGTTTCAAATTCAGATCAAGTTGGTATTAGAGCTTAGGGGTTTTGTGCAAAGATCTTCTAACTATCTTGCAAAGTATTGATGCTTACCAGGTTGAAACTTAAAAGAGGGGAAAGACAGTTGACTAGAGAACGAGAGAATCCTCAGTCAAGGAAGGCCAGAGAGCCATCACCTCCACCTTCAATTTCACCCTCAAGAGTCTCAGCAGAAGCTTCAAGGATGTCTGAACATGAAGGAGAAATTCCTACAGAGACAGATCCAAGAGAAGAAGAAAGAGTCTTCAGAAAGGCTTTCTTGGACCTCACTAAAATGGTGAGGATATTGTACCAAGAAAGAAATGAGAAATTGGCTGGAGAAGGGTCCAAACATCCACATGAAGGAGAGGGCTCTTCAGGAGGTAAGAAGGATGATGATCATTCCAAGAAAGGACATGGAGCAAATGGTGATCCACCACCCCCATCTTCACCTTCTTCCTCTTCATCTTCGTCTTCTTCTATTCATAAGCATAGATCCTCTGGAAAAAGTCATTTTTTGAAGCTTGATGTAAAATTCGAATTACCTATGTTTAATGGTGAAGTGAATGCAGAAAAGCTTGACAACTGGATTAGGCAGTTAGAAGTTTACTTGAGGATCCAGAATATGCATGATGATGCCACAAAGATTCAGTTGGCTTCTTTGAGAATGGATGGAGCAGCATTGGTCTAGTGGGAGGCCAAGACTAAAGAGGAGATCAAGAAATTTGGTAAGGTTACCTTAACATGGCCTGAATTTCTATTAGCCATTAAAAAATAGTTTTATCCTCTTGCTCACATGCAGAAGGCCATTATGAATTGGAAAAATTTTAGACAACTTAAGGGTCAGAGTGTCGAAGACTACACCCAAGAATTCAGGAGAAGAGCTCTCTTGTTAGGGGTAGATTTACAGACCCAAGAAACCTTGCTGAAATACATCGGTGGCTTGCACAGCTACCTTAGACACACCATCTTGATGTTTAACCCTACTAGCCTGGACGAGGTTTGTGTCCAAGCTACCCATTTAGAGGCAAGGGGAAAAAACACATTTGAAGAGGGTAGAAACAAGCCCCCCAACGGGAAAAACAAAGAGAAAACCTCCAAGGGAAAGAGCAAAATGAATGCATCTGTCAAACAGGAGAGTGAGAAAGTGATCTGTAAACATTGTTCTAAACCAGGCCATGAGGAGAAAAACTGTTGGAAATTATATCCTGAAAAAAGACCTCAATTTAACAAATCCAAAGGGAAACAGAAAATTGCTGCTACTACATCTACACCACAAGATTTAGGGGAAGATTCAGGAGATGAAACCAAAATTACAGCCATGGGTTTGAAAAACTTGAAGGAAAAGGAAATTGAAACTCAAGCCAGCACTAGTACCTCAAACTGCCATGTACAAGCTCCTAATGAGGAAGAAAGAATTGAACTATTTCATGTGAGGGTGATTTCAAAACATACTAAAATTGACACAGTTTTTGATAGTGGGTCACAAGCAAACCTTATATCAGAGGACTTGGTCAAGCAGCTTAAACTTGAGACCGTTCCACATCCGAAGCCATATCCACTTGGATGGATTTGCAAGGATGCAAATTTACAAGTTTCAAGAAAGCGCACATTGCGCTTTGCAATTATTGCACATTTTATTGACACAGTTGAACTTGATGTGGTACCTTTTGATATAGCAGGAATTGTTTTGGGAAGTCCTTACTTGTTTGACAGGAAAGCTATCTTTCATCGCCATGAAAACAAATATCATTTGTTCAAAGATGGCAAGGAGTTCATTGTTAGAGCTCATCGCAAGAAGACAAATATAGCGATGGTGAATGCAGGACAGGTAAAAAGGCTGGTCAATTCAAGTAAGAATTTTGTTCTTCTTATGATTAAGCCCAAGGTTGATGTGAATCATGAGTCATTTGATAATTGTGATCCAGAACTTAAATCAGATCTGTATGATGTAGTTGATGCATATCATGAGATGTTTCAGGAGCCAACAGGTTTGCCTCCTAAGAGGGAGATTCACATGAAATCCATTTGCATCCAGATTGTCCTCTTCCAAACATAGGCATGTACCGCATGTCTATTATGGAGAATGCTGAAATAAAGAAGCAAATCAAGGACTTGTTGGACAAGGGTTTCATAAGGCCAAGTACTTCGCCATGTGGGTCACCGATTGTATTGATTCCAAAGAAAGATGGCACTTGGCGTATGTGTGTTGATTTCAGGGCCTTGAACAAGATAACGGTAAAGAATCGTTACCCACTCCCAAGGATAGATGATTTGCTAGACCAGCTGAAAGATGCTCGATATTTCACTAAGCTAGACTTGCACAGTGGATATCATCAAGTAAGAATTGAAGAAAGTGACATTTGGAAGACAGCCTTTAAAACCAAACAAGGACTCTTTGAGTGGCTTGTGATGCCGTTTGGTTTGTGCAATGCACCTGCGACTTTCATGCGGGTAATGGATGATGTCTTGCGTCCTTTTATTGATGATTTCGTTATTGTCTACTTAGATGACATCTTAATTTTCAACAAGTCTAGAGAAGATCATGTCATGCATGTTAGAAAAGTACTTGATGTTTTGAAGAAGAATCAATTATTTCTTAAAATGTCAAAGTGTGAATTTGGAAAGACTTCTTTGGTTTATTTGGGACACATAGTAAGAGGAGGTGCTTTGAGAATTGATCCTGCTAAGATTGAGGCTATTGTGAAGTGGCCTACTCCCAAATCCATAACAGAGGTAAGAAGTTTTTTGGGTGCAGCTCAATATTGGAGGAAGTTTATCTCTAACTTCTCTTCTATAGCAGCTCCTATGCATGTAGTGACAAGTGTGAAGCATGCTTTCCAATGGGGAGGCAAGTAGCAAAAAGCTTTCAAATCTTTGAAAGAGAAGATTAGTTCAGCTCCAGTCCTTGCATTACCAGATTTGAGACAGCCATTTGAGATGCAAACTGATGCTAGTGATTATGCTATGGGTGCAGTTCTTCTACAGCATGGTAAGCCTATTGCTTTTCATTCTGAAACTTTTAATGGTGCTGTTGTAAATTATCCTACATATGATAAGGAGTTGTATGCGTTGGTACAAAGCGTCAAAAAGTGGAAACACTACTTGATGGGCAAAGAAATCGTTATACATACCGACCATCAGCCCTTACAGTACTTGCAATCACAAAGCAAGTTACAACAGTCACGGCACTTCAGATGGATGGGCTTCTTGCAACAGTTCCATTTGGTAATAAGGTATAAGAAAGGTACTTTGAATAAGGTTGCTGATATGCTTTCAAGGCCTATTATTGGTGTTGTTGCTTTACTTAAGAATGATTCCATTGTACATGATAGTTACATAGAACAATATGCATCTGATGATGACTTTAAAGATGTGTATGCTAACTTGAGTAAAGGAAATCATGTAGAGGAAAATGACTATCACATGCATAACAATTTGCTGTTTCATTTGGGCAAGTTGTGTATACCACAGGGGGAGAGGATAAATGTCATAAGAGAAGCTCATTCTTCTCTTATTGCTGGCCATTTTGGTGTGAGCAAAACAGTTGCACATCTACAGAGGTATTGTTATTGGCCTCGCATGGTAGATTCTGTTTCAAGGTTCATAAGAGGTTGTTCATTATGTGCTACAAGCAAGCCTAGCAATAGGAAGATTGGTTTGTATACTCCTTTACCGGTACCTTCTAGACCATGGGAGAGCATCTCTATGGATTTTGTAGGAGGTTTGCCAAAATCTCGAAAGCAGCATGATTATTTATATGTAGTAGTTGATCATTTCAGTAAAATGTGTATACTTATGCCTTGTAAGAAAACTATAACTGCTGAACAAACTGCTGAATTATTTTTTCATCATGTATGGATTCACTTTGGTTTGCCTACTTCTATTATTAGTGACAGGGATTCTAGATTTGTGGGGAATTTTTGGTCCAACCTATGGGAGATGATGGACACAAAGTTGAAGAAAAGTACTGCTTTCCATCTGCAAACAGTTGGACAAATCGAAGTTGTGAACAGAACCATTGTGCACCTCTTGAGAGGATATTCCAGCAAGCATCCCAAGCTTTGGGATGAACATTTGCACTACATACAACATGCTTACAATCGTGGCAAGCACTCTTCCACAAACACCTCACCGTTTGAAGCTTGTTTTGGTTACTTGCCAAAATCACCTCTTGATTTCATTCTTGGGAAAGATGTTGCCATTGAGGTACATATTGATATTGACAAAGCTCGTTCATTCATTGAAAGAATTCAGCAAATACATTAGCAAATTCAAGAACAGCTTGAGAAGAGTCAAGGCAAGTACAAGGAAAGACACGACAAGCATAGAGTCGATCACAAGTTTCAAGAAGGGGATGAGGTATGGATGTACATTAGTAAGGAAAGGATGCAAGGAGAAGGTAAAAAGCTGAAGCCTATTCATTATGGTCCATTCAAAATCCTCAAGAAGGTTGGAAATAATGCTTTTCAATTAGATTTGCCTTCCTACATGCAAATGTATTCTGTTGTCAATGTGGAGAACTTACGTTTGTATGAACCTCCTTTGATTGTTGATCATGAAAGTGTTGTTCATCTGCCATCTATAGAAGATTTCTTGCTAGAATTCTTAGATGAGCTAAAAGAAGATACAATCCTTGACGGAAGGACACGCACTTCAAGGAGGGGTAGTGTAGATTATGTTCGGGTTGGTTTCAAAGGCAGCAAACCGAACAAGGCAAAGTGGATGGAGGTGGAAAGAGTGAGGGAGTTGTACCCTCACCTCTTTAGCAGGTAGTTGAAGGCTTTTGGGGTCCAAAAGCTTCCCAATGGGGAGGCGTGATCAGGTGTTCATGTCCTAAGTGTCGTAAAATGCTCAAAATTTAAAGTGCTTAGAACTAGTTCAAAGTTGAATGACTAGAAAGTTATTGTCTTCCCGATTTCGGTGCCGCAAACGGTTCGAAAAACGGTCGCCGTATGAGGAAGTTATGGCAAAAAGAAGAATTTGTCCATAACATTAGAAATTTTAATTTTTCAAAAAAAAATTAAAAAATGAATATTCCGCCTGGCACGAAATCCGAGGCAACCACCAAACATTAAATGTAACTGCAGTTAATTTGGCAGAATTTTGGCAGGAGCACCAAATTTGGCGGACCAGCCATAATTGGCGGAGCTATTTGGAGTTAACTAAAGTTAGCTGGAGTTTTTCTAGGGAAAAACTGGAGAAACTTTAAATGGCCATAACTTTGGCTAAGAAAGTTGGTTTTGGACGAATTTTTTTTTTGATTTTGGGTATTTTCGACCTTCTGAAGTCATTGGTGCAGGTTTTACAGCGATTTGAGGTCATTTGTAGAGGTTTTGGAGCCGTGAAAGTTCTAGGAGCCACTAGGGCCCAGTTTGGTGAAGACTGGATAGGGTTGCAGGTATCCGTTGGAGGTGATCCAATAGTCAATCCTGAAGGATTCAAGTGTTCTGAATCCATTTTTACCATCTATTTCTCCTGTAGATGCTTCTATTCAGCTGTATTTTCAATTTGAGCATTTAATAAAAACAAGGACAAGCCCAGTTGGGAGCTTTGGACCCAGCAGACGTAGCCCTGGAGGGGGTGAACTGCTTTATCAACTTCTTTTGCATTTGTGGTTGATTTATTTTGTAGAAAAAATTCGTTTTAATGTGTTAAATAGTAAAACGAAATAACTCTGCTATGCTTAAATGGGTCATGAACAGCTGAAAATTTCATGTGTTTTCTTTTTGCAAGACATGGAAATCTTTTAAACATGTTTAATTCTGAATTGAATACCTTGCAAACAAATTTCAAGTAGTTTCAAATTCAGATCAGTGGAAAACAAGGCAAATGCTCAGAATATTCTAGGGAATATTCCCCTGCAGATTCTTTAAGAAATCTTTTAGATTCCCTGGGAGGTAAAAATTATTTTTGTCAAAATATCACCAAGTTTACAGTCAATTTTCTCAGATTTTTGCAGGGAACTCTATGGCAAGGTCAAATTCGCCTTTTGAGCAGCATATTTTTAGATTCCCAATGGAGGGAATATTTTAGGAATCTTGAAGGAATCTTCAAGATTCCTTCGAGGGTGAAATTCGCCAGAGTCAGAATGCAGCCAACTTCATACTCATTTTTCTTAGAATTCCACAAGGAACCTAATGGCGTAGTTGGAATTTTGATCTGAGCAACATATTTTCAGAGGCCCTGGAGGAGGGAATCTTTGAGGAATCTAAAAGATTCCTTAAGCCCCAGATTCTCAATTTCTCGAATTTCAGAAATTTGACAGTCGATTTTGTATTATTCGATGCCACAAATATGATAGTGCATTCTGATTTCTCATTTCCTCATTTCATTTTTTAGCCACTTTTCTAAGTGCCAATGTAGGTGTCAACATTCATGTGCGAGTAGTGATTTTCATGTGATTGATGCCATGAGATCGATGGTCCGAACAACTTCAGTAGTTTGACATCTGCTTTTTCAGATGGCCCTTGGTTGTGAGGTATATGCAGTGTGTTCATGTACTTCTTTTGTTGTGCATTTTTCTATACATATCCTTGTTTGATGTTGACATGGGATCTTGTTTATTACATGTTTTCATGATTCCTGCTTGATGTGACGTGGAATCGTCTACGTGAGATGTATTTGCTATCATGATTCATCATGTTGTGTTTTGAGATCACTTTGTTGTATGCTGATGGGATACTCAGGTTGTCGTCGTGTATGTTTGCATTGAGATCCCTTTTATGCCATGTTGGTGGGATGCTCATCATGCATGAGTTTGTGTCATACTGATAAGAGTCTTTTGATTGAGAGTTCGTGTAGCGGAACATCTCTTGGAGCCACTCCTACGTGAGGGCATTTTCCTTGTATGATAACGACATCACTTCTATGTACACCATCACTATTGAAAGAACATAATGCAGCGGCCTACACCATCTTAACACCGGGGCCCGAAGACGTAGTCCCTCCTGGACGAACTTCGTTATCAATGGCTTATGTTTTTTATGTTGCTGATGATTTTCTTGTTCCTCTTCTTTATAGCATGTAGATGTATTCATTAATGTTCTTTTAAAAATGAAATTTAACACATCATGAAAGTAAAAGGTATTGGAAGGGTCCTTCATCACACTCGGACCTAGATCAAGTGGTATCAGAGCGGTCTTTGCATTGATGTGAATTGCAAGCATGAACAGTGGAACGTGTTGCAACAGAGGATGAAAAAGCAATGTATGAGACCATGATCAAAATTTCCAAAAGAGTGGAAATAATGTATGAAACTCTACAGAAAGAGACAGAGGAAAAAAAATGATTGCAGCTTTGGTTGCAAGCCATGGGAGAGGCCCAGGAAGAACTTAAGAACAACAAGCAGAATCTTCAAACAGAGAACGTTGAATTGAAGATGCATCTACATGAAGAGAAAGACGAGAAACATAATTTGCTACGACAACTGGAAGCAAAGTATGAGGCCTTGGAAAAGCTGGAGCATGACCCATGTGAGGCAAAAATTAGTTCTCTGAATTCATGTATCTGTTCTGATGATGATTTCGCTGTTTTTGAAAATCATACCACAGGAATTGGCTCTAAACTGTTGAAGAAAATGGGGTATGAAGGGAAAGGCTTGGCCGTTAATGGCCAAGGCATTATCAATCCCATCAAAGTAGAAGAGTTACCCCATCAGGAAGGACATGGGTATGTTAGAAAGGAAGTTGGGGAATGCGCTGAGATAGCTAGCAAACCACCAACAACAGATGATGTGAAGCCCTCATCAGTTCTTTCCAAATTGATAGAGGAGGTAAAAGATGTTTATTTCCTTTCAGTTACGTCTTCATGTAGTATGCTTTCTGTTGGAGATTTGGAGATCCCAATTACAGGGACAAACATAAGGCTCCTTACAAGGTCGAGGCATGAGGAAGAAAAACTTGATGTTGATAATCAAGGCATAACTCAACCATTCGAGGTTGTGCAGAGACCTCAATTTGTAGGCTCGAGATACAGCAAAGGAGAATGCTCAAAGGTGTCGTATGCTTTCGAGACATCGTCGAAATCATCGAGGAAAGAGAATGATGGGAACCCATCCCCATCATCCCATAGTAGTTTCCATTGTAGGGAAAGAGCTGAGGCAAGCTCTCATTGCCATACTTACACCAAAGATGGCAAGGAAAGGTATAATCAGTCTCGACATTTGAATGCTCATTTCGGTTATAATCATGTTTTTAATGATGAACGTAAAACATGGAATCGAAAATCATGTACCTTTTGTGGATTACATAACCATGCATTTTCTAAGTGTTGGAAAAGAATGGAAACACACAAGAGGAAGAGGTGTGAAAGACCTTCTCAACAACAGGTAAAGAAACATGTTAAGTAGATCTAGAGGAAGAAAACCTATTGCAGTCATTGTGATAGAAGTGGTGACCAAAGAGCCACTTGTTGAAAGCTCTATCTAGAAGAACGCCACTTGTTTGCATCCCAGTCAGCATGTGGGACCTACTAAGTTTATGTGGTGAGCAAATAGCCACTAAACTATTGACACATGGCATGTTAGCATTTACTCTAAAACCTGCATAAAAAGACAAAATAGAATATATGCAAAAAACAAAAATCATTTTAATATAATTATTAATATAACTATATAAAAACAAAAAAAAACCATTAAAAGCATTGAAATCCAACGAATTATGCAAAAAAATATAATTATAACAAATTCCAAACAAAATGAATCCATATAAAGACAAATATTAAGATTCATAAAAATCCAATGAATATAAGGTGTGTTGGACATATCCCACACGGTAGAAGTGTTATTAAAACAAACTACCCTCCATATTTAAATATAAAAGAATGGTCACACCAACCTTAAAACTCCGTGCCACTATTTAATCGGTTCATGTCAAGACGATTATATACATTAACACTCCGTGCCACTATTTAATCGGTTCATGTCAAAATGATTATATACATTAACACGTTATTTTGGAGAGGTGGGGGGTTTCAAACCGCAACCTTTGCCCTTCCAAACGACTCTGCCACCAATCAACCACGGGGTCAATCCTTGTTATCTCCCACATTTTTATAATATATAAAACATGACTTTCAGTGCGGCCAGAAGAGAACAAGGGACAAAACACTGAACGAGAGAGCGATGGAACAAAGGTGTTTCAGCATAGAGGGAGTCCGCCCTGGACATGGGAAATGAGGCAGATGCTTAGAGTATTTCAGAGAATATTTTCTTGCAATTCTTTGATGAATTTTTAAGATTCCCTAGGAGGTAAAAATTATTTTTGTCAGAATATCACCAAGTTTACAGTCAATTTTCTTAGATTTTCATAGAGAACTCTATGGTGAGGTCAGATTCGCCTTTTGAGCAGCAAATTTGCAGATTTTCAGTGGATGGAATCTTTAAGGAATCTTGAGGGAATCTTCAAGATTTTTTGGAGGTTGAAATTCGCCAGAGTCAGAATGCAACCCACTTCATACACATTTTTCTCAGAATTCCACAAGGAACCTAATGGCATAGTCAGAATTTTCATCTAAGTAGCAAATTTTCAGAGGACCCAAAGGATGGAATCTTTGAGGAATCTAGGGGAATCTAAAAGATTTCTTGAGCCCCAGATTCTTAACTTCTCAAAATTCAGAAATTGGACAGTCAATTTTGCACTATTCGATGCCACAAATTTGATGGTGTGTTCATATTTATCGTTTGCTCATTTCATTTTTCAGCCATTTTTCTAAGTGCCAGTGCAGGTGTCAACATTCATGTGCAAGCAGTGATTTTCATGCGATTGATGTCGTGAGATCAATGGTCCGAACAGCTTCAGAAGTTTGACAACCGCTTCTTCAGATGACCCATGATTGTGAGGTATATGCAGTGTGTTCATGTACTTCTTTTGATATGCATTGTGCTGCACAGATCCCTGTTTGATGTTGACGTGGGATCTTGTTCATTACATGTTTTCATGATTCTTGCTTGATCTGACGCAGAATCATCTATGTGAGATGTATTTGTTGTCATGGCTCATCATGTTGTGTTTTGAGATCCCTTTGTTGTATGCTGATGGGATACTCAGGTTGTCATCTTGTATGTTTGCATTGAGATCCCTTTTATGCCATGTTGGCGGGATGCTCATCATGCATGAGTTTGTGTCATACTGATAAGAGTCTTTTGATTGAGAGTTCATGTAGCGGAACATATCTTGGAGCCACTCCTACATGAGGGTATCTTCTTTGTATGATAGTGACATCACCTCTATCTACACCATCACTATTGACAACACTTAATGCAGTGGTGTACACCATCTTGACACCGGGTCCTGGAGGCATAGTCCCTCCTGGATGAACTCCGTTATCAATGCCTTATGTATTTTATGTTTCTAATGATTGTCTTTTTCTTCTTTAAAGCATGTAGATGTATTCATTAATGTTCTTTTGAAAATGCAATTTAACACATCACAAAAGTAAAAGGTCTTGGAAAGGTCCTTCGTCACACCTGAACCTGGATCACTTTATCGCTTGGATTCTTGAAAATCTGCCGCCAATCTAGCATTAATGGACTGAATTTGGGGGGAACGGTTGAATTTGAATTCAAAAGGCCCTATAAATTAAAAGTGGCTATCCAACGAAAAACACTTTCCATTTTGAAAATCTAGTTGTTGCGCTATCAGGTGTGTATGGACCTTACGAATTTTGAGGCTTTGAGAGAAAGTTCAGTGTTTGAGACATTGCCGAAGGAGACGTAGGACCTCATGAATAGAATGATGTGAACACCCGAGGAAGTCGTGCAAGAAGTTATGGTAGTAGAATCCCTAAAGAGTGTTGGAGTAATAGTTGAAGTCCCTAAATCCCCCAAAACACCAACCTAAGAAGGATAAGTAGGCTATGATCCTGGTGTGAGTATCACCAATAAACCCACAAAAGACTAAGCTCACATTAATGGGAAGGCCATTAATCTGGAGGCCAATGAGGAAGAATTTGAAGAAATCCTGGTGGATGAAGAAGATGTAGAAATGGAAGTTGAAACCCAAGGTGCGGACCCTATTACCAGGCTACTAGAATATGTTCCTCAATGCAAGGGTAAAGCCAAGGTCTCGAAGTAAATAGATGAGAGAAAGAGCTCCATGCAAACTCCGTTTCTCCCATATGACCTTGTTTATGAGAGACTGCACTTAGGGCAGGTTCTTGTCCTAAATTTTGAAGATTGGGACCTCGTAGATCATGAGAAATTCCCGCATTTAGCGATTGAGCAGCTAATGCGCCGATAGATTGACGCAATGGCTGGAACGATTGAATTGGAGCCACGCACATGGCTCAAGGGTGTAGTGAAATCCGGGTTTCTAATCCTACTTTGGGTGCCACATTACTATCACGCCCCCAGTCACCATCTTTGTCATCAGGCAACTGCTCTACTTGGTGCATGATGGGTATTTGTGGCTGGAGGAGCCCATTCCCATCACAGATAACTTGATTCATCAGATTGCATGGCTACCTTACTCAGGGGAGGATCCAACCAAGATATCAGAGGGAAAAGGTGGCGAGTTGGCCCTCGCGGAAGTGATGAAGAAGAAGAAGCAAGGATATGCCATCTCCAGCATTAACAACCCTACAGTCAAAGTTGCAGCACAAATATTAGTAGGGAAAGTGATGTGAAAATGCTACATGGATGAGGTGCTTGTGCCTATGGTTGCGCTAGCAGCCCATTGTGTTGAAGGATTCTAGTTCAACTGTGCGAATTATCTATGCGGCGAGTTCCTTTTGAATTGTTACGAGGAACAGGAGCAGGGCAAGATGTTCCACTATGCATGGCTTTTGCTCTCAATCGTATTGGTGGCATGGGAGCTACCCGAGGATAGCCAATTCTCTCCAGTCACGTTGGACCTTCTAGAGGCAGCGAAGTATGCTTCGTTGTGGATGACCAAGGATGCGCAGTGAATAAAAGAAAGCAAGATCTTTTGGATCTTGATGGAGATGAGTATCCGAATGGGGATCAATCGCAAGCCGTGGTTGTCACCCACAGTATATGCTAGTTTGCAGAGCTTTGCAGATTTCAAAGCGGATTTCCACCATGTGTTTATCAGGGCGCGAAAGGAACCTATGAAGACATGGCATAACCTACGATATCTGGAGACTGATGATGTAATTTTCATAGTCCTCGAGTCTTGGCTGTCGGAGTGGCACACTCCAGCTCTCTCCTTGGTGGAAACAGACAAGTGCACTATGCAGCGCAAGAAGGAAGAAACAAAGCTCTGGATGGTGCCGCTGGTGGAGAAACAAAGAAAAGAAGAAGTAGAGGCTAAGGCCCAGGCAACACGTGATGCCGTGAAACTGGCAGAACAACAGAAAATAGGAGGAGAAGAGCGCGAAGGACAAAATTCACCTTCACCTGGGGCTAAGGCAGAAATATAGACAGAAAAAGGTGGGGAAAAACCTTAGATGACATCCACCCAACTCAAGCATCTGTGCCCACAAGAGAAGGTAGCCTCGCGGAAGAAAACCAAGGCTTCAAAGACATCCTTGGACCCAATCACCATCACTAAGGGAGATTTGAACGACATTGGTGAAACAGTGAGGGATGTCACCGCAGAATCCCTCCAACAGTTCAAAGAACAACAGAATTTGGTATTAGGGGCTCTTCGGATAGAACTACAGGAGTTGCAGGTTCGCACTCAACAGGCTAGCACAGTGTCTACCAGCCTCGCAATCGACACTTCAACTGCTGAGGAGATGTTGCGCACAAGGGTGAGCAACACGACAGTGCTACCAAATGGGGCACTCACTACAGAAAATGAGGCCGACAGGCCCACAGTTAGCAATTTGAAAAGGGTAGGATTGAATATGGTCGCGCTCCCTCGAGAGACACTCTACCTCTTGCAGGATGGAGTCACTACGGAGCTTAGGGCTTGGGAGAGCTGCGCTCTACAAGTGATGAGTGAGAAGTGCATCAACATCAAGCATTTGGACCTACAACACAATGAGGCAGTGCGACAAAAAAAACCAAATAATGTAGGCAATGGAGGAAGCTTGCCGAATGGTCCTAGAGTTGGACATTCAAGTAGAAGAACCGGTAGAGGCATGTGCCTGTAAGTTGGTCACATGAGTTCATGATGCTCAAGCAGAAATGGCCCGGTTTCAGTTGGAGCAGAACCTCCAGATCGCAAAATTGTAGTTGCGGGCTTAGCCTTCAACTCCACCGAAAGTCAGGTAACAACATACCACCGTTGTTACAGAAGCAACATCGACGATCGACTATGCAGTAGTGTTTCTGGGAAAACTGGTGTCCATTTAGAGCTACTAGTCCCACTAAGATGGGTAGCTATCTTAGAAACAAACAATTCAAAGTAACTTGCATTTTCCTTTATGAGAGATAAATGAGAGAGAATCAGAGAGTACCAACCTCAGTCTTTCGTTTGGCTCCTTGCTTGTTTCCTCTCTCCTTTGATAGAGCTTCACCACTCCTTTCTCACTTGTCCCACTTCAAAGAACACCTGTAGAGTCAAAGCAGTGAAATACCATCAAAGCATAGAGATCTATAACCATAAACAATGTAGAATCAAATGTACATTAACCATAAAAATGCATACACAAATACAAGATTCAGAAATATACAAGTATATGGAGGAAAACTCAAATAGCTTTATTGATAGAAGTAGTAGATGAGAGGATTACAACCCAACTATCTGATCTAGCATCATCCTCCCAACATGAAAGCCCTCTTCACCTCATGAAAAGCTAGATCACCCAACGATACAATGTCTCAAAGAGAAACCAACAACACTTCCTTACAAATTACAAAATTCCAGCCTCTGGATCTCTGGGATGAGGGATCCATATATAGATATTTGTAGGGTGGTGAGTCAGCTTCTGGAATTTTTATTAGTGCCATTTCACTAATAGTTTTTGGTTCCACTTGGAGATTTCATGATCTCTTACACTTCCCTGGGCGAATTCAGAGAGGCAAGTGTCATATGAGTAGTTTCTAGAAGATTCTTTGAGTTTCCACCTAGAAAACTGCCTCTGCCATTTGTCTGCTCTTGCTCATCGCACCCTATAGAAGGGATTTTCAGTATGTATTGCACCCTTTGTGTGTAGCAGGTGAGATGCATCGCACCCTCAGCATGGAGCAGTCTGTGTGGTCCAGTTTTGACCAGTTCTGAGCAGTTTTTCAGGGAGAACTTCTAGGAAATGATGTAATCAGTTGACCTTGATCCTTTAAGGTATGAAACAACACTTTTAGGGGTTTGAGAGCCCTTGGTTTATTGAAATATGTGATTGGAGTTGCAGTGCCTAAATATGTCTATAACAAGTAGCAGACTACATGCAGATTTTTTAATAGACATTCGAGGTCCTCACCACCCTGCAGGAGGACCCGAATGTAGAGCACCTACAGACAGAGGTGTGCAAGCTACAACAAAAATATGACAAGGTCAAAGGGACCGTGTAGACGGTTTCCCTTACATAGAGGCTCACACTGATGCATGAGGCAAAGGCACTGAAGGAACAGGTGGATGCCGCTGCACATAAAGAAGCGGTCTTAAAAGAATGCATATAGCCATGGATAGATGAGGCTTATGTGATAATAGCCTCCACTAAAGGAAATGTTGCACAACTGTAGGTAGCTCAGCAAAAGATTCAAGGTAGCAGTTCAACATAAGTCACCGAGCAGCGTGCGGAAGAAGTCCAGTAGGCAGCCGCTCAGTGCGCTGCTGAAGTTGTGGTGATCCAAACAGACCTGAGAGGTCTTTGCGCTAAGATCTCCACACCTACAAAGTGACTCGAGGGCAAGCCACAATGTTTGTGTTGTAGGCTTGTTGGGCACGAGATCCCCCAAGGGTAGTTTTTGGGCTAAAAGCCCATATTTTGGTCATAATTTTGTAATTCAAGTGTAAATACTCCACATTTTGTCATCGCGGAGCACGCAGGTGTTAAAGAGTCATAGGGTTGTCTGCCCTTATTTTGAAAAGGTAATGTCAGCTGTTGAAGATCTACGCACGGTCCACGGACCATGGGATTGTATAAATAGAACAAGCTCTAAGTAGTTAAAGGAATAAATCGATGAAGCAATGAAGATATGATGTACGAGAGATAACTCTGAAGTAGAAGTCTAAATCTTGGGTCGTAGCGTAGGTAAAGGCTCTGTAACTTAGTGCATAGAAGCCTAGAATTCTGTAGCTGAGTGCGTAGGCAAGTTGAGTCTGTAATTGTTTGGAATTATCAATAAAGAGGAGTATTCTACAATTTTTGTGTCTTTATTTCCTAGTTATGCATCTGGTTATGTTGGGTATGAATTTTACTTATAATTCTTATATGATGAGCAAATATATGTAATTGTGTTGGATAAGTGAACGCAAATAAGAAAATATGTTTACACGAAGCTAACTAAGATCTATTAATAAGATAAGTAGGACACTTAGTCTGGTTTGGGAAATATCACAGTTGTTGCCCTAGCAGCACAAAAGTATATCAACCCCTAGTTAGGGCTGCATGAAAACCGATTGTACCCTTTCAAAAATTTACTAAAGAGTGGAACAGAGGGCTAAGCAAACTACATGAAGGCATATATAGCTAGAATAAACTGACGTCACATCAACCTCAAGGGTGCGGAAATTTGGTTCCAACATCCCCCATACTACTTCAGGTGAGACTTCAGTTCGCGGTCTGTGGGCTGATGCCGAAAGGGCCAGTAGTGTAGGGATTTGTTTGGCTAATTAACGCTGAACTTGGGTTAGGTCCCCTCAAGCCAACAATATTGTTGGCGTCCCTTCCTATTTTCAGTATGGGGGGAAGGTGGGGAGCACAACCAATCACATGGTGCCACATAACTAGAAGTAAATTGGGATGCTTTCCATTATAGGGGAGGTACATTCTTGATAACGTTTGGATAGTAATGTGCCCCCTCTTATATACAATTTTCCATAGCTTCTTGATCTAATGATGCTCAGCCTTCTCAGTGATTTCAATCTACGCAGACTTCTACACTTGTTTTTCCCTCCTAATATTTTCTTCTGGGTTTGAAGGCAAATGGACTCTTAGCTTATGGGTGCTAGCCTATTTCTCCTCTATCATGGGAATTAATGACCATAACCATTTTCCTCATAGCTTACCTTTCATTGGTCTGATATTCATTGTGATGTGTCTAATTCTTGACCTCTTTTATCTATTCTTTAAACGTCTTGATTGGTAAACCAATTCGAAGTTCTTAGACTTAGTCCATTGACATCAATGCCAATTAATGCCAATAGATTTCTATGGATATGGGAAATACACTAGTATGGATGTTGATAGAAGATTGGATTAAGTTATATCAAATGGAAAAGAGCACAATAATATTATATATATCAGATTTATTATTATTGAATGTTTTAGGAGAAGCTTAAAAAACGAATTGTGGAATAAGTTAGGGGTTTTGTATCAGTATGATTCCATGGTGAACAAAATTTTCCTACAAAAGTAGTTATATAATATAAGGATCAAAGAGGGAGACTCATTGATAGTGCATTTTAATGCCTTCAATACTATGGTGAGTCAACTATTCTCTATTCATATTTAGATTTTATATGGATATAGTTGTATTATTTTGTTGTGTTCCTTACTAGAATGATGGGATAGTCTAGTTGTGTGTGTTATTAGTAATGTAACTATTTTAGCTCTTGATAAAATAGTTGCATCCTTCTTATTAGAGGAGATGGCATGAAAGATCATGCAACGTTAGAATTGGATGCCTTATCTATAAGAGGAACCTCCTGTGGTAGAAATAAAAATATGTTCTCAACTGAGAGATCTAAATATAGTAAGTTAGAAATCTCTAAGAAAAATCATAATGGTATGATAGACATGTGGAAAATAATGGAATTACAGGAAACATTATGGATCGAAAAGTGTTGAAGAATGGAAGGGACTTGATGATTCTTCATATATTGAAGTAAAAACCTATTGATGTTGCGATCAACACCCTCCAAATTTATTCCTACATGTGAATTTTGGAGCCTACTAATGATCTAACAATCTATCATTCCATAATTTGTCCATGACCTATTAATCTTACCTTAAGTGTTCAAGTCTTATTTTTGGTTTCTAAATGTCAAAGTCACTCACTCGCATATGTTTAGTTTGTAATACGTTCATGAGCACATTATTTTACACAAATTCGGGTAGGCACAGTGTAGTTCATAAAGACAGTGCATGTGCAATGTTCAACCTGTGTCGACAGTCAGTGCACACTTTCAATTAACAATCTCTCACTTTTGGCTACGAATGTACTTCTATTGCAATGAGTTGTTCCAATTGTCACATTTCTCACCTTCACTTTTGCAAGTGTCACTTTCATGTTTACGACGATTTATTTTGTTTGTGTTCACTTTAATAAGTGTAGTTTCCATGTTGTCTTCACTATGACATGTGTCTCTTTCAATGTCATTGCATTTGCAAGTGTCATTTGCACTTTTCTCTTATTGTTACAAATGTTGTCCTCTAGCATGGGAAGTGTCGCACATTGTAAAATCAAAGTTGTGGTTCATTGTGAGATGTAACTTTGGTACCAATTGGTCATAATTACCATGTATACATGTACTAGACCCATTCCTAGAGTTTTATGCATTATCGTACTAGTATCATCACTGTCGTCACAAAGTGTACCCTAAGATTCATACTTGGAGGAGGTTGTTTTTTTGTCATTACATTGAGGGTATCATGTTTTCCTTGTGTACTGAGTGTTCAATTTCGTGTCATCAATTTTTATGAGTATGTGTTGTTGTATATCAATGTTGCACAACTAAACCTTCAAATATTTAAAATGTAAATTCCAGCATGGAACCAAATTTGTAGAGAAAGGATTTATGCTTCCCATATTTTCAAACTCAAAGGAAGACATGAAGGTGTCATGATAACGATGCTCCTCTCCCTAGGGAAAGGGCATAATCACCACCTCAAGAAATCTTGTAGTCCAAAAAAAAGCTTTTATGGTAGTTCTCATTGATATATTTCTTAGACTTTGGGGCCTAAGAGGATAGAGTTTTGAGGATACCTATGAATATTTGTTGGCAGCTCTATAAGAGGAGCACCTTCTTGATTTCTTGAAGATGATAAAGTTGATGTTAAAGGGAATATTTCCCGGATCCATTTGATTTAGGAAGGGGAGAATTTTTATGGGAGCCATTTGGTATCAAATATTATAATTTTATAGTTTTGTTTTTTATTAAAAAAAAAATTGGCCAAAGATTGGTTTTGATAAGCCATATTGGTGTTCTTGGTTTCTTGTATAGAGAGGTTCTTTAATAAACAAATTTGGCTCGAGGCCCTATTTCACACCATAAACATATGGTCATTGAATCTCATCAAATCAATTCACAAGCTAGTGCCCACACAAGGTGCCAAGGCAGGAGCCCACAGGGGGCCATTGCCTTTCCACTATGTGTCGAAATAACCTATGGGCATGCAGGTATCATTAGAAAAATTTTGAGGTTAAAAACATGCCTCAAGACAAAATTGTGCAACCAAAATAAAGTTTATAAGAACCAATAGGATTCAAGGTGATGATGTCAACCATGGGGTATGATTCACCATTTTTGGAGTAAAAAGTAAAAAGATTAAAAATAAAAAGAATAAAAAAACTAGCTTTTCAACTCATATTTTCAACTTACCTTACTACATTTTTACTGAAATTTCTAGTGGGAGAACTTGTTTGATGTGGAAGTTAATTACTCATCAAACTAGTACCATGTTGCATATTTTTGATGGATCCTACTACATAAAATATGAGAAATACATTAAAAACGTGATTGCAATCATGTTTTTTCATGTATTTCTTATTTTTCATGTAGTAGGGTCCATCGAAACTATGCAACATGGGTACTCCTTGGACGAGGAATTAAATTCAACATCCAATGGGTGCTCCTCCTTGAAATTTGAGTAAAACTGTCAAGAGATAAGTTGAAACTATGAGTTGCAAAAGTAGTTTTTTCTTTTTTCCCTCCAAAATTTGATGATGTAATCTAATACTATTTTAATATTGCTACTATTATTTTATAATATTCTGTAGGAGGCCCATTTTATAACTCAAAATTTTCTCTAATGATTAATCCATCATATTATTTTTCATTATTCAATATGGGATAAACCCACATCATGTTAATAAAATAAAAATTAATATCAACATTCATACCACTATCCACCAAAGCCACACCCATAGAAGTCACTGAGAGGAGGAGCCCCAAACTAATGGTGAGGAAGATTACAAGTGCTCAAGATGTCGGTGGAAGCTAGAAGTAGTGGTTTATATAAGCCACTAAATAATGTTTTCATCGACCAATGTGGGATAAAAAAAATCACCAGATGCATCATACAACTAAGAGTGGCTGCTACCACATGTTCCAAGAGATAATACCATGAGAAAATGGTTTTTTATCACCAAACAACCAATATGGAGCAGTGAGCATATAAATTATGTAATACGTTGGTGCTTAGTCTATACAGGGTGTCAGTTCTTTCGGAATTTATGAAATTAAAAAGGTTGATTTTCATTTTTGGGACTTTGAAACAGTATGAAATGAGAAAAATAATAACTAATTGAAGATACAGTCAAAATAACAATGATTTCTTGTGTTAGTGACGGCCTTCCTTTAGTAGAAGGCTTAGATGATGGGTGGGACCAAACATACTTGGATATTGTGAATCTTGGAGGAGAGTGTAAGAACCTTTTCAATATAGCTATGATATTGCAAAATCACTGCAAGCATCCATATCTCTCTTAAGGTGTTGAGCCAAAAGGAGTCTATCTGGAGCTGATAAGTGATAAGTTTATTGATACAAATTCAGAAAAGGAATATATCGTTTTGGAAAATTATGTCAGAATTAAAAGCTATCAAGGCTTTATGATCCTTGTGTTCTAGAGCTACAATTGTTATTTCATAACATGTCGTAGGAGAAATCTTAGCACAATCTAATGATGAGATTGATGTTGCTAGTGAACATGAGGATTATGGCCCAAAATCAAAAGACTGTGAAGCAAGTGACATTGATTTTGATGAAAAGAGGAGGAGGTATGATCAAGAACTTGAAACCTATCACGATTGAGCTTATGAGGTATATGTTGTTTCTAAAGAAGGTAGTACAAATGAGAAAAACCGTGTAGAATCAATTAATGGTATTATTGATAACATACTTTGGAAAGACAATGGGACTTATTCATGAAGACTATTCAGATGCTAGTGTCAAAGATAGTGAGGCAAACCCATTAATGGTGTTACTAAAAAAGGAATAAAAAACATCCAAAGAAAAACTAATGGAGCTCATCTATGAAATTATAAAGTTGCAATATGGTAAAGATCCTTCTGGAGAAATGTTGCGGTCACCTTGGATCTATCACTTTAGCTACAAATCTGGTAAGGCATGGAACAAATATATTATTTTGTGGAAATGCATAATTTATGGCAAAGTGGAAGCTACATGAGCTTCTTATGCCAATGATTTTTAACAAAGTGAATGAAATTCAATTGTGGCAGGGGAACTTCATGTAGTTGGTATAGAGTGGCATGAGTCAAGATGTATTGACAATCATTTGTGTGAAAGAAGTGGTAGGAAAGGCGATCTAGGAAACTAAAGATTATTTTTAAGTTTTGAAGACAACATGTTTCAAATTTTTAGTGGAGATCACATAGAAGGCTTACTAGTAGGGTCAAACATGCTTACAAAAGCATTGGATGAGGCTCAAAAGAAGGTGGAAAACTACTTTTTTTTTTTAAGATTAGGAAACAACTATTTGAGTATGATGAATTCCTCAATAGACAACAAAATTGTATTTATACAGAGCATAGACATTCTCTTGAAACTGATAATATTCAACCTAAAATGTTAGATTATACATAACTTACCATGGCTGATATTATAAAGGTGAACATATGATTGGCTCTATTTTTAGTGCTTTTAAGGCCCAACGCACCCTAATGCCTTAGGATATTGTCTTCACTAGTAGGTTGACCCTATCTAGACTTGCATTGATCACAAACAACTTTCCTTATTCTAGGGATCCTCTAATTCTACAGATTCAAGAAAAAGAAAAAGAATTATGAAGCTTCCTCTTCTATAAGCTTCTATAGGTTGTTCTAATGATTTACCTTGGATGAAAGTCTCGAATCCTATCCTATCCTACCTTGGATATTTCACCGCTTATCCCTTTAGCTCATTCTCCCATTAAGAGTGGATCTCAAGCCTAAATTGGTAAATGAATAAGAATGTTTAGACTACCATCCTCTCCTATATATGTACTTCCATCCAGAAGCTAGGGGTTGGATTTTGGAGATATATTATACCCTCATTTTTTTGTCGTGAGAGTCACTATTTCATGCATTAGGGTGACATAGAGATACACTTTGCGGCAAGGAAGGACAAGTCAACTTGGAGGAGCTATTCTACAAGATCAACTCCTATACTTGGTTGCAACTCTCTCCATTTATATTAATACAAAGAGTTCATCGTTTTCATATATGTGATGTTATGATTTCATGTATTTCAATACCATTTTAATCTATTGAATGAAGTGATTGGATGATGCTACATAGATGTTGTAGATATTTGGATTGTGTTGTTTAATTGTGTAGGTTATAATTATAGCGACCGCAGCTAGGATTGGAACATACAAGCTAAGAGAGGAACGAGGCTTATGACCAATTCCACGTAAGGTTAATCCCTTTGTCCATTTAATTTAAGGAAACCATTGGTTTCTTTGCTTTCTGTTGTTTTAGACTAGGCCATCAAGTCTACAGAATATACTTTGTCTGGAGTCATAGATTCCATATAACAGAGTCGATATTCTAGATGGGGCTCCTACTCCAAATAGTGTGAGGCCTAATTGGGACTTCACATCAGGGAGAACTCATTGGTTGATGGATTTCCAACACCATCAAGAAAACCTCATCAAGGAAATGAGGGAAAGATGACAATATGTCCTTGCTGAGTCTATTTTGAACCTCTTATCATGAATGCCTCATCCCCAAATCATACTTCCAGGGTATTTTTCCAATAGATCGGATGGTGAACCTTTTATCCCCGATGAACTTCTTTATGGCTTGTGTCAATTCACATTTTATGGTGAGGGTGATACATCTATAGTCAAGCATGCATATCTCTTTCTTAAGTTTTGTGAATATTATTGGATCGAGTGTGAAGATGTGGCTTATGTGCTTTTCTTCCTCATGCTTGAAGGTCGAGCTAACCAATGGTGTCATACCCTACCACTCACTCCCATTCATTCTTTTCAAC
Source organism: Pinus tabuliformis (assembly GCA_031772625.1). Taxonomy (NCBI): domain Eukaryota; kingdom Viridiplantae; phylum Streptophyta; class Pinopsida; order Pinales; family Pinaceae; genus Pinus; species Pinus tabuliformis. Next base: position 1,852,358,501 of record CM062817.1, on the reverse strand, counting down.
ACATTATCAAGGAGCACAATTTAGCATTTGATGGATATGATTACTTTGATGTCCTTAAAAGAATCAATTGACTAAGAATGAAGCCTATTGAATCAATTAAGGATTTTGCTAATCGATTTCTTCACTTTTGCTATGAATTTATAGAAGAAGATATGGATTGAGATTTATTTAAATAAAATTTTGAGCATTTGTTTCATATCTCTTTACATGGTGAGTCTCAACCCTATGATTCTTTAGCTCTCCCAACTTTTCAAATACATAAGAGGTAACTAATTTTAGATGAGGAACCTACCGTTCCTTCCATTCCTTGTTCTCCTCCTTTTTATGTGCCTTGTGTAGAACCTATTTAATAAGAAAAATATGAAAATCATATTGTTGAACCATATCTTCAACCTTAATCCATTTCCCAAGATTCAAATCTACTAGAGCAAACCTTAGAATGGTTCATGGAGCACAAGGTGAAGACTAATCCTTCCATTCAGTAAGATAATGCTAACGCTCATAACATTAGTCTTGAATCTTGTTTGGATACTTTCCACCATCTATCACCTCCTTCTCATGATCCCTTGCTCCTTGATCTTCTTGATCAATATCTTCCAAATCCAAGCAATCAACAAGTGCAAGGTAGTCACATTTCATAGGAAGAGGAGCAAGAATTTGAATATTCTTTCAATCTTCCTTCCTTCTTTCAAATTCCTCCTTGTCAAGATAATACTCTCCCATTACTAGCTAATTTTTAATCTACTAATATCTATAGTAAATCGAATGAAGTTAATTTGCTTAATCAATATATAGCATTGGGAAATAACCATTATGATGATGATGGCTTTGTTGATGTGTATGTTGATGAATTCCCAAGTGCGCTAACTTATGTTTCATTTTCTTAAGAATATTTTGATTTGAAAGAATTAGATCTAGAATGTGATTCAATCAAAGAAGATGTTCCTATGGAAACTTTGTCTTCATCTCACTATCCCTTGTGCCTTACTATTCGTAATGAATTAACTCATTAAGAAGATACTCCATGCTCTTCAAGGTCATCATATAATGAGGTGGATTTTCAATTGACACAATGTAGTGAGGTTATCCATGATGAAAAATGAAACAATCAAATCATTGAGTGTCCATTCTATCTCTTTTCATTTCTAGTCTTGCATGGGGAAAATCATTTTATTTGGGTCAATTATTAGATTGATACAATCTATATGTACTTAGATGTTCAATTAGAATAATATTTTGACTTGATAATCTGGTTGTCAAAGTTCTAAAATCTGATAAAATTAGTAATAGAGATGGCTTCCATTTGGTTAGTAGTGGTCTTATTAAAATCAATGTTAGTATCTATCCTTACACCATGCATGATATGATTCAATGCTCAAAACGTGATTTTACAATCCTTGAAAGTTTTGGGACTTGTCAGAAATTCAAGGCACTTCAAGTTTTGTTAATGCTTATGTCAGGATCTTGCAACTCTAGTAAGATCTGCGAACTAAGTCAGATATAGTTTTTTTTCACAAAATTATTTTCTTTGCATAGTTTCACTACATATAAATTCCTTGCAATGTGTTTGGGATTTTGTATATAATATTTATAACTTTCAAGATTCATTTTTTGATAATATTCAAGGTTCTACTCGAGTTGATTCATCTCCGTGCAAGATCTTATACTTAACTTGGGTTTGGAGTGTGTACCTCTCATAGAATCATGAAACTATGAAGTTGATCATTTCAAAGATTATCTTTGGTCAAAGGAATCAAGCCTATCAAACACATTTGAGAATAGTCAGCTCCTAGTTTTTCTTATGAATGTTATACTACTAAGATTCTTGTTCATCACACCTCAAATCCTCTTGATTACTAGTGAATTCATGAGTTATTTGGTGAATCAAATTCCTCTTCACTCATTGTATCTTGACTAGTTTCATTTGTTTACCATACTAGCATTCCTTTTCACTTCTTTTGATGATTACGATGCTACTGTAATCTGTAACTAGATACAAGGAAATGATTTTCCATATTTATTATGCAAGGAAGATGATTCTGTTGTTCAAATAATTTGTAAAGTTGTTCAAACTTATTTGTATTTGTTGTCTACTAAATGAGAATCTCATGCCACAAATGTTCCATCTGAACATAATTCTTTCTTTAGTAACTATCATTCTATTTATCATTTTCCCACCAGTAAATCTGATGACAATTGCTTTACGTTAGTTAATATTTATGGTTTATCTCACAATCTAAATACTTGTCAAATAGTTGGGGCACTTCAGCCTTCAGTGATGGTTACGTAAGGACCTAACTATCTTGACAAACCTTTTGAATATGATGAGATTCATTTTTAATTACAATATTCTCATCTTGACCCCATGATTTTAATTAAAAATTCATATTTTCCAAGATTTCAGGGTTTTCAAGAGGATTATGTTGAATTTCATGATCCAATCTATGATTAATTGGAAGCATTGTACATAGAAAGACATTTTGTTAATAACAAGGTTCAATATTTATTGATGCTTGCCACGAAAAACAACACAAATAAAGGTGCATTCACGAAAAGCCTTTGAGGTTTGTATGGCTATTGTTTTTGTTGAAAAGGTAAAATTTCAAGTTGGTCATAAGTTGTTGTTCTAACAAATTTTTTTGCTAACAGCAAAGACATTCAATCTGTTATGTAAGTTATTCAAGCTCTCTTTTTTTCTTTTGAACACTATTATATATTAATTATGATCGTTAGTATATTTTTGTTTTCAAGTAAGGAGAAATTACGATGGTTACATTGGAAATCTCATTACAGTTGACCCTAACCTCCTATCTAGCTAGTTTAGGAGTAGGTCTAGCTATATTCTAGTTTCCATTTTCTTTCATCCTATGTTTTATCTCCATCTAGATTTTGTATTTCTTTGGTTTTCTTACTTATGTCTATAACTCATGTTCAACCTCCATTTTCTTGTCTTTTTGGTTTTATTTCCATGTTTTATCTTGTTTTTTTTTTCTATTTTTCTTAATAAGACTTTGCACGAAAGATGTCTCTTGTTGGCTCAAAGACAATGTGGATAAATTTGAAAAGGAAACGGTGATGAAAAATAGTTCTTGTCTAAATTATTACCTCTTCTCTATTTGGGTTTACATATATTTAAATTAGAAGATGTACGGATAGAAAATATTATTGCTTCTAGAGGGAAAGCCTTTGTTTTTACTATGAAGCCTGTATCATTACTAGGATCTTCATTTTAGCCTAGAATTGTTTTTCAATAGTGTATCGACATGTCAACCCAACTGAGTATAGAAGGGAAAGGAGAAAATACTTAAGAGGAGCATATAACTTTAGCTATCCTTCAAATCCATTAAACAAGGAACAACATCTCCTACTCTCAATAAGTCAGGATCCCTCTTCCACTAGTACTACAAATTTTCAATAAATTCTTCAAGCATATCTTTTAGAAACTAAAATAAAGGGTGAAAAAGAGAAAGGATTCTTGCATAGAGAGGTGAATAAATTAGCTTCATTGGGGTATTGTTCAGGCTCATTGGCAGTGAAGCAATGCTTGTGGTTCCTTGAGGTGATTATGTTGGGGTATTTTCCAAGCTCACTAGTAGTGGAGAAAAATTGGGGAGTGTACTTAAAAATCTCATTATACTTACTATCCTTCTCCCATATCGAAATAGTTGAGGTATGATTAGTCTTATTTTGATGTGTTCGGAGCTGAGTAAGGCATAGAAGAGACTATATATTTAACTAGGAGAAGTGGAAAAGCTAAGGAAACCCACGTGGAAAATCATTACTTCTTGAAAAATTGATACCTTGCACTTAATGATAAAACCTAAACAAAGAAGTTGGAGTTCTACCAATGTGTTTCCAAGTGCTTACACTCCAATCAAAACCCTCCAAATTTTTTCCTACACATGAATTTTGGAGCCCACTGAGACTAATGATTTTTCATTCCATAATTGATTCATGATCAATTAATGTTATGTTGTGTTTAATTCTTCTTCTCGGTTTCCAAGTGTTGAAATCATTCACTCACACATTTCTAGCTCTTAATAAGTTCATGAGCATATTATTTTATGAAAGCTTCAGTAGCGATAACACAATCCATTAAGATAGTGCCTATGTAATGTTCAATTGTCAGTGCACACTTTCAATTGACAATCTCTCACTTTTGGTTGTGATTGTACTTTTATTGCGGTGATTTGTTACAACTATCACTTTTGCGCACCTTTGCTTTCATAGTTGTCACTTTCATGTCTGTGACTATTTACTTTTTATTATGTTAAATTTAATAAGTGTCATTTTCATGTTATCTTCACCCTAGCATGTGTCACTTTGTCATTTGCATTTGCAAGTGTTGTTTTCCCTTTTGTTTTACTATAGAAAGTGTCATCTTTTGGCATCAGAAGTGACACACATTTTAAAATCAAAGTTGTGGTTTATTGTGAGATGTAACTTTGGTACCAATGGGCCCTATTTACCACATAGACATGTACTAGACCTATTCGCAAATTTTTATGCATTGTTGTACAAGTGTCATCACTATCATCGTAAAGTGTACCCTAAGTGTCGCATTCGAAGGAGATTGTTGTTGTCACACGAAATAAGTCGATCTTGCGGACAAGATAGACCTTCCTAGAATCTAAAGAAGACCTAATGACAAGCAAACCAATCAGACACTATCTTTCTCTAAATATGCTTTAATAAACAATAGCAAACAAGTGTTTTTAGGGCCTACCTTAGGTCCAACGCTAGCTTGTGGATGCCTTCGCTCCTTTGATCCAAATGAGCTCCTCTTCGCGAATCTGCAAACACAAACAAGGAAAACAAATTAAATAGCACCTGAAAAGCCAATTGCATAAAACATATTTAACATGAAAGTCAAGGAGTCCATGAAACAAATAACATAAGATACTTGTTGAGAAAAATGAGTTTGATTGTATTAATTCAAAAGAAGAAGAACCTTACAACCTTTGCCTTGACACTGTACAAGCTCCTCCCAGGGTCCAGCAAGAAGTCTCCTCTACTTTGACAAGTTTCACTCACTCCCCAATGAAACCAAAAAGGTATGTGATCTCTCCTCTTTAGGCTTAATTAGGAAGTCTTGATTTCACTAGCATTTACCCTCAAAAATGTTCAACTTCTAACCTCCCCAGCAACTAGCCCAATGCCTGTATTTATAGTGCAATGGAGGGAGGTTACTAGGTTCTTCTTCAAAGGGATAAAGCCCTCCTTCAAAGGGATAGCTCCTCTCATCAAGGGATTAGCTCCTTCTCTTTTGGGATGCATCAACCACCTCAGAGCGAACAATCCACGTCAAAATTCCTTTTAGAAACCTCTAGAATTAACCCAAATTGAGTTTTTTAAGATAAAACTTGTGCCTTTTGACTTTCACAGGGGTCCGCACCTACACTGTTAGGGACAGAGCGGGCAAGTACGCAGCTTTTGTACACAAAAGGTGCGGGACCGCAGGTGACTATGAGAGAAAGTACGGAACCAGAGTTACATTGATTTTTAATGTCTTTCTCTCATTTCCAAAGATTGATTTGAAGAGCTGAGGTCTCAAACTTGCTTAGGAGGACAGTACAAGTGATGATAGACCCATACTGACTGCAAATAATCATGGTGACGATATTTTTGTGTAACAGATTTCCCCCTAAAGTGCGAAGTCTATAGTAGATGAGGATTTCTTATTATTTAGGAAGAGTGAAGTACTTTATCATTTCGAGGATCATCTTGTGGAGAACCCAGTCGAAAACTGTAAAAACATTCAATGCAAGATATATATATGAGATCATATCATCGCTGAGGTAGGCATTCCCATACTCAGATAAAAACTGACTAGAAACTAACTACTTTTATGATATAGGAATGATCTTGTAAAACATCACAAGTATAGACTCATGTGGACACAGTATGGGCGCATCCATCTGTTTATGAATAGTCCATTATATAATGAATACAAAATTCCTCGTAGCCTGGATTGTGGAAACTAGATCCAGGGTCTTCATTTCTACTTCCCGAAATAGTACGATTCTATCCATGCGAATGAATGTGTTGATGTCGAACATGGTAGAAACCACTTGATTACCAGTCAATGATGTAAACTGTTAACAAGTGTGATAGAAACCACCAGTGATGTCAATGGCTCTCAAAGTACCCAGTACAATCTATGAGATGCGAATAAATGTTTTGATGTCGAGCATGTCACGGAATCCTTTGATCGAAAGTCAATGATGTAAACTATCATCAAAGGCGAGAAACCTGCCATTGATGCATGCAGATCTCAAGGTACTGACGATTCCTAAATCATCTTTCTAGATAATGAGCTGATGTCAATAGAAAGCGATCCATCTAGGCAAGCCCACAACACGAAATCATAGATCAAGTTGAAGAAATTTAGTTGCAAGAACAGACTCAGGGATGGTCAAGATGGATGACAGATATTTTGCAAATGAATGGCTTATTGGTAGTGACCTCTTGAACACATAACGACACGACAGATGGTTTGGTGATAATTGACCCAAAGTTAATACCCAGAAACCAGCTGAAGACTTTCAATGTGGTTTGATCAACTGTTAGGCAAAGGATTTCCCAACCCAAGTGAATAAAAGTGTCGTGTTCAAGAGTGGTTACAAAGTATGACAAACAGGCTCATTTTTCTCTCTTTTCCCCCACCATTTCTGGCAAGTACCTCTTTATTTTTGACAAGCTTGAGGAGGATAACATTTGCTTGATTATAAGCTCATCCTTTGGATGAGTCCAACTTAGTTTAAATTCGAACCCTAAGAAGGAGTGGTTCGTTCCTGTTTGTAATCGAACAGGTCCTTTACTGTGAAATTTTAATGAGTCCAGTATAGGAGAAACTCGGCGTTTTTCAATTTTAGAGAGTCTGAAAAAACTTAAGAAAACTCCAGGGTTGACCTTTTTCATAAATTTGTGTCTCCCAAGCCCGAAAAAGTATAAAATAATACATGAGAGAACTGCTTGATCTTTTTACGACCAAGGAGTACTTTTCATTATTAGTGCCCTTGACCCGAAAAAGTAAAAAAGCGGTCAATGACACGTCGTTTTATAACCAATATCGAATTTGAAACGACAAAAATCCTGTAATCATTTCATGTTTTTACGGTCAGAAAAGAGCTGTAAGAGGACCGTCTTTTCAGTTCCATTTTAACGAGTTTAAAAGAAAAACTCGGCAATCTTTTCATGTTTCAGGAGTCAGAAAAGAGCTTAAAGGTGACTCTAAGGTTTCCCTTTTTCGTAAGTTTTAACGAGTTCGAAAAAAGGATAAAAATGTACGCATAGTTTTCACTTTTTGGTAAGTTTTAATGAGTTCGAAAAAGGGATAAAAATGTACTCATATGGCCAACTTTCAATTTAATTTACGAGCAGGAAAAGATGGAAAGAACTCGGCATTTTCATTTGTTTTACGATAATGAAAGATAGCAAAATAATCTCGAGATTTTCATGAGTTTAACGAGTCTTGAAAATAACTGAAATTGACTCAAGATAGGTTTCATTTTTACAAAAGCTTGAAACGGAGAAAAACTATGCTTCAAAGTAGTTTCATTTTTACACAAGCTTGAAACAGAGAAAAAACTGTGCTTGATGCCCCCTAAGCATAACTGCTAGAGCGTATGCCCCCCCAGCTTCATTTCATTCAACTAAGTACACTGCTGGTAATTATTAGCTAGACGGAATGAAGGTTCAGTTACGAGATCATTTGAAAGACTCGACCTAAAACTATCAGAAAATTATGCAAAAACTGAAAAAACTAACCTAAATATACAACTTAACATTTATGAGATCTAGTCAAACTCTCAACACAATTAGAGGAGGATTTGTTTCATTTTTTAACGAGCTTGACACAGGAAAAGAACTATGCTCAGATCCAGTTACATGTTTACGCAAGCTTGAAACGAAAAACTATGCTTGTTATAAGTTCGCATGCCCCCAGCATAATGACACAAATCGAGGTACATGCCCCCCAAGCTTCATTGCATTCAACCAGGTGGATGAAATGAAGGTTTACTTTCGAAATATTGGAAAAACTCGTGGGAGTTGTTTCATTTTTTAGTTAGGTTGACACAGGAAAAGAACTATCCTCAAAACCCTTGTTTCATTTTTTAAACGAGCTTGAGACAAGATAAGGAACTATGCTCATGACTACTCTCTACAATCTACCTATATATCCTAAAATCTACCTGATTCATTTTTTAATGAGGTTGACTCAGCAACAGGAACTATCCTCTAAAAAGCTGTCTCATTTTTTTAACGGGGTTGACACAGGAACAAAACTATCCTCGCTTCTACTCTCTACAATCTACCTATATAACCTACCCTTTTTTCATTTTTTAAAGAGCTTGACACAAGACAAGGAACTATCCTCATACCTGATTCATTTTTTAACGAGGTTGACTTAGTAACAGGAACTTTCCTCTAACTAACTGATTCATTTTTTAACGAGGTTGACACAGGAAAAGAACTGTCCTCATACCTGATTCATTTTTTAACGAGGTTGACTCAGTAACAGGAACTATCCTCTAACTAACTGATTCATTTTTTAATGAGGTTGACACAGGAAAAGAACTGTCCTCATGACAGCCTGTTTCATTTTTTAACGAGGTTGATATAGTGAAAAACTATCCTTGCAACAACTGATCATGGCTTCCAACTGGAAGAAAGGCATGTCAATGGATACACCTTGATCATGGCTTCCAAGGGGTATTCATCAGAAGGAAGAATAGTTCTCTGGAAGGAACACATGTCAAGGGACTCAAAAGGGATAAGAACATCATGTTCAAGTAATCCCATAGAGTTTTCCATGTCAATTACCAGATCTAAATCAAAGGAAGATGAGCAAATAGTGAGAGGCTCACTTACATCGGTAACTGAAAACATGGGACCAGTTGCCACATAAAGAATCAGGAACATTTAGGGCTTTCATATTATTGGTAGTTGAAACAAGACTAGGGAATGAAAGCTAGTCTATAGTCACGATATTTCCATTGTGAGGGAAAGACATCACGCGAAAGAGTGTCGATACAACAGCTTTCATTGCATAAACATAGTCTCGCCCAAGGAGTAAATTGAAATCCAAGGGACCTCGAACTACCATAAGATCAATACAGACAGTTTTACCTTCCAAGGTAATGGAAAAATTAGGAAGGATCCCTAAAGGTTCACTAATGGTTCTATTAAAAGCTTTCAGATTTTGCGTAATAGGCGCAAGCTGAGGGGAACCCAAAGCTTTCCAAGCAATTGAGGATAAAATACTAACAGAAGCACCTTCATCTACCTGTGTGTGATGCATGTCCCTACCACCAACCTTGACAATGATTTGGAAAGGGATGGAGGAAGGAAGACGAGGTTCTGTCAATCTATTCCAATCAAAGGAAAAGACCTCAGTACTTGGAAGGGGTTCTGTAGAAATAGGTGAAATGCCCCCCGGCGTAGAAGAATCTGATGTAACAAAAAGAACTTGAGCGGTATGAAGTTCACTCTCTAAAGGGAAAGTGGGATCGACTGAATGTGAAATTGAATCGACCACTTGATCAACTAATGGATCATCAACCTGAGTGACATGAGTTTCACTCTCCAATGGAAGAGTGTGATCGACTGTACTTGAAATTAGATCAATCACTCTGTCAGTTGACGGTAGGTTGGTAGAAAGTTTACAGTAACTAGCTGGAAATTATTGCTGTGGAACAGTAAGGTTTTCCAACAATTTCAAGGCTTCATCCATGTGAGGGCAAATGTGAGTTTAATGACTCCCTTTGCATAACTTACAAGGAAACCTAACTTTACCCTTTTTCCTAGGAACCTAACTATCACTAGTTGATGGATCAATGGAAAGTTGATGATATTTTTCTGACCATACTTCCAAGACCTTTGGAATACCAGGACAATTGATAAGGAAGTGGTCACCCTTACAAAGCCTGCAAGGGTATTTGGGTTTACGATGCATGTCGGAGTTTTCCTCAACACAACTAACACTTACGATCATGGTTGGTTGGTTGAATTCTTTCTTATCTTGCTTCTTCTTCTTCTTCTTCTTCTTCCCTTTATTCTTCTTCTTAGCCACCTGGTTACTAGCATCAAGGCTTTTACCAAGCGAAGAGGAAGAAATGGAAGAAGAAAAATTAGGCAAAGAAGGTAAAGGGTCAACAGAAGGTTGGTGATGTTGAGATGGTGAACTCTGTTGAGGTGAAGCATTCGGTTGAGGTGGAACAATTGGAGTATTTGGGGCCAACGAAGTTGAAAATAACCATATCGGTAAACCTATTGTAAATCCAGGTAATGACAAAGTAGCCATATAAGGAGGACCAACATTTCCAAAATAAGGAAAGGTACTAGGATTCTCGTTAAGAGGGGTTCCTTGGTCGGTAAATTCCAGAACACTTGCCATTATATTCAACTTCAGTGAATTTAAAACTAAAATTAACAATTCACAATTCACACCTAACAATTAAAATTCACAATTCACACCTATGGTCTCTAAAAGTAAAAACAAACAAATTAACACGCGCTATCAAATCTAGGAGTCAAACCACACACAAACAGTAACTTTCCGTACTGAAAACACTAGTTGGTGATGAAATCCAACGTCGCAGAGTTCAATACAGAAATGGCGGTTGGAACAGTTACCCCGACAACCTGCTTAATGGATAGACTGGCACAAGTTCCTCCACTTAACCATCTCGAGTGAAGAGAACCCCCCAGAAAATCCAAGTGAGTCTAGCCGACGTCTGCTCCAGGTACGGTGGGATCTTCCCACCACTGTCACCTTACGAAGAATCCTAAAGAATATGGCCACTAAGGTTACCAACTGAAACAAATATACTTGGGGGAACAGTCTACGATCCGATACGCACGTAAGGGCAGAGTAGCAAGCTCAATCCCCTTGAAGGGTCCTTGACATAATCCAAGGTTTACCAACAAGTGACCCCAGGCTCCTCGACAATGGTTAATCTGAGGTTTACTGTTTTTAATACGTGAATATCTGGCGTTGTTCCTAATGAGGAAGGATTGATTCCCACACTGGTTCGGACACGATCTCGTGCTTCTCCTTTAAGAGGAGCTTTCTAGAGCATAAATGCAACAATTGGATTTCTTCCCTACCACAAGATACAACTACTTGTTTGTTTTTACTGTCTTGGAGAGTTAATTACTCTCCCACTCCAAGACACTAGCCTAAGCTAAGTTGGTGTATCAGAGCCCTAGAAATAAAAATGTTACTAGATGAATTTTAATTAAGCGCTATGTTATTTAGGTTGTTATTACTCAAAGGGTAAATGGATATGAAACCAATAGTGTTATGACCCGACTCAAAACTGAATGCAACCAAATATGATAATGTAATCCTTTCAATTCGATGAATCCTAACTAAAGTAAGGAGAGAATTTCCATTCACTTCCAACAATGCAAAAAATTGATCACTAAGAGAAAATATAAAAAATTCTCTAATGCGCTAATTTCACCAAGAAAAACTAATGCAAATCAATTTCAAAACATTTTTTTTATTTTTATTTTTATGTGTTAAAAACAAGCATAAAAATATGTAAATTCAAATCAAAGAAAACCGATCTAAATCTACGATTGATTTTTCAGAATGTAAACTATGCAATTGTAATCTATGCACAATCCACTTGAATAGTATGCAAATGTAATCTATGCACATTTTTCATTCATATTCTGAAAATGAGAATTCTAATTACGCAAATGTGATCTATGCAAGAGAATTCTCAAACACAAGATGATTCTAATGTAATCTAAGAACCAATCAAGTGCAAGTCAAGAAAATCGGGTGAGAGTTCCAAAGATCAAAAAATAAAAACACTAAAAGGCGATTAACACTCATACACTAAAAGCAAAAAGATGCAAAATTGTGACAATACTGAGACAAACCTCCAAGTAATGACCAAAGGAAATCAAATTAAAAATTTCTCAAAAAAGAGACTCAAAACACCAAATTGATAAAAGCTTAAAATGGGAATGGCAATGGAATGAACCTAAGGAAAGCTTCTGACAGGTTATATGTAGGTCTGGGCAGTGGATAACAATTTATAAACAAACACTAAGCTGACTAATAGAGGAAATCTTAGGGTTTTTCAAAATTTTGACAAGGTCCGCAGGCCCACAGTAGACACATGTGCGGTCCCGCTCTGTGCTAAAAGCCAAGCTACGGGTAAGTACGCACTGTGTCAAACAACTAGGGTGTGGTCCTCTCCCAAAGCTATGAAAAACGAAAAATAACCTTGGATCTACAAACTCTACCCAATTTTACACACAACAAGCCAAAAACAGAAACAAAAACACAGTTTCTCAGGTCAAAGTAAAAACAAGGAAAACAATCAAGTTCCCCAGCGGAGTCACCATTTTGTGACACGGAATAAGTCGATCTTGCGGACAAGATAGACCTTCCTAGAATCTAAAGAAGGCCTAATGACAAGAAAACCAATCAAACACTATCTTTCTCTAAATATGCTTTAATAAACAATAGCAAACAAGTGTTTTTAGGGCCTACCTTAGGTCCAACGCTAGCTTGTGGATGCCTTTGCTCCTTTGATCCAAATGAGCTCCTCTTCGTGAATCTACAAACACAAACAAGGCAAACAAATTAAATAGCACCTGAAAAGCCAATTGCATAAAACATATTTAACATGAAAGTCAAGGAGTCGATGAAACAAATAACATAAGATACTTATTGAGAAAAATGAGTTTGATTGTAATAATTCAAAAGAAGAAGAACCTTACAACCTTTGCCTTGACGCTGTACAAGCTCCTCCCAGGGTCCAGCAAGAAGTCTCCTCTACTTTGACAAGTTTCACTCACTCCCCAATGAAACCAAAAAGGTATGTGATCTCTCCTCTTTAGGCTTAACTAGGAAGTCTTGATTTCACCAGCATTTACCCTCAAAAATGTTCACTTCTAACCTCCCCAGCAACCAGCCCAATGCCTGTATTTATAGTGCAATGGAGGGAGGTTACTAGGTCCTCCTTCAAAGGGATAAAGCCCTCCTTCAAAGGGATAGCTCCCCTCATCAAGGGATTAGCTCCTTCTCTTTTGGGATGCATGAACCACCTCAGAGCGAACAATCCACATCAAAATTCCTTCTAGAAACCTCTAGAATTAACCCAAAGTGAGTTTTTTAAGATAAAACTTGCATCTTTTGACTTTCACAGGGGTCCGCACCTACACCGTTAGGGACAGAGCGGGCAAGTACGTAGCTTTTGTACACAGAAGGTGCGGGACCGCAAGGTGACTATGAGAGAAAGTGCGGAACCAGAGTTACATTGATTTTTAATGTCTTTCTCTCATTTCCAAAGCTTGATTTGAAGAGCTGAGGTCTGAGACTTGCTTAGGAGGATAGTACAAGAGATGATAGACCCATATTGACTGCAAATAATCATGGTGACGATATTTTTGTGTAACAGTTGTATTACCATTGGATTGAGTGGATCATGTTGTTCTTGTGTACTGAGTATTCAATGTTGTGTCATCAATTGTTTTGAGTGTGTGTGATCATTCACAAGTTAAATCCTTGTCCCACTACTAATTCATTGATCCCAACTTGACCCAAATTAGCCTTCTTGAACTGTGCATTGCATAGTAGGAAGGCTCAAGCTTCGCCCTTGACTTCTGAAACTATGTAATGCACATTTCCTTCCTCCAAGTACTATGCAATGCAAAGTCTCAGTATTCAACCTTGGTTGCTTGACCTTAATAATTATGCAATTTACCTTTCCAACCGATCTCCTTCTGCCTATTGCACAATGCAAAGCCTCAAGTTGTCTCCCTTTCTCCTTGATCTATGAAATCCATAGGCCTCTCTCTCTATTGTAACATGAATTGGGAAAATTCAAGGCTCAACACTAACTCACTAGGTTCCTCAACTCTGTAGTGAATTTGTCCAGCCTCTAGAACTGTGCATTGTGCAATATTAAGTTTCAATCCATCACTCCTGACCAATGGAACTATGCATTGCGCAATCCCTAAGTTAGCCTCTTAGTAAAACACCCAATTCCATCTCAATCATCATTTTCATGAAGAAAGTTAGGCTAGGAATTTTTTGTATTGAAGTTGTCTTATCATGAGTGATTTCTAGTTGCAAGTACCTTATATTGACATGACAAGATGATGATTGAAGAGAAGGAGAATGATAAAATTCTATAAGACACTTGGGAAGTTGTGAACATAAGATGATCATTGAGCAAGAAGATAATGGGACACTATTTTACAATAGAATACCAATGAGCAAGACCACATGAAGGATCTATACCATTTAGCCCCTTGGAGGGTGAAGATAAAGAGCAAAGGATATATTTCATGATGATGAAGTACTAAACAAACCTCTCATGAAGGTTGAAGACAAAGAAACGTTAGAAATAACCTGGCATTGCCACTTCATCATGGAGTCCATATCATCATTTTCATGTTATGATTTGTACCAGAGCCATCAAAATGGCATGAGTGTCCATGTGCCTTGCCACATCATTTGTGGATGTAATGATGTAATTATCAAAATAAATGACAAGATGTAATGTGTGGAAGTTTGAGAGTCATATGTGGAATATGAAAAATAACATAGTCATATATGATCAAAAGAGTCTTTTAGAAAAGTCCAAAAGTCATATAGAAGTATAGAGGTCACATTAGAAGTGGAAGAGTCATGAGGGAAAATAAAATGAGTACAAATGAGTACAAATGTATTATACTATCATATGGATCATCTCCTCTAGATTCTGGCAGTGTCCCCTCCTCCAGGCAATATGACCTTGAGAAAAAAATGACTCACAATCTATCATAGAATAAAAATAGTAGCATGAATATAATTCTACAAAAATCTCTATGACTTGACCCTCAAGGATGGACTATTATCTAAAGAATCAAAGGGATTCCAAGGAGGATGAATGCAGATGCTTAGGGTGAAGAGAAGGACGAAAGATTCTGTAATAATGCACCTAATCCAACTCAAATGAATAAGATAAAATGTAGCTTTAAATTGATCTCCTATGGAAAGTAAGCCTATAGAACATAGGTTGAGGTTGCAGGGACAACTACGAAAGTTCATCTCTGGTCACTATGATGATAGGTTCCTCCCTGCGGCTAGAGAGTTGGAACTACTATGTTAAACACTAGAGCACAATAATTGTGGACAAAACTAAGTCAAAGGAAGGGTCAATTCTCAAGAAAGTGGTAAATAGTAAAAGGATTGATGAGTACTAAATCTATGGAGAAAAATAGTCTGATAACAAATTCCCCCTAATGCACAACATCAAAAGAGTAACTAATTTCTGAAATGATTTACAATAAAGCCCAGAGGTAGAAATGAGACCAAGGAGACAAAGAAAAGGAGTAATATAAGAAGAATCCAAATGTTGAAGTCTCATTTGTGTTAAAAATATCCCCAAGGCAGACATACCTATTCCCGGCCGTAATGAGATACTAAACATGGTTGTAAAACATACACTATAGATCCGTGACATGAAATTCTAGCACATGGTCACGAACAATACTAAGTGGATCCATGTGACTAACTAGAAAGATAATAGCCACTAGAAAATCAAAATGAATCTATATCAAAGTATACATAAGTACATCTATTGACACATGTCAAACAAGAGGTGCCTAAAAGTAGTCCTCAACGTACATAAAGGTATACATAAGTCTAACGCATATTGGGGATGGTGCCCTATAAGAGTAAGATGTTTGTAACCCAGGTCTTTGACATAACCCTAATGGTATAAATCTATGGAATGGGAATAGATGAACTAATGTTGAGAATGGTAGAAATCGTATGAGTATCGGTCAATGAGGTGTACCATTAAAAAACATGAAGCAACCCACCAATGATGTAAATGGACCCCAAGGTACCAAGTACAATACACTAAGTATGAATAGATGTGTTGATGTTGAACACTTCCTACCTCAAGTGATCAAGAGTTAATGATGTAACCCACTGTTGATCATAGGGAAACCTACCACTAAGGTCGACAAGCTCTAAGGTACTACTGGTTCCTAGACCAAGGTCAAGGGTAATGGACTGAAATCCATAGGAGAATATTTGTCGAATGAGAGCCTTGATGTATCCCCCATTAGTCGATGTGGAATAAACTGAGATGATGCAGTGAATGGATGAATTCATGAAGCAATGAAGTACAACTGACACAGGGATGGATGAAAAAAAATGTTCAATAGGAAACTATAGATGGTCGACACAAGCAAATAATTCCCTTGAACACATAATGAAACAACACATGAGTGACTTGGAAGCATCACTAATGGGCACCATGTGATATCATGAAATAACACAAGAGGCATTAAAGAACATTGCATAGTAATTGGAAGAGTAACTAGTTGGAGGAGTAGATAGACTCGTATGTATAATACGACTCCCAGGAAAGCTAAAGCCAACTATAAGATAATGATGGAGATAGGTGACATGTTCAAGGGTGACATTACTGACATTTCCATTTCAATGACTAACAAAAATAAATTTTCCCTTCCCATTTTCTCTTTTTAGTATCCTTCATGGTTTCATTAGCATGAAATAGAAGACAAGAATTATCAATAAGTTCCTTTCTCATAAAGTTTAATGAGGTAAAAAAGGAGATCAAAGTACACTCATACCCTTTTCACAGTTTAACAAGATTTGAGAATGGAAACGAGATTTATCATCGAATTTTAATTTAATTAACGAGTCAAAAAGGATGTAAAGAACTTGAAATTTTCATTTAGGTTTTATGGGTAGGAAAATATGTGAAATGAATATTGGTATCTTTCAAAGGCTTAATGGTTCATGAAAATATGGCTAAAATGTACTCGGTGTTATTAATTAGTGAAGATGAGAAAAAGGAAAAAAGGGGATCAGTGTCATTCAATTTTTAATAAACATAAGAAGGATACAAAGGAAGCTCATCTTGGAAGATAGAGCGGTATAAAAGGTAGCAGTTGGTTCTGGTTTGATGGAAATACTCAAAGGATGACGAGGCAAATAGGTTGGCTAAGATCACCCATCATAGTGGTCCGTCCAAGAAAGGGTAAAACATAAACTGAAAGAAAATGATAGGCCAAGTAGAGGATGACAATGGAATAAGGAAACCAAGGCTTGTTGTGTAGAAATAGGTTGATAGAATATGGTAATGATGAGGGATATATTGTGGAATCCTTCTGGGATGGGGCTAGAAATATGGTAAATAAGAGGACGTGAGGCTCATATTCTAGGTCAGGGTGGGTCAAAAGGAAGGATCATGAAAAGAAGATCAATGAGACACTGCATGGATACCATCACGATAAGGAGGGACTAATTTAGGGAATCCATGATTAGGTAGGCTCTACTACAAAAATAAAATGTGCATAGAGATGAATGACTAATGCTACAACTTGACAAGATCATATGTAAGGCACAATGATGGCACTGAAGATCAATAATGCAATGGTGATGGCTATATGTGACCTACCTCTGTATGTCAGGTTAAAGAGAAACAAACATAACCTATAATGGATGTGTTATTATAAATTCCATCCTATCCTATAAAAGCAATCCAAAAATACTATACCAATGGTTAAATCACGAGGATTAGGCAAAAATAGGGCCATATATTTTTATTTTTCTAGTTTAATATTTTTTTTTTGAATTTTTGGCATATATGATGTACTAGAAAAGAGATCACATGACACACCATACCAAAAAGGGATAAAAAATAACACTCTTATGTACAATATCTACAAGTGAAAATTATTCTAATAGGTCACCTCAATGTGTGTCCGTTGTCAAGCATAGGCGAAGGATTTCCATACATGAACTCATGGAAAAGTGGGGTTACCATATGGCACACCATGATGGGGCCATGCCATAGAATGCTTAATTTACTAATACCTAAAAGTTGATGATGCTAGGGAACACCTAGAATCGTAGGACTATGAAGAATGACTCAATGACATAGAAGGTGAGTGGTCTCATGAGCTAGTGGAACTCCTTGACAAGGACAATCATGATTTAAAAGGGGTACAAGGAACTTGTCGATAGGTGGAGATGTGTGGGAAAATTCATTGGAAAGTTCGGCATAAAAAATGTAGGACTGGACTTAGTCCAAGGGTGACACTTCTAAGGAGGGATGGGGAGATTTCCCTTGGATCAATTCAAGATTTTTTTAGTCAATATATACCTTTTCCAAATCAAGGAGACTAGAGGAATCAAGGGTCGTAATCTCCCTAGGATTTTCAGTATGTGAATCCATGACCTCCAATATGACTCATCAATGAGGAGACCTGATGTCAAGGGAGTCATGTGGAAGAGGCAGAGTGATGCCCCATGCGGGAAAATGATACCTGTCATATTCCATATTGGGATGGAGTTTCTGAGTAGCATGAAGAGGTACTAATGGGACTGTCAAAGACGTAATATCTTCCACAAAAGTGGTGTATTCTCACCATGATAATATACATCTATAGAAGAAGACACCTCCCAAGGTTCAGGAGACCTATGGGGTCCAAAAGTGACATAATAGATCATGTGAATAGGAGCAATGGTAGAAGAAGAAGAAATGTTGAGTGTAGGTAAAAGAAATACTTCAGTAAGGGATGATATTTTGAATAAGTCTGTGCCAACACTATCATAACATGTAGGGTTATCTCCAACAAGTGGGATAAAATTCCCCATAGTGGTAAGTTGGATTAAAGACACACAATAGTCTAATTTATCTATCATGACTATCTTGCCTTGATGGTGAGAGAAAATAACATGAAAAATGAAATATGTGACAACACACATAGCATAAATCCAACTCTAACCAATCAGTAGGTTATCATCCAAGGAAATGTCGAAAACTTTAACATATATGTAGGCATTATTCCCCCCTGAGTCAATGGAAAACATGGGAAGAAACCCCTAAGGTAGAAAATGGTGTCCATCATATGGCTGAAGAGAGGTAGTATATTTAAAAAACACTACAGAAACAATAAGTTTCCAGCATGATGTTGACATAACATAGGTAGAAGGCCCTTCATCCACCAAAGTGTGATATACATCATGAGTGAAAATACGCACTACAATTTGAAAGGAAATGTGATGTGAATGTCTACCATGAGGTGCATCGACATAAAAGGTAATCAAACATGACTTTAAGGGTTCGAATCCTTTGATGGAAGTAAATAAGTCTTTTTGTTGCTGAGGGAAGCTTTGTAAAACCTCGAAAGAACACATGGCATAGGGTGCTTGGGAAACATTCTCAACAATACCATAATGTTGGGAAGCTCATGCATTGGGGTTGTGTGTTGAATTTTATACTACACCCTTGAGTGGGAAATATACTTGTTCTATAGGCTTATCTAACATGAGAATTCTAAGAGAAGTAGCAGGGGTGGTCGAGTCCTTAGGAGCATTACTCAACTTTGGAAGGCCATAGGATTTTTTTGACATTGTCATGTTAACCTCTTCTTGACACATTAGGATTTTTGAATTGGTAGCAGTAGGATGGAATTGTGGCCCTCCATTGGCCCCTAGTAAAAGTTTAGGATCTTGTGAAACCATTTGTTGTTGTGGATGGCTGGGATTGGATGAGTCAATATAGATGGTTGCTATGAAGTAGTCGGTGATGCAAAGAAATGGTGGACTTTATCCATACATGGGCACTCATGAGTTGAATTCTCACCTTGAAAAATTTTGCAAGGGAAATTAATCTTACAACGTCTTTCTCTCATGCCCCTACCTTGAGTAGGTTGGTTTTGTTGATTCTCCTAAGCAAGTTTGTTATTTTGCTTATTATTTTTGTTCCTTTTCTCACCAAGTTGTTGAGAATTCTTATGTGGTATGGACTTCGTTGTAAGAACGTCGATGAAATTCTCAGAAGAAGTGGGTACTTGTTAAAAGAAAGGGGCACTCTCTAGGTCTTCAAAACTAACCATCATATACTCTAGTTGAGTAGCTAACTGGATCATAGTATCAAAAGAAAGAGAATCAATTACTCTGTCAATGTGTGGTCCAGGTTTGGTTCAGTGTGGGTTCGTTGAAGGGTGAGGATCATTGGGAATAATTTTATATAATGTACCCACTTGAAAATAAATCAAATCAAGGTGTTTAAAATGTAAAATGGCCCGCTCATCTATATTTTCCCCAATCAGAGTGACATCCTAGGTAATTTGAGGTTGAAGGCATGAGGTGAACCAGTTTGTAAGAATATCATTAGGGAGTCTAGTTCATACTAACCTCTTGCTTTTTGCACCACTCAAGAATATGATTAGAGATATGGGTGGAATAATATTTTTTAAACTTGGAAAAAAGGCTAGTCCCAAGATCCTGTCGCGTAGGTAGTTGGAAATGATTCAGGAAAGTCCTAGCTAAGGAAGAAAATTTGTTGTAGGATGCACGATCAATTTAAATGTAGAATTTGGTGGCATCCCCTCTTAGGGTATGTTGGAAAATTATTAATTTCACAAAATAATCCACCAACTAATTGGATGAACATCCTATATGAAAAGTGGTGATATGGGTTGAAGTATTTTCCTAGGGTTTCACTTCAAAACTAGGAATATCATATGGTAGCTTGGTAGGTATAGATAGCGACCTAGGATCATGACAGATGGGATCATTGGTCAATTTATATATATTAGATAAATTAACAGTAGTGAGAAAATGAATTTTTAACTTACCATATAGATCATAAGGACCATAAACCCTTGAAGGACCATAAGGTCCTCCCATATTGTAATGAAAGGAAACTGGATGAGGACAAATGATCTAATAATCGCCCTATGAGTGGCCTCAGTGAATATTTATTAAACAAAAGGTATTACAGACCCATGTTCTGGTGTGTGTTTTGTGTTATTGAAACAACAGATCGATCAGATTGCCAATACACAGAAAATAAATGGAAAGACAGTAGAGAAATATAGTAAGCAATACGAAGACACAAACAATTTTTAATAAGGAGTTCATCCTATTCTCTAGGGCTACGTCTATAGTCCAGCTTCAGTGGTGGCCCTGTTTTATTGTGTCTTTCAGGAATGAAATTACAATGCAGGGACTGAATATGAGTTCTCCTGAAGCAGATTTTGCTTGGTAGGGTGGTTCTTGGATTCCCCAAGCCACTTGGAGTACACAGATTCTTGTTCTTCCTACCAGCTCTGTGGCCCTCGGTCTACAGTGGAAAGGGCCAATTGTGATGCTCAATCTGGATAGATTCCTCTATGGGAAGGATTGATTCCTCAAGCTCTCTGGTGCTCGATGTTGCTTGTGGTTAGCTTGGCCCTCTGTCTCCTCTGCTTGGCTTTACTACTCTCTGTGCTCAGTCCTCCTCTCAAGGTTCACTATTCACTATCTCTCTTGGTCACTTGGACTCTTCGTTCTGTCTCTCTGAATCTCCGTTCACTATCTTTGTTCATGGTTTTAGCCATTCGACCTCCATGCCTGTTCGGTTCCTCTCCCGCCTGCATCGATTTTCCTGTCACCTGTGTGCTGGGAGTTCCTTGTTTGGCGTCAGCATGAATTCTTAGGAAGTAGCCACGTGTCTCCATCAAAACAACGCCAGCCTATTCTTCAATTCATTTCTTTCTCCACCGTGGCGGTCAACAGATTCCAAATCCCCTTAAATCGCGGCTTAATCCCCTGTCGATTCCGCTTCTGTCTATCGGGTGCAATCTTAGCCATCCGATCTGGGCTCCTCCAGATCCAATGTCATTCGCATGTCGAGTGCGATTGACTTGCTCGACCGATAACACATGATCATGGCGGTTTTTCTCTCACCTCCGCTGCCACACATCGATCGCTGAGTGTGATTGCTCCCCTTTCTCCAAAACTGCTTATCGTTCAAGGGCGTCCTGATCAATACCACCTGTTTCTAGGGTGTGAGTACCGCCTTTGTACTCTAGCGCCTTTACCTTTTTTCGCCTGCAGTCCTCTGGTTCCCCCATGTGACTGAGTGCTTAAGGCTCCTCCTTTTCGGCCTTATTTGCCTAATGATGCGCATTAGAGCTAACGCTAATGCGCATCGAAAATCAGCTCCCTTTCCCGATCCGGGGCTCCCAAGGGATATTTTGACCTCCTGCATAGTCTCCATGGGCCTCGGCCAGCGCACTTTGACAGAGGTCCTCGTCGTTCCACACTGGCTGCCATGGCCACTGGTTCAGGGTGTTTTCGATTGATGTTTTTGATTTCATTTGAGATTTGTTCGACTTGATTTAGTCATGGTTCTTTGACAGTCATTTATGGATCCGATTTGGATCACAGCCTCCCAGCTGAAAAGCTTTTGGACCACCAAAAGTTGGTTTTCTTCAAGCATCGACTAAGTGAGGAAACTGTTGTCTCACTTGTCCAATCTCAATCCACTTCACACTGCTCAGCTTCGAACCTTTAAGCCCAATTCTGAGGTATTCCACTTGTCCACTGCATGTTGTCCTTACCTTCATGTCCAACACTATATCTTCCTACAACTCATTAAGATATTCAGGTAGCAGGTCATCTACAGAAGGCAATTGACTCTGCTCTTCAGGGTCCTCAATCATTGAAGGTTCAAACAACCTCAAGAAATCTATGTTCACGACTAAGTAGATGTGCATGTAAGCTGGAAAATCAAGGCGAAAAGCATTCTCACCAATCTTCTCAAGTATCCTGAAGGATCCATACCTGATAGGTTTTAGCTTCTTACCTTCACCTTGCATCCTTTCCTTATTGATATACAACTAGACTTGATCTCCAACTTGAAAACTATTATCCATATGATGCTTATCATGCCTAGCCTTGTACTTGGCCTGGCTCTTTTCCAACTATTCTTGTACTGCCTGGTGGATCTCCTGGATCTGTTCAATGAACCTAGTTTCTTTGTCCACATCACTGTGTCCATCAACCATGGTATCTTTACCAAAGACAAAATCCAAGGGAGACCTAGGTATGAAACCAAAGCAAGTCTCAAAAGGAGATCTTTGGGTAGAAGAGTGTTTGGCTCTATTGTAAGCATGTTGCACATAACACAAGTGTTCATCCCAAAGCTTAGGGTGTTTGCTGCAATATCCTCTCAGTAACTGGATCACTGTCCTATTAACTACTTCTATCTGGCCATCTATTTGTGGATGAAAAGATGTGCTTTTCTTTAATTTGGTGTCCATTAGTTTCCAAAGACTGGACCAAAACTTTCCCACAAATCGGGTGTCTTAATCAGATATAATACAAGTGGGTAATCCAAAATGAACCCATACATGTTCAAAGAATAATTTTGTAGTTTGTTCAGATGTAATCTATTTACTACAGGGTATCAAAACACACATTTTGCTAAACCTGTCCACAACAACATATAGATAATCATGACCTTTCCTAGATTTAGGTAGTCCTCCAACAAAATCCATGGAAATGCTTTCCCAAGGGTGAGAAGGAACTGGCAATGGAGTGTACAAGCCTAGTTTTCTGTTGTTGGGCTTGCTTTTAGCACACATAGCACACCCCTTTACATATCTAGAAACTGTCTCCCTCATTCTTGGCCAATAGCAGAACCTTTGCAGCTGTGCAACTGTTTTACTTACCCCAAAGTTACTTGATATCAGAGAAGTGTGTGCTTCCCTAATTATCTTTGTTCTCTCAGTTTGTGGAATGCAAAGTTTCCAACAATGATATAAGGGTCGGTCCTTCACATGATAGTAAAATTCTTCTACTCTTTTTCCTTGACTCAAAGTTGCATGTACATATTTAAAGTCCATATCCTAAGCATACTGTTCTATGTAGCTTTCATGTAGCACATAATTATGCTTAAGTATGGTAGATGCATTTATAATGGGTCTAGATAACATGTCTGCAACCTTGTTATGTATGCCCTTTTTATATCTGATGACTAAATGAAACTGTTGTAGAAAACCCATCCATCTGTAATGTCTTGATTGTTGTAACTTAGTTTGGGAGTGTAGATATTGAAGTGGCTGATGATCAGTATGTATTATTGTTTCTTTGCCCATTAAGTAATGTTTCAACTTTTTCACACTCTGAACTAATGCATACAATTATTTACCATACGTAGGATAGTTGACTACTGCAGGATTAAAAGTCTCAGAATGATAACATATGGGTTTATCGTGTTGTGTCAACACTGCTCCCATGGCATAGTCACTGGCATCAGTTTGGATCTCAAATTGTCTTTGTAGATCTGGCAGTGCTAGTACAAGTGTTGTACTAATTTTTTCTTTCAAGGTGTCGAAGGCTTTCTGCTGTTTGCCTCCCCACTGAAACACTTTGTTCAATCCTGTCAAAGCATGTAAGGGAGCTGCAATTGAGGAAAAATTTGAAATGAACTTCCTCTAATACTGTGTTGCTCCTAAGAAGCTTCTCACTTTTGTAGCAGACTTGGGTTTAGGCCAGTTTACAATGACTGCCACTTTAGAGGGATCTATTTTCAATTCACCTCCCCCTACTATGTGACCGAAATAATTTAGAGAGGTTTTGCCAAATTCACATTTGGAGAGTTTAACATAAAGTTTTTCTCTTTTCAAAACATCTAATGTCTGCTTAACATGCTTTAAATGTTCTTCCCATGTTTTACTAAAATTTAGAATTTCATCGAGATACACAATAACAAAATCATCAAGAAAAGGTCTAAGTACATCATTCCTTAATCTCATGAAAATAGCAGGGGCATTGGTCAAGCCAAAAGGCATAACCAGCCATTCATACAATCCCTGCTTTGTTTTGAAAGCAGTCTTCCATGCATCTTGCTCTGCAACTCTGACCTGATGGTATCGACTGTGCAAATCTAGCTTGGTGAAATAATCAACTTCTTTCAATTGATCTAAAAGATCATCTATGCGAGGAAGGGGATAACAATTTTTAATTGTTATCTTATTCAGTGCTCGATAATCAATGCACATTCTCCACGAGCCATCTTTCTTTCTCACCAAAACAATTGGTGACCCACATGGTGATGTGCTAGGCCTGATGAACCCTTTCTCGAGCAACTCCTGCACGTGCTTCTTGATTTCAGCATTCTCTAAAGTAGATAACCATTACATCCCAATGTTAGGAAAAGGAACATCTTGCTGCCAAATAATATCATGTACTATTCCCTTTTTGGGTGGCAGACCTTGAGGTTCTTGAAACAAGACATCATACTCTGAAACAATATTTTCTATATCAGCTTGCTGATCAGAATTACAGCCCTGAAATACATTGGCTTTATCAGTTTTCTTTTCCTTTACAACCATTAGTAAAAACTATTTGCATGAATTTATCATTATCTTCATCTGTCCTGAGTTTATGAGAGTATAATTATTCTTGAGCTTATGAGCTCTTACAAAGTATTCGATTCCATCTCTAACAAGTAGATACTTGTTCTCAGCTCTATAGAAAATAGCCTTTCTATCATACAAGTAAGGACTTCCTAAAGCAATTCCACATATATCCAAAGGAATTATATCTAACTCAACCTCATCTACAAATGCTGACCCAAAAGAAAACTTGAGTTTGCACTATCTAGTCACTTGTAGTTGTGCTTTATCATTCAACCATCCTAATGGGTATGGTTTCTTATGAGGTGTAGTCGCTAATCCCAATTTCTTTACAATTGCTTCAGAAATCAGATTTACTTGCGAGCCACTATCAAACAAAGTATCAATCTTCTGATTTTCGGAAACAACTCGAATATGGAAAAGCTCATGGCTTTTTCTCTCATGTTCTTCATCAATAACAAATTGAACAAAATTACTTGTAGATGCTTCAAAATTCTTACCTTTTATACCTGTGGCTACGATGATTGTTTCATCTCCCGAGTCTGACCCCAAATCTTTCTGAATAGCTGCAGCAGTCTTCTTCTTCTTTCCCTCGGACTTCTTAGGTCTTAGCTCTGGATACAGAATCCAACAGTGCTCATCATCATGCCCCTCCTTTTTATAGTGAGTGCATGAGGCTTTGCCTTTTTGTGCAGTGTTAGCCTTCCTTACTTTCCACTTCTGCTTTCTTTTCTCCTTGATTTTGCTTACAGTGGGTTGGGACTGTCCCCCAATTTCTGGATTTCCATTCTTTCCTCTAGCTTCTAGATGAGTAGCTTGTATAGATACCTCATCTATACTAGTGGGATTAAACATGAGGATGGTATGCCTCATGTAGCTGTGTAGACCACCAATGTACTTCAAAAGAGTTTTTGGTGAGTCTAATGAAATACCCAACATCAATGCTCTCTTTTGGAACTCTTGAGTATACCCTTGTACACTTTTCCCTTTCAACTGCCGAAGAGTTTGCCAACTCATCATGGCTTGTTGCATGTAGGCCAATGGATAGAACTTCTTTTTGATTGCAGTAACAAATTCACTCCATACAGAGATGGTCTTACCATGCTTCCTCATATCAGCTTGGGTTCTACCTTCCCACCATACCAAGGCAGTGCCCCCTAGGCGAATGCTTGCCAGCTAAATCTTGCTCTTGTCTGAGTCTATATTTTGTACTCTGCAATACACATCAATTTGTCTAATCCAATTGTCCAACTTTTGAGCATTTAGCTCTCCATCATATATAGGCAAATCAAATTTAACATCTAACTTAATCAAAGATGCCTTCTTATTATGCACAGGGCTACTAGGAGGTGCAGGGAAGCTTTCTTCTTTCCCCTTTCCTTTGGAGTGGTCATGGGAATGAGATTCATCTTCTTCTTTATCTTGCTTAGAGCTTGATGAATCTTCACCCTTATGCTTTCTAAAGTCCCTATACATTTCTTACACCATGGACTTTATAGCTAGGAAACTTTCTATGAATTGAGAGTTTGTCCCTATAGAACCTTCTTTTGACATTGTCTTTCGAGAATAGACTCTCCCAATTTCAAGATTAGTTTCCACCAACTCTCCTTCTCCTAATTTGAGATTTGATCTAGTAAGCATTCACAGCTAAACCAACACAATCTTCTCTAACCTTACAACCTAGAGCTTGTACCACTTGATCTGATAATCACCCTATGAGTGACCTCAGTGAAGATTTATTAACAAAAGGTGTTATAGACATTTTTGTGCCTCGCATCATGGAGCATGGAATGTCAATAATTACAGGGATCCTCAGTCCCTAAACATGTTGTTCTTACCCCTAAAAGAACAAGGTCATCAAACAACAACACTTCCAATCAGTTCTCCACCTGAAAACACTTCAAAACAGGCTTATTTTGGATCATGTCAGCTGCTTAATTGAGCTTCTGCGCTGTAATGCAACTGTCCCACTCTGTACCTGCGCTGGAAGTCAAAAGTAATGAAGGCTACCTGCGCTGGGCGAGATTGGCCAAGTGGCACAGTCATCCTGCAAGGTGTCAACTGCCCAGGAAGCTTCCAAACTGACACTTGGTTCATCAGATTCGCCTTGTGATGAGTAAGAGGTACTTGATCACCATGTGTAAGCAAGGATCTCCAAGTGGACTCAAGAACTGAAGATTAACTGAAGAGGGAGAGGACACTAGTCAGCTCTATGCCAGCCTCAAGCTGACTCATCCTCTCTTCTTCTCTCCTATATATAGAGCTCTTCTATGAGGTCTAAGGAGGCTGGAATTTTGTGTAAAGCAAGGAGGTGCTGTTGGATTACAGTTAGAGCTATTGGGTGATTGTTTTACTAGAGGTGAAGAGGAGAGTTCTTGCTGCTGGGGAGGTGCTGCTGGATTGGAGCCATCATTGGTTGTAACCTTCTCAGAACCCTGTTACTTCTATCAATAAAGTTTTGCATGTTCTCCTATATACTTGTATTGCATTGATGTATTGTATTTACATGTATATTTGATTCACTCTAATCCATGCATCAGTTATGAGTACTTGTATCTTGTAGTTTCCTCTCTCGTTTTGTGCAGGGCTTGTGTGTAGCTGGACCGGCAAAGAGAGCAAGGAGCTGGGAACAAGAGACAAAGAGAGAGGATCAAGATCGACTAAGCGAAGGATACCAGGTTGGTTGATCATTTCTTCCCCCTCTCTGTACTTTCATAAAGGAAAACATCAAAGCTTTACTTTCAGTTGTTGCTAAAGACTGTCACCTTTAGAGTAGGGATAGGGTCATCCGCATCGGATACTTTTCCCCACAACAAACTGGCGACTCCGCTGGGGAGCCTAGTATCTTGTTGGTGTTTGTAGTATTTTGCTATTCATTTCTTGAAGAAAAGAGTACCAAATCGAAAAGCTTTTGACTATATCAAAAGCGAAGTAGAGGGACTGCTACTCTTGCTCATTTGTTGAGCAAATTCAAGATTTGAAGAGCCTATCTACAAAAGACTCTTTACTCTTTGTGATAGATCTTCATCCTCTTGATCATCCCTTAGCCTGTACTTGACCTATAGCTTTTTATTTCATCAAAAACAGTGCATTTTTGAGCTTTTTATGACCCGGAAAACTTTGTAGACGAAACTCTCGTGAGTCAGTGCAGGCTGTACACAGGCAGCCTGCATTACAACGCAGGTACTCCCTTCAGGAACTGCGCTGAGAGTCAAACTGGCAGACTAGAACCTGCGCTGGTCCAGTTAGCCTTTGTCTTGCTCAGTCTTCCTATTGTGTCTTGGCCCTGTTTGCACTTGTTTTTTGCTGATTGCTTGCTGGTTATTGTACTTGCTGTAAGCCACTTCTCCTTGATATTATTCCGCCTCAGTTGTGTGATGAAACTGTGAATGTTCTTTCAGTATTTCTTATTTCAGTTACAGTTTCCATTGTGAAAAGCGAACCAGTATAGCTGTGGCCTCTTAGATCCTGAACTGTAAAAGTGTCTTTGGGATCTGAAGAGTTAGTTTTATTACTGTTCATGGCTGTTTGAGTTTGTTTGTTTTTCACTTTATGGTTTGAATTCATATATTTTTAGTGTTGAAACAAGTACCTGTAAAGCGTTTTTTCATTTTAGAAAAAACTGGTTTGTTTACGCTTCAAATTGAATTCGAAAGTCATACAACAGTTTTCCTTTTGTCTACATCAACATTAAAGGGAAAGAAAAGAAATACATGCATCTTGCATTCGCATTTTGATAAGTTTGGGTGTCTGATCTAGGAGAAAGTGCATTAGTTTGTGCTTGGTGCTCTGTGTGGAAAGATATTGTTTTTCTCTCCCCTCAGTAGTTAGGATTTTCAAAGCTAAAAAGATTGTGAAAGCTTGCTTATCATTTTAGCTGCATTTAGGAATTTGTACCAATACATCTCGTGGTGATCCTGAAAGACAAACTGATAAACAAGATCAACTTAAAATATATTGAATGAATCTAAAAACGCATTGTAACATAACGCTCACAATAGAGGTCTAGGTAGAGACGTGTTCCGGCGTCGTTAAATGTAGTGACTGTCGATCTCTACGAAGGTGGGTGATTCCTCCTGAGAGTCGGTGGCACTAATACGGACTTGTGCTCCCGCGTACCGTCGCGTATATTGGGAGACCCCTATAGGCTTTTATCCTTTATCCTTAGGAAGCCGTGTCGACCGCCCTACTGATCGCGATGCAGTGAACACAGCATTCACGAAGATCGACCACCCGTACCGTAAAACGTATTCTGTGGTTTCGCGAAAGGTTTGGCACACCCTCTGCCTAGATCTCCAGAGCAGTTTCTTTTGGCCTTTTTCAAACTCTATAACTGAAAAAGTCCAACCGAGCATTTGTCACTTCGGGCTCGTTAATACATCGAAGGCGACTAGAGTCATCTTTAGCTTTTTCTCGACTCTTAAAACATGAAAAAGCAAAGTTGTGTCTAAAAGCGTCTAATAAAATTCATTCAATACGGAAACATAATTCCCCTTTTTGTATTTTAGTTGATCAAGTAATCCGCAACCGTGGAGGAAAGTCAATTAAAACTCCGTCGTTCGGGGAGACTCGCGAGTCAACCACCTTCGTCCCCGGAACCGAAAGTAGTACGGGCGAAGCGATCTCGCTGGACCAGGTCAAAATCTCCTTTTAGAGTTAGAACGGAAGTTCCAACAACATCTGAGATTCTGGTCACTCCCAATATTTCTGGAATCCCTGCCTCTATTGAAGAAGTTCAACAGCAACAGAGGGACAGTTGTACTGATCCTAGTCTGAAGACAAGTACTTGCATAACTGAACCAGTTCCATCTGAAACCGGTCCACAGAGTCTTGTTGTTCAAACAACTATCGCTGTCGAAGCAACCCCTTCTTCGGCACCAGAAATCTTTTACGGACCTGACGGTCTTCCTCTTCCTCCTGGTCTGATTGCAATAGAGGAAATCGTAGAGGACCAGCAAGCAAATACTCCAATTCATTTTGGAGTAGGTACCCCTCTTTTTCCTTCTGCATCAGAAGTTTGTCCATCGCCACTGGAAGTTCCTGAAGAATCGTTAGGAAGTTTATTGGATAGACTTAAAATGTCTGAACAACCGTCGACATCTAGAACTGTGCCAAACGACACAGTGACAGCAGAAGCTCCTGCTGCCACTCCAACGATGTTTGCCGGCATACCATCTGTCCCAACTAGTTCTCATCAACTAGAAGGAGTCCACCCAGGGACTATTATGACAACTTGGTCTGTTCCAGTTTGTTCTTCCGGTATAATACCCGGTAATTCTTATGTTGAAACTAGACAAATTGATCCCTTTGGGAATCATTTTGGACCATCCAGTCCTCAAAGGCCATCTATGCCCTTGAGCTCCGGATTGTTACCGTATGGGGGGCAATATGCCCTTTCACTTCCTCTTCCGGGAGGATACCCATACGGCAGTTTTCAACCACATTCAGGTTTGACTGAAGTAACGACGAGTGGTTGGGTACCTATGTTACCCCAACAACCGAGAGTTGTATATTTTATGCAACAATCTGTACCTATGTCTAGTATCCCGACGACGCCAGCAATTGTAACCGTGTCGCAAGTTCAATCGATGCCTGTTGTATGTCAACCACAAGTTGTAATGCAACGGCCTATTGACCCTGCAACACAACCACAATCGCCAACTGTCGGGACGACACAGATACAAACGGGGACCATAACCCCGCATCTTGGTCCGTCGGTTAGTGTCGCACAACAAAACATGGCTTCACAACCATGGATGGTGCAATACCAACAACCTCAGTTTCAACAGGTGTACCAGGGGTCTGAGCAACAGATCTTTACAAATAGTGGGCAACCCTATATTCAGAATGGGTTAAACCAACCACTTTACAGTGGCCAAGCCCACCAACCATATCAGTCATATCAACATCAGTTGCATTATACTGGTGTGCAAAGACCTACTGCTCAGGCGATTCCATCATATCCTGGGTACGCCTCGCCAAACCTGAATCAGCAGTTGCCATTCGTGGCGACCTTAGAATTACCAGATTTACATCGATTGACGAACGATCCAATCGCCTATGCCCATTGGTGGCCAGCGATTCCTCACAAACTTCCTTCGGACATTCCTAAATTCAATGGAAATCCGGGCGAAGACCCGTCGAATCATGTGATGACATTCCATCTATGGTGTTCGTCGAATACCTTGAATGATGATTCGATAAGGCTTCGTCTTTTCCAGAGGACATTGACTGGTCCGGCGGCCAAATGGTATATTGAATTACCTAGAGCCTCTTTCGACAATTTTAGTTCCCTAGCCACGACTTTCTTAACACACTTTCAGTTACCTATAAGGTACGAAACTGGAACAGAAATCTTGACCAATTTCAAGCAGACAACAGCCACACATATATCTGATCATATACATGAGTGGCGTCGTCGTCGCAGAATGGTAAAGACCTATGTTCCAGATCAGCTATTAGCTGAGTGGTTTATAAAGTCGCTTCTGCCGGCAATAACAGAAGATGTGGCCAAGGGAGGCGTCGTAACAGAGGAGCAAGTTATTGCTCGTGCTCAATATTTGGACTTAGTGTATACTCAGTCGGGCACGCTCTATGATAAGATACCTGACGCCCCCAGACCGGAATTTTCAATCCCTCCTCCTCCCGGATCGAACAGTGACTCTCATGCCGGTGATGGCGTGATTGGAACTGCAAACGCTAAGTCGACAAGGGATTCGAATAAGAAAGCCCGTAAGACTTCGAATCAAAAAGCAAATCAGGAGATTCTTGCTTCGGAGGTAAATGCTGTATCTACGGATAAAGACAAAAACTCCAATCAACCAGGAAGCAAGAAGAAACAAAACAAAGGGAAGAAGAAGAAACAAGGTGGATCATCCCCTCAAAAAACTTCTTCAAACCCTCCTGGGCAAAAGAAACAATTTCCTCCATGTCAAATATGTGATGAAAATCATTCAACAAAGAACTGTCCGTTCAAAGCTGAGTTAAAGAGGTTCCTAAAAAGTTCCCAAACTTCAGCTGTGTTGACTGATCCGTTTCCCACCCCAGGTCAGAATATGGTTGATAGTGGAAATGCTTCCCCGTCTCAAGTGCTTATGCTGTCGGTTTCTAAGCAAAGTGATGCTTTGATCTCGACTAGGAATAAAGATTATGGGAATCCGCCGGTGTCGAACGACAAAGGGAAAGATCAACCCAGTAGTTCGACAACGACTTCGGCAGAAGTTGTACCCCCCCTCACGCATGAATTAACAATAAAGCCGCCTAAGGGAGTAGTCCACAAATCGACATTCAACCCTCGCGCCAGAGCGGCGCAACACTATAATATAGTGGAGGATTTGGCCCAATCGCCATCTGCTATGTCGACTCTTGAGGTACTACAAAATTGCCCATCCCAAAGACAGGCATTGTTATCTGCAATTGGTGGAGTGGATCCTAAAGATTCCAGTCTTGTATCCTTTGATCACAAAGGATATGATCCTCAGTTACCAGCGCAATTAGCTTTCCTTATTCAAGTGAAAGCACTCAACAAAACTGTTCATAGAACGATTATTGATGAGGGCGCATCGACATGTATCATGTCGATGAGTTGCTGGAAAACTCTTGGATCTCCAACCTTGTCGCGATCTTCGACGACATTGAAAGCATTTGACGGTAGGTCGTACACTCCGTACGGTATCCTAAATAACTTTAAGGTTGAACTAGGAGGAAAAACAGTAGAAATTGATGTTGAAGTCATTGATGGCAATCTGGACTATAACATCCTACTGGGAAGACCATGGATATATGCCATGGCAGCTGTAGTGTCGACATATTTTAGGAAGATTGCATTCCCGTTTGAAGGAGGGATTACGATCGTCGACCAACAGAATTTCCTCCCTAATGGTTCACAAGTTACAGGAAGCATTCCCCTGATCCATGGGAGCGACCATTCGATAAGAGATATCGGAGTAGGCTTGCTAAAAGATCCCACAATGATGGGAACTTTCGCGTTGCCACCTCCTTCCCATATAGTGGATATACCGTTTGTAGCAACATGCAACATGGTATCTTCATCGAAGGTCGCAGAAAACAAAATCGTCATGGATCATCAAGTGGTATTGCCACCTAGCCCTATTGAAATATTGTAGCAATCAATGTTTCAGGCGTGGGAGGCGAGCCCAAATGAACGCTCGTCAAGCGTTTGGGTAGATAGGTCCGAAGAATATGGTACCCCATTAGATCCATGGTCAAAAGTTCATGGGACTGACGAAGGAATCTTACAATCAATGATGATTGAGGGGGCACCATGGAATGATCACCACCATCGTTCCCTTCTTCCAGAGCGTGAAGAAGAAACTCATCACGACCTATACCACCCTTCAGTGTTTGAATTCCTAACAAATACTGTAAATACGGTGGATTCAGAGAGAAACCTATCCAATATTGAAGAGACAGTAGCCATAAACATCTCGACGAAATCTGATGTTGTTGAGAATATTCATGTCGGCAAAAGTTGTTCCCCTTCAGAACTGGAAATATATAGTGCTCTCTTTCGCGAATTCAGAGATGTCTTTGCATGGTCATATGATGAAATGCCAGGCATTGACTCGAGCATAGTTGAACATGAGATTAAAATGTATCCTGATGTCAAACCAGTAAGACAACGGCTTCGGCAGGTACATCCGAAGAAAGCCGCTGCCATTAAGGCGGAAGTTGAAAAACTCCTCCATGCTGGATTCATCTACCCGGTTCCTCTAACCGATTGGGTATCGAATATTGTCCCTGTTATGAAAAAACAAGGGACGATAAGAGTGTGCGTCGACTATAGGGATGTGAACAAAGCTTGTCCAAAGGACAACTACCCTACACCCTTCATCGACCAGATAATTGATGAATGCGCCGGATGTGAAATCTTTTCCTTTATGGATGGATTTTCCGGGTATAATCAAATAAATATCCGCCCACAGGACCAGTCTAAGACTGCATTCATCTGTTCCGTGGGGCACATTCGCTTATCGAAAATTACCCTTTGGTTTAAAGAACGCAGGGGCGACGTTTCAGAGGGCAATGAATTATGCCTTTCATGACATCAAGAACATTGTTCAACCTTATCTCGACGATCTTCCGGCTCATTCGCGAAAGCGGACTGATCATCCGCGGCATTTGAGAGCAATATTTCTACGTTGCCGACATTATAAGATAAGACTCAATCCGCACAAGTGTGTGTTTTGCGTCGGTTCTGGTCGTTTACTTGGCTTTGTTGTCTCTAAGGATGGGATTCGTCTCGACCCCTGTAAGGTTCAGGCAATCATTAATTTGCCTCCACCTTCAAATTTGCTTCAGATTCAAAAACTCCAAGGGAAAGCAAACTTTCTGAGGAGGTTCATTCCAAATTACGCAGAACTTGCCAAAGGTTATACTCGTCTTTTGAAAAAGGATGTACCTTTTGTCTGGGACCAGGTTGCGCAAGCTTCCTTTGACGCTCTGAAAGATTGTCTAGTAAGAGCATCATTAATGTACGCCCCGGACTATCAAAGAGATTTTAACCTGTATCTAGCTGCAGCAGATACGACCATTGCGATGGTCTTAGTGCAAGAAGTCGATGGAATTGAACATCCTATATATTATTTAAGTAAAAACTTAAATGATACAGAAAGTAAATATTCCTATGTTGAAAAACTAGCGCTTGCTGCTGTTCAAGCGATTCAAAGGTTTCGACATTATGTCCTCTTTAGGAAAATTACCGTTTTGTCAGATTGCAATCCCATGACATATATACTGTCGCGACAGTTGCTTGGGGGCAAATATTCAAAATGGATAGCCATCCTTCAAGAGTTTGATTTAGATTTTGTAAAATCCAAATCAAAGAAAGCTCTAGTTTTCGCGGAATTATTATGCGATCTCCCATCGTCGTCCAACGATGAAACATCAGAAGAGTCAATCGTGGATGAAAATTCGTTTCTGATATCAGTAAGCGATGAGTGGTATGGAGATATCATTGTCTATCTCCAAACCCAGAAATTTAGGCCTAATACCTCACACTCGGAACGGAAACGTATACGATACCAATCAAAAGACTACATGATCGTCGGTGATACACTTTACCGTCGTGGCGTCGATACGGTTCTGAGGAGGTGCCTTACCCATGAGGAGGCCGAAAAAGCCCTGAATGATTGTCACTCAGGCACGTGCGGGGGGCATCAATCTGGATATGCAACAGCACAAAGAATCTTACGAGCAGGATATTTCTGGCCAACTATGTTTAAAGATTGCATAATAGCTGTCAGAAGTTGCCATGCATGTCAGATCTTTGATAGCAAAACCAGAAGACCGCCCGCACCCTTACAGCCAATAGTTGCTGTTGGGCCCTTCGCCAAGTGGGGCATCGATTTCATGCAATGTAACCCCACCTCGACCGGGGGGCATGGGTATATTATAGTCGCTGTTGACTATTTTACCAAATGGGCCGAGGCGATGCCTACATTGGATAACACTGGTGAAACAGCTGCCCTTTTCTTTTTCAATCATGTAGTCGCCAGGTTCGGCGTTCCGCAAGCTATAGTGACAGATCATGGATCGCATTTTCGCAATCACATGATGATTGAATTAGCTGCCAAACTAGGGCTATCGCACGACAGCTCTACCCCGTATTATCCACAAGCCAA
Organism: Pinus tabuliformis; assembly: GCA_031772625.1. NCBI lineage: Eukaryota > Viridiplantae > Streptophyta > Pinopsida > Pinales > Pinaceae > Pinus > Pinus tabuliformis. The sequence continues at coordinate 1,852,322,664 of CM062817.1, read as the reverse complement.
CGGACAAGTTGAGGCAATCAACAAAGTCCTGAAGCGTATGTTGCAAAGGATGATCGGGGTTCACAAGAGAAGATGGCATCTAATCCTGTACTCAGCATTATGGGCTTACCGAACCTCGGTAAAGAACGCCACTGGGTTCACACCGTTCCAATTGGTGTATGGCCTAGAGGCAGTATTACCGATCCAGTGCGAAATTTCGTCTCTTAAACTCGCAATTGACCTCCTCCCCGGAACCTCAGAAGAAGAGGCTCGTTTCCTGGAATTGATCCAGTTGGATGAAAACCGTCGTAATGCCGCTTTGGCGAACGAGGCTCATAAGAAACGGGTCAAAGCACAGTTTGACAAGAATGTCAAACCGCGCAACTTCTCTGAAGGTGACTTGGTTTTGCTTTACGACCAAGAATCCGATAAATTAGGAGCAGGAAAATTTCAGTCCTTATGGATGGGTCCCTATATTGTTAAAAGGGTGTTAGCAAAAGGAGCCTACGAGTTAATGGATTATGACGGAATACCACTGGCGCAACCCCGTAACGGGTTGTACCTCAAGCGTTACTATGCCTAAATAGTAACCTGAGTGCTTTTGTTGTATTTTGTTTTCGCTAAAATGTTTGTTTCGGTAGTAATCCACCCTTCTCGTTTGTTGCAGATGTCGAATTATTCTGATACATATGTGGGATATGCCGACGGAGCGAGTCGTAGTACGCGGAATTTGTCCTTCGCTGCCTGGGCCATTTTTGATCCAAGCGGCGAGTTAGTGAGTTTCAGAGGTGTGTGTATTGGACGGTCAACAAACAATATCGCTGAGTATAGTGCGTTGATCGAACTCCTCTCTGATACCATCGCTCATGGTATACGCCGACTAATTGTTAGGCTAGACTCACAACTTGTGATACTACAACTTACTGGTATATATTCAGTCCGCAATCCAGCTATTTATCGTATGTTTCTAAGAGTTAAGATTTTGGAAAGAGAGTTTGATTCAATTCAATACCAGCATATTTCCAGAAACTTGAACACATTAACAGATTCATTGGCAAACTATGTATTAGATAGACATTTACAACATATATAAAAAGAGATGCATCGGTGCTATGTAAGTGGATCACAAATAAACTGAAATAAACTCCGAAAATCAAAATATATAAAGCTGTTTATAGTTTGTACATAATGTGCTGTAATCAAAACAAAATTGGTCATATGACCTAGACCTCAAAAAGATGCTAGGGGGCACCCTAGCCTAGTGGTGCTCATGAAAGTACGTCACGGTCTGTGCGATCATGCGCAAGAGACGAGTCCATCGTCTAGGCACGCCGATGGTGTGCCGCTGCAACTGTAAAGGTAACTCGTCAATCTGTACATCCGGAAGACCACGAGTAAGGCTCTCAACCTGCTCCTGCACAGCTGCAAGTATCTCAGTATCACCAAGGTCGCGAATAACAACTCTCCTAGCAGGCTCTGCTGCTGGGGCAGCAACTGGCGATCGTGGACGAGCTACTGGACGAACAGGACCAACATCTGCATGCACCCAAGAGTTCGATCAGTTTTGAACAGTAAACATCATGAATGAAAACAATAAACAGTGATATGGTCAGAGATTTTACCAATAGCACCCCATTGCTCGCCGTCCGGAAGCACCAAGTCCGGATCACCTCGGTAGTCCATACCCACATATGGATACTCAGAAAATGCCATCTCCTGACGCTCGAACCACCTAAAGAAGGACTCAGTGAATGTAATATGAGGTTGACCAGCATGCCGGGACATATGGTCAACCCACCTCTGCATGCGTGGCTCGGTCGGAGAAGGCACATCAAGCAAGATGTACTGAGGTTGCATCAATGGGATTTTCTCCAAGACAAAGGCAGTGAGAATAGAACCAAATCCAAAGTTCTTCAGCCCCCCGTCCTTTACCTTGGTCAATTGACTTTTCATCTGAATAAGTACTGCATCACACCAGTTAAACACTTTCGGTTGGAGACACTCCAAAGCGTGCTGCATATAAGATCTGTTGGCAACATGCAAAGCTGCGCTACCGGCCATCCTGCCAATAGTAAACAGAATGGACCTGAGAGACCTATCAGTAATGTCACGGATATTGATCTTGCCGTCTTTGCTCGGCTGTGAACCTTCCCGGCAATACTGACGGATATAGTCTCTGGTGGAAGTAGTCCCTCGAGACGTACCTGACAAAGAAATGGGAGCACCCCGCCTTGACAGCCCAGTCAAGAAGTACATGTCCTCTATGGTCAAAGGGAAGGACTTCCCCCTAATCTGGAATACTTGGTTAACAGGATCCCAAGCATCAAGCATATACTGCAGTAAAGAAATCTGTGCTCTCATGCTAGAGATACGGAAGAACTTCAGTAGGCCACAGTTCCGAAGCGCGCTCACCGTAACCGGGTCATGGAGTGCAACCATGTCCTCTGCTTCATGTTCTCGTTCTCGCCATGTAAGGGACATTTTGTTCAAAGTTCCCTGCAAGCAAACAAGAGAAGGAGTAAGTTCCTAATTTTGATGAAAAACTGGCGAAAAAATCATCAAAAAAAACACATGCAGGATCAGTCTTTCTAGGCCCAACGCAGGCAGAGAAGCTTCCCCTTGCGCTGAGAGGCAGTCTGCTTTAAGACCACCTGAAATACAGCGCAAGTTTCGAAAGGGAAACCTGCGCTGATGCCAGGGCGCTCTAATGAAACCCCTGGGGCCCAGAAACCCTGAAAAATGTGCATGAAACTGAAAAAGGAAACCATGAAAGTAAAGGGCTAAGGTTTAGCTCCTACCTGGTCCAAACGGCGCCGAAAATCGTCCACAGAATCTCCCGGAATCAGCTGGTGAAAATCAAGGAAGAAGAGGCACCTCCAGAGCTCCAACAAGCAAAATGCAAATGAAATGGTAAATGAGAGGTAAAAACACCTTTTTATGACTTTTTACACAGTTTAAAGTTAAATATTAGGGTTATAATCTCGTTTTCATGCAAATATTGTCCATTTCTAACAAAATTTGTTGCAGCAATTGAAGATGAAGTACTACATTTGAAAAGAGAAAAGCTAGTAAAAGTAAAAAATTAAATTTGACCATGAATCGAGCAGTTTTACCACGGAATTTATGCTCGTTAAAAAATAGAAAAGTGTGAGCAGAGTTTTTCCGCCAAAGTTCAAGCTCATTAAAAAATGAACTTATCTCGGTAAATAGCCATTGCGATCGCAAATTTATAAGCCTTAAAAGCCTTGGTCGTGTTTTCATCCATCACCTCCATTTCATTTGGCCGATCGTTCACCCCCATATGTGTGTTTACCTATTTTGAGGAACAGCTGCGAAGAGTGATTTCACCTAGCCATCCTTGTGACACTACCGTGATTGGAAAATTCCAATATTGTACCTGGAATCAGTTGCTATCCCTGTTTGTCACTCGTTCCTCAAAAGACGAGTCTTCTTTGAGCTCTTTTCACTGACTCGTGAAATATGAAAAGTTTGCCGAGTTTGGCCTTCTAGCTCGTTAAACGACCGAAAGCTATCCCTCCTCTAGATTTTAATCTTTTTGGACCTGAGGGATTATTGCACAAAAAGATCGAGCGCTTGTCTTGTTCGGCTCGTAAAAGTACCGAACAGCCATCCCTTCTGTATTGTTTTATACTTTTTCGGACTTAAGGGATTAGATGACGAAAAAGGAATTATGGAGTTGACTTTCTGTACCTTTTCAGACTCTCTAAAAATGAAAAGGACCGAGTTTTCCTTGTCGTTAGACTCGTTAAAATGATTAAATAGCGACAAACTTGTCTTTAGATGAGAACGAGTTTCCCTATCGCTAGGCTCGTTAAATCATAGCGATAGGCTTGCCCGAAGGGCAGGTTATAGAACAAGCATATGTTATCCTCCTCAAGCTTGACAAAAATAAAGAGGTACTGGTCAGAAATGACTGGGGAAAAATTGGGAGAACATTCAAAGTTTAATGGTAGCAAGTCACTCTTGAACATGACACTTTTCCTCCGTATCACATCGGGTTGGGTTGTTTCATTCACCGGTCTCATCACCATGGTCCTCGCCACACCATCCACGTTTGGGGTAATGCTACCGATCCATCGCATCAGTGTCGTTATATGTTCAAGAGGGGTCATTCTGAAAGTGTCAACCGTGTCCCATCCACTGCCATACATTATCCTTCATCCATTCATGATCGCCACCCTGAATCATGTGTCACAGTTTGTTTTCACCTCCACTAAAGTCATTAGCTCCGTTCTGTGTCATTGATGTGGGATTCATTAAGGCCCTCCTTTGACGGATCGCTTCTTGTCGACTTCAGCTCATTATCCAAGAAGTTGATCTAGGAACACCCCCATCAGTACTTTGAAGCTTGCATGCCTCAATGGCAAGTTTCTCACTTCCGGCGACAGGTATACATCAATGACCTTCGACCAGAAGATTTTGCGTGGCGTTCGACGCCAAGTCCTTTATTCACGCCACGTGAATTGTACTGCAGTACCTTGAGGGTCATCGTCATTATTGGTGATTCCTCTCGCGCTCGTTAACGGTTTACATTATTGACCGGTAATCAAGCGATGTCTTTCCATGTTCGACTTCAGCGCAATTCTCACATGGATCGACTTGTACTTAGAGTGAAGATCGAACGAGTTTGAAGACCCCGGATCTAGTTTCATCCATCCGGGCTGCGATATATATTCAGGAAATATAAAAGCATTTGCCATGTACATCATTGCAGCAGATGATCATCCTACTCAAAGGATGATAATTTCAGCAGAAAATTATCAGTCTATCTTCAGACGATCGTCTGTCATATGTACCAAAATGTATTTATAAAAAGCTGAGCATGGGAATGCCCGCCTCAGCTAGATCATGAGAATAATGATGAATGAAAAATAATGTATTGTATTGTATTGTATTACAGGGCACTCTCCTCAGTACTGGAACGAACTTCGGATCCTCTAGATAAAGCATTTCACCCGATAAACGGCCTCATACTTTAGGGGGCAAATGTTATAGACATTTTTGTGCCTCGCATCATGGAGCATGGAATGTCAATAATTACAGGGATCCTCAGTCCCTAAACATGTTGTTCTTACCCCTAAAAGAACAAGGTCATCAAACAACAACACTTCCAATCAGTTCTCCACCTGAAAACACTTCAAAACAAGGTTATTTTGGATCATGTCAGCTGCTTAATTGAGCTTCTGCGCTGTAATGCAACTGTCCCACTCTGTACCTGCGCTGGAAGTCAAAAGTAATGAAGGCTACCTGCGCTGGGCGAGATTGGCCAAGTGGCACAGTCATCCTGCAAGGTGTCAACTGCCCAGGAAGCTTCCAAACTGACACTTGGTTCATCAGATTCGCCTTGTGATGAGTAAGAGGTACTTGATCACCATGTGTAAGCAAGGATCTCCAAGTGGACTCAAGAACTGAAGATTAACTGAAGAGGGAGAGGACACTAGTCAGCTCTATGCCAGCCTCAAGCTGACTCATCCTCTCTTCTTCTCTCCTATATATAGAGCTCTTCTATGAGGTCTAAGGAGGCTGGAATTTTGTGTAAAGCAAGGAGGTGCTGTTGGATTACAGTTAGAGCTATTGGGTGATTGTTTTACTAGAGGTGAAGAGGAGAGTTCTTGCTGCTGGGGAGGTGCTGCTGGATTGGAGCCATCATTGGTTGTAACCTTCTCAGAACCCTGTTACTTCTATCAATAAAGTTTTGCATGTTCTCCTATATACTTGTATTGCATTGATGTATTGTATTTACATGTATATTTGATTCACTCTAATCCATGCATCAGTTATGAGTACTTGTATCTTGTAGTTTCCTCTCTCGTTTTGTGCAGGGCTTTTGTGTAGCTGGACCGGCAAAGAGAGCAAGGAGCTGGGAACAAGAGACAAAGAGAGAGGATCAAGATCGACTAAGCGAAGGATACCAGGTTGGTTGATCATTTCTTCCCCCTCTCTGTACTTTCATAAAGGAAAACATCAAAGCTTTACTTTCAGTTGTTGCTAAAGACTGTCACCTTTAGAGTAGGGATAGGGTCATCCGCATCGGATACTTTTCCCCACAACAAAAGGTATTACAGATCCATGTGCTGGTGTGTGTTCTATGTTATTGAAACAACGGATCGATCAAATTGCCAATACACAAAAAATAAATGGAAAGACAGTAGAGAAATACAATAAGCAATACAAATACACAAACAGTTTTTAATAAGGAGTTCACCCTATTCTCCAGGGCTATGTCTCCGATCGAGCTTCAGTGGTGGCCTTGCTTTATTGTGTCCTTCAGCAGAGAAATTACAATGCAAGGACTTAATATGAGTTCTCCTGAAGCAGATTTTGCTTTGCAGGGTGGTTCTTAGATTCCCCAAGCCACTTGGAGTACACAGACTCTTGTTCTTCCTACCAGCTCTGTGACCCTCGATCTACAATGGAAAGAGCCAACTGTGATGCTCAATCTGGAAAAATTCCTCTATGGGAAGCTTGATTCCTCAAGCTCTCTAGTGCTTGATGCTGCCTGTGGTCAGCTCAACCTTCTCTCTCCTCTGCTTGGCTTTACTACTCTCTGTGCTCAGTCCTCCTCTCAGGGTTCACTATTCACTGTCTCTCTTGGTCGCTTGGACTCTTCGTTCTCTCTCTCCGAATCTCCGTACACTGTCTTTGTTCATGGCTTTAGCCATTTGACCTCCATGCCTATTCGGTTCTTCTCCCGCCTACATCGATTCGCTTGTCCCCTGCATGTTGCGAGTTCCCTATTCGACATCAGCATGAACGCTTGGGAAGTAGCCACGTGTCTCCATCGGAACAGTGCCAGCCTATTCGTCGATTCATTTCTTTCTCCACCGTGGTGGTCAACGGATTCCAAATCCCCTTAAATCGTGGCTTAATCCCCTGTCGAGTCTGCTTTTGTCTATTGGGCGCAATCTCAGCCATCTGATCTGGGCTCCTCCAGATCCAACGTCATTTGCACATCAAGCGCGGTTGACTTGCTCGACCGATAACACGTGATCACGGTGGTTTTTCTCTCACCTCCGCTACCATGCGTCGATCATTGAGTGTGATCACTCCGATTTCTCCAAAACTGCTTACCGTTCAAGGTTACCCTGATCAATATCGTCGGTTTCTAGGGCACGGGTCCCACCTTTGTACTTTAGTGCCTTTACCTTTTTCTGCTTGCGGTCCTCTGGTTCCCCCATGCGACCGAGTGCTTAAGGATCCTCCTTTTTGGCCCTGTTTTCCCAACTAAGCACTAACGCGCATCGAAAATCAGCTATGTTTCCCGATCTGGGGCTCTCAGGGGCTATTTTGACCTCCTGCGCAGTCTTCATGGGCCTCGGTCAGCGTGCTTTGACCGAGGTCCTTATCGTTCCATGCCGGTTGCCATGGCCACTGGTTCAGGGTGTTTTCGATTGCTGTTTTGGATTTCATTTGAGATTTGTTCGACTTGATTTAGTCACAGTTCTTTGACAGTCATTTATGGATCCGATTTGGATCAACAAAGGTTATAATGCATCTGAATATTTTGATATCTCGAGCCAGTAAATGAGGCATAAGGATTATGCACCCTAGGGAAATTACCCCTTGAGAAAAATGGAACCACATAGGATTGACTGTGTAGCTTTTAACCCTGTACAAAAATTACATATGAATGAATTTGTAAAACAGAAAAAATATACAATGGCAAGAACATAAAACAAATATGTAAAAATATTTTCCCTAGATCCCAAAACTGGTAATACAAGATTTATTTTTCATTATATTCATTTTAGTGTTACAATACATATATATACATGCAAAATCATTCATAAAACCCAATCCACTAACCCTAGATTAAAACATAATTATAGTTCCCTTGACCATATCTACAAATACTATGGGAAAAAACCATCATTCTGAATAAACAATGTGTGAAAAGCATGCACAAAACCATGGGTAGGTCCACCCACCATGTTTGGGTCCATCCCCATCCTTGGGTTTTCCCAACTATTATTGGGTCCATATACAACATATTTTTTTCCAGGGCACTACCTTGGACCCAATGATGTGTGGAAAGAATATATCACACACCCAAAATTCTCCCACTTTTTGTTTTATTCCAACATCAGGGTTCATAGAAGTTAACCTGGCAACAGGAGAAAAAATATCACCAAAATCAATTCTCGATACCTCGGAATAATATTTTTCTACCAACCGATCTTTGTATTTCTCTACCTTTCCTTCTACATTCATCTTCTTCTTAAGCCCCATTTTTTTGCCAATGGGTTTCTTTCTAGTTGGAAACTCTACTAGATCCAAAGCCTCATTTCTATCCAAAGATTCCATTTCATAAGCCATGGCCTCATTTAGAGATTTCCATATTCTATATCCACTACCTCCCTAACATCCCTGGGATCATCATCAATAATAGCTAAAGAAAGAATTGAACAAAAGGAAGATAGACCATATCTCTTTGGTTTCCTTCTCTCTCAAGATGTTGTTCTCAAAACTGGAGTGTGTGGCTCTACCTCTTTTGATTATTGTTCTACTCGAGTATGATTTTTCCTCCTTTAGTTCAAACTCTATCTTCTAATGTTCCTTTAGTAGTAATTCATGTTTAATAAAAACTCTCACCACTCTAAACTCCACATATTGGCTATACACAACCTTCCTTGGTTCTGGGGTTAAACCATCCTTATACCTAATAAAGATGCACCTTTCAGATTTACTATCCAAATTGGTTCTTTTATCCTTTCGAACATGTAAATATGCATCACAACCAAATACCCTTAGATGTGAAAGAGAGGGTTTCTTACGATTCATACGTCATGTGGAGTCTTATCCTCCAACGCTGATGGAGGTGATATTTTAAATAGATAAAATGTAGTATCCACTCCCTTTTCCCAGAATTCCTAACCTAATCTAGTGCCATTGAGCATGTTTCTTTCCTTTTCCATCAACATTGAATTCGTTATTTATAAAAATCCATTTTTCTGAGGTGTGTATGGAGTATTATTCATCCATGCTATACCGCACTTCTTACAGGACTCTTCAAATTCCTTCTTGCAGAACTCTCTACCATTATCTGTCCTCAACACCTTGATCTTATTTTGTGTCTGATTTTCCACTAGAGCCTAATTATTTAGACCTATAAAACACTTTAGATTTCTTACTAAGGAAGTATATCAATTTATTCCTCGAGAATTCATCTATAAATGAGACATAAGACACAAAATTACCTAGTGATGGAACTGAAACACGTCCAAACACATCACCGCGCACAAGATCTAATACTCCTTTCACCCTCTTAGCACCAGAGGGGAAGCTCACTCAATTTTTCTTCCCATATACACAATGTTCACAAAAATAGAAATATAGATAGAAACTAGACATACCTTTTACCATACCATTATCATGCATTATTTGAAGGCCCTTCTCTCCAATGTGTCCCAATTTTTTGTTCCATAACATAGTCTTTTCTCCATATACTACTAGATTATTTGCTCCACCTTCAGGAACCACTGAAATTTTTCACCCATCAATAATAGTGCTACCTAGAATCTTTTGTAGAGTTCCAATCTCAACTCCCTACATCAATAACATTTCTTCCCAAACCATCTTGCAGATATCTTCATTGAACACATTTTTTACACCTACAACATGTATCTTTCTTACAAAAATCCTATTTCTAGACAATGTAGGATTGTATAGAACACCAGGAAGTGTTTTAATCATTACAGCTTCCAAATTCAACCTCACTTTTCCACATCCTATGATTCTAAACTTCCTTTAATCCTTAGGAAGACATCACCAACATTATATTTATCATACTTGCAGAACCACACCCAATGGGGAGTGAATTGAAAGGATGCACCTGAGTCAATCAACCATGCCACATGATCTACATGTGTACTTGAAGAAGAATCCAAGTACACATCCCCACCTTCATCTGAGGTGGTTTTTTCCTCTGTAGAAGGAGCATCATCAAAACACTTTGGTTTCTCAGGAGCCTTAGATATATAGTCCTTTTTGTCTTTCCCTTATTTAATTCATTTCCAACATATCTTTACATATTTTCCTGGATATTTATATCTCCCACTTGAGGAATTATTTTTGTTTTTGTTTTGGGACCGTCCTCTAATAGATAATCCATCTCCATTCTGGCTCTCCATATTTTTTTTGTCTCATATCCTCTCAAAACACGGATTACACTATTTCATCAAAATTCAAGGTATTTGTATTGCTACCTCTTGCAACAACTAGAATATCCTATGAGTCTAGTAGAGAACACAATAAACTAATGCACTTATCTTCATATGAAATTTTAATATCAATAGATAACAACTAACTTACCACAGTGTTAAAGGAATTTAGATTCTCTATCATTGAATCTCCATCCTTCATCCTCAAGTTATATAATTTTTTTCATAGGAAAAATTTGTTCACCAAAGACTTAGATTGATACAAAGTCCCTAACTTGCTGCACAAAGCCTTCACTGTAGCTTCCTCTCATACATTCAACAATACTAAATATGAGAGACACAATCATATTATTCTCTTTTCCTTCCAATATAAGTTCACCCAGTATTTTTATGACATTCCTGTTAGTTCCATAGTTAGATCTATTGTTGAGCACGGGATCCCGCAAGGGAAGTTTTGGGGCTTACAGCCCAGATTTTGGTCAATTTTGTAATTCCAATGTAAAGACTCCACATTTTGTGGGTGCGAAGCGTGTATTTTGCTAAAGAGTCATAGGGTTGTCCACCCTTATTCTGTTAATGTAATGTCAGCTGTAGAAGAACTACCCATGGTTTTCGGACCATGGGACTGTATAAATAGAGCGAAGCTCTAAGTAGTTAAGGCATCACAGAATGTCTAAGGAAGAAAGATGTATGTGAGATAGATCTGTGAAGTGTAAAGTATAGTTTTGAGTCATAGCATAGGAAGAGGCTTTACAGCTGAGTGCATAGAGGCCTAATAGTCTGCAACTAAGTGGACAGACCCCTGCAGTTGAGTGCGTAGGGCGAGTCGAGTCTGTAACAGTTTGAAGCATTAATAAAGAGAAGTTTCTATCAATTCTATGTCTTTATTCCCTATTTTATGCATCTGTTAGATTGGGTATGAATTTCACTTTTAATGCGTATATGATGCGTGACTGTGTATAATTGTATTGGTTAAGTGAACATAAGTACGAACATCTGTTTACGCGAAGTTAACTAAAGATCTGCTAAGAAGATAAGTAGGAGAGTTAGCATAGTTGGGAAAATAACACGGATCACTACCCTGGCAGTGTGAAAGGACTCTAGCCCTTGGTTAGGGCTGCGTGAAAGCTGATTGTAACAGATCATGAAGATACTAAAGGTTACAATAGAGTGTGAAGTAACCTGCATGAAGGCAAGTCTAGTTGGAATAAATCGACGTCACATCCATCTCATGGATGTGGAAACTTAGTTCCAGCATCCCCCATACTGCTTCAGGTTAGACTTTAGTCCGTGCTCTATGGGATGATGCTGAAAGGGTTAGTAGTGTAGGGATTTGTTTGGCTAAATAACTCTGAACCTGGGTTAGGCCCCCATAAGCCAACAAATGGTTCCATTGCTGGGACCAAAATCTGTATAAGAGATGTGTGATGTCGTATCATTGGAACCCAACTAAGAAAGAAATCGAAGGCTAGTTGGACAGAAGAATTCATGAGTTCACGATGTAGGAGAACAAAAACCCACGACTGTCAAAAGAAGAGGGGTTAAACAGCTACATGTATATAGAGATCCATGAAATCTTTTTCGCATCCTTCCCTACTAAGATATAGGAGTGGATTGCAAAGCTAGTAGATAGCTAAGGAAGGTGGAAACTTGACGGTCCTATTGTGTGGACCCCAGAACTAGTGCGAAGATTGGAAGCATCAGAGGATAAGATCACACGCATCGTTGATCATTGGCTTGATTGTATTATAGGAGGATTCATTACTAAGTTTGCAGTTGACACCTCAGTCAACTACAACGAGGCAGAGCGATGCTTTCTCAAAGGACCATGAGGTAAGTATGTAAAGTCTTTGAATACTTGGATTAAAATTTTGTTGTGTGAAAAGCAGGTTATCTAGTTACCTTGATGTTTGGGGCTACGCGAAGCAGAAAGTTTACAGAAATGAAGGAAATAAGGGTCCAGAAAATAACCCCTTGATTTCACCTCCACGATGGGACAAATAAGAGCTCGCGAAGGTCTCTCTACGAAGTGCTATTCATCTGATAACACAAAGAATTCCGTGAATACCACCTCCACCCACACCAACACCAGCTTCACCACCATCACTTCCATCTTCACTCGTACCAACTCCACCACGACCCCGATTCCGTATGGCTAACACAATGAAGTTGCCTATGTTCAAAGGTTTTTGAAATGAGGATCCGGACAAATTCTGGTTCATTGTAAGGGCTGTATGGGAAGTGCAAAGTGTTATAGATGACCATATAAAGAAAGCGACACTGGTTAGCACCCTGCAAGATCGTGCACTGACCTGGTATATTAAGTATTCCAATGATAACCCGAATGTGAGGGTCGTGGATATCCAAACAATGCTAAATAGAGAATTTAGCAAGCCTAAGCTAGAAGCACAACCGATTGTGGGATTTAAAGAGATCACGATGCTACCAGGTGAGATTCCTTGGGAGCTGGATAAGAGGCTGAAATGTATGATCTGCAAAGCCAATATGAATCAGACAAATGGACAACATTGTGAGTGGTTTGTAGCTTTGATACTACCACATTTAGGGAGTGCGCTATCGCAACAGAAGATAACAGGACATGATGGTTTGACTAGAAGTGCGCGAAGAAGTGTCGTGTGCAAAATGCAAGAGTCAGGGTCTTGACAAAGACCACTGCTCGGTTTTTACAAATTACCTCATAGGAGGAGGACTGATGCCTTTAAGTCGAGAAGCTTAAGCAGGAACTAGCGTGGCGCCTGCTTTGTGGTCCACTATCTATCAAATAATAGGAAAACATGCCATGGTCAACTGCCACTTGTTACAGAAGTATACGCAGAATTCACAACAGTTGTTCTGCAACTTTTGTAGGTCAGTGGGACATGAGTAGCATACTTGTAGGAGTTATGAATTGATGATGGATAGAACACCCACCTACAGAGTTTAGGCTGAAACAAGGCCCCTTGACCAAAATGCAAGAATGGCACAGACAGGATTTCAGGGGTACAAACAAGGCCAAGGCAGAGGAGGACCTGGAAGAGGTCGCAGATAGTTGATTTGCTACAATTGCGGAGGGCCAGGACACTATGCTCGTGATTGCATGAATCCAACATGCTCAGTGTGCAAGTATTGCATGCTTTTTGATCATGAGACAAAAGATTATCCTACGTTGATAGCTAGGATACATGACAAAGGAGAACTACCACCTCCCCCAACTCAGAACCTATAGATGATGAGGTCTAAGCCACATGAGGAAGACCCAAATGTAAACATTGTGCTATGAAGTGGAATTTTGAAGGGAGATGACAAAGGCAAACAACCAGAAGATAGCACTTGGGTTCACAAAGCTTTGATGAAAGAATTTGAGTTTGATTTGGAGTGTGCTCAAGAAACCTTCATGGAAGCTAAGAAGAGCTTTGATGATGCCTCCACTTCAGGAGCCAAAGATAAACCGCAGCCGGAAATGGTCCCATCTATGCTCACAACTTTCCTGAAAACCTGAATGAAGTTATTGTGCCACAGTAGGGCTGTGAAAGGGTTACAGGAACTTATCAATAGATGTGATGGGATGGTGCCAGGAGAACCACGCGTAGTTCGCAAGATCGGAAAACATAAAACAAGGACGAGATGGGAAATAAGACTAACCACGCAGATCAGAGAATATGAAATGGTTAAGTCATCATGGATTTAGGATCATATGCAAATGTTCTACCGAAACAGACATGGGAAGACCCACACTGTAATGGTCTACAATTCAGCTAAGAATGGTGAACTAGTAGAAAATAATACCCATGGGGTGATTACAGGGAATAACTGTGGATATTGAGGGAGCGAGCGCACTGGCAGATTTTGAAGTGATAGAGATTGTTGATGATAGCAATCCCTACCCTGTGCTCTTAGGAATTGACTGGGTCACTGACATGAATGGGGTAATTAATCAAAAGAAGTAGAAAATGATCTTTGAGAAGAAGTCACTATGCATAATTGTACCCCTCAACCCTGCTGAAGGATCACGCTATATAGAATTGGTTCACGACTATGAAAGTGATGATGATTTAGACTGTATCTATAAGATAACAACATGAGACCAAGACTGGATGAATCCCACTGCGGATGGATGGATTACATGGGAGCACGAGAGCTCCTATACTTCAGATTCTAATGAAGGAATAGAATGATGGCAGAATCGGTTACATGAGGTAACTACACTAAATTGGAATATGATGACTAGGTCGTTGCGCTGTGTGTCGAAAGAAGTAAGAGATTTGCCTACTTATGATGGTATAAATGAGGTAGATACTTTCTTGGATGCATTTGAAAGGGAGGTTCCATAAAAGCAATGCTTCTAGGCCTTGGACTGGTTACTGCACGCTACGCCCACGAGATGGTGGGGTGCACACAAAGGAAGCTTTGATGATTGACATGAATGTAGGAGAATGATGCGAGTACAATTTGGGAAGCCTAAGGTGTGATTGAAAGACAAGTACAATCGACAGGATGATCCGTGAATGCAACTGGCCAAGTGGACAAAGGCCTATGGAGAAGAGCCCCAACCTGCGTGGATGCACATGTATTCTGTGCTGAAGTACTTGATCAATAAGCATGTGTTGGGGGGCGGGGGGGGGGGGTGGGGGGGCCGAACTTGTAGATGGATCTTAATGATAGGAAGACATTATGCAATAAGAGCGACTGTGCAGAAGATTCTATGCGTAGAAGCATTTAACAAAGTATTAGAGACCACACTGACCAAGGTATGCAATGGGAAGTGAAGTGATTGGGACCTACACATACCTACAGTACTATGGTCTTATCGAATGACATATAAGAAATTGACGGGACATACACCTTTTAGGCTTGTCTATGGAGTGGAAGCATAATGCCTATGGAATACATCATGCCTAGTCTGTGTATAGCAACGCTCACAGGTATGATGGATCACGGTGTTGTACCTCTGAGATAATAATGGTCAGCTATTATGCCAGAGTATCTAAGATAAAAGTTTTGGGGGTTTTATTTTAATTTGGGAAACCAATGGATGAAACAGATATAGAACTGATGTGCCTAATCTCTTGAATAATATCAATATCTTAACAGAGGGCTGCTATAAATATTTGCACAGTGAAATAGATTTTAATATGACGAGTAGAAATAGAAAAGTAATATGATTTCCATAGTTTCAAATTGAAAGCTAAACAACCATAAGTATGGAAATCCTTAAACTATGTTTACAAGTTTGAGAATATACACATGCTCTCACAAAAGATGCTGATGATTTATTAATTTTGAGGGAATTAATTAAACAAACAGTCCATTAATTCATTCTCTTTATAGATTATTACTTCAGAAATCTTATAGGAATAGATTGAGATACAATTACTCATACCTAGTTATCTCTGCAAGACACAAGTATATGAAGAAAAAGATAATGAATGACACTGGAAACACTTACAAGAAACAAAAACTACGCAAAATATAATTCAGAACCCTTTGTTTCGTATTAATGATCTAGAAAGATTAATTACATTAGATGTCTAGAAATGCTTCTTCAAGGGTGCAACCCTTAATAACTTGTGAAGAGAGTTATTTATACAATAGTAGGACGGAAAATATCCTAAACTACTTTTACAAAAATATATTATTTACACAATAAAAAACAAAACTGTCTAATGATATGGAACTATTTTGGTGTTGCGTTGTTTGATGACTATTTCTAAAAAAGTTGAAAGATGGTTGGAGCTGGCTGACTGTCCCCACAAAAACTGAATGTTGTTCCATTATCCTCAATCCAACAAATTTGTTAATTCTTCCCAACGTTTCTTATCTCGGATAGAAATATTTGTTACCCTCCTGTAGATTTTATCCATCTCGATATATTTAGTAAAAGTGAGATTTCCCAAAAATATATGTTTTATTTCATCCAGGATGAAGAAAGAATCCCTCAGTGTTTTTACTATGAGAGCTGGTGTTTCTGATCCTTTGATATTGGCTACTAAAGCTGCATCAGTGCTCACCCCTATTAACGTCTTGAAATAATCTTCAATTGGCATCAATTTATCATTAATAACCATCATAGAAGGTAAACCTTTGTTGATCAAAGGTTCAATTTTGTTGAAGAATCTCTGAACCATGTTATTAACATGCTTCACTTTTCTTGTAGCTGAAGGTTGAGATTTTTCTTATTGATAATCTTCTTCACTTCTAATATTTTTGCAGTTCTGTCACTTATCCTTAACTCCTCAAGCTCATAGTCATCCTTGGAATTCAAAAATTTGATTATATTAGAGGCAGTCTCTGCCATATCCTCGAGCTGCCTATTTATGGATTCCACTGCTTCCTGAGCTTGGTTGAATATTATCTTAATGGAGGGCCAAATCTCCTTGATGACCTTTGTGATTTCTTCCTACAAAATTTATTTGGCTAAACCCAACTTGTTTCCTACGAAGAAATCTATGAGTTCTTTCTTCAACACTTCCACTTGGCCTTTAAGTTTGTTTGTTTTAGTTGTGTGTGTATTGTTATGCTCCTATACCAATAGGTGTCATATTTCATGATTCACTGATGAAATACCAAATATGTTCATCCTTTCCATGCTGCAAAGGTTCCATATTTTGAAAGAATCAAAAAATTTTAAAAAATGGAAGGAGGGTATGCCCTAAAAGAAAGATCAAAGGTCAAAAAGAATAAATTGGTCATAAAAACAAAGAAAATGAACCCCAAAGAAAGGACCAGGAAAGTGTGCTAGTCCAAAATGGCACTACTATCCTATTTTTGCAAAGAAGTTCAATATGTGCAATCAGTGACTTTTATCACGGTTGATGAATAGCCTAACAACTCAACCTTGGCCAGGCCATGTTTAAATTTCTTGTTTTAGAGATAGAGAGTGAATTCTATCCAAATAGTTCAAGCTTGGCAGATAAGTAGTTAGGTAGAGAAGCAAGGGTGCTCCACAGTTAAATTTGAGCCCCTGGATGAAATAAGGGCATACTTAGATAGGAGTGCAGCTAAAGGAAAAGAAGAGAGTAAGGGTTTGCTAGTTCAAATGCACCCTAAGAAAAGAAAGAAAAAATGTTAGGTGTAATAGGCTGGGTAGGCAGTTTTGATGTTGCAGAAACAGGTTTGTGAGAAATTGTGTCTCTTAAAGGTGATTTATCTCATGGATATCATAAGTGCCATGGAAAAGTGGGTAGAAAGCAGATGAAGCATGACTAATTTCCCTCCTCATTTCTCCAAGAACATTTACTAACTTCCCTACAAAGACATTGAGATCTACTCAGTGCTCCTAGTTCACTTCATTTCATGAAAAAGACAAAGTAAAACTCTATTTTTATTAAGATAACTAAGCCACATTTCTTGTGTAAAAGTTATTTTCTTCCATTTTACTAGGTTTTCCAAATTCATAACTTGGATACCTTTCACTCCTCTAAGCCTAAGTTTCACTTTATAACTTAGCGCTTTGGTTAAAAGGCATGTTTCTCATTTTAACATATTAACACTATTATATAATTCCTACATAACCTTTTCCCCCCCCGTACTATATTTATATATGAAAACTGCAACAAAACTTTAATATCCCGACCCTCGACAACTATAGCCATATATCAAAGTTTTTGGGACTAATGGTTCACCCGGGGCCACTAATAACCCTGCGCGTGCATACCACGGGATTTATTTAACATTTGGTTAAATAAATAACCACATCCGCATATTTAACCAAAGTTTAAATACACTGCAAAACATTACAAAACATTGATTTATATGGTGGGTCCCCACGCCATAGCCTCCGTCGTTTCCCGTTCGCCACCAACCATTGGATTGGGGCCCGCCCATCCAACGGATCCAATCCATATCGCAAGCCCTCCTCTGCCCGATCGTTAATGCCCGGGGGATGGGGGTATTCCTGCCGTACCATGGGACAGGTGGCAAGCTCCCGCTATGTTCGCTGCCCCCCCCCCCCTCCAATACCACCATGGCCCAAAGGCAGTGCGGGGACCAAACTGCTTATCGCCCATGCTCCCTCCTCACTGACGTCACCCTCATTTCATCCACTAACATCACGACCACGCCAGCACTACGTCAGTGCCACGTCACCCCGCTACACGACAAAGCACTCCATCATGCTAACGTCACCCGACCAAAACACGCCAAAACCCGCCAAAATCAAATTTTTGTCAAGAAGGCATGAAATGGTCGTTTTTGTTCATTTCTATTTGTTTGCTCTATGCGATCGGTGCATGCCAATTTACGTCTGAAAGCAGTCATTCGACCACACAGTCCACTTCCAAGCCAAGATACTCCACTGTTCGGCCTTCCAACTCAGTCCGCCACCTGCAAATCGCATAGTCCACTGATAAAATAGGTATTTAACCAAATTTCGTTGCCAAACCCATGTTTTTTTGTTTTTCACTGCAAAGTTGCCTGAAGAACCCAAATTTGAGTTAAAATCATCAAAATACCTATAAAAAGGTGCACTATAACCATTGTTTTTGCCCATTTTACCAATAAATCCCGCAAACTCCATTTTCCGCTGCAAATTCATCCAGTGAACTAAATATAAGTCATCTCCAGCCTGCAATTCCTACAGAAAGGACCCAAAAGTGTTATTTTACCTGCTGTTGCTGCAAAAACCCAATTTTTCAAATCGAAAAAATCACAGAAAATTAAGTAATGGAGACTCCAGTGGCCCTAAATGTTGCTCCTCTTAATGCACCTCACAAGCACTTGGAGGGGTTGCCCCTAACTGACAGGGATTTTCAAATACACGACATAATTGGTGACAAAAACCACCTCCAAGCATACTGTGAAATAAGAAACAGTCACTTAAACAAAGCTGATCCCTTTGGGATATGGGAATCCAATCTGCCCAGATACTATCTCCCCTCAGTAAATGTACTTCTAGATGTCATTCACCTGTGATGTGCCAATTATGAGCCTACTCAGAGAGTAGTCATGTCTCCAACTGGAGCTGTCATTTTCCATATAACTCCTGACTCAATCAATGAGATGTTGCACTTCAAACCTAGTCAGCCTCTGGCTCCTCTTTCCATGGGACAATTGGTGGATGAAGGCTCTAAATTATCCACTGCAGAAATAGGCCGAATTGCCAAGTTATTCATGAGACCAAATTGCCAGCCCAGAGAGCCACCTCCTTTTTGCCAAGTCTGGTTCAATGAAGCTGGAAAATTCATTACTGACATGATATCCTATGTCTTGGGATTTAAAACAAGTGAATATATTGATGAGACCATTTTAGCTTTGATGTCCATGTTTATTCCAAGACATTCTCCTGCTGTCAAATTTGACTTTGCTACCTTCATTAGCAACAAAATCCATGAACAATTCATAAAGCTGGATAGAGAGGGAGTCTTCAAATATACCTCTTATATCTATCATCTATTCTTGTACTATCAAACAGGTAGTTTTCAATGTCCTATCAGAAAATTGGATAGTAAAGGGGAAAGGAGGTCTGTGATATTTTGGACCTCAGTCTTCCATGAAGTCCATAACTCTCCCTACACTTATTGTGAGTTCATTGATCTATTTATACATCCAGTCTCCTCTCTGCTAATGAGAACTCCTCCTCCCAGACTCTCTGGTGACATGCAGAGAATTTTAGAGATCTCTAAAAACTAGAAGATAGGTGACTGGTACTTCTACCAGAATCACAGTGAGATTAGGATATATGGCTATGAGTTGTGCCCCTATAAACTGCCAAAATATGTGCCTATGAGACTCTTTGCTCTTGAATACTTCAAGCAATTTATCAGCTCAGATTTGACGCATTTTTATGCTACCAAGAAAAAGGCTCAGCTGAAATTAAGAAACCAATTAGGCCCCTTCGTCATTAACAAAAAGGAAGGATGGCAAGATGCTGAAAAGATATTGGGTGAACAACTCAAATTAAAAAGATGTTTTGGTGGGTACCCTATGACCCAAATGGATTCATCTGTGATAGAAAGGTAAAAAATAGGCTATCAGCCTATAATCATTGTAGGATACCTGAAATAGAGCAGTATGCTAATCAAGATGAATGGGTAGAGGGCACATGTATAGAGCATCTTACTGAGGAAGAAAGAATGGAACAAGCAAGGAAAGATCTTGAAAATACTCTTGACCTGGACTCTTTTGGACAGGTCTCTTTCAATTTCCCTCAGCAAACCGGAGTGGGCACATCAACTGCCGCAACTTCACAGCAACCAGCCCAAGAAAGCACTACACCAGCTGCAGGAACATCTAAAGGCAAAGAAGTGTTGCATACAGATCAAAACGAAATGACAGACTAGCCAACATCATCAAAGCAGCAAGGCCAAGGGCAAGTTCCTCCTGCCCAAACCAAAGCACCAAAGGTACCAGCATTGCAGACTCCTCTAAATGAGGAAAAGGGTAGAAAAAGGGACCAAGAAGAGACCACACATATAAGTGGGCCAGCAGAACAAATAGAGGCGAAAAGGCAAAGAATAGATCCTCTACATGAAGAGGAAATCAGTGAGGAGATCATAGAAAGTCCAAGGGGTGAAAGGGAAACCAGCCCACAGACATCTCCAGTGGTAGAAGCATCCACCAGTTCTCATAGGCAACAATTGGAGAAACAGCATAGTGTGGAAGTTTCCTCCTCAAGGCCACAAAGCAAGCAAGGTGTTGATATTAAAAGAACATTCACGGACATCAAGGCCCAGAATGAGCCAATAATACTGCAACTTTATGATCAATTTCTCAAGATGACACCTGCCAAACAACAAAGGTTAATGTCTACATATGACATTAAGGAAGGAAAGATGATCTTGAGCCACTTGAAGCCTAAAGTGCAGCAACCACAGTCAGCTACTGATTATATTAGAACAAATCTAGAGGCTCTTGCCAAAGACATTCACCCTATGGACCAGATTGAGTTACACAAGCAAACTGGAGAGATGGTCTACTCCACATTGGCAGACAAAGCAATGCTAGCTCAACAATTGCAGAATTCATTGAACATCACATCTGCGCAACTGGACTTGGAAAAGGCATCTTCTTTGGCCAAGGACAATATGATAAAGTCCTTGGAAGAGATTATCATTGAGCTGGGACATGATCCCAAGGATACAAAGGGAGTAAAAGCATTAATGAAGAAAAATGAGGATGACATAGCTGCCCTCAAGAAGCAATTGAAGCTGCCAATTACCATGCATCCACAAACCACAGAGATTGTGTAAGAAAAAGTAGAAGAAGACATGATGGACCTGCTAATAAAAATGAAAAAAAGGCTAAATGAGATAGAGCAGGCTTTGGAGAAAGCATTACAGGAAAAACAGGGAGTGTCGACCTCCCAGCCATCTCAAATAGCCCCAACAATTACAACTTCTCCTACCATAGTTACAACAACAATCCCTCCCACTGTCACAGCATCAGCAGTAGATACTTCATCAACAGCAGCAGCAGGTAGTAGCACTACCATGACCACTAAAGAATTGATAAAGGCTATGGAGGAATTAAAACTACAAGTATCAGAATTGAAAGAAACTAAAGAAAAATTGGCCAAGCTGGAAATAAGTTATGACAAATCTAAGATGATTGTGGCAGAAAAAACAAGAGAGGTGAAGGCACTAGAAAACAAAGTAAAAGCATTGGAAAAGGACCTCTCTTTAGACAAGCCTCTGGGAGAAATAAGGGGAATTCTATGGGCCAACATCAGTGAATCAATTAGTAATGTGTGGAGATCCATTCAAATTATATATGAACAAATTGACTTGATAGCAGCAGCCCAGGTGGAAATTCAAAGGGCCAAAAATTTGTTGGGACATAAGCCTGAACATGCCAACAGGCTAATCAAATTTTTGAACACTAAAACCAAAGAAGAACTAGCAGCATTGGACATCAGAGATAGGACAGGCACCATCCTAACAATCAAAATAGTTCTAACCATGAGAAATCTAATGCAGAATTTGGAGAGAAAGAGCCAGGACATACAGGTGGAGGTAGATTCTTTTGTAAAGAAATTTGCAGTTTTGCAAGAAAGGGGATTGCCTAGCCTGGTGGGAAGTAATCAATGCCTGTTGATACAAGCTGAGTACCAGATCAGATTGAATAAATATGCTGCTGATCAACAAAATGCATCATCATCAAGTACTCTAGCAGAGAAGACCCTTCCATCTGGCTAATATCTGTACAACAACTTAGAAAATTTGTTTTATATTGAGCATGAAGTACAACATCTTTTTACAGTCCAGCCTAACTTCTACAAGTATATAGACGCAGATGAAACTTTGATAAAGCTACAAAGAAATCAGTTTCCAGAAGAGAAATGGTGGCAAAGTATGCTGGAAATTTTGCAGGTGGATTTCAAACTTTTGTTTCTTCCAGAACCCGACAGATATCATAAAGTGGAGAAAAAGAGCAGATAAAAAGCATGCTGGGCAACATTCATTTAAAGCGCAAGTAAAAGAACTCGAAAAAGCAATGCCAGCAGCACGGAATATCAGTAAAGCATCAACTGGCCTACTCGCTGAGCAAACAATCAATGCGTCTCACCAACTGACCGGCCAGCACAGCATCACTCACTTCTGCATTTATTTCTTCCTGTTCCTAAGATCATTTACTTCTCCTGTAGAGTAGGTAGAAGAAGTTATTGCTATATATTATCTCATTGAGATATTTTGTAAACAATTTTTTACAAATACCTCCCCAAGTAAAGTATTAGGGATTGGTGATACAATTCTAGAACTGCGCTGTAACTTTGAGAACTCTTCTGAATAAGAGGTTGTTGGAATGCATGGTTGCTGAACTCTCTGGTTGTGGAATTAATGGCAGAAGACCATGTTGCAGAATTCTAGAATTATTTCATGGATCAATAAGTCTTTTTAACTCATTTTTTATAGTTTCTGTGTTTTTATATATCATCTATTTTCATTTTCTGAATAACAGGGAAAAGGAATAACCCAGAACTTTCTTTACTGTACTCTGTGTTCAATTTCTATTATTGTTTATGTTTTATTCAGAATTAGCATAAGTAGGAATTCTTAACTGCTCCTGTTTCCCTGGTTGTTACACCTTGAATATAGCTAAGGAATTCTTAACTGCTCCCTGGTAATATTCATCCACTTTCCCTCTGTCAGCATGATGAAGGATTCTTAGTTTCCCTTCAGCCCTTCACTCCATCTTACCTGATTCCAGCTTACAAATTGTTTCATGATTGATTACCTTGCTTTGCAGTACCCCCCTCTGTCAAAGAAACCATATCCAGTAGTTCACCTTCACAACTCCATTGGCCCAATGGACTGAACTTCTCACATTCACATCCCTGTTTTATTGAATGTCACCATCCAAAAATCAAACAAACCCCTGTACTTCATAGCTAGCCTAACATACAACAAAACAAATTTAAATCATAAAGAGAGAGCCCTCTTTGGATGCAGATTGGCTAGAACCTACATCTGAAATATTGGTCTGTGGTTACCTCGGCCATATTCCCTTTTCTCACAACTTTTGGTGAAAAACCTGAGTGATAACATGTACTATCTGATATACACTTCAAGAGCCATAATTCTTTGAATTCATCCTTCAATCTATTGATTTCTCCTCTTTGGAAAGACAGTTTCTGAACAACATCAGTAAGTTGTTCAACTCCTTCTGTTGTACCTATTGCTGATGTAGTGGCTATAGTAGAAACTCTGGTTATGGGAATTGCTGCAAGAGAAACTGTATCTATTGAAGTTTGAATGTTCTTGATAGCTTCCTTCTTCTCCTTAACCAATTTCTCCATCTGCTCCTCCATTTCTTTTTATTTGCAAATTATGTTCTATGATGAGCTTCATCATTTCTAACTTTTGAGTCTCTGTCTCCTCAATTTCTTTGGCCATTGGATCCTCAGATGTTGGTAGTTTCAGTTGTTTCTTGAGTGCTGCAACTTCAGTGTTCTTTTTCTTAATGAGCTCCTCTGTAGCATTTATGTTTGATGGATCATATCCCATCCTTATCACTAGATTTTCCAGGGACTGAATATTGGTATCCTTTTCTAACAAGGAGACCTTCTCCAACTTCAAATGTGACTGAATGGTAGCCAATGTAACCTGCAACTTTGACAAACTCATAGTAGTGTTTGTCAAGGTTGAAGCAATCATCTATCAAGTTTGTTTGTGCATCTCAATTTGATCAATTGGATGCACATCTTGGACATTGAACTCAAAAGAAGTGCATTTTTGATATTGTGTTGCAGTCCGAGGATGAGGAACTTGGGCCTGCAAGAAAGCCATTTCCATCTTCCCCTTCTCAGAGTCAAAGACTAAAGGAAGCCTTGATTGAGAGCTGGAAGAATGCTTCTAGAACTAGGTGTATGTATTCAACTTCAATTCCTCATTCTTTCTTTTGATTTAACTAAAGACATGGAAGATGTCTTCTTATTTATTCTTTGGAATACATCCAACAACTTGGACTATCTGCTGTTCATGAGATGTGGTAGACTGAGTTGGAGATTGTATAGATTGTCCACTAGACTGTGAATCAATATCCATAGAGACCCTTTGCTTCTTTTTCTTGTGAAAGACCTTGAAGCCTTGGCTTGTTGCCTTTGTTGCAGGTGAATATTGTTCTTCCCTCCCTCTCTTGGCTACCTTTTACTGTGGAATTGGAGTTTGCATATTTGATATAGAGACTACCTCTTCCTTAGCCTCTTGGAGAGTATTGTCTGCCCATTCCAACTAATTCTTGAACTGTTCTATCTCAGGCCTTGCTGTATGATGAGATGGTGTGAACTTATTCTCCACCTTGAGTTTGGAGATGAATCCCAATGGGTCATATGACCAAGATAAACTGAGGGAAAATTTCATTTCCTTTAGCAGCTTATCAACTTCCTCCCTTACTGCCCTGGTATTACAAATGAATGGACCAACTTGATCTTTGAGCTTGAATTGTGATTTCTATTTGTTAGCTAAAAAATGCACTCCATCTACATTCAATCTTTGCCTCAAGTACTCTACTACAAAGATTATAACAGGAAGGTAATTTGGCATTTCATAGGGTGGAAGCTCACAGCCAAAAACCCTAGTTTTTGTGTAGTTTTGGTAGGAATACCAATCTCCTGTTGCAGCCTGATCTATGAATTGAAGTTCTTTGATAATCACTTCACTGATCCTTAGTAATGGAGTGCTGCTCATAAGGCTGAGGGTTGGATGAATGAATAGTTCTGTGAACTACTTGTATGTGAATTCTTCTTTCTCCTTCATCCCCATTGAAGTCCAGAAAATCACTGACTGTGGCGATCCTTCTTCATCAATTTTCTGCAAAGAAAATGGGAATTTGTGCCCCTGAAAATATATAAACAGATACACAAGTACTAAAGCATACTTGAATACTTCTTAAGTGTCAAAATTGACAAACTGCTCATGTATGGTTTCAGCTATGAAATGACCAAAATCATAAATAACAGTAGGCTTGGAATCAGAAGAAAACATGGGTGAGAAACTAAGGATGACTTCATTGATAGATTGATCAGAGTGATAACCAAGCAAATAGGACATGATAGTAGTGATATATCTGGTTCTATCAGGAAACATAGATGAATCATAAGGTGGGTTTCTCTTTGGTAGAGGACTACCAATTACTAAAAACAATTCCAGGGTCTGGGATTTCTTGGTAAAGTCTAGTTTGATATAACCTTCTATCAGGTTTTCATGAGAAAAAGGATGAGTTGTTGTAGTGGTAGGGGCCTACAACATTTTCTCAATTGAATATGTGTTAATAGGACATAGGATTTCTCCAGTACGTGAGATAATGGTTCTCTAGCTAGGGTCATAGGATTCATGGCATTTTCTCACAAAATCTGGAGCTCTGTGTATTTGTGGAAAAATATAATGGGGTAATTGGGATTCGTAGAGCCCAATTTCATCACTCTGGTCAATTAGCTTCTCTTCCCGCCAACAATAAATTTCAAATAAATCAAATTGAGAAGAATTCTCAATGATTTGGCAATCCTTATCAACTAATGGAGTATGGTGGAAATCAATATGTGGTTGAATTAGAGGATTTGACACTTCTACAGTTGCTTTTCCCTTGGGAGGCATTTTGGCAAATGAAACTGCAGACTGTAAATGACAGAATGATAAAAAAAAGGAGTAAATAGAGTGGAGAAAGGTAACTGACAAGTGGACCTAGAAGGTGTGCTTGCGAACAAGACAAATGACTGCTAGAATGTCGGACAATGGATGACTTGTTTAGCAGGCGAGCATGAAGAATACTCTCGGTCGCAGAAGTTAACTGTGTAACCTTTGAAATGTATGGAAAACTTCTTATAAAGAGAAAAATGGAGTGGAGGGGTGGCACCAAGTGTTTTAAAGTTCATTAATTATCCAGCGGGTTAATTAATGGACATTTGGTAATAAATGCATGGGAGCAGAAATGAATGGGCAATGGATAGGTGGTTGATGATTGGATGGGAGATATGAAATGGAACATGACGTGGGGTGGCGGTAACGGCTATGAAGGATACTGCATTCGGGGGTAAGATAGAACGGTTTGTGGTTTTTGGATTTTTAGTCCCGAAATACTAAAAGGAACTTTCGTGGTTTATATGGGCGATATCAAAGACTGCCCATTTCCCCCCCCCGGCCGATAAACTTCAGACAGTGAATGAGGGCTGAAAGGGAGTGTGGGCCATGTGATTGTGGAGGAGTGTGTGGGATGAGAGGTGATGTGGAGGGAGTTTAACATGTACGAGCTGAGAATGAATGGTGGGGTACTGATATGATAGGTAGATGCGGCGACTATGGGTCCAGGTGATTTAATGGATGAAGTGATGGCATATTACAAATTGCACTTTCTTCTGCCCAAGGTTTCATTCCATTATGAATGATGTGATGCGATATGATCCTACGATCAACAATCCGCAGTCATCCAACGATTGATAGCAGTATCACACATTTCATTTTCTTCTGCCCAATGGTTCATTCACTTACGAATGAAGTGATGCAATATTCATCTTTAGGAAATAACCATTCAAAATTTCACATTTCTACCTACCCTTCTATTCCTAACATTTTTACTTATACTTCCAGTGTGCATTTGAACTAGAAACCCAATATTTTCTTTTATGAAAAATCTATCTCTATACCTTATTTCTTCCATTGGCTTAGATTAAATTGTTGAGCCAATTTATTTTCTACCTATGAGAACAAATCCAATTATGATGAAAATGTGTAATTGGATAAAATAACCTAGTGTGGCATCTAAACAAACTGCACACAACTCTTATTTTTCAAACTGAATTTATATCAAACTAGTGGCATTTAGATTTGCAACACTTTCAAACTTTATTTCTTCTTATTTTCTGTCTAACCTAACATTTTATTTTGCCTTCATTTTTTAGAGCATCTACCCTAACATTTTCTTTGATATGGACATATTTATAAAAATATTTTCCTAACATTTTTTATTCAACATTCGTTTGTCCATATCTTATCTTGACATTTTGTAAATACATTTTCACCTTTCGTCTAATTTATTCTAACTTATCAAAACCAAAAGCTGTTACAATGTTTGCTCCAACTGGGGACTTCTTTCTCCTATAGAATATAGAGAACCTACAGATCCATGTGCCTTCTCCTCAGGCTATGGAGTCCTTTGCTATAAAAAATCTCACTGACAGCCTAAAAAGTAAAATAAACCGGAGTATTTACAACGAAATGAATTCCAACTTCTCAGTATTGAATGAAATATTTGAGAAACCTTCCATATACAAGATAAGTGGAATATTGTCCCTCAAGATTTTCTGGCACAAAAGTGTTGCTACCGTTTACTTCAGCAATTGCTAGAGGACCAAACCATAGGTTGTCAATCTTACCATGATTTCCCTTTTCCTCCCTCCTGGAGTCCCATATTAGAACTAGGTCACCTTCCCTGAGGTCTCTTTCCCTGGCTCTTCTGTCAAACATGATTTTCATCATATTCTGATATTTCTTCAATTTGTATTGAACTTCATCTCTGTTTTCATTTAGTTCAATAATCTAATTTATCCTTCTTGAAAAATCATCAGTTTTATCTATTGAGTCCTGCAAGTATTTTAAAACTGGGAAATCCAAATTGGCAGGAAAAATTGCATCTTTCCCATAGACTAACTGAAATGGAGATTTCCCAGTAGATCTTTTTGGAGTTATCCTGTTTTCCCATACTGCATAAATCAAATGAGAGTCCCAGCTCTTTTTATGATATGCTAGGGTCTTTTTGATCACCTTCACCAGACTTTTATTTGAGGATTCTGTAAGGCCATTACCTTGAGGGTAGTATGGAGTTGAATGATGTAATAGAATCTAATATTTCTGGCAAAAGTCAATCATTTTAACACTAGAGAATGCTGCTGCATTATCTGTGACAATTTGAGTTGGGAAACCAAACCTAGATAAGATGTTTTCTTCAATGAACTTAATTACTATTGAATCGGTAGCATTTATTACCAGAATTGCTTCTACCCATTTAGAGAAGTAGTTTGTTTTTGTGAGGATCCATCTATGTTGATTACTTGAAGTGGGAGGGATCTCACCAACAAAGTCTAATCCCCACTGAAGGAAAGGTGCATAGATTATTGATGGTACTAGTGGAAGAGCTGCTAGTTTCTGCTTACTAGAAAACATATGACAAGGAACACAACCTCTAATCTTTGCTCCTACTTGCAAGAACAATGTTGGCCAACAAAATCCTCCCCTTAAAATCTTGTATGATGTTGCTCTCCAAGTATATTGTCCTCCACAAAATCCTGTATGAAACTGATCAATGATTCCTTTAGTTTCTGATTCTATTAAACATAATAACAAAATATTCAGTGGATATTTCCAGTACAAATTTGCATTTATGATGCAGTACTTGACTGCTTTCAATTTAAGAGTTTTACACCGGGCTTTGAAGAATGATGCTAGACATTCAAAATGGAGAAAAAAATTTACAATGTATTGATACCAATTTGACAATAGAAATTTGTCATCAATATGTAAAGGGATAATTTAATCTGAAGGTAAAGGTTCTTGTGGATTCTTTTCTTCAGGTTGAAGAGAAAGTGCTTGTGTATTCTCCCCTTGTAAAATTAGGAAAGGTTCATGTGGATTCTTACCTTGTGTAAGGACAGAAGGTTCTTGTGGATTCTTCCCTTGTGCAAGGACAGAAGTTGTGGATTATTCCCTTGTACTTCTAAAATAAAATTGATTCCAAGCACTTTTCAATTGGATTCTGCTAGAAGCTTGGCTAATCCCTGGCCTTTTACTAGCTTTGTATTTTTGATAGTTAGATCAAACTCAAGTATTTGAGTGATCCACCTACTTCTTTTCCGATCAGTTTCAGGTTGAGTTAGAACGAAATTTACAACAACATTAGGAACATAAGCAGTAATAGGTGAATGTAGAACATACATCCTGAAATATTTCAGGGCTTGAATGAGGGCATAGGCTTGCTTCTCGATTATGTCATACTTAAGCTTAGCATCTCTCATAACCTTACTAAAAAAGGCTATGGGCTGGTCATGGGAATCTTCATTCTCTTGTAATAGAACAACAACAAGGGTTGTTTCTGAGGCAAAATAAAATATACTGAATGGTTTAGTATAATCAGGGCTGGCTAGAGTAGGAGCTTCAGAGATAGCTTTCTTGATCCAATCAAATGCATGTCTAGAAGAGACAATCCATTTAACTTCATGATCCTTTTGGAGCATGTCAATTATATCTTTTACAATCTCTCCATAATTTGGGATGAATTTCCTTAAAAAATTAATCTTACCCAGAAAAGCTTGAATTTCTTTCTTGTTTCTAGATAAGGTCAATGTTTCAATTGCAGACACATGCTTGGGATCAATTACCACTCCTTCCTTTGAGATTATATGGCCCAATAGTTTTCCTTCTTTGATAGCAAACAAGGACTTTTTAGGGTTCAATGATATCCAAAATTTTATACACCTATCAAAAAACTTGGTCAAGTGCTTTAGATGTTTCTGATGACATTTAGAAAAAACAGTAATGTCATCAAGATAAATAACCACAAATTTGTTTACCTGACCCATGAAATCTACATCCATAGCTCTCTGAAATGTTGCTCCAACAATTGATAAGACAAATGGAATTCTCGCATACATAAATGTACCCCAAGGTGTAGTGAAAGTTGTCTTTTCCCTGTTTGTTGGATCAACATTTACCTCATTATAACCTGAAAAACCATCAAGCATAGAAAGTTTTTGTGCTTCTGAAACCATTTGAAGTAACTGATCCATTTTGGACAAAGGGTAATTATCCTTTAATGATGGTTTTTTCAAATTTATAAAGTCCACACAAAGTATGATTTCTCCATTCTTTTTCCTAACAGGAACTAAATTTGCAACCCAATTATAATATCTAAGAGGGAGAATGATTTGAGCATCTAGCATTTTCTTAATTTCCTTTTCTACAGTTGGTAAAAGGGCTAGATTAATCCTCCTGTGTTTTCATTGATAAGGTACTACTTCTAGCTTCAAAGGGATCTTATGTTGTATTAATGAAGTGTCATAAGTTTTTAGATTAGCATAGGTCCAAGCGAAAACATCCTTATAATTTTGATGTAACTTAAGATATTGAGTTTTAGTCTCAGGGTCTAAAGATGCATATATTTTGATGCTTTTGACATCATCATTTCTTCCAATGCTAATTTCTTCTATTTCCTCTTCCGAAGCAATGGACTGAGGATTTCGGAGGACATCATTTTGATCAAACAATTTTTCTAAAGGTATCAAGCCTTTGGGAATAAAATTGTTAGACAATTTAATAATATCATGATCAACAATTTTTGAACTAAAATTTGACATATCATTCTCACTTGTATTTTCATTTACTTTGGATCTATCTTCATCAATTTGTAGAACAGAAATTTGATCTACAAGTAGCGGAAAAGATTTAAAGTGTTCATCATCTTCAAATATCTGCCAGTGTTTTAGATTGTCTGGGATAGATTGTCTATGTTTGACTTATATTTGGTAGAGTAAATTAGTCTCATTAGGAATTTTAAAGGAATTAGCAGAAACATCTAAGGCATCTGCATGAATATTCTGATCTCTTGGAATATAAGTCAAATTAAAAGCATCAAAGAAGTTTTCAACTGAATCCCATACTTCATTTCGGTAAGACCTATGTTTAGGGTGTTTAGTCTGGCAAATATTTTTGACTTGTTTGATAATAAGTTTTGAATCAGTAAAAACACTTAAGTTTTGAACCTTTAAGCTTTTGGCCAACTACAATCCCAAAAGGAAAGCTTCATATTCAACCACATTGTTTGTAATTTCGAAGTCGAGCTTACATGATTACATAATGTTTTCTTTTTTTGGTGATATTAAAACTACTCCAGCTCCTGATCCATATATCAATTTGATTTGGTATTGGTATTTCAATTACATCTTCAATTTTAACTTGAGTTTCATGTACTTTGTTTGAAGAGAGTTGAAAGCAACCAAAATCTTGGTTAATTGCATAAATGGGATGATTCCTTGGCTGGTCTGTTTTGCAAACAATGTGCACAAATCTCACCTCTCTATATAATATTAGTTGTTCTCCACCATAAAATGGAATAGTAGCATAAGACATATCCATTTGAAGAGTTACCCCTAATTTGGTACAGCAAGACCTAGAAAGGAGCATTCCAAATTTGAGAGGGATATCTGTGACAACTATATCAAGTACTACACTTTTCATTGGAATTTGGGCAAGTGTGACTACTAAATCCTTAATCAATCCTAAGCAAGGAACCCTTTTAGAATCAAAGGTGTACAAGTGATGATAGGATCTAGTTATGTCAAGTTTCAAATGATCCATGATAGCTTTTGGCATGAGGTTATGTGATGCTCTAGAATCAAGCATACAATTATACAACATGGAATCATTTGTCTTAAGAGTTACATAGAAGGAAGGCACTATTTCATCTATCATATGTGAGCTTGGGCCAAAAGAACTGCTAGTTTTTCATCTTGAAGACTGATGATATCACTTGCATCAACCGAGGTATTTTGTATCCATTTGGAGACCTGATTTTTATACCCAGGGTTTTTAGAAAGTTCTAAAAGAGGAATTGGGATTTTACTCTTTCTAACTATTTTTCAACATTAAATGTAGTCAATGCATTTGTGTCATTTTGAGGAGTATCAATTGACTAATCTAATGGTCGAATAAAAGTCATTTGAGTTTGAGCAGTTTTGGCACAAGGTTCAATTACTGGAGTTTCCTTAGGAGGTCTTCTAGGGCCAAGCCTAGGCCTAAGGTCATATCTTTTGTTCAACTCTGCAATTAAAAATTCAGAGAAGGCATGGTATTTAGAAACCTGCGAAGATTCTTGATCTCCTTGAACTTAATTTTGTTGTGTAAGAGGAATAATGGCTGTTTGATCAGAGGAAGTATCCATATTATTTATATCTTTAGTGATGGTCATAGTATTCTCATCAGGTTGCTGATCATCAATCAACAAAGGAGTGGAAATCTACTGATCATTACTAGGTCTCTGAAGAATTTGTAATTGTGGATTTCTTTCATACTGACCTTGATTTTGATTTTGGGGTCTAGTAACTATTTGTTGAATTGTCTTGGGTTGAGTCTCAATCTCAGAAATTCTATTAGATATAGAGAAGTTATTTCATCTATTTTGGAATCTTCAGTTTTAGTATTAGAGGAACTAGAAGCCTTTGGTGTTGATTTGAGTTTTCTTTGGGCCTTTTCCTCTTTAGCTTTCAAAGAAGTTGAAGAAGCCCTATTTGCTTCTATGTCAATAGCATTTGTTTGAATATCTTCAAGAGTTCTTGAAGTTCTCTCTCTTAGCATGACAACAAAATCATCATCAAAGGCTTTAGAAAATATAGACTTTGCTGCTACTACAGGGGGTTTACAATCAAGGGGCATTTTATGATAAAGTTTATTGAATCTTTTGATAAAGCTTGATACAGGTTTACCAAAATTTATTTTAAGTTCATCAAAATCAGTGAGAAAGTAAAGAGCGCCCTTTTTCACACCCCACTGGTTTTTAAATATATTTGTAAGTTCTTCCCAATTTCTATTGGAGTTTGCAGGTAACTACCTAAACCAAATTCTTACATTTACTTCAAGCGATTGTACAAACAACCTCATGTAAACATTTTCTTGTTCAATATTCATGTTATCTACAAAGTCTAAAAATGCTTGAATATGGTCTTTAGCAGAAGGACCATTTCTCCATTTGATCTGAAAATGGGGCACTAAAGGCTTCTTGTGAGATTACAAGAACCTCTCCCACTTCCAAAGCTTAATTATTCCCAAGTCAACTATGATTAACCAATGCAAAACTAATAATGTGATTGACAATAAGGTGTATGCTTATGTTTATTTTAACTAATTATATGATTTAAAATCTGTTGTTTGTGTTGATATGTAAATACATGTAATAGTACAACAGTGTAGCAATTAACAAACACATGGACAACAATATTAATTTGGACTTCACCAAAAACTCTTGGGCTATGTCTACTTGAGCTCTAGTCAAATCAACTAGGCTCTCTAGGATTATGGCATTATTTCTTTTATAAGCTCCACACTCAACTCTACTGTTTTACATAGAAGCAATGGGCTTAGAACACCATCTCATCCCTGGCTCTGAAGCTCTCTCTCTTGGATTTTTGGCTCTGCAATCTCGCTTTGGCTCTTGGCTCTAGCTCTGGTTCTTTTCTCTAGCTCTAGCTCTTGGATCTGGCTCTGGGTTCTCTGAGCTTTCTCTCTCAGCCTTTGTGTGCATCAATGGTTTTCTAGACCTCCCAACGACCTTTTGCAGCTTTGCTGCCTATCAATCGTGCTCTCTGGCTTTTTTCTCTTTTAGCTAATAGCTCTCCCTCAGTGACCTTCAGCTCTCACCAACCACCCTATCAATTGGACCTTCTGGCTCCTTTGACACATTTTCCTGGCTCTTTGGCTTCTTTGCTCCTTGTCCATTCAAATCCCCTCTGAGTGTTAAATAATCATTGTCAAAACACCTTCAAGCATGGTGGCCACCTATTTTTTTAACGGAAAGGACCAATGACATGGTTAAAATACATGGGAACACGTTTCCCCGTTTACACAGAGAAATACACTAAAAACATGCAAAAACTCTTTCTATCAGACTTCAAAAATGATCGAATCCGCCCTATAATCCTTTCGGATCTGCCTTTGGTCACTATTGCCAGCCCACCATTGATTTGGGTGATCTTTGATCCAACGGTTAATTTTCATTTTGGGCGGCTTATGTGCACAGAGGTTACCCACCCGAAAAGGAAGTTTTCTCTCTTCGATGCCAGGCCACGTGTTAGCCATTGTATGGGATCGAGCGGAGCCTACACAATACCACTTACCGGCTAAGGCTCACCTGAAATCCCACTCATTACAGAACTCAAATAATATAAAGCTGCATGTATAAACCTTTCGGTTCCATTTTATCGCTCCGGGTGTATTTACTTTGTATTTCATTTATTTAACAAAAATGTGAAAATACATAGAAAACCCTTTTTACCAGAACTCAAAATATATATATTCGCGTCCATAAACCCTTTCAGGTCTGGCTTAAGTCACATATCGCATCGCATAGTGCAATGGACAAAACCCCAAATACAAAGGAATATATAGAAAATCCAAAAATATGGATCTCAAAATTTATGCAATCGGGTCCATAATCCCTATCGGGTCTAGGTCCTGATCGCTAATCGCAATCACAATAGCCCGAGGGTCTACCCTTTGGGTATGCCGATCTGCCAACGCTGATATCGGTGATTACATGTCACATTGGCCCAAGGGTCCTCCCCTTTTGGGTGTGCCGATCCACTGACACCGATATTGGTGATCGCATGTCACGTTTGACTGGGGCTCCTTCCCTTTTGGGTGTGTCGATCACCAATTCGCTAATTGGTTGATCACAATTGCTCCATCACATAGCTCGAGGTCCCAATATCGCATGCAGGCCTATATCCAATTCGATAAATTGAAGGTCGCAGTTGGGGATCCCTTCTTCCTCCGTTTTAAGTCCTTCCCTTTGGATATTTTTGATGCGATTTCCTTTATAAGGACTTTTATACCATTTTTAGGGGGAATGCCTCTTTTTTCAAAGGACAAAGGCGATCTTCTTTCTGCAATAACTTCTGCATCCGAGGTCCGTTTTATCCCATTCAAATTGCAGTAGATTTAGAATGAAAAGATATACACAATGGGACTATTTCTATGCAAATCATTAGACTATCATTTTCCTCTATGAGGAACACTTAGACTTAGAAGTCTATCCAAAATCTGTTTTGGATCATGCCTTACCACTAAATAAATTTTGGTCTCCAAAAAACTGATATACTGATCTGAACAGTAAATGAGAATAACAACACCCTCTTTTTTCAGCCTCCACACACTTACCTTACATAGTGCCTCTGAACCAAAGCCTTTGACCACTTTCCTTATTGGATGTGTTGGTCCTCCTGGGAAGAACTGCCTTCCTCCTTTCCTTCCTACAGAACTCCTGCTAAGATGGTCATACAAGGTAGTTTGAACTTCTCTACCTTGATCATTGATCCAAGGTGGATCAAACAAATGTGAAGTACACCTGCTTAACAAAAACTTTCATTTGTACCTATTTGAAAAGCTATCAACAACAACTTTTAACAACAACAGAAGCACAGACAACAACTAGATGGACTAAAATCCTACTTCACAAAATAAATAGCTTTCACAACTTGTGAACACCTCCATGTCTTACATCTGCATACAAATGATGGAATAGATAACAAGCCCACAAAACATGCCTTCAAAACAAATGACCCTTCAAGTCAAGCATGTAGAAAAAGACCATTAGGACTCTTTTTTAAAAAGATGAAACACTTCATCATTATCTCCATCTTGGAGACCAAATCAACTTTTCTCAAGTCAATATTACATGCATGTTTAAAGCAATCAACCCTTCAAGTTAATTACACATACATGTTCAAATACAAGGAAAACATCAACATCCCTGTGTTCATGCATCTCATGATCATGCATGCATTTCATCCTTCCACTTTCACTTAAGCACACTGTACTTTCAAAGCTAAAATGAAATATAATGTTTTCAACAGCAAAGTGATCCTCCTACTCAAATTTTCCATTCACCTTCCTGGTAGAAAACCGCAACTTGCATTCCATTAACAAAGAAATGAAAATAGTTCATCAATAAACATGCAATCTTAATTGGATAAGAACTCTATACATTTCTTACCAATCCATTTCAAATGTCTTCCCTTTGTCTACACATCAGCATCAATATGGGAATCATCCTGAGACACATCATTCATGGAAACTTCTTTTCCATTTCTACCATCTTCTCTTTCCACTTTCTTCAGCATTTGTGGAAGCATTGCTGGATTCAGAGTCCAACACATTTCAGCAAGATGTCCTTGCTTATGGTAGTAAGTGAAACATATGTGCATCCCCTTGACAGCATGATTTTCCTTGTCCAATGGACCTTTTGCTTCTTGCTTCCTTTCCTTCAAAAGTTTCCTGTATGTGGCCATTCTCCTCCAACATCTAGAAACATTATGGTTATCCAAACAAAAAAAGGAATATGAAATTATTTTCCCATATCTATGTGGAAATTTCTCATGCTAAACATAATCAAAAGGAAGATGGTTAGAATCAGATTTATACCTTTCTATTTCACCTTTATTGCCTTCATGAGGAGGTGAAACAAATAAAGAAGTGGCTCCTTTTGGAACACCATCAATCTATTCAAGGCTTTTAGAGTTTCCACAACTCTCTGGTTTTAGTGTGTGCTTCTGAACACCTGCATCTTGCAAATGATGCTTCAAGCTATTATATTCCTCATAAATACAATATTCACACTCTTAAGGTAGAGGACCTGAAATGAAACTCCTTCTTGGAACTGTTTCAATGGCCTTCATGGCAGCTTTGAAACTCTTTCCATAAGACTATCCATAGCCAAGATCCAAATACTTAGGCCTTTCCTCAACCATTGTTGGCTCAACAATACCTTGTGCATGTTTACCCAAGCCTTTTCCTTCAAATCCCATCTTGGACAATAGCTTGCAACCTATGCCTCTGGTATGTTTTTCAAAAGAACCAATATAAGCATTATTAGAAGAATTTGAAGACAAA
This sequence comes from Pinus tabuliformis, assembly GCA_031772625.1. Lineage (NCBI taxonomy): Eukaryota > Viridiplantae > Streptophyta > Pinopsida > Pinales > Pinaceae > Pinus > Pinus tabuliformis. The sequence goes on along the minus strand of CM062817.1, from coordinate 1,852,285,424 downwards.
CAGGAACTATTTACCTCTTCTTCAAGCTGATAGTTGAACAAGGCTTCTTTGGCAACAAAGAGCTATGACTCTAACTCATACATCCTTTTTAGGTTCATATTTTAAATATGAATTTGCCTCTCCATTTCCTGCAATTTGTTGGAAAGCGGGTGCTTCTCTTCCTCCACGGAATTCAACTTCTCTCCAAGTATGCAACTCTCCCTTCCATCCTCATACATTTCTCTCACCATATCCATCATGATGAAAAAGTCTTGCTTCATGTCTTCATCAAAGAATCTTGTGAATAAATCAGAATTTGAGGACTCACTTGTAGTAGTCATTATGCCAATGAACAAAAGAACTTCAAACAAGATTAATAAGGAGCTTATTCAACAACCTTTTGCAACAAACCTCTTGTGCTTCAAGGATTGCCTTAAGTTCCTTTTGGATAAAAAGAATGCCTTCAACCCTTCTTCCTTCTTGTCCTTCCTCGACTGAGCTATCAATAGCTTTTGCTTCACCTCTGTAAACTCAAACAACAATGAGTCTGTAGACAAGCATATAATCAACCTCTATCTATTTAAACACCTTTCAGACAAGCAATCCTTGCTCTATCAATCAAGCATTCTGATATAAACTTCTTTAAAGGTGGGGTTAATCAATCTCAGGGCTATGATACCACCTGATCTAAAAATGGGGCACTAAAGTCTTCATGTGAGATTACAAGAAGCTCTCCCATTTCCAAAGCTTAATTATTCCCAAGACAACTATTATTAACCAATGCAGAACTAATAATGTGCTTGACACTAAGGTGTATGCTTATGTTTATTTTAGTTGATTATATGCTTTAAAATCTATTGTTTGTGCTGATATGTAAATACATGTAACAGTGCAACAGTGCAACAATTAACAAACACATAGACAACAATATTAATTTAGAGTTCACCCAAAACTCTTGGGCTATGTCTACTTGAGCTCTAGTCAACTCGACTAGGCTCTCTGGGATTATGGCATCAGTTCTTTTACAAGATACACACTCAACTCCATTGTTTTACATAGAAAAAATGGGCTTAGAACACCATCTCATCCCTGGCTCTGAAGCTCTCTCTCTTGGCTTTCTAGCTCTACGCTCTGGCTCTAGCTCTCGGCTCTGGCTCTAGCTCTTGGCTCTGACTCTGGCTCTCGGCTCTAGCTCTAGCTTCTCTGAGCTCTCTCTCTCAGCCTCTACATGCATCAATGCTTCGCTAGACCTCCAAGTGACCTTTTGCAGCTTTGCTGCCTACCAAGTGTTCTCTCTGGATTTTTTCTCTTTCAGCTAATAGCTTTCATTCAACGACCTTCAGCTCTTTCCAACCACCCTGTCAATTGGGCCTTTCGGCTCCTTTGAGGCATTTTCCCAGCTCTCTAGCCTCTCTACTCCTTGTCTATTCAAATCCCCTCTGAGCGTTAAACAATCATTGTCAAAACGCCTTCAGGCATGGTGGCCACCTATTTTTTTAACGGAAAGGACCAATGGCACAATTAAAATACTCGAGAACATGTTTCCCCATTTACACAGAGAAATACACTGAAAACACGAAAAAACTCTTTCTATCAGACTTAAAAAATTATCGAATCTGCCCTATAATCCTTTCGGCTTTTCCTTTGGTCACTATCACTAGCCCACCATTGATATGGGTGATCTCTGATCCAATGGTTGATATTCATTTCAGGTAGCTTATGCATACAGAGGTTACCCACCCGAAAAGGTGGTTTTTTCTCTCTGACGCCAAGCCACGTGTTGGCCAGTGTATGGGATCGGGTGGAGCCCATCCAATACCACTTACCACCTGAGACCCGCCTAAAATACCACTCATTATAGAACTCAAATAATATAAATCTACATGTATAAACCTTTTGGGTCTGCTTTATCGCTCCGGGCATATTTCCTTTGTATTTTGTTTATTTAACGAAAATGCGAAAATACATAGAAAAACCCCTTTTACCAAAACTCAATATATATATATATTCACATCCATAAACCCTTTTGAGTTTGACTTAAGTCACATATCGCAATGGCCAAAACCCCAAATACAAAGGAATATATAGAAAATCCAAAAAATATGGATCTCAAAATTTATGCAATTGGGTCCATAATCCCTATCGGGTCTAGGTCCTAATCGCCAATCGCAATGGCAACGGCTCCGCGGTATGCCGATTCGCCGACGCTGATATCATCGGTCGCATGTCGCGTTGGCCTGGGGGTTCTTCCCTTTTGGGTGTGCAGATTTGTCGACACCAATATTAGCGATCGCATGTAACATTGGCCCGTGGGTCCTTCCCGTTTGGGTGTGTCGATCGCTAATCTACCGATCGGCCGATTGCAATCGCTCCACCGCATAGCACGAGGTCCCAATATCGCATGCGGGCATATCTCCCATGTGATAAGTTGGAGGTCACAGTCGGGGATCCCTTCTGCCTCCACTTTATGTCCTTCCCTTTGGCTATTTATGATGCGATTTACTTTATAAGGCCTTTTATGCCATATTTAGGGGAAATGCCTCCTTTTTCAAAGGACAAGGCAATCGTCTTTTTGCAATAACTTTTGCATCCAAGGTTTGTTTTATCCCATTCAAATTGAAGTAGATTTAGAATGGAAAGATCTATGCAATGGGAATATTTCTAGGAGCATCCTTAGACTTTCATTTTCCTCTGTGAGGAACACTTAGACTTAGAATTCTATTCAAAATCCAATTTGGATCACCATTATACCTAGGAAGGTATTTCAAGTATCACGCTGGTAGTGCATCGAGATTAGGAGGTAAGACTAAAGTTGCATATTTGGCCTATACAATAGGTTTGAAATCCATAGTAGGAGGTGGTGTATGAGGTGTTTTGGTGGATGAAGAATTTGAAGAAGATGAAGAAGGGATTGAAGAAGGTGATTGAGGGGGTGAAGAACTAGTTGGAGGTGACAAAGAAGGGGATCTCCTGAATGATTTCAAAGGAGTCTTAAGAACTAACTTCTAGAGCTGTGGATGACTAACCTCCTTTGTTTCAAAGAGTGGATTTGAATACACAGAGAAGGTCTCTTCGAGTTGTTCAGAAGTAGAAGCTTTAGGTTGTCCAAAAGTGGGAGGAAATGAATAAGTTGTAGGGGATATGAAATATGTTGGTTTTTATTATGGTAAATTAACACCCAATTCAAATTCAGTTTTAAGTGATGCAAGATGTAGTGAGGGTTCTGGATGAGTTTCAAATGAATGAATGAGGAATGCCGATTTAAAATCAACTCCCCTGTTTAAGAGTTCAGCAACCCTAGGTGATACCTAGGAGTAATCTGGATTGGATGGAATGTTACTATAAGGATCAAATGATGGTAAATATTCAGACTGCAAGAATGAAGAGGAAGAAGAAGATGGTTGATGTCCCCATTTAGAACTAGCTTTTCTCATAATTGTTTTAGGGTTTGATAGAGGATTAACTAAGTTACCCTCTGAACGAGATCTGGTGTGCTTAAAAGGTGTCAGTTTGGGAGAGTGGAGTCGTCAGATGAAGGATTTTAACCTTTCTAGACCTCTAATCAACTTAAAGGAATAGAATACATATCGTTGCCCCAGTAAAACTTAATGAAATTGGAGTCCTCGGCAACGACGCCAGTATGATGTTGTACCTATGAGATAATAATGGTCATCTATTATGCCAGAGCATCTAAGATAAATGTTTTGGGGGTTTTGTTTTAATTTGGGAGACCAATGGATGAAACAGATATAAAACTGATGTGCCTAACCTCTTGAATAATATCAATATCTCAGTAGAGGGCTGCTATAAATATTTACACAGTGAAATAGATTTAAGATGTTGAGAAGAAACAGAAAAATATATGATTGCCACAGTTTTCAAATTGAGAGCTAAACAACCATAAGTATGAAAAATTTTAAACTATGTTTACAGGTTTGAGAAAATACACATGCACTCACAAAACATGCTGATGATTTATTAGTTTTGAGGGAATTTATTAAACAAACAGTCCATTAATTCATTCTCTTTATAGATTATCACTTCAGAAAGCTTATAGGAATAGATTGAAATACAATTACTCCTACCTATTTATCTCTGCAAGACACAAGTATATGAAGAAAAACATAACGAATGACACTGGAAACACTTACAGGAAACACAAACTGTGCAAAACAAAATTTAGAATCCTTTGCTTTGTATTAATGATCTAGAAAGAATAATTACATCAGAAGTCTAGAAATTCTTCTTCAAGGGTGCAACCCTTAATAACTAGTGAAGAGAGTTATTTATACAATAGTAGGATGAAAAATATCTTAAACTACTTTTACAAAAATATATTATTTACACAATCAAAAATAAAAATGTCTAATGATCTGGCACTACTTTTGTGCTACGCTATTTGATGAATATTGCTAAAAAAGTTGAAAGATGGTTGGAGCTAGCTGATAGTCCCCACAAAAACTGAATGTTGTTCCATTATCCTCAATCCAGTAAATATTTTAATTCTTCCCAGTATTTCTTATCTGGGATATAAATCTTTGTTACCCTCCTATAGATTTCATCCATCTCGGTAAAACTGGGTTTTACCTAAAATATATGTTTGATTTCATCCAAGATGAAGAAAGAATCCCTCAGTGTTTTTACTATGAGAGCTGGTGTTTCTGATCCTTTGATATTGGATACTTCAGCTGCATCGGTGCCCACCTCTGTTAAATTATTGACATAATCTTCAATTGGCATCAATTTATCATTAATAACCATCATAGAAGGTAAACCTTTGCTGATGAAAGGTTCAATTTTGTTGAAGAATATCTGAACCATGTTATTAACATTACTACACTTTTCTTGTAGCTAAAGGTTGAGGTTTCTCTTACTGATAATCTTCTTCACTTCTAATATTGTTACAGTTCTATCACTTATCCTTAACTCCTCAAGCTCATAGTCATCCTTGGAATTTAGAAATTTTATTATATCAGAGGAAGTCTCTGGCATATCCTCCAGCTACCTATTGATGGTTTCCACTGCTTCCTGAGCTTTCTCCAAGAGATATTTTTGGTTGAATATTATCTTAATGGAGGGCCAAATCTCCTTGATGACCTCTGTGATTTCTTCCCACATAATTTATTTTGCTAAAGCCAACTTGTTTCTTATGAAGGAATCTATGAGTTCTTTCTTCAACACTTCCACTTGGCCTTTAAGTCTGTTTGTTTCAGTTGTGTGTGTACTATCTGATATACACTTCAAGAGCCATAATTCTTTGAGTTCATCCTTCAATCTATTTATTTCTCCTGTCTGGATAGACAGGTTCTGAATAGCTTCAGTAAGTTGTTCAGCGCCTTCTACTGTACCTATTGTTGATGTAGTGGTTGTAGTAGAAACTCTAGTGATGGGAACTACTGCAAGAGAAACTGCATCTATTGAAGTTTGAATGCTATTGATAGCTTCCTCCTTCTTCTTAACCAATTTCTCCATCTGCTCCCCGATTTATTTTATTTAAAAATTTTGTTCTATTATGAGCTTCATCATGTTTGACTTTTGAGTCTCTATCTCCTCACTTTCTTTGGCCATTAGATCCTCAGATGTTGGTAGTTTCAGTTGTTTCTGTAGTGTTGCAACTTCAATGTTCTTTTTCTTAATGAGCTCCTCTTCAGAATTTATGTTTGATGGATCATATCCCATCCTTAGCACTATACTTTCCAGGGAGTGAATCTTGGTATCCTTTGCTAACGACGAGACCTTCTCCAGCTTCAATTGCGATTGAATGTTGGCCAATATAACCTGCAATTTTGACAAACTCATAGCAGTGTTTGTCACGGTTGAAGCAATCATCTATCCAATTTGTTTGTGCATCTCAATTTGATCAACTGGATGCACATCTTGGACATTAAACTCAAAATAAGTGTGTTTCTAATATTGTGCTACAGTTCTAGGCTGAGGAACTTGGGCCTGCAAGAAAGCCATTTGCATCTTCCCCTTCTCAGAGTTAAAGACTAAAAGAAGCCTTGCTTGAGAGCTGGAAGAGTGCTTCCATAATTGGGTATATGTATTCAACTTTGATTCCTAATTCTTTGTTTTGATTTCACTAAAGACATGGGAGATGTCTTCTTCTTTATTCTCTGGAATGCCTCCAACAACTTGGACTATCTTCTATTCATGAGAAGTGGTAGACTAAGTTGGAGATTGTATAGATTATCCACCAGACTGTGAATCAATATCCATAGAGACCCTTTGCTTCTTTTTCCTGTGAAAGACCTTGAAGCCTTGGCTTGTTTCCTTTGTTGTAGGTGAAGATTTTTCTTCCCTCCCTCTCTTGGCTACATTTTCCTATGCAATTGAAGTTTTCATATTTGATGTAGAGACTACTTGTTCCTTAGCCTCCTGGAGAGTATTCTCTGCCCATTCTGACTGATTCTTGAACTGTTCTATCTCAGGCCTTGCTGTATGATGATATGGTGCGAACTTATTCTCCACCCTAAGTTTGGAGATGACTCCGAATGGGTCATATGACCAAGAGAAATTAAGGGAAAATTTCATTTCCTTTAGCAGCTTATCAACGTCCTCCCATGTTGCCTTGGTATTACAAATGAAGGGACCATGTTGAGCTTTGAGATTGAATTGAGATTTCTTTTTGGCAGCTACAAAATGCACTTCATCCGCATTCAATATTTGCCTCAAGTACTCCAGTGCAAAGATTCTAACAGGAAGGTACTTTAGCAGTTTGTAGGGTGGAAGCTCACAGCCAAAAACCTTGATTTCTATGTAGTTTTGGTGGCAATACCAATCTCCTGTTGCAGCTTGATCTATGAACCGAAGTTCTTTGATAATCACCTTACCAATCCTTGGTAATGGAGTGCTTCTCATAAGGCTGTGGGCTGGATGAATGAATAGTTCTATGAACTACTTGTATGTGAATTCTTCTTTCTCCTTCATCCCCATTGAAGTCCAGAAAATCACTGACTATGGATATCCTTCTTCATCAAGCTTCTGTAAAGAAAATGGAAAATTTTCCCTGTGAAAATATATAAGCAGATACACAAGTACTGAAGAATACTTGAATACTTCTTCAGTGTTAAATTTGAGAAACTGCTCATGTATGGTTTCTACTATGAAATGACCAAAATCATAAATAAAAGTAGGCTTGGAAACAGAAGAAAACGTGGATAAGAAACCAAGGTTTGCTTCATTGACAGATTGATCAGAGTGATAACCAAGAAAATAGGATAGGATAGTAGTGATATGTCTAGTTCTATCAGGAAACATAGATGAATCATAAGGTGGGTTTCTCTTTGGTAGAGGACTACCAATTCCTAAAAATAGTTCCAGGGTCTGGGATCTCTTGGTAAATTCTAGTTTGTTAGAAGCTTCTATCAGGTTTTCATGGGAAAAAGGATGAGTTGGTGTAGTGGCAGTGGCCTGCAACATTTTCTCAATTGAATCTACATTAATAGGATAGAGGATTTCTCTAGTAGGTGAGATAATGGCTCTTTGGCTAGGGTCATAGGATTCATGGTATTTTCTCACAAACTCTAGAGCTCTTTGTATTTGTGGAAAAATATAATGGGGTAATTGGGGTTCCCAGAGCCCAATTTTATCACTCTGGTCAATTAGCTGCTCTTCCCACCAGTAATAAATTTCAAATAAATCAAATTGAGAAGAAGTCTCAATGATTTTGCAATCCTTTTCAACTAATGGAGTATGGTGGAAATCAATCTGTGGTTGAATTAGAGGATTTGAAACTTCTACAATTTCTTTTCCCTTGGGAGGCATTTTGGCAAATGAAACTATGGACTGTAAATGACAGAATGATAAAAAAATGAGTAAACAAAGTGGAGACAGGTAACTGACAAGTGCACCTAGAAGGTGTGCTTGTGAATAGGACAAATGGTTGCTAGAATGTCGGATAGTGGCTAAGTTGTTGAGGAGGCAAGCTTGAAGAATACTCTCGATTGCAGAAGTTAACTGTGTAACCTTTTAAATTTATGGCAAAGTGCTTATAAAGAGAAAAATGGAGTGGAAGGGTGGCGTCAAGCATTTGAAATTTCATTAGTTATCCAATGGGTTAATTAATGGACATTTGGTTATAAATGCACTGGATAGGAAATGAATGGGAAATAGATAGGTGGCCTATGATTGGATAGGAGATATGAAGTGGAACGTGACTTGGAGGTGACGTGGGGTGGTGGTAACAACTATGAAGGATACTATGTTCGGGGGTAAGACGGAGCAGTTTGTGGTTTTGGGAGTTTTAGTCCTGAAAGACTAAAGGGCACTTTCATGATTTATATCAGTGGTATTAGGGACTGCCCATTCCCCCCCCCCGCTGATAAACATCGGATGGTGAATGAGGGTCGAAAGGGAGTGTGGGCCGTGTGATTGCGGAGGAGTGTGTGGGATGAGAGGTGATGTGGAGGGAGTTTAACATGTATGAGTAGGGAATGAATGGTGGGGTCGCAATATGATAGGTAGATGTGGCAGCTGTGGGTCCAGGTGATTTTATAAATGAAGTGATGGCATATCACAAATCACACATTCTTCCACCCAAGGTTTCATTCCATTATGAATGATGAGATGCGATATGATCCTATGGTCAGCAATCTATAGTCATCCAATGGTTGACAACGATATCGTACATCGCACTTTCTTCTGCCCAATGGTTCATTCACTTACGAATGATGTGATGCAATATGGATCTTTAGGAAATAACCATTCAAACTTTCACATTTCTACCTACCCTTCTATTCCTAACATTTTTACTTATCCTTCCAGAGTGCATTTGAACTAGCAACCCAATATTTCCTTTTATGAACAATCTATCTCTATACCTTATTTCTTCCATTGGCTCAGATTAAACTGTTGAGCCAATTTATTTTCTACCTATCAGAACAAATCCAATTATGATGAAACTGTATAATTGGATAAAATAACCTAGTGTGGCATCTAAATAAACTGAACACAACTATTATTTTTCAAACTGAATTTAGAACAAAGTAGTGACATTTAGATTTGCAACACTTTCAGAGTTTATTTCTTTTTCTTTTCTGTCTAACCTAACATTTTATTTTACCTTCATTTTTTAGAGCATATACCCTATTTTCTTTCATATGGACATATTTATAAAAATATTTTCCTAATATTTTTTTATTCAACATTCTTTGTGTCCATATCCTATCTTAACATTTTGTAAATACATTTTCATTTTCTGTCTAATTTGTTCTAACTTATCAAAACCAAGAAATGCTTCAACACATAGAGCCCTGGAGGAGAGGCTCCCGCAGTTGGATGAGATCAAAGAAGAATGATTTGTGGTTGGATTTCACCAGCAGGTCCAGAAACAACGCAAAAATACATGGCATGATCGACATATTAAGCTACACACATTAAAGGTAAATGATCTAGTGCTATTGTATGATAGTAAGTTTGATAAAATTCTAGGGAAACTGATGAGCCCCGAATTGGGTAACTTATTGGGCTCATTTTGCCTAATTGTCCTTGATCAATCCACCATTTTTCATAGATTATACATGTTTTTTGAGTATGTTTATGTTATTTGAATGAATAAGGGTGTTCACTTTACCATGGAGGCTAATACATGGTTATTTCAGGTTTTTTTGGACAAATTTTGGAGCAAAGCCAAGCAATTATGAGCCAGGTGACAGCCAATCTTGAGGAAGCAAGGGTGAGGATTCATAGGGAGGTTGTCTCTTCATTAAATGGGCCTTCCTCGAAATCTCTACCCTCAACTCGGATCTCAACAGGCCACCAAAACGAATCCTAAAGGCAGCTGAGCATCTTTGGGAAGAGTGCCTGTTTAATGGCAGTATGAACAACTGAGTCCCTTGAATTAAGGAGGGATGCTATGCCCCTCGTAGTGTATAAATAGGAAGGCCTCAGCCTTTGTAGTTTACTTTTGGAACTGTTGGGTTTTTCACTATAGTGCTCGCATTGTCTCAGCTCATTTTTGTAGCTATTGTTATATAACTTTCTTGTGACATGATTATTTTTTGGTAATGAAAGGCAGCTCCATTTGGCATTAGCTATGAGTTCTTTACAGGAGCCTGTAGCTCTTCGGGTTGGGCCCAACCAAAGTGCCAAGGCTTCCTTATGTACTGTTATTTTCTTTTTATGTCTTTGCAAAATAATTTCTGTTAAGTAGATTAAAATCTTGCTGCTTACCTAGGTCACTGTTGTTAATTAGAAAGATTTTTGATGTTCAGATTTAGTTGATAGGTTATTAACAGGGACAAGCTTCAGAAAAAGGCCATCAAGCACCTCTGATTTCACCTCTCCCTCAGTGGTATCAGGAGCAGGGATCAAGGTGACCTTGCTGCCACCAAAAACACTATCTTTGCTTCGCCATGCAACCATTAGTGTTCGATTTTTATGTGCAGAAGTTGGTTACATGTTCAAATTCTTGATTTCTTCATTGCATAGTTAGTATACATGGTTTCAGTGCAAATAAAATTTTGTTCATTCTCTTTACTGTTAGCTAGATCAGATTAGGTCAACATAACTAGGACTCTGATTTTACAAGTCTTCATTGGTTCCGTTGGAAAAACAACTTGCAGAGCACCTGTACCACTTCTCCATCTGCCCATACTCCATCTATCCCATCTGCTCCATCCCCTAACTCGGATTATTGCCTCACATTTGCCACATTTGCTCACATAACCCTATTTTTTGTGCAACATTGCTTCACTCCTCTTTGAACAAATCCAGCCATCTTCATCTCTCCTTACCTCCATCCACCAAGTCCTAGACCTCCTCACACCCCTGTCCTACCTCCATACTCACTCCTTCATCTTTCTCTCTCCATCCATCCTCCAAAATCCCATTTCTGAGCATCCTGTAGAAAATTACAGACATCTTGTAGAAATTCCAGAACATCTTGTAGAACCCCTGCAGACTTCCTATAGAAGCTCACGAATGAGGTTTCTTGATAGCCAAACTCTATGAAACTCTTTGGAAGGGTGTTAGGGACCCCTTAGGCCCTCTCTAAACCTTCCCGACCTCCTCCAGGCATTTCCTCTCGCCAATCCACCTCTGCACAATCAAAAACAGTTAAATTGCATGCATGATAATTCTGGCAACTTATTCAAAAATACAAAAAGATGTTTTTTTTCAGATGTTACTGTAGAAGTAGCTTAGACACATGTATTTTACCTTCCTAGAAGTCAATGGCATCTATTTCAGTAGCTTGCATCCTCTTTCTTGCATCCGTAGGGCTAGCTGGTAAAATTAGGGTTTGTTAGGGTTTATGTTTCCTTTCAACTTTCCAGTTTCTTTCTGCAAGTAGATCAACCTTCTTTGAGTTATTTTTCATCCATCAGTTAAAAAGATTCTTCTCAGAGCTCATAGAAGTTGGCTTAAGCTCCTAGCAGACTTGTGCTAGCTGACCAAGTGACAGCTACGGCAGGAGCTAGTACTTGTGCATACAGCACCGTCGCTTCCAAGTTTGTTATGAACTACCGGGTTGAAAAAAGTAAAGAAGGGAGTCCCAGGAGTTGCAACAGTATTGCTACAATACTGGAGCCCACCATTATTTTTGGCGCCATTGCCGGGGAAGCGTCAGAGTATTTGTGATTGCTACTTTTCTTCTATTTTTCTACTCTAACCTTATGCTAAGTAGTTTATTTCAGTTCCATTCTGTAATTTCATTTCTACAAAATTAAATTAGACATTTCCTGCTTTCATAGATTAGCCTTTCAATTCTGCAATTTCAATTCTGCAAGCGTAGAATAGAATTTCAATTCTGCAAGGGTAGTCTAGCATTTCATTATCGCAATTTGATTTCAACGAAATAGATTACTCCTTTCCTGCTTTCATTTCAATTCTACAATTTCATTTCCGCAAGATAGATTTCAGTTAGTTGCAATTCCATCTGTTTCAGTTTTGCAGGTACAAGTAGAAAAAAAAAAGAAGCAACCAAAAATCTTTTCATGCCTTGTAGGAACAGAGATAATACCAGAAAATTCCTACCCAACACCCCCACCACTTCACTGAGTCACCCTTCTCTCTTCTTTGGTGTCAGTGACCCAGAAGAACCTATAGGTGAACCTCCTAAGATATACGAAGATCCTATAACAGAAGAAGAGAAAGAAAAAATTCCTTCTGAGACCATGGCTAAAAACATAAACGGTAGAGAGGATGATGAGAGAATTGAAGGTACCTTCCCCATCTGAGAGACCAACAAGGACATGAATATGAAGAACATATGTCCCTCAGCCTTACCTCATTTCCATGGATTGACCACTGAAGACCATGATACCTTCATGTTTGAGTTTGTTGTCCTTTGTCGAAGTTATGACTATGCAGAAGACAAGTAAAAGTTGAAACTCTTTCCCTCTACCCTCAAGGATGCAGAATTACGCTGGTTCATGGGGTTACCTGGAAACAGTATCACCACTTGGGCTCAGATGCAGTAATCCTTTAAAAACAAATACCGGGACTACTGTAGGTCAAAGGAAACAAAGGGAGAAATCTTTCGGATGACCATGGGAAATGACGAATCTTTAGAAGACTACGAGGAAAGGTTCCAACTCAGTTATAAATGGGCCAGGTGCACACTTGACCCTGAATCTCTAAAGTTGGTTCTGCTCTGAGGAGTCCCTGAAGACCTTCTAGATACCCTTCACATGCTAGTTGGAGGAGACATCTACCAACTACCTTATGAGGACATAAATACTGTGTTTAGAAACCACTCTAGGGCAGCCCGGAAAAGAGGTAGGGGGAATCCACTTTCAACTAGTACCACCTTCTCTAAGCATGAGTTTTCTAGTCAGATGGAAGACCTCAAACGTGAGATGAGATAGACCATTGCCATGCAACTTGATACTTTCCGAATCCAACAAAAGAAAGAGGAAGCTGAGAGGGCTTTGGCCATTTTTTGTCCTAGATGTACGAGGAAGCACCCTAAGAACAAATTTCCATTGCACTCAGTAGAGGTATGTTTCGTTTGTGAGGAAAACCAGCCCACAAACCAATGCCCAACCTTGCCTGGATTTAAAGACATGTACCAAGGGACTGAGGCAACCACTGAACCTCTCTAATTCCTCAACCAAAGGAGGTCGCATGGGCCCAGACCTTACCAGCAGGGGATGCAAGGGACATCCCAAGCTTATTATATCCCCAACCAATCTGCTCACATACTTCTTGGGGTCCCCCTGCTCATCCTTCCTGGTCCGCACCTTCTCCATGGTCTTATCCACCTCAATACCATACTCAACCCACTGCTCATTCGTTTCACTCACATGTCTAGCCACAACCTCAGTGGAATGCACCTCAACCGAGGTGGAGGCCCTAATACAACTCTCCTCCCACCATTCTGCCTCCACCACCGGCTCAGCCACAACCATTACCTCCTGCTCCCCCAAGACAACCCCAGATGCCTGCCCAACCGAACCCGAACCCCAACAACCAACAGGCCAAACAGGTATATACTGGGGAGACAACATGCCCTACCTATGCTGTGGAGATCTAAGAGATCAACCTGTGATCTGGGAAGACCCTTCCAGATCGCCAACCTCCTCCCCTAGAGGATGAGGAAGAGAAACAAGAAAGTGAACCCAAGGCCATTCCACCCTTTCCTGAGCGACTAACAGTAACCACACAACCAAACCCAGAGGAGGCTGAACTTCTGGGAGAACTTATACAATTGTGTGTGAAAATACCACTTCTCCAAGCCATAAAAGATGTACTAATATACAACAAATTGATTAAGGAGAAGTGTTTCAGGCACCCAGGAAGGCGAAAGAGAGATGCCCTGACTATCAATGTCATAGGACAACTGTCCGATCTAATGTTGGGGCAAGTAATCTGTCCAAAGTATTTGGACCCTGAGAGTCCTGTAGTCGATGTCCACATCAATTGCACTATAATTCCCCATACCTTGATTGATTTAGGGGCTTCCATTAATGTGATGACCAGGGACACCATGCTTAAACTCAACCTTCAGAGTTCCTTAAGGAAGACCTTGACAATCCTGTAGTTAGCAGATCGCTCCACCGTGACTCCCAAAGGGATTGTGGAAGATGTCTTGGTCTCTATTGACTCTTGGGAGTACCCTGCAGACTTCTTGGTCCTTCAGCCAAAGGAAAAGCTCACTGGATACCCCCTCATTCTGGGAAGGTCGTGGTTAGTCACTGCGGATGTTTACATTAGTTGTCGAGCTGGAAGCATGACCATCAAGAATGGGCCTATGTCCAAGCAGCTAGTCCTATACCCTCCTGCCCAACCTCTGCTAGAACATGACTTACCGCTCTGGTTGGAAGAGGGAGATGAGAAAGAGGTCTACTCTGCACCATTGTGCACAGTAGAAACCACTACGGAAGGCCCTCAAACTGAGGATGATTTGATTGAGACTTTGATTCAAAATCCACCTCCCAGTGCACTTTCCTTAGAGGAATTGGTGGAGGATACCCAAGTCAGCACTTTAGTGGACCTCTGTGTGACTGATCCGACCTCTCCTAGAGTTAAGATTGTGGAGTTTGGCCCAGAAATGAATTTAAATATCATCTCCTCCCTATCTCCCTCCCAAGAGAAGGAGATGTGTAGCTTACTGAACAATCATCTGGATGCTTTCACTTGGAGCTATAAGGAGATGAAAGGAGTCCACCCTTCGGTCTGTACCCATCACATTTACATTAAAGAAGATTGTAAACCAGTTAGGCAGCCTTAGAGGAGAATGAATCCAGCCCTTAAAGACATTGTCAGAGAAGAATTGCAAAAATTGTTGGATGCAGGATTCATCTACCATATCTCCGATAGTGAGTGGGTCTCACCTCTAGTGCTTGTGCCCAAGAAGAACGGGAAGTGGAGAATCTGTCTAGATTACCGAGAACTTAACAAAGCCACCAAGAAAGACCATTTCCCTTTGCCTTTCATAGATCAAGTGTTGCATGGATTGGCAGGGAAGAAGTTCTTCTCTTTCCTAGATGGGTTCAACGGGTATAACAAGATCCAAATAAGTCTGGAGGACCAAGATAAAACCACCTTCACTTGTCCAAGGGGTACCTTTGCCTACCGATTCCTTCCCTTTGGGCTATGCAACGCTCCTCCCACTTTCCAGAGAGCAGTATTGAGCATATTTTCTGAGTTGGTCCATGATTCGGTAGAAATCTATATGGATGACTTTACTCCTTATGGGTCCAACTTCCAAGGAGCATTGACTAATCTGGGAAAAGTTATAACTAAGTGCATTGAGATGAACCTATCCCTTAGTCCCAAAAAGTGTGAATTCCTGATGACTGAAGGGACCGTGCTAGGTCATACCATTTCTCGGCAAGGATTACAGGTGGATCCTAACAAGATTGCTATCATCCAGAAGGTCCCACCTCCCCAAAAGGTGAGAGATGTTCGGAGTTTCCTAGGCTTAGCAGCATATTATATAAGATTCATTAAAGATTTCAGTAAGCTAACCTTGCCATTGTTTGGCCTCTTAGGGAAAGATGTTGAGTTTAAATGGACTGACGACTGTCAAGGGGCTCTGGATGAGTTGAAAGATAAGCTGGTGTCCGCCCCGATCTTAAGAGGTCCAAACTGGGCCCTACCTTTCCACATCCACACTGATGCATCAAACAAAGCCATAGGGGCATCCTTAGGACAAGTTGAGGAGAAACTGCCATATGCCATATACTTCGTCAGCAAAAACTTGTCCAAGGCAGAAATGAACTATACTGTAACTGAGAAAGAGTTCCTGGCTGTAGTCCATTCCCTAAACAAGTTCAGACACTACATCACTAGTTATCAAACATTTGTACACACTAATCATGCCGTGATTAGATATTTAATGAATAAGCCTGATGTAAATGCGCATATCATTATATGGTTACTTTTGTTGTAGCAATTTGATTTTACTATTGTCGACAAGCCAGGTAAGGAAAATGTTGTTGTTGACTTCTTGTTTAGATTTGATTTGCCTACAGATGAAGAAGGGACAGTGGATGACCAGATGTCAGATGAATACATGTTTTCTATCTCAGTGCTCTCTCCATGGTTTGCCGATATAGCAAATTACTTAGTCTCAGCACAGTTCCCTCCGCATCTATCCTCAAAGGAGAAGAGCAAAATTGTAAGGAAGAGTGCCCCATTCACTTGGATTGGGGGCAACCTATTCAAACTTGGCCCAGATCAGAGCTTGAGGCGTTGTGTTAGGGAGGAGGAAGTCTTTGACATCCTCCTAACTTTTCATGATGGACCTTGTGGAGGCCACTTTGCAGCAAAAAGGACTGCCTTCAAAATTCTACAGGCAGGCTACTACTGGCCTACTCTTCACCAAGATGTCAAAAGATACATCAACCAGTGTGGCTGATGTCAGAGGATGGGGAAACCGACTCCAAGGGATGAAATTCCTCTCCAACCTCAAGTTACCTTCGAGCCATTTGAGAAGTGGGGCATGGATTTTGTGGGTCCTATCAACCCTCCTTCAAAGAAAAGGTCTTACGTCATTGTGTGCACCAACTATCTGAAAAAATGGGCAAAAAAAAAGGCAATCAAAGCAGCGACAGAAGAAAAGGTGGCTGAGTTTTTAATGGAAAATATCTTCTACAAGTTTGGCTACCCAAGAGAGTTAGTCACCGATCAAGGAAGCCAGTTCACCTCCAATATGATTGAAGACTTGCTCTCTCATCACAAGATCAGGCACAGGGCTTCCACCCCATATCATCCTCAAGCAAATGGGCAGGTGGAAGTCAGTAATAGAGCATTGGAAGGGATTTTGACTAAGGTGGTGAGCAGCAGCAGAAAGGATTGGGCAGATTGCCTGGTTGAGGCCACCTGGGCCTACAAAACCACTTGGAAGACTACAACAGGTTTCACACCTTATGAGTTGTTCTACGGGAAGAAAGATTTGTTGTCCATAGAGTTCGAGTACAATACATTGAGGGTGGTAGCTCAGCTGGACTTAGATCTCAACCATGCTCAATGTGAAAGATTACTACAGCTGAATGGATTAGATGAATAACGAATGCAGGCCCTCCTCCACTCAGAAGTAGTTCAACTCCAGAGGAAGATATGGCATGATCGACACCTTAATGAAAAGCAATTCCAGCCGGGAGACTGGGCGCTGCTCTATGACTCAAGATACAAGGATTTCAAAGGGAAGCTGAGGACAAGATGGTTAGGACCATATATAGTGGAGAAATGCAATGACAATGGTTTAGTCCTTATCAAGACCATTGATGAAGAAGCCATCCCCATGCTTGTCAATGGGCATCGATTGAAAATCTACAGGAAACCCCTTTTGAGGCAGGAGCTCATTGAAACTTTGGAAAAATTAGTGTTGGTAGTGGAGCAGGGTTCTGCCTCTCTTCCGCCCACACCTTGATCATCAAAAAAAAAAAAAGGAATAAAAAAGATCCCTGGGTGAAAACCTCTCTGAGGCGCCCAGGGCAGATAGTGAGGGTGAAAACCTCATGGAGGCGCCCCAGCTGTCTCTCAGAAAATCAAGAAATGGAATAAAAAAAGATCCTTGGGTGAAAACCTCTCTGAGGCACCCAAGGCAGATAGTGGGGTTGAAAACCTCATGGAGGCGCCCCTACTGTCTCACAAAAAGAGAGAAAAGAGAAAAAAGAAAAAAGAGAAAAAGAAAAAGAAAAAGAAACAGGTCTAATCTCTGGAATTATTGCATGTTGTAGGGAATACAGTGCAGATATAGAAGGTCACGCAAAACAAGGACAGGGGTCCGTACCAGGCTACAAGACATCCTTGCAGACACTGCCTCCATAGCCACACACTTTTTCCGGGATTTGAACACATTTGGGTCAAGATTCAACCTCCTACAGGAAGTTCTGAGCTTTCTACAGGAAGTTTTGGGGCTTTCTACAGGAAGATCTACATTTCTACAGGAAACATCCTTTAGAAACTTCAGGCAGGCCAAATTCGATTTTGGAAAGGGATTTAAAGCTTGAAGTCTATTGATTAGGCCTACAGCCACCCCTCTCTTCCATCCATCACCGGTTTCATCTCTTTCCACCGCCATTGCAACAATCTGGTTATGTATTCCTGCACAGTCATACAAAGAGTCATGTTTTCCTTAGATTGATTTTTTTTTTCCAAGTGACAAATCAAGCACATAAAGGCTCGCACACTCTACTTGTCAAAGCTCCATCGGGACCCTTCACCCACGAATACAACCTTGCTCATTTCAGCATGCATCCCAGGAGGAGAAGCAGCTACAAGATGTCCTATAGGAATCGTGTAGCAGCTGATCCGTCTGGAGCACATACTCTGGAGTCAGTAGCAGCTAAAATCGACACAGGGGACATGAAAAAACTCCTCTTGGACGTGAATACCTCCTCGACAGCTGAAATCAGATAGAGCCCGTGCATGCAGCATTTACAACCAGAGGATCAGGTCCCATAGCCATGCACACAACATCAACTAATGAAAGAAGGAGTCCAGCACCTGTGCATGAAGTAGTAGCGAGCAAAGCTGTCATTCCTAGTCCCAAAGCCTGTAGAACACGTCCACAGCCACACAGGTAAGTGTCTAATCTTATTCATCAAATTGCATAGACCATATTCTGGAAACTGCATATCTGTGAAATGGTTAGGATTGAACAAATTCGGTGGCCAGTCAACTGGCCACTGACAGTCAGTCGAATGGCCTCGTGGGATCCAAACAAGATTGGTTACATTCGAATTCGCCAAAAAACATGCAGTCGACACGTGGGAAGTGTCCAGGCGGGGAGAATTGGCAGGATTGGCAGGGTGGCGGCAGTTAACGACAGAGGAAAGGTAGTGGTGGTTAGAGACATGCAGAGGAATGATGGTTGTGACGTTGGCTAATGGATCGGCCTGGCCACCTCACCCCCTCACCATGAATTGCACTGTAATTCAAAAATGCTCAGCCGAAGGACTCACGTTAACCACTGTCATTTACACTTGCAACCGTTCTCAGCGAAGTACGCGTCCTCCTCCTCTGCAGTCTGTTAGCCCGCGCTTCTTGGCCTGTTTCAAAATTCTACCGTGTCCCAGGCTCATTCAGAAGCGTTATGACATCCTCCACAAGCCGACAAAGCCTTCTACAGGAAGAGGCTCTACAGGAAACACATCATAGCCTTCCGGAGTAGAGAAACTAGATTTTTCTTCGACAAATTCAGAGTCCCGAAAGAGGTAGGCTCAAAAACCAATCTTCCCTGAATGGTATATATTGAAAGGTGGTGAATTGAACTGTCTGGAGTAGGAGAATTAGAGGCAAGTCTACCTGTGGGTCCAGAATAGTAGTTTGCATGTGTGTTACACGGAATGTTTCAGTTGGTTCTGCGTCAAATTCTCTTCCACAGTTCCTGTTAAGAAATTCCTTCGCTAAAAATGATAAACCACTGTGAGGGTTAACCTGTGCATGACGACTGTGAATTTTATGTGATTGTATTCATGCTGGGGATGAAAATTAAGCTCTGCACTCTGTCTGTGGGAGCGTAATTCCCTTTTGACAGTCGAGTTTGGGCAACAAAAGCATTATAACCAGGGAATTGGTGCAAAGTTGAAATACAAACACCTGAGAAATCCTGTCCTGAGGATCAAAAGAGGAAAACATAAAATAGCAGTCCCTTTCTGATTGGAGCATTGAAACAGTGCACTCTCACCATGCCAAGAGGGTTTATCAGGAAGGAACCCTCTGATTCTAGAAAATTGCGTGAAACTCCTGAGGTGGTGGACCTATTCACCCATGCCAATTGGATGACCTTTTGTGACAGAATTCAAGGTCATGACGATGAGGTAACAGAAGAGTTCTTAATGTCCTTGCAGCCTAAATCAAATACACTGGCCACTGTGAATTTCAGAGGGTTAACCCTAAAGCTTACCCCATAACTCATTAGTCGGGTTACTGATCTGCCATTAGGGATACCCTGGAGTAAGGAGGAGAGGTCATTGGGCCAAAAAGCCAAGAAAGAAGTCTTCCTACCAGAGGAACAATTTTCAGAAGATAAGAATGGGGTCCAGAGAGCTAGCCTACATACTTTTTGGAGTGCGTTCAACCTTCAGATCATGAAATACATTACCTGTGAGGGGTGGTTCAATATTGTCTACGGTTATCACTTCCGGTTGCTAAGTGAACTCAGACATAGGATGGATTTACCCCCAGAACAAAAGTTAAGCATCCCCTATTTCCTCTTACAATCATTAATTTAGTGTGGCAAAAAATTGAAGGAAGGGACACCAGATTAGCTAGCCCATCATGGGCTTATCAAGCTTCTCATGGAAGATGCCCACCATACCTACACTATCCCTCTCTCCTGGGAGATTTTCCGCAACATGTCTAAGGATGATGATATTCGAATTCTGGCCAAGGAACTCACTTCATCTAACAGTGAAGAAAGGGAGCACATTGAGGCAGAAGAGAAAGCTAGGATTAAGGAAAAATAGGACAGACCACCACAGAGAAAACAAGAAGAGAAACGAGGGAAAGGCCAAGCTACTGAGCCCAAAACTGTGGGTGCAACAAAGGCACAAAAACCAAGGGAGAAACGATTGCAGAGCAAGGAAGAGAGGACTGAAAAATTCCAAGAAAGTGAGGACACAACCAAGACAACCACAACAAAATTAAAAGGGAAGACACCCCCAGCTAAGCAAACCAAAACAGTGAAAACATCTTCTACAGGAAGCCAGAAAATAGTCAACACAGGACTTTCTACAGGAAGTCTAGAACCAGGGCAACAGAAGGAAAAATCACCTGAGATCTTAGCCAGGGAGGTAGCAGCTATGCTGGCCACCCTGAGCACATCTCCCAAGCAAAAAGGGAAGTGAAAGAAGGAGCCTTCCATGTATTTTAAGGCAAGAAGGAGCATGAGGATAAAGACTGGCAGACCCCAGCCACTGTCAAAAGAGCCAATCACGATTGTAGACACCCCAACTACACAAAAGGAGAGGTCTCCCTCCAAGGCATCCATCACTTATGAACGGGGAAGCCCAAAGACATCCACCTGGAGAGAAAGAATGAAAATGTTGGACATAAAGGCCTCTCTACAAGATGCTGAGACTGTTCTACAGGAAACACTGGATAGGCTAAAGGAGATCGAAAAAATGGAAGGAGAGGTAGCTAAATCACCACAGGAGGAAGAACAAGTGGAGAAAATTGTGGAACCTAGCCCCCAGCCCAGCTTGGGCTCCTACTATAAATTCTTAGAGGCCGGAAAGATCATTCCCAAAAAATTCACAGTGCCACTTTTCCTTACACTAGAAGAAGGGAGAGTGAGGACCCACACTTGGATGAATATCGTTAAGTCTAAGGGTGTGGCAGATATAGGTCCTCTAGAGGAAAAACTCAAAGAGGCAAGAAGGGAATTGGCTATGGTACGACATGTGGAGAGTAGCCAACGTGCCAAGCTACAGGAATAAAATGAGCTTCTTAAACAGCAGCTACAGTCACAAGGACAGAAGAAGGAAGACAGGCCTCACACCTTGGGAGAACAACAACAACAGGAGGAGCCAACAACAGGCAAAGAAACCCCTGATGAATAGCAGAAGAGAGATGGGTTGCAGGATGAAATTGAGACATTGAATAGACAGCTACAGGAGAAGGAATTGCAAGTAGGCCAAGAGATACAGTCTCTGAAACAGTAGGTACAAGAAAAGGAGTCCCAACTGGCCTGCATGGCCAGCTGGGTGATAGAAGCTCTGCAGTGTAGGAAGCCTGCCAAATCATATGCCCTATACCTTAAGGATCAGTGGTTATAGTTTCAGATCAACACCTTGGCCCAAAGGGGCATCACTCCATTCCAAAATTATCATCAATTTGTAGCTCTATGTGGCAGTAGTTCATTAGAGGACAGGGCCAAATTATCCGAGTTTTACTTGCACAACTTAGCCCTTCCAAACATGAATGCATGGGATCCCAACACTGTGATAAGAAATGTCCAACTTATGGCCATGGCCTCTTAGATGAATCATGAGGAAAAGAGAGCAGCAGAGGTTCGCAGTATCATAGGTAGAGAACTCAGTGAGCCACTAATGATCAGGGAAGAGTCGGATGACCCCTTAGCAGTGATAAGCGCCCACTAGCACTTGGCCAACACCCCTTAGGATTTACTGGAATACATTGAGCAAAAAGCTCAAGCTATTTCCCACTTTGAGGACATGGAGAGACTGTTGGGATAAAACTGCCTGCATGTCTGCACAAGGTGGTGGAATACATTGCCTCACAACTTGAAGATAAGGGAATACCACTCTCCCACCAGGATGAGGGAGGCCTTGGCAAGGGTACCTCTCTACAAACAGTTGATGCAAAATTTGTAGGCCAATTGGATTGGCCTAAAATTCAGTCCTCCTTTGCTTTTGGGATTACTAGAAGGAGTTAAGGAAGAGGAGGAAGATAGACAGTGGGAGGAGGTGGAAAGGAAAGCAATATTCCATGACCAGGAAGAAGATATCACCGTGGAGGCCTAGGACATGAGGGAGGCAGTCAAAGCTATAAAGGATGATGAGCTAGACTAGTTTCTCAGAGGATGAGCAACCCATTTAGCAAGGGGGGTGATGATGAGCCCCGAATTGGGTAAATTATTGGGCTCATTTTGCCTAATTTTCCTTGATCAATCCACTATTTTTCATAGATTATGCATGTTTTTTTTAGTATGTTTATGTTATTTGAATGAATAAGGGTGGTCACTTTACCAAGGAGGCTAATACATGGTTATTTCAGGTATTTTTGGACAAATTTTGGAGCAAAGCCAAGCAATTATGAGCCAGGTGACAACCAAGCTTGAGGAAGCAAGGGTGAGGATTCGTAGGGAGGTTGTCTCTTCATTAAATGGGCCTTCCTTGAAATCTCCACCCTCAACTCGAAGCTCAACAGGCCACCAAAACGAATCCTAAAGGCAGCTGAGTAGCTTTGGGAAGAGTGACTGTTTACTGGCAGTTTGAATCACCGAGTCCCTTGAATTAAGGAGGGCTACTAGGCCCCTCGTAGTGTATAAATAGGAAGGCCTTAGCCTTCATAGTTTACTTTTGGAACTGTTGGGTTTTGCACTATAGTGCTCTCATTGTCTAAGCTCGTTTTTGTAGCTACTGTTATGTAACTTTCTTGTGACATGATTATTTTTGGGTAATGAAAGGCAACTCTATTTAGCATCAACTCTAAGTTCTTTATAGGAGCCTGTAGCTCTTGGGGTTGGGCCCAGCCGAAGTGCCAAGGCTTCCTTATGTACTGTTATTTACTTTTTATGTCTTTGCAAAATAATTTTTGTTAAGTAGATTAAAATCTTGCTACTTACCTAGGTCATTTTTGCTGATTAGAAAGATTTTTGATGTTCAGATTGAGTTGATAGGTTATTAACAGGGACAAGCTTCAGAAAAAGGCCATCAAGCACCTCTGATTTCACCTCTCCCTCAGTGGGATCAGGAGCTGGGATCAAGGTGACCTTGCTGTCATAAAGAACACTATCTTTGCTTCGCCATGCAACCATTAGTGTTCGATTTTTATGTGCAGAATTTGGTTACATGTTCAAATTCTTGATTGCTTCGTTGCATAGTTAGTATACATGGTTTCAGTGCAAATAAACTTTTTTTCATTCTCTTTACTGTTAGCTAGATCAGATTAGGTCAACGTAACTAGGTCTCTGATTTTACAAGTTTTCGTTGGTTCCGTTGGAAAAAAAACTTGCAGAGCACCCCTACCACTTCTCCATCTACCCATACTCCATCTATCCCATCTGCTCCATCCCTTAACTCAGATTCTTGCCTCACATTTGCCACATTTTCTCACATAACGCTAATTTTTGTGCAACATTGCTTCACTCCTCTTTGAACAAATCCAGCCATCTTCATCTCTCCTTAGCTCCATCCACCAAGTCCTGGACCTCCTCACACCCCTGTCCTACCTCCATACTCACTCCTTCATCTTTCTCTCTCCATCCATCCTCCAAAATCCCATTTCTGGGCATCCTGTAGAAAATTACAGACATCTTGTAGAAATTCGAGAACATCCTGTAGAACCCCTGCAGACTTCCTGTAGAAGATCACGAATGAGGTTTCTTGATAGCCAAACTTTGTGAAACTCTCTAGAAGCGTGTTAGGGACCCCTTAGGCCCTCTCTGAACCTTCTCGACCTCCTCTAGGCATTTCCTCTTGCCAATCCACCTCTGCACAGTAAAAAACAGTTAAATTGCATGCATGATAATTATGGCAACTTATTCAAAAATACAAAAATATGTTTTTTTCAGATGTTACTGTATAATTAGCTTAGACACATGTATTTTACCTTCCTAGAAGTCAATGGCATCTCTTTCAGTAGCTTGCATCTTCTTTTTTGCATCAGTAGGGCTAGCTGGTAAAATTAGGGTTTGCTAGGGCTTGCATTTCCTTTCAGCTTTCCAGTTTCTTTTTGCAAGTAAATCGGCCTTCTTTGAGTTAGCTTTCATCCATTAGTTAAAAATATTCTTCTCAGAGCTCATAGAAGTTGGCTTAAGCTCCTAGCAGACTTGTGCCAGCTGACCAAGTGACAGCTGCGTCAAGAGCTAGTACTTGTGCATACAGCACCGTCGCTTCCAAGTTTGTTACGAACTACTGGGTTGATAAAAGTAAAGAAGGGAGTCCCAGGAGTTGCAGCAGTATTGCTTCAATACTGGAGCCCACCAGAAACTCAAAATGCATTGGCTAGGGTCGTATGTTATTAAGGAAATTACAGATGGTGGCGCGGTGCAGTTGGTAAAGCTTAATGGAGAACCCATACCAGGAAAAGTGAATGGCAACCATTTGAATCCATACACAGGTGGCCCGGCCATCTCATTAGCTAACAGAAGCAAAGTCTTAGCATTCCAGGTAGCTGAAAGGAGGCATGGGACTATAAACTACTTTTCCTGGGAGTTACGGGATGTCAGGACTGTGTGCAGTAGCGAAGTGTCACAGGGTTTGTGACATCATGAGGGTAGCTACGCTGATGCTTGGGTCGGCCAAAAAGTGACTGTTACAGTCACTATTCACGATGTGATACTTGGTTTGAGGCCAAATGGAGCAGGTGTCAGGGATTTAAGGCAAACTTTATTAGCTAGATTCTTGAAAATCTGCCACCAATCTAGCATTAATGGACCAAATGTGGGGAGAATGGTCAAATTCAAATTCAAAAGCTGCTATAAATTACAAATGAATGTCCAAAAAATGACACTTGGAAATTTGAGAACTGAGTTGTTGTGCGCTCAGATATTCATGAACCGAGACTTATTCAATATTCTGAAAGCAAATTTGTTGCTTGAGCAATTACCAGAGACATTGAGAGAACTATGGAATCGCATTATGGTAGCACCCGAAGAAGCCATGGATACTGGAGCAATGATAGCCAAGGAAGTCGTGTAGGCAATTGTGGAAGTGGTAACCCCACAGAGCACCTGGATAGTCACTGAGATTCCTAAATCACCTCACACAAAAAGACCTAAGAAGGACATGTAGGCCATGGTACCAGTGCGCATCTCTCCCAAGAATCCATTGAGGACCAAGCTCACAATGGAGGAAAAGGGGAAGACCATCAATTTGGAGGTTGATGAGGAGGATGTAGAGATGGAAGTCGAAACCCAGGGTGTGGACTCTCTCACCAGGTTGCCTGCATATGTTCCTCCATGGAAGGGTAAAGCCAAGGTGCCCAAGGATATAGATGAGAGCAAAATCTCTCTCCAAACTCCGCTACTCCCAGATGATATTATTTTTGAACAAGTGTACTTGGGATGAGTTCCTATATTGAAATTTGAAGATTGGGACCTCGCGGACCATGTGTAGTTCCTACATTTAGTGACCGTGGATCTAATGTGCCAGAAGACAGGCACGTCGGCTGGAATGATAGAGTTGGAGCCGCGCAAATGGCTCAAAGGTCTTGAGAAAGCAACATTTCTAAACCTGCTCTAGGTGCCACATTACCACCACGATGCAGTAACCATTTTCATCATCATTCAACTGCTCTGCTTGGTGCATGATGGGTGCTTGTGCCTGGAGGAGCTCATCCCCATCACAAACCATCTAATTCACGGGATCACATGGCTCCCTTGTGTAGGGGAGGATCCACCAAATATTTCATAGTGAAAAAGTGATGATTTGGCCATTGCGGAGGCAATGAAAAATAAATTTAAGTTGGAGAAGAAGAAGCGAGGGTGCACCATCTCCAGCATCAACAACCCTATAGTTAAGGTCGCGACACATATATTGGTAGGGAAGGTGATGCGGAAGTGCCGCGTAGATGATGTGCTCGTGCCAGCGGTTGCACTAGCAGTTCAATGCATAGAAGGGGTCCGGGTCAACTAGGAAAACTATCTATGCGGTGAGTTCCTTGTGAACTGCCGTGAGGCACAGGAGTAGGGAAAAACATTCCATTATGCATGGCTCCTATTGTCGATAGTACAGGTGGCATGGGAGTTTCCTGAATATAGCCAATTTTTGTCAATCGCGTAGGATTTTCCAGAGGTAGTGAAGTACACTTCGCTATGGGCAACTTGAGAGGCACAGAGGATAAGGGACAGTAAGATATTTTGGGTGCTCATGGAGATGAACATCAAGATGGGGATCAATCACAAGCCATGGTTATTGGCCACAGTCTACAACATTCTGTAGAGCTTTGTAGAGTTCAAAGTAGACTTTCACCTTGTCTTCATCAGGGCGTGGAAGGACCCCATGAAGACGTGGCATGAGTTACCTTATTTGGTGACCGATGATGTAATCTTGGTGGTCCTTAAGTCTTGGCCGCTAGAGTGGCATGCTCCAACTAGATCTGTGGTGGAAGTAGAGAGGTTCACCATGCAGCAGAATAATGAAGAGACAAAACTATGGATGGCGCAGCTAGCGAAAAAGCGCAAGAAGGAAGAAACAGAAGCTAAGGCCCACATGGTGCGTGATGCTACAAAGTTAGCTAAGGAGAAGCAGAAGACAGTAGAAGAAGAGTGTGAAGGAAAGAAGTCACCTTTGCTTGAGCCAAAGACCGATACAGGACAAGATGGCATGGACCCATAGACAACGTGCACCTAGCTAAAATGTCTGCACCCAAGAGAGCAGGTAGGGCTGCACGAGAAGGCAAAGGCCTTAAAAAATTCGTTCGACCCAATCACCCTCACTAAGGGGGATCTCCATGACATCGGCGAAATGGTGGGGTATGTCACTATGGAGGCCCTCTAACAGTTTGAGGAGAAGCACCAGTCGGTGTTGGGGTCTCTTCGGACACAAATACAGGAGTTGTAGGTGCACACTCCATAGGCTGGCACAAAGTCCACCAACCTCGCAGTCAGCACTTCAACAACCAAGGAAATGTTGTGTGCCAGGGTGACCAACACAATAGTGCTGCAAAACGGACCACTCGTTACAGAGAATGAGGCCGACAAGCCTATGGTTAGTAGCTTGAAAGGGGTCAGGTTAAACATGGCTACGCTCCATCGGGAGACGCTCTATCTTTTGTAGGATGGAGTCACCAAAGAGCTTTGGGCCAAAGAGAGTCATGTGATATAGGTAATGAGTGAGAAACGCATCAACATTGAGTAGTTGAGCCTGCAGCAAAATGAGGCTGTGGAGCAGAACAAACAAATAGTGTAGGTTGTGGTGGAAGCCTACCATATGGTCCTAGATTTGGCCATCCAAGCAAAGGAACCAGTGGAGGCGCGCATATGAAAGTTAGCGAGAGGGGTGCATGACACCAGAGCTGAAATGGCTAGGGTTCAGCTGGAGTTGAACCTTCAGATATCAGAATTACAGTTGAAGGCGCAGCCTTCAACTCCACTAGAGGTTAAGGAACAATGCACCACTGTGATCACAACAACAATGGTGGTGGTTGATAGTGTAGTGACAGATTGCACAAAGTTGTTCGAGCAATCATTCGAGGTCCTCACCACTCTGCAGGAGGCCTTGAACATAGAGCACCTAGAGACAGAGGCACGTGAGCTACAGTATAGATACGACGAGGTAAAAGGGACCACGTAGATGGTTTCCCTTACACAGAGGCTTGCAAGGATGTAGCAGGCTAAGGTGCTTAAGGAGCACGTGGATTCCACTCAGCATAAAGAGGCAGTTTTGAAAGCACACCTACAACCATGGATCGATGAGGCGTAAACTATTACCACCTCCATTGAAGGAAAGCTCACGCAGCTGCAAGCAAGTCAGGAAAGGATTCAGGGTAGTAGTTCAACAACAGTAGTCACCGAACAATGCATAGAGGAAGTTCAGCAGGCAATCGTTCAGTGCACTGCCGAACTTGCAGCGATCCAATTGGAGTTGGGATGTCTCCGTGCAAATATCTCTACACCTACAGAGTGACTCGAGGGCAAGTCATGATGTTTATGTTAGGGGCTTTTTGGCCGCGAGATCCCCCAAGGGAAGTTTTCGGGCTTAGAGCCCATATTTTCGTCAATTTTGTAATTCCAATGGAAAGACTTCGCATTTTGTGGGTGCAAAGCGCGTAGTTTGTTAAAGGGTCATAGGGCTATCGGCCCTTTCCTTGTTAATGTAATGTTGGATGTAGAAGAAATACCCATGGTCTACGGACCATGGGATTGTATAAATAGAGCGAAGCTCTAAGTAGTTAAGGAATCACATAATGTATAAGGAGGAATGATGTATGCGAGATAAATCTGTGAAGTGTACAGTCTAGTTTTTAGTTGTAGCATAGGAAGAGGCTCTGCAACTAAGTGCATAGAGGCCTAGTAGTCCACAGCTGAGTGCGTGGACCACTGCAGCTGAGTGCATAGGGTGAGTCGGGTCTGTAACAGCTTGAAGCATTAATAAATAGAAGCTTCTATCAATTTTGTGTCTTTATTCCCTATTTTATGCATCTATTATATTGGGTATGAATTTCACTTTTAATGCTTATATGATGCGCGACTATGTATAATTGTATATTGGTTAAGTGAACGAAATTACGAACATCTATTTACGTGAAGTTAAAAAAATATATGTTAAGAAGACAAGTAGGACACTTAGCGTAGTTTGGGAAAATAGCGCAGATCGCTGCACTAGTAGTGCGAAAGGACTCCAGCCCCTGGTTAGAGCTGCACAAAAGCTTATTGTAATAGATTGCAAAGATACTGAAGGTTAGAACAGAGTGCGAAGAAACCTGAATGAAGGTAAGTCTAGTTGGACTAAATCGACATCACATCCATCTCAAGGGTGTGAAAACTTGGTTCCAGCATCCCCCCATATTGTTTCGGGTGAGACTTCAGGCCGCGCTCCACAGGCTGATGCCAAAAGGGCCAGTAGTGTAGGGATTTGTTTGGCTAAATAACTATGAACCTTAGGCCCCCATTAGCCAACATCTACAATGATGCATTGATCAATATCCACTGACAAATCGTCCATCTTGAGCTTCAACAACTCAAAAATTGTATGTTGTGTTAGGGTGTTATAAATATAGGAGTCCTATATTTTGATTAAGTATTTATCCCACTAGGATATTATAAATATTTATTTTATTATTTCAATTTTTTTATGTTGAAAAGAAAAATAAAAGAAAAGGAAAAAATGAAAAGAAAAAGGGGAATAAAAGAAAAATGAAAATAAAAAATAAAAGATGCCCATGGGGCTTTGGATTTCCAGTGAATGGGTGCACTATTAAGGCACTCCTTCAGATAGGTCACTAGTTCAAATCCCCTGTGGGTGCTTACCTACCAAAAACAAGAAAATAAAAAATAAAAGATGAATAAACTAAAAACAATATATAATAAAGGCCCCATATAGTGAGCCAATTAAAATTCCACTTTTAGAATTTATTCAGAAAGTTTCAATTATTTGAAAAAATTTGGTTATAATGTTTTCAGAATGATATGACATTATTTGTCCTTTTGTTATAATAAGTGCACATGTATCGACGATGGAGATCTCCTCCGCTAGGATCAATGGTGGGTGAAACTTTTCGGACCCCCCGGCACCCTTGATGGGTAACAGAATGGGGGGATTCCAAAATAAGGATATGTCCAAACCCCCTAAGGTGACATGTCAATCCCTCAGCCTTTTTGGGGGGTCCCCTCCCAAAACAACTCACTACTCACACAACCCGCTTAAAATTTCCCTCTCGTTCACACTTCCACCCATCACCTCCCCACGTCACCTCCACCTATTCCCCTGCACCATTTATCCTTTCTCCATCCTCCAGGTCACTGCCACCTCATCCCTTTCTATGTTGACACCATTCCGTACTATCTGACTGTTATCGGGAAAAGTGTCTATTTAGAACTGCTCTATCCCACTAAGGTGTGACAACTACCTTATAAACAAACAGAGAAAACTACTTTTGTATTCTTCTTTATGAACTATAAACAAAGAGGAATAGGATGAACCAACCTGTGTCTTGCGCTATTCCTTTGATCCAATCTCTCTCCTCTTTGACAGCTTCCAGCTACCTGCTCCCTTACTTGCCCAGCTTCACCAAGTACCTGTAAGATCACAGAAGAAGGAAACTACGCAAAGACATGGGTTTAT
The DNA here is from genome assembly GCA_031772625.1 of Pinus tabuliformis. Taxonomy (NCBI): domain Eukaryota; kingdom Viridiplantae; phylum Streptophyta; class Pinopsida; order Pinales; family Pinaceae; genus Pinus; species Pinus tabuliformis. The sequence continues at coordinate 1,852,255,077 of CM062817.1, read as the reverse complement.
ATTCATAAATAACTTAGGATCAGATTTAAGTTAACCATACAAATGTAACAAGCATCAATGATACAAAAGCATGGAGAAGAAACTCAAATAGTTTTATTGATATACAAGAAGATCCAGGAGGAGTTACAACTGATGATTCCTGACCCAGCATCAACCTCCCAGCAAAGAAGTCCCTTCTTCACCCCCAACAAAGCATAGATCACCCAATTCTCTGATATGTATTTCAAAACCAACAACAATTCCTTACAATGTGCAAAATTCCAGCCTCTGGATCTCTAGGATGAGGGATCCATATATAGATGTATGCAAGGAGGATGAGTTAGCTCATGATTTGATTAGTGGCTTCTCTCTGTCAGTTCTTGCTTCCACTTGGAGACTGAAAGCCTCTTACTCATCCTTGGTCAAATTCAGTGAGGCAAGTGTCATTGGGAAAGATTCTGGAAGCTTCCATTGTCTCTCCACCTCACGGAATGACACTTCCATTTGTCATTTCCCACTCAACGCACCCTGGTAGTGAATTTAGGTGCGTTGCAACGTACCTAGCTAGTGGACTTAGGTGCTATGCAACGCACATGGCTAGTGGAGCAGCTGAAATGATCCTGATTTGACTTATTCTGAGTAGTTTCTGGTGGAGAACTTTTGGGAGAAGCTGTAATTTGTTGACCTTGTTCCTTTAAGGGTTGGAACAACACTTTTAGGGACTTAGGAGCCCTTGGTTTATGGACATTTCATGCTTAGAGCTGTAAGGCACAAAAAAGTCTATAAGAGTTGCCCCCTAAAGTATGAGTCCGTTTATCGGGTGAAATGCTTTATTAGGAGGATCCGAAGTTCTTTCAATGTTGGGAGGAGACCTATAATAAGATACAATACAATACATTATTTTCATACTGTTTTTATGATCTAGCTGAGGCGGGCATTCCCATGCTCAGCTTTATAAATACATTTTCATGTACATAGGACAGACAATCGTCTGATGGTAGACTGATGATTCTGATAGAGCCATCATCCTTTTGGTAGGATGATTATCTGTGCTGCAATGTTGTACATTTCAATGTCTTTATTTTCCTGAATATATATCGCAACCCGGATGGATGAAACTAGATCCGGGGTCTTCAATCTCATCTGATCTTCACTTGAAGTACAAGTTGATCCATGTGAGAAATGTTTTGAAGTCGAACATGGAAAGACATCGCTTGATTACCAGTCAATGATGTAAATTGTTAACAAGCACGAGAGGAATCACCGATAATGATAATGACCCTCAAGGTACTACAGTACAATTCACATGGTGTGAATAAAGGACTTGGCGTCGAACACCACGCAAAATCTTTCGGTCGAAGGTCATTGATGTAAACCTGTCGCCGGAAGTGAGAAACTTGCCATTGAGGCATGCAAGCTTCAAAGTACTGAACGGGGTGTTCCTAGATCAACTTCTTGGATAATGAGCTGATGTCGACAAGAAGTGATCCTTCATAGGAGGGCCTTAATGAATCCCACATCAATGACACGGAACGGAGCAAATGATTTTGATGGAGGTGAAAACGATCTGATGATATATGGTTCAGGGTGGCGGTCATGAAAGAATGGAGTATAATGTATGGTAGTGGGCGGGACACAGGCGGCCTTTCTGGATGACTTCCCTTGAACATGTCGGCGACACTTATGTGATGGATTGGTAGCATTAACCCCAAATGTGGATGGTATGGCGAGACCATGGCGATGTGACCAGTGAATGAAACAACCCAACCCGACTCGGGCACGGAGTGGAAGTGTCATGTTCAAGAGCGACTTACTACCAATAAAGATTCTTTGAGTTTTCTTCCCAATTTTTCCCCAGTCATTGCTGACCAGTACCTCTTTATTTTTATCAAGCTTGAGGAGGATAACATATGCTTGTTCTATAATTTTCCCTTCGGGCAAACCCATCGCTATGTTTTAACGAGCCTAGCGATAGTGAAACTCATTCTCGTCTAAAGACAAGTTTGTCGCTATTAATCTTTTTAACGAGTCTAACGACAAAGATAACTCGATCCTTTTCATTTTTAGAGAGTCTGAAAAGGTACGTAAAGGTAACTCCAAAATTCCTTTTTCGTCACCTAATCCCTTAAGTCCGAAAAAGTATAAAACAATACAGAAGGGATGAATTTTCGATCGCTTTAACGAGCCGAACAAAACAAGTGCTCGATCTTTTTGTGCAATAATCCCTCAGGTCCAAAAAGATTAAAATCTACAGGAGGGATAGCACTTCCTGTCACTTTAACAAGCTCGAAGGCCAGAACTCGGAAATATTTTCATATTTTATGAGTCAGAAAAGAGCTTAAAGAAGACTCGTCTTTTGAGGAACGAGTGATAAAATGGGTAGCAGCTGATTCTAGGTAAGGTTTGGAATTTTCCAATCACAACAGTGTCACAAGGATGGCTAGTGAAATCACTCTTCGTAGATGTTCCTCAAAATGGGTAAACAATCAAATGGAGGTGAATGATCGGCCAATGGAAAAGTGGAGGTGATGGTGCAAACACAACCAAGGCTTTAATGGCTGAAGTGCTACATTCACAGTGGTTATTTACCAGGGGATAGTTCATTTTTTAACGAGCTTAAACGCGGGTGGAAACATTTGCTCGGTGCGGGTTTATTTTTTAACGAGCTTGAACCTTGCGGTAACACTACTCGATAAGTTTGCATGCCCCCAGCATAATAACGCAAATCGAGGTACATGCCCCCCAAGCTTCATTGCATTCAACTCAGTGGTTGGAATGAAGGTTTACCTTTGAGATTTGGATAGGGGAGTTGTTTCATTTTTAAATGAGGTTGACACTTTAAAAGAACTATCCTCATGACTCCTTGTTTCATTTTTTAACGAGGTCGACACGAGATAAGAACCATCCTCGAAATCCACCATATTTACAGTATTTGATAGAAAATAAAAAACTGATGGATGATTAAGGTTGCTGGAATAATCTTCGTGGTAATCCAGAAGATGGGAGCGATGGTGGTAATGTTCCCATGGTGCCTCTCCAAACATCATTGATTGATTGATTCCTTTGTCTGTAGAATGTACATGCGACCAAGGATCTGAAGCGGTACCATATTCCTTATACCTATCTATCCAAACACTCGATGAGCATTGATTTGGGTTTTCCCCCCAGGCCAAGAAAATTGATTGCTACAATATTTCTATTATGGCGATGATCCATGCTGACAAAATGTTTAGGAGTCTTCCGAATCCATTAGATATAGAAGATTTCATACTGTAGGTTTCCACTGTGTCCACTTCCACCAAATTACTCGGAGGCGGTAGGGCAAAAGTACCCATTATGGCAGGGTCTTTTAGGAGGCCTACTCCAATATTTTGAAGCGAATGATTGCTTCCATGGATCATTGGAATGCTTCCTGTAACTTGTGAACTATTGGGGAGAAATGTTTGTTGGTCGACGATTGTAATTCCTCCTTGAAAGGGAAATGCAATCTTCCTGAAGTAGGTCGACACAACTGCGGCCATGGCATATATCCAGGGCCTTCCCAGTAGGATGTTGTAATCGAGGTTTCCATCAATTACTTCAACATCAACTTCTATTGTTTTGCCCCCCAGTTCAACTTGCAAGTTACTTAAAATCCCGTATGGAGTGTATGATCGTCCATCAAATGCTTTTAATGTCGTTGATGATCTTGACAAGGGTGGTGAGCCTAAATTTTTCAAGCAACTCATCGACATAAGACATGTAGATGCCCCCTCATCAATAATTGTTCGATGAACAGTTTTGTTGAGGGCTTTCACTTGAATAAGGAAAGCTAGTTGAGCTGGTAACTGAGGGTCATATCCTTTATGATCAAAGGCCACAAGATTGGAATCCATTGGGCCAATCCCACCTATTGCTGATAATAAAGCTTGCTTTTGGGAGGGGCAATTTTGCGGTACCTCAAGTGTCGACATAGCGGACGGCGATTGAGCCAGGTCCTCTATTATATTATAATTTTGTGCTACTTTTGCACGAGGATTAAATTTTGATTTGTGTACTACTCCCTTTGGTGACTTTATCATTGGTTCAGGAATGATGGGTGGCACAACTTCAGTCAAAGTTGTTGTCGAACTACTAGGTTGTCCATTAGCCTTGTTATTCGACAGCTGTGGATTCCCATAATCTTTATTCCTTGTCAAACCGTCACTTTGCTGCTTTGAGATAGACAACATAAGCACTTGGGATCAGGAAGCATTTTGATTAGCAACCAGTTTGGTTCCCGGGTTTGGAAACGGATCAGTCAATACTACTGAGGTTTTTGAACTCTTAAAGAGTTTCTTGACTTCAGCTTTACGTGGACAATCTCTCGTCCAATGATCCTCATCGCATATATGACACCCCGTAGGGGGTTTCCTTTGCCCATAAGGGTTTGCAGAAGCTTTTCCAGGAGATGATTCATCCTGCTTCCTTTTTCTCCCTTTCTTTTTCTTCTTACCCCTTGGTTGCTTCAGTTGTTTGCCCTTGTCGGCCGACACGACATTTACTTCCGAGGCAAGAAGTTCCTCATTTGCATTATGACTAGAAATCTTACAGGCATTTTTAGATGTAGCCTTTGTCGATTTCGTGTTTATTGCGCCAATCACGCCATCTCTGGCATGAGAGTCATTGTTTGATTTAGGAGGGGGAGGGACTGAGAATTCTGGTCTAGGAGCATCAGGTATTTTATCGTAGAGCGTGCCAAACTGAGTGTAAATCAAGTCCAAATATTGCGCACGAGCGATAACCTGCTCTTCGGTGACGACTCCTCCTTTTGCCACATCTTCTGTGATGGAAGGAAATAATGACTTAATAAACCATTCAGCTAAAAGCTGATAAGGAACATACGTTTTTACCATTCTACGATGACGTCGCCACTCATGTATATGATCGGATATGTGAGTGGCCGTTGTTTGTTTGAAGTTGGTAAGAAGTTCGGTTCTCGTTTCATACCTTATCGGTAACTGAAAATGGGTTAAAAAGGTTGTGGCTAGGGTACTGAAGTTGTCGAATGAAGCTCTAGGAAATTCGATATACCATTTTGTTGTCGGACCAGTTAACGTCCTCTCAAAAAGGCGAAGCCTAATCAAATCACCGTTTAGGGTGTTTGATGAACACCACAGATGAAAGGTCATCACATGATTCGATGGATCTTCACCCGGATTTCCATTAAATTTAGGAATATCTGACGGAAGTTTATGCAGAATCGCTGGCCACCAAGGGGCATAAGCAATTGGATCATTCGTCAGCCGGTTTAGATCTGGTAATTCTAGAGTTGCTACAAAAGGCAACTGTTGATTCAGGTTAGGCGAAGCATACCCAGGATAAGATGGAATTGCCTGAGCAGTGGGTCTTTGCATACCAGCATAATGTATTTGATGCTGGAAATTTTGACAAGGTTGATGGGCATAACCGTTATGATATGGTTGTTGATAACCGCTTTGGGAATGCGGTTGCCCATTACTTACAAAGACTTGTTGCTCAGGTCCTTGATATGATTGCTGGAATGGTGGTTGCTGAGATTGAATCAGCCATGGTTGTTGGACCATTTGCTGTTGCCCAATACTAGATGATTGACCAAGATGAGAAGTCATAGTACTTGTTTGAGCCTGAGTCACTCCAGATAAGGAGGCACTACCCTGAGGTTGTGATTGAGTCATTGAGACAAGAGGCTATTGTATTGCAACCTGAGAAACTTGGGGTCGACATACAACAGGTAGCGCTTGTACTTGCGACGCAGTCACCATAGCAGGTATAGTGGGAACATTCGACACAGGGTGGACTGGTTGCGTTGAATATACAACCCTTAGTTGTTGAGGTAGTATTGGTACCCAACCGTTGGATGTAATTCTAGTTTGACCTGAACTTTGTTGTAAACTCTCATATGGTTGTTCTCTAGGAGGGAACAATGAAAAGGCATACTGCCCTCCATATGGTGGAAATCCAGTACTTAAAGGGTAGATTGGCCTTTGAAGACACATTGGATCAATTTGTTGAGTTTCAACATAAGAAATACCAGATGATAATCCGGATGAAGAAATAGGAACTAACCATGTCGTCGTCCCTGATTGGACCCCGGCTTATTGTTGATAACTTGCCGGGACAGATGGTATACCGGCGAACATTGTTGGAGTAGCAGCAGGAGGTTCTGCTGCTGCTGTGTCGGATGACACAGTCCTAGATGTCGATGGTTGTTAAGACATATCTAGTCTATCCAAAAGATTTCTTAGCAATTCTACAAGAACTTGTGATGAAGGGAGACTAACTTCGAAGATCAACGAGGGAAAGGTGATGATTATTCCGTTTAAAATAAATTTTAGACCCTTTGACGCAACTTGTTTTTTCAATTTTAAAGAGTCGAGAAAAAACAAAAGATGACTCTAGTCGCCTTCGATTTTTAATGAGCCTGAAGTGACAAGTGCTCAGATGGACCTTTTCTGTTAAAGAGTCTGAAAAGGAACGAAAGGGACTGCTCTGGAGGTCTAGGTAGAGGGAGTACCAAACCAATCGCAAAACTGCAGAATACTTTTTACGGTACGGCAGTCAATCTTCCCGAATGCTGTGTTCAGTGCATTGTGATCGATAGGGCGGCAGACACAGCTTCCTATGGATAAAGGATTTAAGCCTATAGGGGTGTCCCAAAATATACTCGACGGTACGTGGGAGCACAAATCCGTACTGGCACTTATCGTCTCAAAGTGGAGGAATCACCCAACCATCAATGAGGATAACAGTTACCAGGCTTTACGACGCCGGAATACGTCTGTAGCCTAGTCCTCTAAATGTTGTGCGTTAAGTTCCAAAGCGTTGTTAGATTCATTGAATTTATTTTAAGTTGATCTTGCTTATGAATTTTTCCTTTTGGGTTCACCACGAGATGTAGATGTAATTCCTAAAATGCAATCTAAAGATGATAAACAAACTTTTATCTCTTTTCAACAATGAAAATCCTAGCTACTAGGGGAAAAGAAAGACACAATCTTTTCACAAAGAGCAAAGAGCACACTATAAATGCACTTTCCTAAATCAAGCCAAACAGACTGTCTATACGAAAATGCAAATGCATGTATTTGTTTTTCACTTTCTTAGTATTGATGCTAAAAAGAAAGTTGATGTACAAATCTGAATTTGCTTTCAAGCGATAAACACAAATAAGCTTCTTTTCGAAATCAAAAGGTAGAGATGATTACGACACTTTATGATTTTGAAATAAATACTCATTTTGACACTAGAAAATCATAAATTCAGACCAAAGGCAATAGTAAACGCATAATCGACCATCAACAGCAAATAAACTTTCTCCTATGATCGAAATCGACACTTGCGACAGATCTAAATCAAAGGACGACAGTACGATTATTATACTTTTGCAATGGAAAACTGTAAACGACTCAACAAACACACAAAAAAATCTACAGTTCTTTCGTACAAATGAGGCGGAATATCAGTAAGGAAAAGGGGTTTGAAACAGTCATACACTGATCACAGGCTGCAAAATTCAGAGACAAAACTGGAAAGAATGAAGCAAAGAACCTTAGCTGCACAGAGCTAGGCTGATCAGCGCACCTGTTACACAGAGAAACTGCATTGCAGCACAGGTTGCCCTTTCGGGAAGTGCATTGAAATGCAGGATCTCTTCACAGTACCTGCGCTGGGGCAGAAATGAGAATTCTATCTGGGTTCTGGGTCACAATTTGCAGTTTAGTCTTTGGTTTTTGGCCGAGTAAAAGCAATCAGTAATGCACAATCAGAGGTAGATCTAAGGAGGGTCTAAGAGCTATCACAAGGGCAATCAGATAGTCTATGAATCAGCTGTTCAAATCATAAATAGATCCATTGAATGGATTGAAGCAACAAATGTCTACTTGGCATTTGTTAATGGCAAATGCAGTTCGATTGCTACTTATAAGTTTATGAAATAAACAATAAGAGAAACACAAACAAACTAACTAGACACGATCCCAAGTGGAGTCGCCATTTTGTTATCGAGAAAAGTGTCTATTTAGAACTGCTCTATCCCACTAAGGTGTGACAGCTACCTTAGAAACAAATAGAGAAAACTACTTTTGTATTCTTCTTTATGAACTATAAACAAAGATGAATAGGATGAACCGACCTGTGTCTTGTGCTAGTCCTTTGATCCAATCTCTCTCCTCTTTGACAGCTTCCAGCTACCTGCTCCCTTACTTGCCCAGCTTCACCAAGTACCTGTAAGATCATAGAAGAAGAAAACTACGCAAAGAAATGGGTTTATATTCATAAATAACTTAGGATCAGATTTAAGTTAACCATACAAATGTAACAAGCATCAATGATACAAAAGCATGGAGAAGAAACTAAAATAGTTTTATTGATATACAAGAAGATCCAGGAGGAGTTACAACCGATGATTCCTGACCTAGCATCAACCTCCCAGCAAAGAAGTCCCTTCTTCACCCCCAACAAAGCATAGATCACCCAATTCTCTGATATGTATTTCAAAACCAACAACAATTTCTTACAATGTGCAAAATTCCAGCCTCTGGATCTCTAGGATGAGGGATCCATATATAGATGTATTCAAGGAGGATGCATTAGCTCATGATTTGATTAGTGGCTTCTCTCTGTCAGTTCTTGCTTCCACTTGGAGACTGAAAGCCTCTTACTCATCCTTGGTCGAATTCAGTGAGGCAAGTGTCATTGGGAAATATTCTGGAAGCTTCCATTGTCTCTCCACCTCGCGGAATGACACTGCCATTTGTCATTTCCCACTCAACGCACCCTGGTAGTGCATTTAGGTGCATTGCAACGCACCTAGCTAGTGGACTTAGGTGCTATGCAACGCACTTGGCTAGTGGAGCAGCTGAAATGATCCCGATTTGACTTATTCTGAGTAGTTTCTGGTGGAGAACTTTTGGGAGAAGCTGTAATTTGTTAACCTTGTTCCTTTAGGGGTTGGAACAACACTTTTAGGGACTTAGGAGCTCTTGTTTTATGAACATTTCATGCTTAGAGATGTAAGGCACAAAAATGTCTATAACACTGACCATTCAACATTCGAATTTACCTGCCAATTGAACGTTGTGCATTTACTCCTTCCTGCTAAATTGATTCCTTTTCGAATTAATGTTTTCCCCTGTGCCTGAAACAGTTATTGTTTTATTATGATCTCTCGTCATTTCCTTTATAAACTACCACAAGAAGCTGACCTTTCTTCCCTTTCATGATTTTATTCTATGTGTAGGTAGTTGCAAGGTGAATTTATAGTGAGCAATCGTTGTTTGTCAATCATTGTCACAACATAATACATTCAATTTGTAAACTGGGTGACCTGTTTCCTAATCGTCCTCAGTTCAAAATTTCTACACAGAAGGGAAAGGGAAATATGGTTGAAGAGAGCCCTATGATGTCCCCAGTACCAGACCTTAACAAAATACCTTTAATTGACACCCAATTCAATATTTCTGAAACTCATTGTGAGTTTGATGTATATGAACTTCACAATTGGGAAAAATAGAAATACCTCAACCACAAAGATGATTTGAGAATTCGGGAATCCATTCCCTCCCAATTAATCCCCCCCCCCCCCCCTCCCAAACCGATTTTTTCCCTAAGTTCTCCACCTGGTGCCACCTATTGTTGGGATGGGGTCCTTGGGGTTAATTTTTGGTCAAATTTTGGGTAAATTTTGTAATATCTTTTTGGTAAACATGTAAAGTCTTTGTGAAATGTGAAAGCATAGTGTGAATATAATATGAATCAAAAGGGATTTAGTCCCTTAGGTGGATAAGTGATAGGGAGGTTTTGAGACCCGCCCGTGATCCACGAACCATGGTATTGTAAGAAAATGGATATATATAGATGAGTCATAGCAATTCTAGAGAGATAACTAAGATACAAGATCATTTTTAAGGGAAAGTATGATAAGGCATGAAAGGTATGTTTCTTGTACTTAGGCGAAAGGGGAAGATATTTGCAGCTGAGTGTACAGAGACCTTGGTAAGTTTGTAGGCTGAGTGCACGTGCCCCTACAACTGAGTGCATAGGGAAAAGAAGTCTGCACTTAAATGATTATACTTAATAAATAAAGTTTTGAGCCATTTTTGATGCATCTGTGTGTTATTTATTATTTTTGCAAGTATCTGTAATTTCTCTCTATGTTAAAATTTATATGAATTAATTCTTATCTGGTGCACGAAAGTAATAGATCAATAATAATTATGCATGTTATGAATGATTAAGAGCCATTGTGAAGATTTGGAAGTTGGTTAAGTACATTTACAGTAATTGTCTATTCGGAAGGGTTAAGTGTTCGTGAAGGTAGATCTAAGCCCTAGAAACCACATGAACCTATCACATAGTCCTATGGATATAGAAACATGGTTCTGTCATCCCCTAATACTGCTTTGGGTGAGACTATAGCATGCACTATGTAGGTTGTTCCTGAATGGGCTAGCAATTAGGGTTTTGTTGGTTGGTCCAGATAACGCTGAACTTAGGTCCAATCCCCCTCAAGCCAACAAATGGTAACATTTCCAGGATTGGGATCTTTTTGAGGAATGTGTGATGTTGAATATGTGGTTCCCTACTAAGAAATAAATTGAGAAGTGGATTGATCGAAAACTGCACTCGTTTACAGCACAGGAGAACAAAAATTTGTGCTTATCCAAGGAAGACTAGCTAAATAAATACATGTACATAGATGAGGTTGAAGCCTTCTTTTGTTTCTTTCCTTGTCAGTTGCATGAGTGGCTGTCAAGGTTAGTGGATAGTCAAGGTATGTGGAAGCTTGACGGCCCTATTTTGTGGACCCCAAAACTGGTAAAGCGCTTGGAAGCTTCAGAAAATAAATTGGGCAAGCCTTTGATCATTGGATTGATCATATATTAGGAGGATTCATCACTGAGTTCACGATCGATACAACCACCAGCTATAGTGAAGCACAACACAAATTCTTCAAAGGAATAAGAGGTGAGTACTTAAAATCATTCAAGATCTAGATTAAAATTATGTTGTGTGAAAAATGGGTTATGTCGTTACATTGATGTTTGGAACTACACGAAGAAAAAAACCCTTCATAAGGAACAAACAGCCAGGCTCTGAATAGAGTCCACTGTTAAGATCTTCTAATAGCGACAACGAAGGAAATATTCTGAGAACACCGTAGAGTGCATTGCAGATAGTAAACTATGGTATACTGGGGATACCCCATCCATCCACTCCACCACCACCTCCATCTCCACCACATACACCTCCACCTCCACCTCCACATCCACCTCCACATAAACCATTCAACATGGCCAACACAATGAAGATTCTAATCATTAAAGGGGTGGGAAACGAGGAACCTGAGGAATTCTACTTCATCATGGATGTTGTGTGGAAGACACAATAGATTACTGACGATAATATGAAGAAATCGAAGCTGATCACAACGTTGCAAGATAGGGCATTGACTTGCTATGTCAAGTTTTTTACAAGTCAACTGGTGGAACGATGGCAGAGACTCAGTAGTCACTGAATAATGAGTTTAAAAATACTAAGTCTCAAGCGCAGACTGTAACAGAGTTTAAGGAAATACAATAGTGGGTAAATGAGTTCATGTGGGACTTCGATCAGAGGCTAAAATGCGTTATCCAATAGGATAATATGATGATCGCAGATGATCAACATAGAGATTTTGTTAAGAAACCAGCTCAAGAAAAGATAGAAAAGATAGATCAACGCCTTAGAATTTAGCCTCTTCGAGGGGGCAACCTCCTTTACATTACATAAATGAACAATTCTTGGATGATTCAAATGACAAAACCTCCTTTCTATATATAGGAGTCTAAGGAGTCACAATATAATCCAGCCGACCTAACAATAATAATATAAAGCCACAAAAATAACAATAGAGGGATTCTATGGGGCACAAAAATAACATATGGGGGTAATAGGGGCACAACAATATAAATAAGGGGTATAACTACAATAGTAATGGGGTAATCACTAGTATTATAGGGACCCAACATGCCCCTCTCCTTCAAAAAAGTGTTGTCCTCAACGCTTGAGTAGTTCTAGATACTTCTGCATAAAATTCTCATCCTCCCATGTGGAATCTTCAGTGGATAAGTTCTTCCACTTGATAAGATACTCTGAAATTGATCGATTTCGTAGCTGTCGAGTTCTTGTTTCTGTAATTGCTTCTGGTTCCAATATAATTTTTCCTTCCTCGTCAAGTTCTGGCAATATTGTTTGAACTGGGAGCTTGTCGCCTATAACCTTCTTTAAACATGAAACATGGAAAACTGGGTGCAATCGAGAAGCTGCAGGAAGCTCCAATTTGTATACCATAGTACCAATCTCTTGCAACACCTTGTACAGACCATAATACTTTGGTGATAATTTATTATCCTTCTTAGCTTGCTTTAGGGACATTTGCTTATATGGTTGTAGTCGTAGGAATACCTAATCACCTACATCAAAACTTCTTTCACTGCGATGTTGATCTGCCTGTTGTTTCATTCTATTTTGTGCCAACACGAGGTTATCCTTTAAGAGTTGGAGGACTTGTTGTTGATGTTTGATGTGATGTTCCACTGCCTGAACCTTAGAATTTTCTCTTAAATATGATGTGATGGATGGTGGTTGATACCCATAAAGTGCCATAAATGGGGTCATTTTTGTTGCTGTATGGAAGGAAGTGTTATACCACCATTCAGCCAGAGGCAACCATTTGACCCATTGTGTCTGTTTATCAAATACAAAGCAACAAAGATATCCTTCCAAACATTTGTTTACTATCTCAGTTTTCCCATCAGATTGAGGATGATAAGACGAGCTATGAGCTAACTGAGTACCAAGACAAGAAAATAATTCTGTCCAAAAATTTCTAGTGAAATGGGATCTCTGTCACTTACAATAATCTTTGGGTTTCCATGTAGCTTTTGAATTGTTTCCATAGATGCAGTAGAAACTGTACTGGCTTTAAATGGATGTGATAATGCACAAAAGTGTGCATACTTGGTAAGTCTATCAACTACCACCATGATGACACTTTTTCCCTCAGACTTCGGTAAACCTGTGATAAAATCCATTGAAACCTCCTCCCAACGTTGGCTTGGAATGGATAAAGGGGGG